>CM037876.1:200821543-201421543 GCA_021292165.1 Shinisaurus crocodilurus | reverse complement strand
ATTTTACCAAGTTTGTTTTACCAATCATGTCCTGTGGTGGGGAAGGGAGGCGAAAGAGGCGCGCCCCTCCCTCCCTCTCCTCCACCTCAGGGCTCGGTCTCCAAGTTGGCTCCGCTGAAGTTTCAGGCAGGCTCTTCCTCACAACCAGCGTCAAAAGAGGCAGAGAAGGCGACAGGCTGGAGGAGGAGGAGGCAGGCAGGGGCCAATGATGGGAGGCTGGTGGGCGGCGGGAAGGAGGCACCTGCAAATACCTCCTTCGCCTTCCCTCCCTCTGGCGCGCGCCTTAGGTTCCTCAGCTCAACGTCCCCTGAAAGCAGTTATTTCCAGCAACCAGGGAGGGAGGGAAAGGTATTTTAAGCTAGCTGGGGCTCCAATGTTTTAATTATTTACCATGCTGTTTCTGTGTTTTGGTTTTAAATGCTTTTAGGATGCAATCCTACGCGTGTTTGGAGGGGGGGGGGAAGTCCTACAACTCCCAGCATTCCCCAGCCAGCCATGCGCAATCCTAGGCACGTTGAGGCAGAAAAAAGCCCCGCAACTCCCAGCATTCCAACAGCCAGCCATGCTGGCTGGTGAATGCTGGGAGTTGCGGAGCTTTTTTCTGCCTCAACGTGTTTAGGATTGTGCCCTGAGCTGTTCATGTTTGCTTTACTGTACTTTGAATATTGTTGTCTGCCTTGAGCACTAGGCTGGTAAAGGGAAAGACAGGATAATATACATTATTCTGGTAAAGAAATATTGCAACAAAATGATAGAGAGAGGAGGGGAAGCAGCAGCAAGTTTCGTAAAGCCCCTCCTAAATTTGAACCAGATGATCCACGGGCTCTCTCTTTGCTTTGTTTCTACTACATGCATCCCCCCCCTGCAACCCAGAAGGTGTATGAGTCAAACCGGTGTCTCTGCACCTCCACCCTGCGAGGTAGGACAGGCTGCAAGACGCCCTTTTGTCTCTATTCCTCACAGGTAGCGCCACCACACCTCTCTCACATCCTTTTTTCATATCCCTTGGGCTGCCCGCAGGAGGAGTCAGGCTTTTACATATATAAGGAGTAGGAGAAGGCCCTTGGGAGTTCCTGGCATAGCTTGGCTGATGTTGCCTCTTTGCTTTCCACGTGAACACAAAGGAAAAGTCTCAAAGTCCACAAAGTTTTTCTATAGGGCTTGGCAGTTCCCAGGGAGGGAAATTTATTTCATAATGGGCATAGGGCTGGAGGGAGGGAGGGCTCAAGTGGGAAGGGGGGCGTGCTAAATATCTGATCTTGCCTAGGGCACCAAATTGCATTGCACCGGCCCTGGGGGGACTGCACAAAAGCTGGAAAACCACCGAACAGGAGAGCCAGATTTGGCCCCCAGGCCTGAGTTCTACACCCCTCCCTTTTAGAGCACTACTTGCTCCCTCCTTTTTCACCCTTTTCTGAATATTCAAGGAATCAAAGTATTTCTTCTGTCCACAAAAGCTTATGTCAGAATAAATTGGTTAGTCTTTAAGGAGCCACTAGACTCTTAGTTATTTTTGCTGCAACACACTAGCACGGATACCCCTCTGGGAATGGTTACAAGGTATTTCTGTCTGTCCGTCTGTCTGTCTCTGTCTCTCTCAAGTGTGTGTACACACATGTGACACTGAGTGTTCGAGGATCGGGATATTTGTAAGAAGACCAAAACACTGGTTTATGAAGCCATTGTATTACCAATTTTATTGTATGCCTGCGAAACATGGACTATCTATAAACGTCACCTCCAACTCCTTGAAAGATTTCATCAATGTTGCCTCCGGAAAATCCTGCAAATTACTGCAAATTACTTGGGAAGATAGGCGAACAAATGTCAGTGTACTGGAAGAACCAAAGACTACTAGCATTGAAAAAATGATCCTTCAACGCCAACTTCAGTGGACCGGTCATGTTGTTCGAATGCCTGGCTGCCGTCTCCCAAAGCAGTTACTTTATTCCCAACTCAAGGATGGAAAGCGGAATACCGGTGGTCAATATAAGAGGTTTAAAGATGTTCTTAAGGCTAATCTAAAAAAATGCAATATAAACATCAAAAACTGGGAAGCTCTGGCCCATGAACGATCTAACTGGAGGTTGGCCTTTCACAAAGGTTCCATGGACTTTGAAGAAGCTCGAGTGCAAGGTGAAAGGGAGAAACGTGCTAAACGAAAAGCACGTCAAATGAATCCTTTACAAGACCATCTTCCATCTGGTAACCTGTGTCCTCACTGTGGGAAGCTGTGTGGATCTAGAATTGGCCTCCACAGTCACTTACGGACCCATCGCTAGAGTCTACACAATTTTCTTTAGAATTTTCCTCCTTTTAAAATCTCCTTTTTGTAAATTTTCTTTTTTTTTTTAATCCTGGAAGATAATCTTACTCGGTCACGAGTGATCGCCTGACTGACTGTTCAAATCATCGCCATGCATGCTGCTCTAAGCAGTCATGCTTCTTTGTGAGAGAGGAAGTGGGTCTCTTTGTACGGTTTTCCTTTGGGAGAAACAAAGGCATGTCCAAGCTGGAATCTTTTGTGTCACAATCTCAGCATGTGTGCATTGAAAGGTGAGAGAGAGAGGCAAGGTATTTAGGGTGCTGCTATCAGGAATGATACTGTCATGGGTTTCTTATCAGGGCTACCGGTGTGGGTTGCCCTAAGGTGTGGGTTGTCCTGCGGCAATACCTGGCCAGTGCTGACAAAAGAGTGTGTTGATGATAGCTCCAATAACCAGGAGATGTAGCTCCACTGGGAGCTAAGATGTCCAAGTAGCCTGGGTGATGGTGGTTAGAGGAGATGACTCCGCTGGATCTTCCAACCTGCCTGGCCAGGGGGAGAGGGGGAGATGTCTCTGTGTGAAAAGAACAACAGACCTGGCATATTGAGACAGGAAGAGGAAACAGACACAGAGAGCTGCGTTTTTGGACTCTGTAAGCTTAGCTAGCAGCATTGTGTGCTGCTGGCTGTCTCCCTAGAGATCAGGGGGGTTTGGCACTCTGTTGGGAGTATTTTCGGCTGAGCCTTCACCTATATCCAACCTGTATATTTGTAAATAACCACTACAAATTTGTAGTATAGTGTTTACAAATCTGTAAATAAACATTACAAAATGGCAATGAGCCTCTTGTGCCCATCTGCTAAAGGGAAACAGACCTGGGGGAAAAGCTGCATCCTTGAAACTTCTCACTGCTCAGAGAAGTGGGGTGCGTGTAACGATTCCATATAGTAAAAAAAACAATCGGGTATACTGAGTGTTTCTGGTTTTTGTGTGACTGAGGAAGTTAAATGTTTAAATCCCTGCCCTCTTAGTTCAGTCTTCCCTAGCCTGGTGCACTCCAGATGTGTTGAACCCCAACTCCCATCATCAGCAGTCAGCAGGCCATGGTTGCTACAGATTATGGGAGTTGTAGACCAACACATCTGGAGGGCTCCAGGTTGGGGAAGGCTGCCTTAGTTGATGTGAAAGTGCCGCCGCCGAAATGTGTTGCAAAATATCAGCCAGTTCAGAATGCTGCAGCCAGAATAGTTATTATAGGAAGAATGTGACCCAGTGCTCAGCGGCAGAGCGCCTGCAATCATCCCAGTTTGCAAGACACGGAATAACGGGCTCAAGTTACAGGAACCCAGATTCCACCTAAACATCAGGAAATATTTCCTGACTGTTAGAGCAATAAGACAATGGAACCAACTACCTAGGGAGGTGGTGGGCTCTCCCACTCTGGAGACATTCAAGGTGCAGCTGGACGGCCATCTGTCAGGAATGCTTTGACCTGGATTCCTGCATTGAGCAGGGGGTTGGACTCGATGGCCTTGTAGGCCCCTTCCAACTCTACTTTTCTATGATACTATTATTTCTATGGTCCCAGGTTCGATCCCCGGCATCTCCAGGTAGGGCTGGAAAAACTGCTGCCTGAAACCCTGCAGAGCTGTTGCCAGTCAATGTCAACAGTACTAGGCTAGATGGCCCAAGGGTCTGACTCCGTATAAGTCAGCTTCCTATGTTAAATCAGTTTCACTGGCAAGCAGTCTGTTTCCTGGTACAATTGGAAGTGCTGTTTGTGACCTTGGGACCAGGTTATTTGAAAGACCGTATTCTTCCATATGAGCCTACACAGGTTTTAAGATCCTTGGGAGAGACCCTTTGTCTGCCCCGCCAACAACATTTGGCAGGAACTCAAGAGAGGGCCTTCTTGGTGGCTGTTTCTAGGCTCTGGAGCTCCTTATCTAGTCATGTTCATCTAGCCCAGGAATGGGCAACTTGTGGCCCTCCAGATGTTTTGGTCTACCACTCCCATCAGCACTAGCCAGCAAAGCCAACAGTAAGAGATGGTGGGAGTCCTATGCCAAAACATCTGGAGGACCACAAGTTGCCCACCCTTGATCTAGTCCCTTCTTTGATGATTCTCCACCAGCAGGCAAAGGTGTTTTTATTTAGACAAGCTTTTGGCCTCATAAGCTGATTTGATATGGCCACCATAAACAGGCTGCATTTTGTTCAATTGGCTGTTTTAGTTAATTTTATTTATTTTAATGATGCGTTTTATATGGCTTGCTATTTTGTATTTTACTGGTGTTAACAACCTTGAGTATCATTTGGTGGGAAGGTGGGATACAAATTGAACAAATAAGGTAAGTAAATAATCTGTGTCTGTAGTATGATGAAAAAATGCACATGCAGGCCAGAGACATTTGGAGAGAGGAACAATGTATATGTATTTATATGCTAATGCTAGAAGCTTCCAAGCCAAGATGGGGGAGTTGGAGTGCTTGGTTTTGAAGGACAACATAGACATAGGGCCAATTCACACAATCAAACATTTAAGCCATGGTGGGCTGTGGTGCATGCATGTGGCTGTTTTGAATATTCAACACCCAGCCGCAGCTTGTCATGTTGTGCAAAACCGGGGACCGTAGATCATGCAAGGGTTACACATCAGACCACGGTGGGCTGTTTTGATTGTGAGAACCAGGTTGTAGTCAGCATAACAGAAACCAGTGGGATACAGTCATCTCTGGAAATAAATCTGACAGGAAAGCCAGAGAAGGATGTGTTGGGGGTGGGGTCACTCTCTGTGCAATATGAGGAGGGGTATCCAGGAAATTAAAAACAAAGGCAGCTGTGTTGGTCATAAGAAAAAGAAATCCAAAATCCATAAGATCACAAAAATGTGCAAGCTTTTGAGATCTCCAAATGTCTTCATCAGGCAAGATGTGACAAAAAACAGGTTGGCAAGGTAGTGGAGGTGGTGGTGGGAATATGAGGGTGGCAGGGAAAAGCTAACTGGATGTTATAGTCAGGATGTCTGTGTGGTTAATCTTAAAATGATATGGAGGAGGAGGGTGTGCAGACATTCAAATTGGGCTCTGCCAGGTGATGCGATGGTTTTAGTGCCCCAGGACCACTGGGAACAAGGAAGTAGCAGACAATTGTTGACCCCCCCCCCCATTTTTGAAAATACAGGCAGTCCCTGAGTTAAAAATGTCCGACTTATAGACAATCCATACTTAAGAACGGACTTAGTATACTACGCAATTTGCATAATTAACGCATTTTGCGTAAATGCCCATTTTAACGTATAGAATGCTATGCTGTTCCGACTTACATACACATTCGACTTAAAATATATTCTTAAGAACGGAACTCTTTCGTAACCTGGGGCCTGCCTGTATAAAATCCACCTAGCTATTAACTCAAAACCAGACAAATTCCTCGGTTGGTGGAAAACAAGACTAGGCAGTCTTTATATTAATAAAGCTGGAGATAAATTAGAAGCTGTGCTAGGCAAGAAGTCAACAGAAGCCAAATTTGGGTAGTTTTACCTAGTATTTGAGGGGATGAATGCTCAGGAAGTCCCAGATTCAGGTGGTGTAGGTTCAGTAAATAAAAGTCGCTATTGAAAGTGAGGCATCTAGTTCGATTCACCGATATCTGAGGTAATTGGTTGACATGTGCAGCCCAGTCCTGTGGAAGAACTCAGGAGTTATTTCCATTGATTTCAATGCGACTTGCTCCCACGTGAAAAAGGATTGTGCCTCATTCTTCCATACCACAGGTTTTTCACGTCTCAAATGCCCCTTGCCTTTTTGCAAAGCACATTTTCTACGAGCTAGTAGTGAAGGCCAACGTTTCGATTTAACTCTGATTTCCTCCCACTCTCTTTTTTTATCAGAGGTGAACAATCTTCTAGACATGGGGGGGGGCTTCTTTTTTTCTTTTTTGTACGTGTGTGTTTTGGCTGGGAGATGACTCTGACCACACTGTGAGCAGGAGTGTGCTGTGACGTCGCAGCAGCAGCAGCAGCAGCAGCAGCAGCAAGGCCCCCGGGATGGGAGGCGTGAGTAAGGCAGCGAGAGTTTTGACGCGGGCGATTTCACGTGGCGCTGGGAACGCTTGTGCGTAACGAAGAGAGTGGCGGGTGGGGAGGGGGGAATGGCTGCAATTCTGGGCGGCGGCCAGGGGCGGCGGTGCCGAGCTGGAGCTGGGAAAGAAACTCTACGGACATCCTGGTTTGTACCACTTAAAGGAAAAGCCAGAGTAGAGGGAGGGAAAGAGTGAGACACATAACCAGGCAGGTTGGTGCTTTACCGGCTGTTTCTCGACAGAGGCGGAGCGAGGGCAGGTACCGCAACGGCTTGATCGCTCGGTGAGTGCTGTTCGTTTCTCCTACGCCCCTTTCTCCTTGGCTCTGTGATGCCCGAGATGAGCTGTGGAGGTGTGGGGAGGCTCATCTTCCCAAGGCTTTTTTTTTTTTTTACCGTCTCTCAGCCCAAGGACGGCTGGATGAGCGCCTGAAATGGTTTCGCTGATCGCTGCTACTACCAATGATTAGCAAACGCTGCGGGGGGTTGCAACCCCTCTCTGCCCGCTCTCCCCCCCCCTGCTCCCTCCCCAGTTGCATTAGCCCTGCAGCGCGCTCGGTTGCAACCCGGCGGGGATTAGCCTCCCACATACCGCGCGCGCGCGCGCGCGCGCTTGTGTGTCCTCTCCTCCTGAAATGCAGAACGAAACAGCAGGATTAGGGATTGGTGCCTGCAATGAACTCTTTTAATCCAGAGCGGAGTGAAGAGGGCGGATTCTCTCCTAACTCCCCCCGAGATATCCTCCCCACCCCTCCGGGGGTCAGTTGCATCATGCCCCTTCCCCTGGAAGGGAGACTCTCACGATGAAAACGCTCCTTTATCTTTACTGCATCTTTACTTCCTTTCTTCTTTCAAATCAGCTTCCTTGGAACAACTGCAAAGTTTGAATAGAGCCCAGTTTTCCCCTCAAACATATGAGGAGCTGGGAGTTTTCTTCCCAAAGTATTATTACAATAAACCCATTAATGTATGCTCCACATAACTGGTTGTCTTTCATTTTTGAGATTTTAAAAAATGTCTTTACTTTTGAGAGTCATGGTAGCTAGGTAGGGAGAAATGTCCGAAGAAGCCTGACGCTGAAGTATGAAGGATGCGCAGAAATATGTAGTATGAAGAGGGCAGTTGTGTTTCAGAACCCTCCGCAATTCTATTCTTGCTTGCGATGCTTGACAGACGCAGTTTGTGTTTACTCAGAGTAGTAAACTCTCAAAGTAGTTCCACTGAGTAGAGTGGGGCTTCATCCGAAGTAAAGTTCATAGGATCGCAGCCCTAGCTACGCTGTGATCTCTCCACAAATGGCATGTCTTCATGCTAAACACGTTATGTTGATTTTACTTCTGTTTCATGCGTTTAGCATTTCAGGGGGTGGAGATTAGTTTTAAATATGTTGTCAGTAACCCTGGAACCTTCGGGGTGAAAATCTAAAATAATATGCCTTCGTTTCTTTGATTCAACCCGGTGAAATACATGGTACTTCTTTGGCATACATCCCTTTTTGTTAATAGATAAACAAGTGTTGTCTTTAATATCTTGATGTTGAGTGGGATCTCTCTCTTTGTCTCTGTCAGAGAGAGCTTCCTGGCGGTATAAAACCTCACTCACTTGCAGAGTTCAGGGGATTTGATGCTGTTTGTGTGACAGCTTTGTCTGCAATGTCTCCATATACCAAGTTAAGAATACATTGTTTTCTGTGGGAGAGCTCAGCAGAAACGGGCCGCCGGAAACGTTTTTAGATTCCCTCTCCCCATCGCAGAAGTGATATCTGTCCTCCAACCTTGTCAAACAGGGTAGCCTCTCCGTGCAGCACGCTGGATGCAGCGTGGCACCTTCTCAGGCCAGACAGAGTCTCCTCCCACTCGAGTAAGAGGGCAGCCACAATCTGCCAGATCCAATCAGATTGCAGGCAGAGAGAGTTTTGTTTTTAATTTGAGAGAACAGGGCAAGATGGGAGCACGCACGCACGCACGGTGGTTGATATATAGACATAGAGATGACCGAAGCATGTTGTCAATGAGGGATTTGCTGTCAACAAATCCCCTCGTCCGCAGGACTGAATCTCCTCACTGAGCTTGCTTTAGCACCACATGCCTGCATGGTGTAAAACAGATGACACCACCAATATATTAAAAAATGGGGAGGGGTAAATTTGGAGCTCTGTACTGTATTGTGTAGTTCAAATGCCAGAGCTGTAAAGCAGCCTTCCCTGGCTTGATGCGTTCCAGATGCGTTGGACTGCAATGCTGGTTGGGGGTGATGGGAGTTGTAGTCCAACACATCTGGAAGGCGCTGGATTGGGGAAGGCTGCTGTGTAAGGCACGACGGTACATTGGCTAGAGGGCTCATCATCCATAGATGGCATTGGGGTTTTCAGATTAATTGGATGTGTACAGCCCATCCTGTGGGCAGGGCAGTGTGGAATCCCATCTGTAAGATGGGTGTTAAGCTGGCACACTCAAGGTTCCTTCTTCTAATCTGCTAGTATTAAAAAGGATGCTGTAGCTCTGCAGTGCATAATATAAACTCAGTTTTTCCAAGTAGGCACCAGGCATTTTCAGAGTGCTTTTTCAAAGATGTGAACATGAAGGATAGCCCTCTGGGAGCCATGAAAGATGTTTGTTTGGGCTTGAGTTTTTATTTGCTTAAATTTTCTAGCTTAAATTTACCATGGTGGGGATTAGAATTTGACCTTGGCTCTGCAACTGCTGTGCCATATCTGACCTTGAGCATGCCACGTACCACTCTGCCTTTCCACTTGCTTTTTCATTTGTGTCGTCTGTTTAGATTTGCAGCTCCTCTGCTCTTTGCTTGCTATGATATGTGCTCATACAGGATCTAGCACAAGAAGGTGTTAGTCAGATGTGTGGCGGCTGTTCAGCCATGGGGTAGCTGTAGTGAATTTGATGCTCAAAAGGTTTTGCAGACCATGCTGAAAGATTTTGCTGACTTGGGATGGGGGGGGGTAGTAGTCCAACATATATGGAGCGTGCCAGTTTAGTTTGGGGAAGGCTGTTGTAGACAGATGGCTGGGTTCTTAGCTACCAATCTTTAAACAAGGTTACATCCTTGCCATAGGCACTTCATCAAAATGAACGGATGAATAATGCATCAGTCGCTGCGTCACTTTTTAAGGGACCCCTGAAGTGAACTCATTTCTCTCATTTGCTATTTTTCCTTAGCAGCTCATCTGGATGGCCTAGAAAATAAAGTACACAGCAGGTTCTTAACAGAGTTGTTCAAAAGGAAGAAAATTACATTTTTCATGCCATCTGTCCTACGAGGAGCCTGGGGTGACACACTTAGGAGTGTTCCCTTCCCCACTGTAACCCTCCCAGTGACCCTGTGAGGTATGTTAGGCAGAAGTGATCCAAGATCACTTGTTGGGCTTCATGTCTGAGTGGGGATTTGAACCCAGGTCTTCCTAATCCATGTCCAGCACTAGCCACAACACCACACTGGCCCATATCATTAGTTTTGGATTTCCTTCTCTGGGCTGAACACCAGTGTTCTTACTTCCAAGTTTCTAGCTGGGTGTTTCTTTCTCCTCTAGGACTGCTGCCTGACAGAAATCCAACAAGTACAGGTTCCCCCATCACTGCAACTCTGTGCCTGCAAGAGCGTCATCTTCTGAATTTCTGCTCGTATTGCAGCTGTCACTTTGCAGCAAAACTTGGAAGACTTGCTGCAGATGCACGCACACACATCAAACTACTGTTACTACTACTAAGAATCACCGTGATCCAGTGAATGGAATAGCTGAGTTAGGTGTGGGTTCCAATCTATGCCCAGGCATAGCCTTTCCAGGTGGTGGTGGTTGGCAGGTCACTATCCTCGGTTCCCTTTTGTTATTTGTAAAATGGGAATAATAGTAGCTTTCTCTCCCAAGCCTGTTTGGAAGCCTAAATACTCAAGACTGTAATGTATTTCCCATGCCACCACTATCCTAAATATGTTCCTTAGTCTTCTTGGGATTGATGGAAGTTATTCTTAACAAAGTGTGCTTAGGATCAGACTGCTATATGAAGGCATAAGCTTTCTAGAGAAATATTTTCCCAAGGCACGCACACACACACACACACACACTCACACATACACACAGCACAGTTCTAAAGTATGGGCACACTACAAATGTTTAATGCTCCAGCAGGATAGTTGTTAATTTCATGCTTTATGATGGGTAACATTTATTACCCTCCTTGCTTGCCAGTTTCTAAGGTGAGGTTAGCAATTGTGTGTTCATTTGAATTTATATCCTGGGATTTTGTGCAATGGTAGCCAGCTATACACAGTCACTAAAAAGGAGGACTTCAGCTCCAAAACCTCTGAAGGTTGATTACACGCCATGACAATGTGCAGAGGCACTGATTTTAAGATATGTGGGGTATTTTGTCACAGTACGTTAGTTCATATAATCCCTTTCCTGCAGAGCATTGCACAATATTGCCCTTTAAAGGAGGCCAAGCAAAGGGAGAGCATTTGGACTGAAAAGGAAAAGCTAAGAAAGAAGCAAGATACAGAGCAGTAGAAAACAAACTAATCTTGAAAACAAAAAAATATGGCATGGCTGAACTTGAAAATGCCACCAAAAGTCAAATACAGTGAGGGAGTAGTGATATTAATGGGCTACATAGTACTTCTTCCATGGAAATGGCCCTATTAAAACCTCTCAATTTGGACATTGGTATTTGGCTAGAGCTACACATGCAGCAGAATGAGGTGGGAATGAGATGCTAAAGTCCTGAGCTAGTAGAAAGAACTATGTCACTTTAGACTCAAGGAGCGCCTCCAGCAACATCAAGTAGGCCGCTCAACAAGGTCTGCCACGGACGGCCTTCTCCTTATTCCATCAGCCAGAGCAGCCAGGCTGGTGGGGACTAGGAAGAGGGCCTTCTCTGTGGCGGCCCCCACATTATGGAACTCCCTCCCTAGTGACCTTCGCCATGCCCCCTCCGTGATGAGCTTCCTGCCGTGCATTAAAAACATGGCTGTTCAGGCGGGAATATGGGGTGGGTTAGGTTTTTAATGAGAATTTTTTATATTGTTTTAATTATTATATTTTATTGTGTTTTACTGTATTTTAATTGTACATCGCCCAGGGTGGCCGGGTGACCAGCCAGATGGGCGATTGATAAATATAATAAATAAATAAATAAAAATAAATAGACTATAGGTGGGGAAATCACATTTTTAGTGCCCCCCATGTAAAGCTCCCTTCAGGTAGAAAGCATAGCAGAGAGAGGGCTAGGTCTGAGAGTTGGGCTAGAACAGCCTACTTCAATCTAGTAGTGCCCTCCAGGTGCTGGCTATGGAGGATGGGAGTTGTAGTTCAACACATCTGGAAGGCACCAGGTTGGGGAAGACTGGGATAGAACATTTCCCCCTTAGGTGCTATTTTTATGCTTGCATCCCTCTCTCGTTTTTGCCCCTTCCCTTTAATCAGAGAATTTATTACAAAATAAGGAAGTCAAAGTAATAGCCCCTCCATAATGCAACCAACCCAACATACTGGAATGCTAGTTAACTGCATCAGTTGCCTTAAGTCTGTTGGGCAAGGTGTTGATGAGGTGCACGTGGTTCTAGGCTGCTGAAAAAGTATTACAGTTGCAGCAACACGTTTTTCTCATGGACATGCAGAGTCCTAGATCTTTTTATTTTCTAGTAATTGCTTTATTTCACACTGATTGGTTCACTGGGGAGGAGGAAGTACTTTTGTAAGCTTTTTTTTTTTTTTTAGTACTCGCATTTTACTTCAGTTTTAGGCTACCACAGGAAGTGCAGCTTCAGCGTGGCTTATACGGTTTGCTGCATCCTACCTACTTTATCACTGCACAACCGTATGAGTTTGGAGAGAGAGAGAGAGAGAGAGAGAGACTGATTTAAGAACTTCATGGCTGAGTGGGGATTTGAACCCTGGGCTCCCTAGTCCAGCCTTGCCCAACCTGAGGCCCTCCAGATGTGTTAGAGTATAACTCCCTTCACCCCCAGCTAGAATTGTAGTCCAGAGAAGATGGATGTGTCATTTTGTTATTTGCTTCAGGTGCAGAAATGTCTAATGTCATTACTGACCAGGGGCAATAGGTAGATTTTTAAACAATATATCCAACACTACAGTTGCTGAATTTTCTCTTCATTCCCCACCTGAATCCTGGTACAGACCATTCCCTTAGCAATACTGCTAGATTTTAAACTTTCTTAGAAGGAAAATCTGCAAAAATAAGAGCCATAGCAATGAAACCACATATTTTGATTGGTACAGATGTTACATTTTTGGCTTAATAAATCTTAGTTTATTAAGCCAGGGATTAGTGTCAGGCCCATGCATTCCCCCCTCCTCCCTCCCATGTGTTGGCTTCAGTGCTTTGATCCTGGTTTTTTAACCACAGTTCACATTCTATTCAAAATGAGGACATTTGGATTAATGTCAGTTTACTAAACAGGTTTAGAAACCATTGTTTGATCAGATCATAGAAGGGTGTGTGTGGGTCCAATGCTTGTTCTTGGCTCAATAAACCATGGTTTATTTAGCCAGGAATGTTATCTCCAAACCGACAGTTCATGTGCTTCAGGACTCATTAGAGACATGCTCCTATGTGTCAGTACCCAATGGGATGACTCTAATGCCAAAGTGTTGGCCCTGGTGCAAATTGTATGTGTCTGTGATTGGTGTCTGTATATACGGTATTCAAAATTGTGCCACCAATTGAATCACAGCTTGTGATGGTCTATGTGCTTTATTTCAAAATCATGCTTTATTTCTCCTTTTCCATTTTTGTGAACCCGCCTGCTGCCAATGCAATCCCCCTGGAAGAAGGTCCTTTGGAGGAATTCTTGTTAAATCTGTTTGAATTCATTGACTATGAACATTAGTTTTTATATGAATACTTCACATCAAATTTGAAAATGGGTGCTTATATAAAACTGCATCCCATTGACCAAAACCTTTATTCATGTAAATTGCACTGCAAACTGTTTTATCGCCTTTTGGTTTGCAGTTGGTTGTTTACTCAACCTGCACAGCTCTCATATTCCAGGGCAATTTCTATCAAACCCTCGGGATCAGGAGACACTGAGTGCCTGTATTGTTTTTTGCAACTGTAGTTAACACTCTGATATTTCAGTGGTGAGTCCAGAATACTTTAAAATACCTTACAGTTAAAACAAATTAAGGGATCCTCCTGTTTTTTCCCCAGAGAAGACAAATTATTGAACAGATGGAAAGGAAGGACAGCTACTGCTATCAGTGAGCTTGCATGTGACTGTGTACATGTATATGTATGTTTGACATTCAGGTGCCTGTCAGCACACATCCTGCAACGTGAAGTACATGATGGTATTTTTCCTTCTTCACTCCCACCACCCCACTTCTCTAGGTTTGAATGCAGGCTGAAGAGATCTTCATGGTCTGGGGCAGATTGGGTGACACAGCAGACACGCATTTGTAAGCATAGCTATTTGCCAGAAACAGGCATTCGGCTGAACCATCATGTAAAGTTCCTTATATTATGAAAAGGGACCTAGAGGCTCTGACAAAGATAATGTTCAAGTTCAGAAGAGGGGTGGTGGTTAAAATTAACTGTGATTTGTTTAAACAAGCCAGCTTCATAACCTATGGTTTGAAGTTGGCTTGTTTCAAACAAACCATAGTTAATATTAACAACAGTTTGTTGATGGAGACAACACAATAAGCTGCCGTTCAGCAAAAATAGAAGCGAAAGCTTCTAAACTCCTCCTCCCGACCTGGAGTGGAGATGGGGAGAGCATGTGAGCTCATGCAAGGCTAGGCTTATTCCTGTCATGTTAAACCACGTACAAGCACAGCCAATGCCTTTCGTATTTTACTCCTTCCTTTTCTTCATACCTCTTTTTTTTTTAAAGCACAGATACACAAAGTAATGAAACATTGCTATAGTAAACTGCATTAAAGCAAAAGGCACTATTCCCATCTTTGTTTTGTTTTGTTTACAAAGACCCAAGAAAGTCAAGCGTATTGTAAGCCCAAGCTATATGCCAGATACCAGGTTCTCTAGTTTGGATACGTGGGAAGGCAGGATGGTGGCCAGGGGAAGATATAATGAGAATGAATAGCTGAAGGCATGAGATCAAAGGGGAGGCAAGAATTTTGGTAGATCTAAGGAATAACCCCAAAACTTCCTGTGATGAGAATAGCCCATATTGGCTGGATTTTTCAAATTTGGTGAAGCAGCCTGTCCCGTTCCATCACTTCTAAAGCTCCAAACTCCCCGCCACCTCCCTGTTTCAAGGAACCCGTTTTGTCTATCCATAAGGGTGTTCAATTTTCTGTGTAAACAAACTTGTCTCACACAGGTGCTTGACACCTGGATATTCTAAATTACCAGTCCGGATGAGTTCACGTCTCCCTGTATTTGCATAGGGTGTGAAATCCTCATTTGTCTACCCTTTAAGGATGGGCTAATTTTCAATCATTTCTCTTAGCCTTTTCATTTCTCTAAGTGTTTTTTCTCCATCCTGATTAGATCAGCTTTCCATCCTAGAGAAATTTTTTGGGGTAATTCAAAAGAAGAAGATTTTCTTTGTAGCTTCCAGTTAAACTAGAGGCAGGCAACTTGTGGCCCTCCAGATGTTTTTGCCTACAAATGCCATCAGCCCGAGCCAGCATAACCAATGATGAGGGATCATGGGAGTTGTAGGCCAAAACATTTGTAGGGCCACAAGTTGTCCACCACTGAGATAAACTGAGCTAGCCATTGGGTATCCTGGGTATCCTGCTTCTTCTGGCTTTTGTCTGAGACAAGAGGCGACTGATTCAGTGTTGAAATGGGGCCAACCAATGACTTTCAGGAAAGCATGCAAATAGTGTGCTTTAAAATATTTCTTTACTACCCTTCATCCTACTTGATTTCAAGGTGGTTGAAAACACAAATAAAAATATAGCTATACAATATATAACAATGCAACCAGAATAAAAATAGCAGATAAAATACTAAGGGTGCAAACCTATGCATATTTAGACAGAAAGAAGTCCTACAACTGCCAGGATGCCCCAGCCAGCATGGCTGGCTGGGGCATGCTGTGAGTTGTTGGACTTTTTTCTGTCTAAATAGGTATAGGATTGCGCCCTTAAACTACTAAAAGTGGCAACAAAATTTGTAAATGCCTGGGCACATAGAAATATGTTTATGCAAGACACCTGAAGTAAAGCAGTGTAGGCACCAAGTGGGCCTCCTTAGGGAGGACATTCCATGATGGGGGAACCACGGCTGAAAAAGCTCTCACTTTTGCTGACATCGGTCCCACCTCAGTTGTGGACCATGCTACTGGCTATAAGACCTGGGCCAGTCAGTGTAAAAGAAAACTTGTATTCGTCTATTTAAATGTGTTTTGCTCTTTATAGAGATTACTTCCTTTTACTTTTAAATGTACATTTTGATTTCCTTAAATTAAATGTTGCTTTTTAATTACAATACTGTGTCTTAGGGATTTTCACTGCTGGGTCATATTACTAGATCATATTGGGGTTTCTTTTCACAAGAGGATGTTAAATAAGTCTTCTCTAAATATCCAGGACATTAGCAATCCATTTGGTGTTTGAAAGAAATGTTTTGACCTCTGGAATGGAGGGTCAGGGAAACAGACTGGAATGCAGGGCAGAAGTCAAAAGTAACTCCTCCTTTCTGCTGACTTCCACAAGTTGGGGGGGAAAGTGAGTACAGAACAAGGAAGCCTAATCTTAATAAGCCAAAACAAAACATGCAGAAGGTGCCTGGTTCAATTCCTGGCATCTCCAGGCAGAGCTATCCTGCTTGAAACCCTAGAGAGCCATTGCTCCCAGTCGGTGTCAACAATAATGAGCTAGATGGATCAGTGGTCAGACTCTGAATAAGGCAGCAGCTTCCTAGGTTCCTATCATATGTCGTAAACCCGATGGCAGACACACATGGGGCATCCAAATGTGTTGGGAGGACAGCTGATGTTGCCTAGTGCATAGGGTGTGCTTGGAGCAAGAACATAAGATGTCCCAGCCTTTTGCGACAAATCTGGAAGCCGAGCGCCCAGGCTTGTGTTCTGCCCTGGTGCTGCAGATGACTCCTCCTGCCTATTTCCACTATAAGTTAAAATATAACCTGTAATATCAGCTTTGCCCTCGGCCATCCTCCTCCTCTTCTTCTCCCCTACCCCTTTCTGAAGAGGTAAGCCTCAAAGCTTTTTCCTGGACTTGATTACCCCCTTTCAAAAGCTACGCTACTCTTTCTATCTGTTGAGAAGCCTACGGTTGTGTGGCCAAGCACAAGGAGAGGGGGATTCTTGGGCAAGGGGGGGGGGTTCTGGCAAGAGCTACAACTTAGAAGAGTGAGAGTGGTCCCAGCTGCAAGGTCCTCCACAATGTGGCTTGCTGATACACCGTGTGGCTTGTTGCCACACCATATGGATGGGCTTTTTTGAGAGAGGTTTTGAGGGCTGCCTGCCCACTTTCCATAGCAATCACCATTTTTACCCACATGAGTGGAGTCATAGTTCTTCTCAGACCCCACTGTCCCCCACCCACCGGAACTCTTTATTTCCCACTTGCTTACACAAAAAAAAACCCCTGGTACTGTCAACTAGCACTTAGGCGTTTAATAATATACCTGAAACTTGAACAGAAAGCTGAACAGCATTCCCCAACCTGATGCACTGACCATGCTGGCTGGGGATGATGGGAGTTGTAGTCTAACACATCAGGTGGGCACCAGGTTGGGGAAGGCTGGCTTGAAAAATGCCTCGTGGTGGCCACCCCTTCATCACTGTAACTCTCTTTCCATGGTTGGATGTCATCTTGGCTACTAAATTCAAATAGTGAATGCATTCTGCAATTGCTCTGTTAGAAACATCCATTCCCGTAAGTTTCTTTAGACATTTTCTTCTTCCATATTTCATTTCCCTCTGTCCTTTATGTCACATGCTTCTCATTCTCTTTCTGAATTTACCACGTGCCTTTCCTTAAAGCACATCAAACTTGTTTGAATTAATGTAATTAGGATGTGCACTATTAAATCACTTAAGCACAGAGAATGTGTGTGTGCTTCTAGTAACCATTTTAACTAACCCCATGGACAAATGATAATGTCTTCTTCTGAGCATTGTGCAGTTCAGTTCCTAATGCTTCCCTAGGCCTAGACAATTAGGTGCTGACTCAAGATTGTGTAGAGGCAGAAAGTGACTTTAGAAGCTGTTTTACGAATACTTTGGGTATTAATGGGGAGAAGGAATTTGTATGAATTTTAATTACTGCTTTTCAAATTACATTTCCAAAAGTATCTTCAGTAATATAGTAATAATTTTAATATAGGAAGCAGTCATTCTGACTCCCCTAGTTTGGTCTACTTAAGGCAAACTGTAGGGATGGAAAGAATACTTTTAATTATACTATTCTTATTTATTTATTTATTTTATTTATTTCTATACCACCCAATAGCTGAAGCTCTCTATTCTATTCTTTCAAACAGGCCCAGCATAGGACGGATTGGAATAGCCCTTCATTTGATACAACCCAGACCGCTGGCATGCCCTAAGCACAGCCCCTGCCATGGTGCTTCCCCATAGCCCATTGTTGGAGCAGTCTGTCCACTCTGTTCTCCTGAGGGGGGCTGCCCCATGGCAGGGGGGAGGGGCAGCCATATAACTGTGTCCCTCAGACTACGGTACCCCTGGCTTCAGACTGTGTCAACCTCAAAGCTATGTACGTACTGGTTAGTGACTGATGATGGTACTTCAGGCTTCAAACACGTGGACACATTTAAATTAATTTGCATTAATTAATGCATTTTTAAAAACCCAAATAACCTTGAGGTGCACACCCCTAGGGTCCCTTTAGTATATATATCCCAGGTTTCAGTGTTTAGTTTTCACAGTCTTGGTGCTGACAGATAGATAGACATACATCCTCTTTTATTATAATAGATTAACATCAGGAAAGGATCTAGGACTATCCATTAGCTTTCTGTTAAACAACGAATACATTTTGTCATGCAATATGTCCATCAAGCCCTAAGCAGGAAAACAGCACCCATTGGGCTGCTTTAGATGTGATGCCAAGCAATGGTTTAGCATTGCATGAATTAGCTTTCACAAGTCTCTGACTGGGTTTGAACAACACGCCACAGCTCATTGTGGGTTATTTAATCTACGACGATTCAATAACCCACAACTCATGGGCACCAGGTTGAATATGCAACCCCCGCTCGGGCTGTCATGCTTCTCGCATAACCCACACCTGCTGGGTTCGCGCGCAGAACAACTCCTGAGTGGGGGTTGCATATTCAAAATGGTGGCCGCACACACCTTAGCCCAGTGATGGCGAACCTTTTTGAGCCCGAGTGCCCAAACTGCAACACAAAACCAACTTATTTATTTCAAAGTGCCAACACTGCAATTAAACCTGAATACCAAGGTTTTAGTTTGAGAAAAACAACTCATACAGTTGTCCGAACTAATTAACATCTTTTGTCTTAAAAGAAAAACACAATAACTGTCGTAAATCCGCTCAGTGTCAAGATAAGCCGTTCTCGTTATAACAGTCCGCGTGTCCAAGCCAAGATATATTAGTCCAAAACCGAGCAAACGTAAACCAGTTAGGGGTCAGGCACAAGCATAGTCAGGGTCGTTCCGAAGATCAAAGGTACAGGGGTCCGAGGTCAGGAATATCAAGAGCGTCTGGTGGTAGCTGTAACAAACAATTGCTTCCAGCATCTGAGTGTGTTTGGGACCTGCCTTTTGAGTAGGTGCTGATTGGTAAGGCTGCCCAGCTGGGTCAGGCTGCAGTTAGCCTGACCCCACCCCAAACACACTCCGGCACGGCTGGTCTCTGTCTGACCTACTGGAGGCACAACTCTAACAGAGCTTTCAATGATACAAACAGTTTTTTGTTGGGGAAAAAAATCAACTCAAAAAATTATTATAGTACTACATTGTACACATAGCCTGAAGGGAATTTATATAAACTTTTTAAATTTAGCACATGTATTTTTGGATAAGGGATTCTCAACTTGTAATATGATTATATGCCAGACTGAAATTGTATGGGGCAAGCTTTACCCCGGGTCCTTTCCCTGCTTCTACAGGTGTCGGATTAGTAAAAGTAAACCTGTACTAGGATGAGCAAGATAAACAAGAAAACTAAACGTGCTTGACACATTTTAAACACTTTATGTCTTGGACTGCAAACACTGCATTAGGTAAAATTTTGCATTGGGCATGCTTTTGCACAATTAATGTGATTTTTGCTATTGCATGCATGCTGATAATTTGTCAAACTTTGGCTCATACTCCATTAGTTTGAGAGCAACACATGCAGCACTCAGGTCAACTGTTAGGGCTTTACATCCAAGCCATGCTCTGTGCATCATTCTTCAAAAATTCTTTTAAATGTGATAACAATGTAGAAAAGAATTCTGTAACAGGAATTCTAGAATAAAATCATTCTGTTCCACATTGTGAGAAAGAATAAAATCATTAGGGTTTTGCAGAAGGGGACAGTCTTTTCGTGATCTTGTGACCAATGGCTCAAGTGCCCACAGAGAGGTCCCTGCGTGCCAGCTGTGGCACCCGTGCCATCGGTTCGCCATCACTGCCTTAGCACCACCGTGGGTTAAATGGCACATGCTGGGCAGTCATGTCATGTGAACAGCCCCTCTGGCTCATGCTCTCCACCCTCACCTCACCTCCCCTGGCATGAGGAAGAGACTGAAAGCATTTGCTTCCACTTTTAAACTAAAACTTGGTGGAACTGTGGTTAGTTTAAACTGTGGTTTAGTAAACAAGCCAGGACATAAACCACTGTTTGATCCTCGCTAGTTTGAACTAACCAGAGTTTTCCTAAGTAAGGACATAATAGGGAACTCTGCTTAGTTTAACGTTTCCAGTCTCCTCATAGCCGCACTAGAGGAGTTGACGAGGAGGTGGAGTGTGCAAGCTTGAGCCTTGTTCATAGTTTAGTGTTGTGCATGAAAAGGACCATGGTGGCCACTGAAGGAAACATTTTTTAGCACTTTGAACACTGGTTTGTGCCATCAGAGGCCTTGTCCTGTAAACAAATATTTATTGGCAGGATTTGTAGCACAGATGGTTTATTGCTGTTGGGAATATTTGCGTGACCATTCACCACAGTAATGGCTAGCAATTGTTTTGCCTTCCCCACTGCAAGACATGAGAAATGTCTCTACTACAAATGGTGCTCTTATACTACTGGGTGCTCTTATACTACTTATACTTGTACTATACTAGAAGGTGTTGTGACGGCCACCAATTTAGATGGCTTTAAAAGGGGTTTAAACAAATTCATGGAGAATAAGGCTATCAGTGGCGACTAGACCTGATGGCTATATGTTACCACCAGTATCAGAGGCAGTATGCCTATGTACGCCTGTTGCTGGGGAACATGGGTGGGAGGGTGCTGTTGTTGCACTCATGTCCTGCTTGTGGGTTTCCCACGGGCAGCTGGTTGGCCACTGTGTGACCAGAATGCCGGACGAGATGGACCCTTGCTCTGATCCAGCAGGGCTCTTCTTACGTTCTCATGCTTTAGCCCTATGCAGGCATTCAGCCTACACATGTGAGAGCTAAAAGGGTGGTGGGGGTGAGGGTGTGCACGCAAGCCCCATCCTAATGTCCCTGGGCACACGTGTGCCTCTAAAGGTCCTGTGTGCGCTTAGCGCTAGGATCTGCAGGGGGTTGTAAGCACTTCCCAGTTGCAAGGAAGTTTGTGAGCACATTCAGTTGAGCACACTTGCAACCTCCCTGCAGACCTTCATGCTCCATGTGCAAAGAACATACAGTGACCAGGCATGCGGGGATGTTTAGAGCAGGGCTTGTTGTGTGCCTGTCCCCACCCCACCCCACCCCACCCCACTTTTATCCCTTGCATGTGCAGGCTGAGCATAAGGCTTTTGTTGCAATCAGATGCAATAAAGCCTCACTGCGTGTTTTCTTTCCCTTGTCCCTTCCCTCTGTTGTCTGCACACTGCCTACGTTGAGATGGTAAGTTCCTTGGGGCAGGGACCTTCCTATTTGCCAGTTGTTAAGCCAGGGCTGGGATAAACTGTTAATCCTAATAACAAGGCAGTGGGTCATATACCAGTGAGGGCTGTCTTTACACTGTGTTTCAGATAGAGTTGTAGCTGTGCCTCTGAAAATGTGCCCGCAACCAGTAAAGCCCCTTGGTCAGCTTTTCATCACTTGATGCTTTCAAGAAAAGCGGGAAGGGAGCCTTCCAGAAAGATTTATCTTTTCAAGATCCCATGAACCACGGGGAAAATATTATCCCATTACATAGATAAGGGAAGGGAGGAACACAGATCTATTGGCATCTCTCACGTGTTGGCATAGTGGGTTGACCCCAAGTCTTTGGGCTCCAGTTAACGAACAACCCTAAATCATCATTCTGAAGAAAGATTTATGGCAGCCTTCTCCCACCTGCTACCCTCCAGATTTGTGGGACTACAACTCCCAGCAACCCCAGCCAGCACGGGGAGTTTTGTCTGTGGGATGGTAGGAGTTTTAGTCCAACACATCTGGAAGGCATCAGGTTGGGGATGGCTTATTTATCACCTAATGGTAGTAAAAGGACACTTCTTGTTCCCTGAGTCCTGATGATATTTTTATTTATATTTCTGAGAGTAGATACCTAATGATGAGGTGCAGGGTGGCGGTAATGCTGCGAGGTTCTAAGTAACAAAGTCCATTCTACATTTTACGCTCTGATCTAAACCTTCAGTTGGTGTAGATCAGGGATGTAACCGGAACAATATAATACGAAGTTGTGTTTCTTGCTTCACGTTTGTTTAGTTTTGCCCATGTGACAGGAAAAAGGAGCCGCCAACAAGCAGGGACAGTGATAGGGTGCCTAACCTTGTTTGTTCTTTCTTTGTGATGTACTTGTTGATAGGCCTGTGGGGTATGCTTGTATGTGCCTTGCATCAATTCTTATTCTAAGAGCAGGAAACTCTAAAAGTCTGAAGTGCATAATGATTCTTTTTAAAAGCCCCTTGAATTATGCAGCTATTGCAAGGCTGGTCCGAGAGCATAGGGGATTCTAAATGGGAGAGATGATGACCTCATTAAAGTAATGGCTTGCTGGTGTAGGAATGTGCAAGCTTTTGTGTTTCACAGAATTCTTCACCAGGCAGAATGGAAAGGTTGCTTATTTTCAGGCATGTATATCCCATGATGTGTGGCTGCTAATAAGCAGAGCTGCATTGAGGCTTGGATTCCATCAGTACTAAAGAATAGCACTGGTGCTTGCTCCCTCTTTCCTTCCCCACTTTTGTCTGTATAAACCACAGGTGAGCAGAAGGTAGATCAGAATTTACTCACTGGTAGATCTCTGGGTGATTTGCAGTTGATCAGCAAGGGTCTCTTGTCCTTTAACAATGGCAACAAATGAAGAAAGTTCCTCCACCCAAATTAGGCTGGTGAAAGAATTTATGCATGAAACACACTGTGAGCTCAACTCTGGTACTGAAAACAAATTCCTGGGCTAAGCATGTTCCTTAATTCTAAATGTATGTCCGGACCCTGATCTTTGGGTTCTAGCAAAAAAAACCCAAATTTGATAATTTAAGCCTAGTATAAATTGTCACAGCAGAGTAACTTGCTACGTTCACAGGTGGTGGTAAGTGTTTTGCAGTTACCGGAATTAATCCCACTGATAATTAAACTCTAGTCATAGAAATGCATAGTACAGTGACCTTCCCTACCACTGGTGGCCCTTAGGTCATGGAAACAATCTCTCTTGTAACAGAGTAGTTATTACAATTGCAAAAAAATCTGGTGTTGTACAAAACATTCCTGCCAGGAGCTGGTGATATTTAGTATGCCAATGGTGTTACAGATGCTTCTAGGAGTGTTTATGAATAAAGATATAGAAGGCCCTGGAGATGTGCAGTGTGCAGTATTTGCAAACATGTCTAATTCATAGTTGTGGAGAGACAATGATTCAGTGGGACACTACTACTAATGTAACTCATGTTGTGCTAGCATAAATGGCCTCTACTGCAACACCAGTAGCGCTTGCTGCTGTTATGGGTTTCCCCAGCATTGCGCTAGAGGTTGTTTACGTTAGCATAGTGTAATTTATGTTAGCGGTAGCGTCACCTTGGATACAGCCCTATGTAATAATGTTGCAGTCTTTTTCCCCCTATAGCCATTGTTTGCTGTGTTAGATGCATTTCTAGTGACTAGCTGCCCAACATGGGTCAAGATGGAAAAGAACTAGGTACAAACAAAGGCAAAACTTCTTGCCTGAAGAAAGCAAGCTTCAGCACTGAGCCTCTGTCAAACAGGAAAATTATAGATGCAGTTAATTGGTATTCAAACCTATGAGATTAATGGCAAGTTACTTGTTCCCAGGGACCTGCCTCTTATAAGGAGAGACAGGGTAGCTGTGGAAGTTTGAATAGGGCATTTCTAGGTTTCTGCCATCATGCTGAGATGCCATGAAAGATCCCTTCTTGGCTCTGGAGGGTGGCTGCTGGCACAGTGTTCCATATGTACTGCCAGGAGGGTGGGTTACCCCGGGGAAAGAGGGAGTGCTTCAAGAGCATGGAAGAAAGGGACTAGTTTGCCTTAATTCAGGTGTTTATATCCCGCCTTTCTATCAAAATACTCAAGGCAGCAAAGAGTAACATTGAGAAAGGAAAAACATACTGTTGATTAAAACAGTTATGATGAACAAAAGTAAAGAATAGCGTTAAAAATCCATAATTATTTTAAACAGCAGGATGCAGACCCCATCTTAAGGAGCAGCACCCAAAAATGTTGATTGAAAAAGGTGAATCCTGGGCGAAAAACAAGCTTGTTGTTGCATCTTAATTTGTGTTATGTGGGATTTTATTGTGTAAGGTGCCTTGGGAGGGCTTTTGCCCTTAAAGGCGGCTTAGAAATGCTTTAAATAAATAAATACAATTATTTTCTCACTCTTATTGAAGAGGAGCTTATTTATGCAGGGGCGGGGGAACTAAGATTTATCAGGTGTTTTACTTCTCCCTGTAGTATATTGTACCTGGCCCTCAAACCATCAGAATACATCTCCCATATCTTCTTGAGTTTAGCTAGATCATGGTAGAGACAGAGATGCTGCTGGTTGCTTGTTTTCCTGTCTGCCGCCTGACTAAAAGTGATATGAGTCATTAATATAAATGCTGGTTGTAGTAATATCTGGGACCAGCTTTCCCCCTGCCCCGGCTTTTAGTGGAATTGTTCCAGACCTGTCCAAATGCCAATACAGAAGAAGAAAAGGAAAAAGATCTGAATGTGAGAAAAGTTGTTTGCCCCTGGAAAAGCTTTAATGCTGGACCATGCCAGTAAAGTTGGGTCCAATAGCTGACATATGAACCAGGTAGGATTCCAGTTGCGAAATCTATGATTTCCATATTGGCAAGAATGAAGCGTAGAATGAGCCTATGTGGGAACTTATGTGGAAGCCTTCCCATCACTTCGTTTTCAGCAGCTCAGTCCTGGGTAGCAGTTTCTTCTGCAGTCCAGGTGATCACTTGCTTAAGGTTACTTTTTTAAAAAGAAGAAGAAAAATGTTGCATCACCTAAGACTGGAGGTAGCATGCTGGCTTGATTAGACGTGTGCTGCTTCTCCACAGCCCCAGGGAAACTCGAAAGAGCACATGTAGTCCCCAGAAACAATTCTCTAAGGCCCCTAGAAGCTGTTGCCAATGAAGTAATCCAAGGGCTCACTGCCAGACCTGAGGATTTTTCTGTAGGCAGGGCTTCTGAATCTTTCTCTTTCAAGTGAAGCAGCCAGTTTTGAGCAGGATCTGTACTTTGTTACTAATGGAGAATGAATGGAACCTTTCATGCTGCCATGGCTTCACCGTTTTCCCACAAAGTAATGAGTCGGGAACATGTTGATCCTCTTTTTTCCCCTCTCCCCTTTCTCTCTGCAAGGCTTCTTATGGTTGCTTTCAGTGTTATTTCAATACTGTTTGGTTGTATTAAACACTAACTATGCTGTCTTGGCTCTCCAGGTCTCTGTTTCCCACAGTTACACTTCTGTCTATTTTTAAAATCTAGTAATTGAGTGTCTGTCCAAGTAGTCAAGCACAGACAGTTATTGCTCTGCTTTAGTCCTTGTCCTAAAGACCAGTATAATACCTTTAAAAGCAGTGCTGCCCAAGACATTTTGCTGACTGGAGCAGAGTGCAAATGCCTCCCACAACTAGGACCAACACTTTACAAAGGCTTGTTGCACTGTTCAGACACCAGTTGCTGCCCATGTATCCTCTCTCCTCCACTGCCATGGCAGGTTTTTTTACTTACTTACAGTGCTTTTTTTCTGGAGAAAAGGGTACCGGAACTCTTGGATTACATTTCCTCGGGAGTAGATGGCGATTAAATTGTAATGCAATTAATAGAAGAAAAGGTGCTGGAACTCAGTTCCAGTGAGTTCCACCAGAAAAAAAGCCCTGCTTACTTATTATTTATTTATTTATTATATTTATACCCCGCCTTTTTTCCTGCAAGGAACCCAAGGCGGCTTACATCCTCCTCCTCCTCCATTTTATCCTCACAACAACCCTGTGAGGTAGGTTAGGCTGAGCGTCAGTGACTGGCCCAAAGTCACCCAGTGAGTTTCATGGCTGAGCGGGGACTAGAACCCGGATCTCCCAAGTCCCAGTCCAACACTCTCACCACTACACCTCTCTCTCTCTCTCTCTCTCTCTCCTTTGCTGAATGGCAGGGCCAGCCCTGTTTAAAAGCAGTTCCTGCTGAGAACGAAAACTCATAGCTTGGTGCAAATTATTGGTTCAAAGGGCAATGCATTTGGTGGACTTCTTGGATCACCTCATCGATCTGTTCAGTTAGTGTGCTTCATGTGCTTTGGAAGTAAAATAAAAAAAAGTCTTGTGATTAGGTCACTGTCTCTCTGTAATATCTAAATTTTAAAAATATCTGTATGTAACCATCCTTATGTTCTTTTTCTCTGGCCGAGAAAACTGGCTACTTTCCCATTGTGCCAGATGAAGAGTGTTGTGTAAGTAAAACATTTGCATACTGATGCAGCTCTAAAACTTGGCCCTTTCCCCTCTTGTTAGAACGACAATAGCTGAAACTCTTTCTCAAAAGATTTATATGGTACAACTTTTTTTTTGCAGGGATGTGCTGTTTGAGACTACATGTTTGAATGATCCCTCCTCAAAAAAAGAAAAAAAGAAAAATTACCTGTACATACTAAACTAGTGTGTCAGGGAAAAGGATGGCCTGGAACACTCCTCCCTGACATACTAGTTCTGTGCATTCAGGTTAATATATAGAGAGACAGGGATACACATATACACACACACACATATACTGCACACGCAGACACAAGAGAGCATTCGAGCCTGGGTTCCCCCAACTGCTGTCTCAAATGGCACAATCCAGCAGAATGCATGCCATGTTTGTGTTTTCTCTGTGTGTATGGTTCAGCCCACAGTCTCAGCAGCTCTGGGGATATACCAAGCCCGGTGGCTGCTCTCAGGGATGTTGAAGAGTCCTTGGTCTCGAGTCATGAGTCGAGTCACGAGTCTTTGGACCCGAGTCTCGAGTCCGAGTCCTTGGTCCAAAATGGTGATTCACGAGTCACGAGTCACTCCCAAAGCTGACTCCACGAGTCCCTATTAAAATCAATGGGGTTGAAAGCGTTGAGGGGGGGGGAAATCAATGGGGGGTTTTCCCCAACAAAATAAGGCTACTTCAGATGTGTGGTTTAAATAAATTCTAGGCACAAGTGTGCCTTTTTATTTCAAAACTCTGCAACTGATTTTGGCAAGAACAGACCAGGCAGAAAAACCCAAAATAACCAGGCAGGCAGAGGAGGCAGGGAACCCCAAAGCAGGCAGGCAGAGGCCTTTGTCTTGGACAATTCAACTGTTGAACTGGTCAAGAAGAGACCAGGCAGGCAGAGGAGGCTGGGAACCCCAGACAGGCAGGCAGAGGCAACCAAACCCAAAATGTCTGAAAGGTTGCATTTTAGAAAAAATGATTTTAAAAAATAAACTTGCTGTACTTCCTAAAACTTATCCATGTTGCATTTGAGGAACATGATTTTTTTCTACATGTTTGGCCCCCATTCTGGAACGGTGAGATCTCATCACAATTCCACCCTCACTGAACACCCGCTCCACTGGTGATGAACTTGCTGGAACCAGAAACACACTCAGAGCAGCCACACAGAATAATCGCAGGTCCTTCTTCTGCCTCTCCCAAGTACGCAACACATCAATCAAAATAAATCTTGACACACTGTTGGGGCTGCGCTCCTGGTAGCCGTCCATAGTGGCCGAGCAGCGGCACACCTCGCTTCCATGCGCTCTTCACCAGCAATCACGCTCCTCTCCACTCCTTCTGGCACAGCCCAGGGATGTTGAAGAGTCCTTGGTCTCGAGTCCCAAGTCGAGTCTCGAGTCCCATTAAAAATATTGGGACTCGAGTCCGAGTCGAGTCAGAGGGGGGACTCAGTCCGACTCACGAGTCGAGTCCTCGAGTCCGAGTCCCCATCCCTGGCTGCTCTCTCTCTAAGTACGTACAAACAGTGGTTTAGGAACTTTTATACATGATATTTTTTATCCCAAGTAAGAAAGAATATTATTTATCAGGTTGTCCCACAGTGTATGTGCACAGTATGTACCTCTGCCCTGATTCAGCTACCCTTGTTGGCCAGGCTGATGGGCACATAGACCACCCATTGCCCATATGGAAGCACCATCTGCACACTGCAGTACTCGTTGATCTTCAGCTATTAGTGCAGAGCTGCTAACTGTTGCTTGGAGTCTACCTGCCTCCTAAATGTGTGCCCCGTTCACTACCTGAATTCTGGCAGCTCTTCCAAGCCGCTCCTTGAGGTTTCACAGGAGGAGAAACACAATGCAGGCAACACAAGTATCTCAAGGCCTGGCCACTTGGCTTCATGCCGTCCTCCCTGTCCATTTGCTCCCAGGAAAACAGGCAACTCAAACGCCTCCAGCTAACTGGGAGCACCTTCAATGGACAATCGCATGACATCTGTGCACACAGTGGTTGGGTATCACCAGCAGCTAATTCAACAGATCTCTGGCTCTTGTTCCATATTCAAGCTGTAACTTTGCCTCATACTATGACAAGATTTTGCAATGTAAACTACCTGACATGAGTTCTTGATCTTTCGGTACCCTCTGATCTCATGGCTGCATGTTCCTCTTATAAACATTACCCAAGAGTGAGCAGTTGAAGTTATATTTGTAGTTCAGGGGGTTTCTTAAAGAATATTTAACCTCCCATAGCCATGGGTTGTTGGTTTGCCTTCTGTTCTTAGAGGGCCAGAACTTAAGGCAAAGTCTCAGTTTTGCTAATTGTAAGAAGCAGCATTTTTCTCTCATCCCAGATGTGCAGCATGAGAACAAATGGATACAAGGTGACTTGCCCACCGTCAACAGCAGAATGTGAACACCACCTCCATAGTGTCCGTTTATCCTATGCTACTTCTCAAACATCCAAATGGTTTCCAGAGTGAAGAGGATTGAGGGGTGCTAAGAGGTGACAAAGATTATTTGCAAGAAAAAAAATGTGGATGCCTTCTTTTTTTCTCCTTGCACCGTAGGAAAAATTACATTTTAATCCCCCCTCCTACTTACAAACACTTATTAAGATTAAGGTTAATAATCAAAGTATATAAGCAGATGTGAAGATTAGAAAAACATAATGAGCCTAAAAAGAAAATGGAGAAAACTAATTTGGTGGAGAGCTCTTCTGTTGTTAGAGATCCAGTGTGCATATTTTTAGACATGCTCAGTCTTTCGCCTGCAGGAAGATGTCAAAAGTATTTTGATATTTCTTTTGTAAAGTGATTAGGATATTTCTGTCTTATGAAGCAAGATGCCCATGTATCTGTGTGTTCCTCTTTAAACTTTCACATCTTGACATTACACACTTGGTTGCCATACCTTTATGGCCATCTTAAATCTTTTCTCCCCTTGAGAACATGCAAGGCTCAGCGGTTGACTGCCTTCTCCTAGACCAGTGTTGGCCAACCTTTTTTGGAAAGTATGTCACTAGTCAAGTTCCAAGTTATGAGAGATTGCACTAAGGGGAGGCTGGTGACTCCTATTTCAGTGGGGCTCCTTTCCCATTACAGGTTTTGCAGGTTTTATTTGGAGCTTCATAGGAGCTCTCCCCATGGTGCTCCATGGTGGTGAACCTATTTTGGAATTACAGTCATGCCTTGGATTGAGAGCATAATTCGTTCCGGAAACATGCTTGTAATCCAAAACACACTTATATCAAAACGAAATCCCCCCAAAAAAATTTGTACAGAGATTTTTAATTTAAGCCGTACTACAGTACTTGTATTGCAAGACGTCGCTTGTATATCAAGTAAAAAAAATTAAATAAATATTTAAACATTTGCTTGTCTTGCAAAATGCTCTCAAACCAAGTTACTTGCAATCCAAGGTATTACTCTATACCCAAAGTCTCCTCTCCTACCTAAAAAAACCTCAGTTTTGATTGGGGGACTGTAGTTGTAGAACCAGTGGTTAATTCCTCTCACCATCTGATCATGATGGGCTACCCTGCTGCATCATGCCTTCACCAGCATCCTTGTTCTTCCCTGCCCCCCAAATCCTTCTTAACTGTAAGTACAGGCAAGCTGGAAATTTTACAGTCTGCTTTGCTCCAATGCACACCTCTTCACGCTCTTTGACACCTGTGCAGCTATTTAAAGCAAATCATGGGAGCGGCTGATGCTGAGCCAGCGCTTTTGTCCTACTAAGGTCATCTGTTTCCTTGCCTTAACAATGGTTCAGTAAGTTGTGTAATAATTTGTGGGCATAGGGGTTCCCACTGGAGAACCCAGAGGGGCTGATAAGCTGGCAGACCATAAGGTTGACAGCCATGGGCTCAGGGCCGGATTAAGGCCAGCTGATGCCCTTAGCACAGCCCAATAATGGTGCCCCCTCAGCCCTTCCATTGCTTAGCTGGCAAGACATTAAGACTCAATAAGTGCTGAAGGTGAAATAAGACATTAAAAACTCCGTTTTCTGCAAGGCCATCCCCCACGCCAGAACACACAACTATATTAAATATAAACTGGTTTTTTTAAATTATATTTATTTAACACTAAATAGCAGCAAGCAATATAAGCCAATTATAACTAGGGCAACAGAAATACAAATTTTCATCACTGTTTTACGCATTTTTAAAATAAAACTGTTATAAGGTGAAAAATGCAAATGCAAAAAAAGTGTGGTCCTCTGGTACTCTGTGGTGCCTCCCTTCCCTTGGTGCCCTAAGCACGTGCTTAGATTGCTTAATGGTTAATCCTGGGCTGCATGGGCTAGGAAGACGCTGCTGGAGCTTTAGATAAGCGTCTTGTCCGAATGTTTCACCTCCATACATGGTTGGGGACTGTCCTTCAGCAGCCCTGCTGATCTTTTGAGCAGCCAGACACTACTTCTCCCTTGCTCTATTGCCTCCCACTTGCTGAGTGAACACCAAAGAGCCAATTAGAGCAGCACCACTTGGGATAACATATTCCCTCCCTCAGGGACTTTGCTCCATTATCTGCTTGGGAGTAAGAGCCGGGATTGAAAGATTCTCCTTTCCTCCTTTACGTTTCTTAAAGGTATACTCTGGACAGAGGTGTCTCACCTGTAATCTGCAAACAGCATGGTTGGCAACATAAGTCTGCATTGCTGGCAAATGTTCACTTTGTGCGGCATTTTACAAAGGCAGTGCTGAAGTACTGTATGTTCATGATGAACAAGGAGCAACTCTGCAAAATAAGTGATTGAATTTTGTTTCGAGTGGGGGAATAATCTATACTGTTGTTCAAGCATCAGTGATACAGTCCTCTGATAGAGTTTCCTGTTTATGATTCAGATCCAGCTACTGCTCCAAAGATTACAGCAACAGAGAGAGGATGAACACTGGCATTACTGACAAAATCACATATTCACCTCCGCCCCCATTTGTGGTTAAGTCTCCAAATTGCAGTATTTCTGGGTAAAGTTGTTTTTTTGTTTGTTTTTTTTAATGTGTGTGTACTTTGTGATCTGCACATGTAATGCAAGATGTGATGGCTTCTAGTCTGGACCTCTTCACCTGCCCCTTTATTTCTACTCTCAAAATGTCACGGCTATGTTTGTGATGTCCTGTCTGTAGGAAATGGGCATGCCAGAGTTCAGCATTACTGAAAAGGTGTGCGTCGAATGCCAGAGAAATATGCCCCAGTTTCCATGTTTGTGCTTGACCATAGTGAGAGCAGAGCAAAACGTGGCTAATAATAATAATAATAATAATAATAATAATAATAATAATAATAATAGGAGGAGGAGGAGAGACCCGTTGTAGGTTTTGTCAAAACAATCCAGTCTTTTGCCTGTGTAGTTCCCTGGTATACCAGTGAAGCCACTTTTACTTGGCAGTGGCACACTTGTCATAGGAGTAGTTTTGAAATTATTAATGTTCCCTGCATGTCATTGCATGTTGCTGGCCAAGATCTTTTTACAGTGAATTTAGCATCTGGGGCTTGTCTCTTTGCCCTTCATTTTCAGAATGTATTAGAGGGGGTGGAGGCTGCAGTTTTCCTTTGAGTGATCTATAGATCATACACTTGCCTGGCACAGGCAGTGGACTATGCATTCGTATTGATAACTGCTCTCTAGATTCTGCTTCTTGATGTTTATCTTAGATACGGTCCTATTTGTCTGAACTTTTCATTTGAGAAGTCATTCTACTTTTCTTCTATTTGGCATCATTTTACATGAAATGTCTATGCAGCAGTAGGTCACATTCAGTTTCTACTGCCCTTGCTAACAGAAACCAGTTCCTGGGCTTGCTGAGAAACAGAGTGGATCTTAGTAATGCATGCACACCTAAATTGTCTGAAATGGCTGCTGGACAGCAAAGTGGTATGATTACTATGATGGTATCAGGCTTCTGTAAACATCTTATCAGTGTTTACAGTTAACATCCAGTTATGCAGGGAACTTTTTTTCTTGCAGTGGAACTACATGTATGAACATCAACTCTTCTAGGTCGAATATTTGGAAAGGTTCATCCTCCCAAAGCTTCTAGTTGTGTGTGCTGCCTATGTTAGGTTCAAAAACTGCCTTCAGTAACCAGATACCTCTTTGGTCCTTTTCTAGGATAATTTCTAATAAATCACCAAAGCCTGCTACCTAAATTTCTCAAGATGGGAATAACAATAGGTTTTTTGTGTCTGTTAACTCTCATCAGCAAAGGTGTGGAAGGTGGATGTAAATACCTGAGGATGACACTGGATGGATTGTCCTATTTACTGAAGTATTCAGAGTTAATAATGGGCATACCAATTAGGAGACAATTGCATTATAATGAGAGACCTTGTTCTTTCAGTCTACAAATAGGATCTTGGGGGGGGGAACTTGTTGTTCTTGCTCAGACCACTGCAATGCAGTTGGGTATGTTGATTAAAGCTTCAGTCCTAAACACACTTACTTGGGATTAAGCCCCATTGACGATAGTGGAACTTACTTCTAAGTAAACCCTGCACAGATTGCACAGCATATCCAGTTCTGCAGCATCTTGGTCCAATTGCCATCTGATTTTTTTTCTGATCAGGTTTAGCAAGCACAAAGTTGAAAGCGGGAATATCCAGGGAGACTGAAAAGTTTCTCTTGCTGATTCCTTCATTTCAGACCCATATTCTAAAGGGTGCTGAAATCTGACACTGAGAACTGCTCTTTCCTTGTTATTATGGTGTAGTGAGGCGGTAGAGCTGGGATCTTTGCCTGGGGTTCTGTGGTTTAACATTAGATTACAGATTACTAATGTGAAGGTTAGGGGCCAGATTGACAGAATGCTGAGGAAAGACCTTGGACTTGTTGATTTGTTAAATTGGTTTTGTTCTTTTAAAAGATCCTCGCTATTTGCACACAGAGCATTTGCGGTGATATTTCCAAATGCATGCTGCAACAAAGTGGACTGTGTTCCTTTGATAAAGTATTTTCCTTTGTGTAATAAATTGGGGACAAAGGTTAATGGCCACCATATGACATGGTGATGTTGTTCGCCCAGAGAAATTCCTGATGCAGTTCCCCTGATACGTGGATTTGGGAGAGTTTGAAGAAAGTGGAGCTCTATTGGATATCCATATAACTGAGAGGTAGGAAAGGGTTGTGTGAGAATGCAAACAAGCATGCATATGGGAGAATATGTATGATTGAGGCTGTAGATTCTTGAGGCAATGAGTTATATTACCTTTCTGACGGATATTAAGAAATAGTCAAGGGCACATAAGGCCCTTGCTGGGTTATTGTTGTGGCAAATGTATACAGTATGGTGGTGTCCCCCTGGCTGAAGAGAGCAGGCGTTGGAATGAGAGGCTAAACCTGAACTGTACAGAGGAAAGTTGCCCTCTGCACCGTTGTTATTTTGGGACAGAACAGAACAGAAAGACTAGCTTAATGTGTTCCTTAGTGGTTAAAACTGGATTTCACAAAAATGTAAAAATTAATGGAAAGTTTGGGTTGGATACAGACTTAGACATGCTTAAAGTAGACCTGTTGAAGTCTGGATCCAACCCAGTGAGGTTGACCCTGGAATGTGCATTATGTTTATAATGAGTTCTTAACGATTGCAATGCTGTAATGGCACCAGTGTCTTGTATTGTGAGGTAACATGTGCTGTAGGGGTTTGTAGTTTGTACCACAGGGGCTTGATTGGAAAATTCAGTGGGGTATACAGTAAATATAAATTGAATACTTCTGGATAACTGTAATCATGGATGGAGAGGCCTTTACTGGGACATTGCCAGCACCTCAGAAATGCAAGGTTTGTGCTTAAATCAGGGCACAGGAGGTTACTGGCTCAAAGAGGACTCTTGTGCCTCAACTGTGTGGCTGGGAGACATCCTGTGGGTGGGACCTGTCGAGGCGTTTTAGTGATGGGAGAAGCCACTGAATGTTTACATGCTGGTGCAAATTTACATGCTGAATGTAAATGCTGAACGTTTATATGCTGGTGCAATTTTAAGAACCCAGTCCTAATAACAACTTTATAGGATTTAAAAATAGGTAAAGCTGGAAAATTTGCTGCTGTTCTTTGTTGGTTTGTTTGTTTTCACAGCTGTTCTGATCAGGGCAGTTCTGGATGCCAGCATCTTTTTTTCTTTTTTCCCCTTTTTTTTATGGTGATGAAGTGCCTGAGTCTTGTCCAGCCCTACAAATTGGGAAATGAAGTTTAGGGGAAATTGGATGTCCTCTGATACAGCTTTCCATATGTTCAGTTTCATCCAAAGGAGCCCATAGGTATATGGATTTTTTTGTCAATTATGCAATAAATATAATCCTCAGTAAGAGAAAAGCACCCCAAAGACAATAAGAAAATGTTATTCCAGTAGGCATCCAGTGATTTATTTTAAGAGGCGGTTGCTGATATGTTTAAATCACATGGTCTTCCACAAAAAGGGGTCAGTTCAGGGAAAGCTGGTAGAAATAATCTTTTTTTATTATTTAATTATTTAATTTTCAAAACAAAATATAACAAAATACAATAATAACACAAAGATTTAACTAAAACTACATACAATAAATCATAAAGTGCACCCCCTACCCTCCTAGGGACCAATTCATATGCTTCCATCCCCTTGATCAAATGAATTCCAAATTCCAAAAATACAACATATCCTGACAAGGCATACTCCCCTTCCCCTTTATTAATACATAGTCTAATAATTGATTCCATATATCCATAAAATTATTCTTCTTTAACGTAGAAATAATCTTTAGAAAGAACAGGTTTGACTGGTCCCTGCCCCAAGGGGCCTGCAATTTAAAAATTGACAACAGGGAAACAACAGAAGAAAGGGAGGTGAGCTAACAGTGGAGGAATATGCAGTCTTTTTAAAATGATAATTTAAAAATCTGGACAACCTACTTGAAGAAGGTTTGGCTGGTCTTGTGGATTCTGAGTGGCTAGAACTAAACCATTTCCATTGAAGATTAATAGTGGGCCCAGCACAGCTAACAGGGCAACAATGTGCATACCTTTTCGGAAGACAGCCCTACTGAGTTCAGTGGGGCTCGCTCTCAGGTAAGCATGTATAGGATTACAGCCAAAGAATGACAAAAGTGCTGTGTTGACTCTTTGCATTTTTATTTTTATTATTTTCTTTTTAGAAAGGCACATGAAACGAAGTGATCTTCTAATATGTCTTAGCTGTGAAGCCTTTTTGGAAGTGTGACTGTACTGTGTGCTTTTCTTTCAGTAATATTTTCTGCTTTCTACTTTTTTCAGCCGGTAAAAATTGGCATACCTTAGTCACGCTAATAAACATGAAATTAATAATCCATTATGTGAATAATAGAGCAGTTTATTCACCACTTGTGTTTAATAAAACTGTGGGCAGGAATTAACGTTCTACTCACTGTGATACAATTCATATTTCTTAATTGGGCAAGGTGTGATTTTTTAAAAAATGGTTCTGGAAAGTCTTGGCATTAAGCTTTTATCTTTTATCTTTGGGTATGTTCCTTTGAAGAATCAACTTCTCTTATGGAGTGAATGGAAGCTTCTTTGTGTGTTTGGGTGTGTGTTATCAGACTCATTTGTAGCTGTAAGGGATTGTGAGGAGCTCCAAAAGGATCTCTCCAAACTGGAGGATGGGCATCAAAATGGCAAATGCGGTTCAATGTAAGCAAGTGTAAAGTAATGCACGTTGGGGTGAAAACTCTCAACTTCAAGTATAATCTGATGGAATCCGAGCTAACGGTGACTGACCAAGAAAGAGATCTTGGGGTTGTAGTGGACAGCTCGATAAAAATGTCGACCCAGTATGCAGCTGCTGTGAAAAAGGCAAACTCCATGTTAGGCATAATTAGGAAAGGATTTAAAAAAAAAAAAACCTGCCAAAATCATATTGCCCTTATACAAATCTGTAGTGGCAACTGCACTTAGAATACTGTGTACAGTTCTGATCACCGCACCTAAAAAAGGACATTGTAGAGTTGGAAAAGGTGCAGAAAAGGGCAATTAAAATGATCAAGGGGCTGAAGCTACTCCCATATGAAGAAAGGTTACAGCAGCTGGGATTGTTTAGCTTAGAAAAAAGGCGAGTAAGGGGAGACATGATAGAGAGGTGTACAAAATTATGCATGGTGTGGAGAAAGTGGGTAGGGAGACATTTTTCTCCCTCTCTCATAATTCTAGAACCCAGGCTTATCCCATGAAGCTGACTGGTGGGAGATTCAGGACAGATAAAAGGAAGTACTTCTTTACACAGCGCATAGTTAAACGATGGAATTCACTTCCACAATATGTAGTGACAGCCACCAATTTGGACAGCTTTAAAAGGGGATTGGACAAATTCATGGAGAAGAAGGCTATCAATGGCTTATAGTCCCAATTGGCTATATGCTTCCTCCAGTATCAGAGACAGTATGTCTATGTACTCCAGTTGAAGAACATGGGCGGGAGGGTGCTGTTGCATTCATGTCCTGCTTGTGGGAACCTGTGGGCAGCTGGCTGGCCACTGTGTGAATGGAGTGTTGGACTAGATGGACCCCTGGTCTGATCCAGCATGGCTCTTCTTAGGTTCTTATGTAATATAACACAGAACAAATTAAATGCAGAACAAACACAGAATATAACACAGAACAAACACAGAACAACCTATTTTTTTATTTACACAAGACCTATCTAGCTGTGTTTTCAATTAACTTAATAGCCTAGTCCTGGGGCCATTTGTTATGACAGTAACATACCCAGCCCAGGTAGCATTCAGGCTGGGCATCTGATTAAATCTGATTTATTTTTTCTTGAAACAGCTGAGCTGAATAGAACTACTGGGGTTTTGAAAGCTTGCAATGCCTTTTAACATCTAGTTTAATAAAATATGTTAAAATTAAAATATATCCCATGTTGTGATAGGTCAGGCATATTGGTCCCACACAGTATTTGTTTTGTTGGGCTGCCAAGAATATTGATGGATGCACCAGAAAAGTCTTATTTTATTTTATTTTCAGGGCAGGTGCCCTCCCAAGATGGCATACAACAATAAAACTTACATAATAAAAACTGGTAGTAAAAACAGCAACAGCAGCAAACATTCTAAAAAATAACAAACACCAACATAAAACAGAACATGAAACTGCACAGCTACAACTTAGTCTGATAAAACATACGGTAATTGGGCAAGGCCAGAGTACCGGTAGTTAGTTTTCAGGGCCTTCTTAAAAGCCTGCTTTTATGGGGCCTGATGGACAGCCCTGTAACCAGGGTAGGGCAAATGGGTGCACTGCCCCCCCCCAGCTGTGCTTCACCACCACCTCCAAGATTTTTTGGGGAAATTGTCTTTTTAATCTGTGACATGACAGACAATGACAGCCTTCACTGAAACAATGGCAGCTTGTGTTAAGATCAGGAGCAATTTAGGAATAGGACCCTCTGAAAAATTTGGTGAGTAAGGCAGGACAAGTGTACAACAAAAGCCCCATCTAGAAGAGCCCCCCCCCCATCTGCTCACTCAAGACTTTCCCTGACTGAGGGTGGATTTTTCATGATCACAATCACCCTATAATTATTTAAGTGATCCTGAAAAAACAGCCTGTATAGTAACTGTAGGAGCCAGTGTGGCGTAGTGGTTAGAGTGTTGGACTGGGACTCAGGAGATCCGGGTTCAAATCCCCACTCGGCCATGAAACTCATCACTGGGTGACTTTGGGCCAGTCACTGACTCTCAGCCTAACCTACCTCACAGGGTTGTTGTGAGGGTAAAATGGAGAGGAGGAAGAGCATTATGTAAGCTGCCTTGGGTTCCTTGCAGGAAAAAAAGGCGGGGTATAAATATAATAAATAAATAAAAACATGACACTTAGAGAGGTAAAAATTAGGACTTTGTATTGTGGGCTAGAGATAGACTCCACACAATGGACTTTCCTTTGCTCTGCTTTTCGGTTTCAGTTTGTGTTCTCTACCCAGCCAGCAGTAAAGAAGTATGTTTGCTTGTCGTTAAGAAGTAAGAGTTTGTTTATTCTGCAGTTATTATGATGAGTAACTGGGTGCTTATTGCTAAAGGGTGAAATAAAAAGAGATAACTTAAAGTGAGCTGGAAAAGTACCCTAAGTTGCCCTTTACTCTTTTAAAGCACTGACTATACTCACAATCCTAGTGGCTATTTTGTCTTCTTTTAATTGAGTACTTTATGGCAAAGGATGAAAACAGCCCTAGAGGAGTATAAACACTGCTGTGCACACTACAGTTTTCTGGCTGGCTGGCTGGCCACCTAGGCTGTAGCCTAATTTCTGATTTTCCCATTGTGTGCAGCTCTGCATGAGGCCTTTTCAGGGTTTCAGAGCAGAAAAATCAACTCATCAACTAGTAAAAAAAATCCCAATTGCTTCCCACAGTTAGTTTCCAGTCGCTTAGTTAGTCCTTTATATAGCAAACCACTTAAAAAGTTTTCACTTGATTGGCCAACAGGAAGAAAAATCTAAAGGTCACAAACAAGACTAGGAGGAAGGACCCTCAAGGAGGCGTTAACGAACACACCTTAAGGTATTTATTTTCTCTCTGCCCTTCCCTAAACTTGTAGTAAGGACAAATTCGTTTTTCAGGTGGAATCTAAAACTGAGATTCCCTTCCCCTGGCCTGGCCCTCACATCTGTTTCATTAGCATAAATAACTGGCAGGCTTTGGATTAGAGGAAAGGCCTTTATTCAGTTATAAGAGCTCCTCCCACAGACTTCCTGTCCCAGCACTTCCTATTCACTTACTAGATCATGAGTCTCTCCACTTGGTTCCATTACTCATGATACAACATCCTCTCCACTAGTGAGTGGAGGAGGGAGGATTGTCTGCGCTGTGCGCCTCCCCCTCAAAAATGTCCCACCTAGAAATGTGGCTGCCCCACCTAACAAGGAAGGCGGATACCCAATGGCAACCTACTCTATAGGCCACTGTGGAAAAGGTGCTCTCTTGTTGCATTATGTGGCCAGGATCACAAAGACTGATGAACAGATGAACACCTAACTGCCCTCACAGGTGGGCAAATTAGAAGGGCCGTGGATCACACTCATTGTGTTTATTATATCAGTGGCCTTATAAAGGATGGTTGAGCGCAGGGCCTGGATTTGCCTGCCTCCTACAATAAGTTCATACAGCAGTCTGCTTCAAGAAACATTTCTGAAGCTGTTGCCATGTTGGTCTCCCAGGAATAAGAAACAAAATCGCTAATGATTTCTGTTCTTGGCTCCACTTCTGTTGACGTAACCATGTGTGAACGTTTGAGCTATGCAAAATTCTTTACTTAGCAGAGGCATCTGTTCAGCTGTAGGCAGAATAAAGAACACGGATGCAAAACACTGTGGGGAGGTTTGATTTTGCTGGTGCCTGTCAGAAGCATAATAGAGTTGAAAGGATCAAAAGCTTATTGAGCCCATCCCCACTGTCACAAGGCAGGACCAAGAGTGGAGTGTAGGATGATGGCTAAGAGACTATGCTGTGAAATCCTTGCCACTACAAATTCATTAGGTGGCCCCTAAGCAAGGCACGATCTCTTGGCCTCAGCCTCATGGGGACAGTAATTCTGACTTATAGTACATCATCTTCTTGTTGTTCCTCTCCTACTGGAGGATGGACATCATCATTACAGGTTGCTGTAAAAATTTCTACTAGTGTATTTGAAGCATTTTGAACACTAAATCACTGACTAAATTGCTTATTGCCATCTGTTCATCAGTCTTTGTGATCCTGGCCACATAATGCAACAAGCTGAGAGTGAATTACACATGAACTGCTGAAAAGCAAAATAGCCCCATATGAGTGGAGCATGTGAGTTGCTAAGTCACCTGCTACACGGAAAGGCTGAAAGCCCCCAGGATCCGTAGCCAATCTGACATGAAGGAAGAATCTATTCCAGTCTCAAGTATGGCAATCCCCTAGCAAGAACCAAATCCATCCATACTATCCTATAAAAGGAAACTATACTATCTAATTGTTGTTCATCCATCTAAAAGAATTACCTCCGTATTTGGGGTGGCTTGAAATTTCTTTCTTTTGAAATGAGTCGAGGGATACTGATGGGGAGCTAGTGAAATCTGCAGGTGGAATTTAAATTGGTAACTGAGGAGGACCAACCTAATTAAGGTGGAACCACACAGATGGTTCCTGTGGCAGTCCAATTAGAAGGCGAAAATGAATGCAACTAGTGGGAGTAAATATATTTTTGAGGGGGAAAACATTACAATGAAATCCTGTTATAATCACAAAATTTACTGATTTAGTGGTAGTTTCTTCCCTTCCTTCTTTGTGCTGACATTCATCCATAACAGTGACTTGGTTCTCACATAACACTAACCCATGGTTTATATAACCATGGGTTGTTTAATTGTCCTGATTTGTGAATGCAGCCACCACAAAGAATCCAGAAAGAGAACCCATAGTTTGTTAGTGAGTTGTGAACTCTGGGTTGATTAAACCATGGGTAGTTGTGTGGAGAAAAAGCATCAGAGTTTCCTGCACCACACACACACACACACACACACAGCTCCACGCGTGTAAACAAGTATAATCCCAGCTGGGGGCTGGGAAATGCAAAATGTACATAGTTTCTCAGATGGCTCCTGACGGCCGCAGAGTCTCCCATGACTTTGATGGCCAGTGCCACAGCTATTTGCATGCAAATGCGGCAAAGAGCCACCCCTCCCCTGCCTGGCCCAGATGAAGTTCATCCTGATTGGCTAAAGACACTTGGGCTACTGAAAGGAGGGGTGGGGGGAAGAACCTATACTGCTGCTGTGGCTTTGGGGTGTTGTTGTTGTCTGCACGCTTTCGCGGGAGTAGGGCTTTTTTGCTGAGGCAAGCCCTGAAGAGGACCAACCGCCAGGTAAAGAGAGTGCCTGGGTAGTTATATAGTAAAAGAACTAGTTTTGTTGTTTTATAGCTCTACTTGTATGTACCAAAGTGTCTCCCCACCTTTCTCCCTCTTCCCTCATTCCCCACCTTTCATTGTAATCTGTTTACCTTAAATAAACTTTCCTGGTTTTACCCCACATGGTGTGTGTGGTTCCTCTGTGGTTCAGTGCTAAATCCAGTGTATAGACAAGGGCAAGGCCCTGAGAGAATCAGTGTCAAGACGGCAGAGCTAAGGCTGGCAGCTTTGCACCTTTGATCTCTGGTCTTGAGAAAAGGACCGGTTGGCAGTCCTTCACAAGGAGTTGTTACATGCAAAACCAAAACCATGGGTTGTTTTGGCAGGCTACAGAGGCAGTGGGGAAAAGTGTTAAAAAAAACTGCTCTACATGCCAGCGTTCCAGTGCAGCAAAAGGCATCTGGAATACAGGAGGGAGTGGGCGAAGGAGGAGGGAAACAAACAACCCAGGGATTGAGAAAACAAGGCAGGGTTCTGTGTACTCGGTGCCTTGCGAGGGCTGTACCCTGAAAGGTGGGATATAAATATATTACATAAGTAAATAAAATAACAGGGAAAACAAACTGGAAGGGCGGTGGCTCAGCAGTAAAGCACATGTTTGCATGCAGAAGGTCCCAAGTTCAGTGCCCAAGTTCTGGCATCTCCAGGTAGGGCTAGAAAAATTCCTGCCTGAAACCCTGGAGAGCCATTGCCAGCTAGATCAGGGGTCGGCAACCCGCGGCTCCGGAGCCGCATGCGGCTCTTTCAAGCCTTTGCCGCGGCTCCGGACAAGGCTGCCCTGCTCCGCCGCCGCCGCCTCGGGGGCAGCCCGATTTCGCTCTTCTGAGCGGCGCGGAGCGCGCGCCGCGCCTCCGCGCCGCTCTAGCTGCCGCCGCCGCCGCCGCAGTAATTCCCGGAGCTGCTGAAGCCGCCGCCGCCGCGTCACGTCCGCCGCCGCCGCGTCCGCCGCCGCGTCACATCCGCCGCCGCCGCTACGTCACATCCCCGATTTTGGCGGGGGAACTTTGGCGGGGTGAACTTTGGCGCGGCAGCAGCACCCCCCCCCGGCAGCAGGGACGGTGAGCAGCAGAAGAGAGGAGGGCTCCTGCACGCGCCAAAGTCCCCTCCCCCCCGCCCACAACATAGCGCGGGGTCCAGCCTGTCGAGGGACCAGCGTGGCCGGCTCGCTGCGGAGAGCACAAGCAGGCGAGGAGGCAGGTAGGCCTGCGTGAAAGCAGTAATGATTAGAAAAAAAGGGGGAAAAGAGGGTGTTTCTGGTGGATGATGAGGGTGCTACTGCTGGATGGTGCTGATGATGGGATGCTACTGCTTGGGGGGGGGATGTTGCTGGTGGCATCCCATCATCCACCAGCAACACCCTCCCCCCCCAGCAGTAGCAACCCCTATCATCCACCAGCAAATCCTGCTGATGGATGATGAGGGGTGCTATTACCACATGGAGGGTGTTTCTGGTGGATGATGAGGGTGCTACTGCTGGATGGTGCTGATGATGGGATGCTACTGCTGGGGGGGAGGGTGTTGCTGGTGGATGATGGGATGCCACCAGCAACACCCTCCCCCCCAGCAGTAGCACCCTCATCATCCACCAGAAACACCCTCCATGTGGTAATAGCACCCCTCATCATCCACCAGCAGGATTTGCTGGTGGATGATGAGGGTGCTACTGCTGGGGGGGAGGGTGTTGCTGGTGGCATCCCATCATCCACCAGCAACACCCTCCCCCCCCAGCAAATCCTGCTGATGGATGATGAGGGGTGCTATTACCACATGGAGGGTGTTTCTGGTGGATGATGAGGGTGCTACTGCTGGATGGTGCTGATGATGGGATGCTACTGCTGGGGGGGAGGGTGTTGCTGGTGGATGATGGGATGCCACCAGCAACACCCTCCCCCCCAGCAGTAGCACCCTCATCATCCACCAGAAACACCCTCCATGTGGTAATAGCACCCCTCATCATCCATCAGCAGGATTTGCTGGTGGATGATGGTGCTACTGCTGGGGGGGAGGGTGTTGCTGGTGGCATCCCATCATCCACCAGCAACACCCTCCCCCCCAGCAAATCCTGCTGATGGATGATGAGGGGTGCTATTACCACATGGAGGGTGTTTCTGGTGGATGATGAGGGTGCTACTGCTGGGGGGGAGGATGTTGCTGGTGGCATCCCATCATCCACCAGCAACACCCTCCCCCCCAGCAGTAGCATCCCATCATCAGCACCATCCAGCAGTAGCACCCTCATCAATAGCTAATATTTTAATTAGCTATTAATTTGCAAATATATATTTTACATTGTTAAGTGAAAGTCCTTTTTTTCTTCAGATTGACAGCTGACTGCACGATCCTGTATATATAGCAGTAACAAACAATATATGCAGTATTATATTTGTTTTAAATGTCACAATGGTTTTGCGGCTCCCAGTTGTTTTTTTTTCTTCGGAAACGGGTCCAAGTGGCTCTTTTTGTCTTAAAGGTTGCAGACCCCTGATAGATGGACCAATGGTCTGACTCCGTATCAGACCACTGTCTGGTTGTGATCAGGCTATCCAAATACTACATCAAGGAAAGCCAGATTCTGCAAGCCATACAGATGCATGCATATTGGACAAATTTGCATAATCCTGCAAAATATTTTTTACTATCTGCGTAATTTATTCTGGATTTTGTTAGTCACAACGAATGGCAAGGAACTCTGTGGGGCATTGGAACCCAACTACTGGAAATCTTATTTGGCAAACTCCTCAGATTTCAGCAGGCAGTGCCTATACACTTTCTGGTGTAGTGTTAACTCACCCCCACTTCTCTGAACGGTGAGAAGTTCCAGGACTGCAACACTTACCCGCACTTGGTTTCCTTTGGAAGGGAGTCACTGGAGACTTATTAGCATTTTGTAATAATTTTAGTTCTTTACAAATAAATACTATTTGAGTATAGGTCAGCTTAAACCAGCCTCCCCCAAACTGATGCCCTCCAGATGTGCTGGATTGCAACTCCCATCTTTCCCAGCTATCAGTCCAACACATCTGCAGGGCACTAGGTTGGGGAAGACTGGCTTAAACACTCCAACTGTCCAACAGACAGCCAAAGTCCTTTCCTCCCGCCTCAGATCTTCATGGAGACAGCCAGCACCCTAAGATGCATGCAGAGCCCAAACTTAGCCCTCTTCTTCTTCTTCTGTGTCTGTCTGACTGAAAACTGCAGTCTCTCTTCTCACGCAGACACTTGGATGCCAGCAGCCTTAGCTGGCAAGTGCTGAGAACTGCTTTGTCTCAGTTCACATATTTTGGAAGACTTAAGGGAAATGGTCTAACAATTAGTTCCTGGGAAAACACATTGTTAGGCTATTAACACTCTTTTGTGGAGTCCAACCAAGTCTCTGGCCAGGTATTGACTCAGGGCAACCCTCAATGATAGCCGTTCTGGTCACAGAAGTGTAACAGGCAACCTTTAACAATGGCCTGGTTCACACATAAGGCAGATTTATAGGTTGAGTATAGGTTGTTGTTGGATTGTTAACCATGAACAACCCAAAGTTCACAACCCAACAACAAGCCATGGGTTCTTTTCCTGGGTTGTTCGTGGTTAACAACCCATAATTAACTCATAGTGCAGGGTTCGCATACAACGACAACCCATGATTCAACAACAACCCACGATTCACTGACAACCCATACTCAACCCGTACTCTGGGTTGTCATTACATGTGAACCAGTTCACTATCTTTGCAACCAAAAGGGATATTTGCTTTTTCACTATTTAAATGAAAGCTTGCAAGATTACTTTATTGGCATCATGTTTGGTTCCCTGCAGTCCTTTGACCTGCCCATCATTAAACATGAGAACAACCGTCAAGTTGTCTTCTGGGACGGTGATACAGCAGCAATTCAGGATTTCCTTAAAGTAGCCTTCCCTAACCTGGTGCCCTCTAGATGTGTTGGACTGGGACTCCCCATCATTCCTAGCCACTGTGACTGGACATGCTGGCTGGGAATGGTGGGAGTTGCAGTCCAACAAATCCGAGGGCTGCAGGTTGGAGAAGGCTGCCTTATAGAACGCAAAGGCAGCCGTGCAACCCGTTCTGAAGGTGCTGACAGTGAAGAGCCTCTGGTCCGGTAAACATGATTCCAGTTGACTTGCTTGCCAAGCTGGCAGCTGACGGCTTCTTCTCTACCTTCTGCCGTTTGGCAGTCCTTTGAAGAGGAATGTTCCTGAGAGAAAGTAAGAAGAGATGCTGAAGTACCAGATGAGAGCTGGTTATCAGTCAGCTGCTGTCGGGGTTCTGGAGCTGAGAAACAAAAGGCTTAAGAAATTCTGCATATGGTTTAGCTTCAGACATGGAAATGGCTGATATTAAGTCATTCTCTCCCCCCTCCCTCCCTTGTGGACTGAAACATTTATAGTCCCAGCTGTAATTACCAATGGACCATAAAAGTCAGCCATGCTTTGCCTAGAGGTAGTTTGTAAGGAAGTTACTGTTGTTCTTCCATGTCTGGGGGAAACACAATAGTGCTATGAAGGGGACATTTTTGAAATGCCTATAATTTGTACGTTTGTCATCGCTGTGATCTGTGGGCATGTTTTTTGGCCAAGAGCGTAACTTTTTAGTAGAAACTTTGCAACAGCCCCCCCCCCCAGCTTGCTGTGGGAACACAGCCTGGTATGCAAGGTTCTGCTTAGAAGGACTTGTCTTAGAGTCACTTCATAGCTTCCTCCCTAACATACGGTATATACAAGCTTCTTTCTGGCAGTAAAAAAAATATCTGTATGGGGACAAAACTGACCGTGTCTTTTGTTTGTTGTAATCACTTGTGGCCTATTCAACAGAACATTTCAAATCTGAATCCTTTAGTCTTCTCTGTTCTGCTTTATATGTACTGCTGTGCTTCTATTCCGAATTGTGGTTTAAGAGCTAATTTATAATAGATGTACCTCACTTGTCTCATTCATTTGATGAGATCACTTTATGACTCAGGTGAATGTGTGAGCTACTGCCAGCGAAAAGCATTGCGGTGTTTTGGCGTCTTGTGATACGAAAGCCCTGTCGGTAAGGCGCTTGATTTATAATAACTGTTTCACACATACAAATCTTCTCTTGATAGTGCAGTGATTAAATATGAAAATGTATGTGTGAATCTGCTCTCACTCTTACCTAACCCAGTTAGAAGTCTCATAGTTGCATACTTTTCATCAAAATATGCAGAGACCAGGTTATATCCAATATTAATCCTACCTACAGTAGACCCATTGAAATGAATGGGCCTTAAGTTAGACTAAGATGGAATACAACCCATTATATTTGACTTCCTTTTCCCCACCCCCAAATGTGTTAATAATTTTTTAATGAGAAAATCTGTGTGTCTGTTCATAATACCTAAAGATTGCTGAAGAACAAATGTGGAGCAGTGCTTGGTATTTTAGTGTCTCCAGGGTTATTTTTATCCTTACCTTATAGCAACTTATGGCCCTCCAGATGTTTTGGCCTACAACTCCCATCAGCCCTAGCCAGAATAGCCAATGGTGAGGGATGATGGGAGTTGGAGGCCAAATCATCTGGATGGCTACAAGTTGCTCACCCACCCCGTGTTATAGGTAAAGCCTACATTGCCCCAAAGCATTCCAATGCTGACATCCATATATTTAATGTGAATAGTTAAGTTTTTTTTATTATGATGGCTTACCCTTAGGCCCCACAGGATTCTCCAGTGACATATTGGAATGTACCACTGGTTCTCTGCCCTATGAGCTTGGAGAGACCAGAATTGTCATTTTGACATAAATGTTATGGCAGCCTCCACCAACCCAGCAGCCTGGAGATGTGTTGTACTACAATTCCCATCACCCCCAATCAGGAGACCCATTTTGGCTGGTGGTGATGGGAGTTGTAGTTCAGCATATCTGGTGGGCACCAGTTTAGGGAAGGCAGCTGGACCCTTGCTCGTCTAGAACTGTGAATCTTTGATTTAGATCTGGAAATCCAAGATGCCCAGTCACTTTGTGACATTCCAACCTTAAATTTCAGTTCTTTTGTTTTGTGTGTGTGTGTGTGTGTGTGTGTAAGTAACAAGCTCCACTCTGCAAGATCTCTTTTCCCCCTTCCTTACTCTTTCTTCCCCACTGTTGGATAATTAAAATTGCAGTCAAAACCTATGGCTAATGTTTCACCAGGTAATTGGGTGAAATGGTTAAGATCACTGATACCTTCTAGGGTGGTTTTCCTAGAAGGTACTCATTGAATTATTAACAGCCTGAACAGGAAGTGGGCGTTGCTCCCAGCTTCTTCCTCTTTCTGTTCAGACTCTAGTGAGCGTGGCACCACCAGGTTGTTGTCTCCACGTGGTCCTTGTAGCAGCATGTAGCCAGAGTTGCTGGTCTGAACTCCACAAGTTCAGACCCCAAGTATTTCCAAATGAACTTGTAACCAACTGTAAGAAACGCTTTTAAGCCTGCCTGAATGAAACGGCATAATCTGAGTGAGTAAATGTTACTTTTAACTTTTACAAGACTGTGTCTCTGATTATTGTTCTGAGGGAGAGAAAAGGGGGCAAAACCAGGGAAATCCAGTCTGCCTTAAAGCATCCTGGATTACCAAATGCTAACTGGCTAACACTAGCCAAATCTAAGCTTCTTTTAAGATGGAAAGGGTCTCTACTCTGCTGATCTCACTAACGTGAGATAGGAAGGATATTACTCCACAATATATCCTCTCCTAGTATCTTTTTCAAGTCCCAACACCCAGGAACGGTGCAGGGCTGTTTGGCACCCTAGGCCAAATTATATTTAGCGCCCCCCCTCGTGCCGTGGGGGGGGCTCCGGAGCAAAGCAGCCCTGCTCTGCAACGCCCCCCCCGCGCCGCCGCCGCCACCACCACCACCACCACCTACCTTCCCCCCGCCCCCGCTGCTGGCTGCTGGCTGCTGCTGCTGCCGCCGCCTCCTCCTCCGACGCGATGGGACCCCCGCGCTTTAGGACGGGAAGGTAGGTAGGTGGTTGGCGGGCGGGCGAAGGTCTCTCACCTCCTGCAGAAGGGTCCACCTGAGGCTGCAGCACGGCGAGCAAAGGCTCGGCGCGGAGCTGGTCTCCCGGGCTCCAAGCGTGGCTGGCCAACTCCTCCGCAAGGGCCACCAGCCGGCCCTGCAGCTTGGAGGTCTTGGCGCTGAGCAAAAAGCAGGCGCCCACCGAGAGGAGCGAGAAGAGCAGCGAGAGGATGACGGGGGCCCTGCCCGCGCCTCCGGCGCACCGGCAGCCGCCTTGGGGCGAAGCCGCAGGCTTCTTCTTCTCCCAAGGCTCGCTCATTGCGCGCGCGCGCTCTCCGCGGGGGGAAGACGCCGCCGCCACCGCAAGCGCTCAGGTTCGCCCCTAGGGAACGAGGGGGTGGGTGGCGGCTCCTGCAGCGCTCCCTCCGTCCCTCTGGCTCCGGAGGGAGGTGCGGCGGCGGCAGGCAGGGCAGGAGCGCGCCGTAGGCGAGGAAGGGGCGCAGAAACTCTGCGCCCTCTTCCGCCACGCGCCCTAGGCAGTCGCCTGGGTCTGCCTAGCAGTAGCGCCGGCCCTGCCAACACCCACGCTACCCTCCATGAAGAATTTTCTGCAGAAAGTGCTGCCTGTCTTTTTAAAGTGCTACCAGTTGTTTGCCGAGCCAGATTCAAGGTGTTGGTTTTGACCTTTAAAACCCTATGGGGCTCTGGTCCAGTTTATCTCAAGGAGCGTCTTCAGCAACATCAAGTAGGCCGCTCAACAAGATCCGCCATGGAGGGCCTTCTCCTTGTCCCATCAGCCAGAGCAGCCAGGCTGGGGGGGGACTAGGAAGAGGGCCTTTTCTGTGGCGGCCCCCAAACTGTGGAACTCTCTCCCCAGTGACCTCCACCATGTCCCCTCGTTGATGAGCTTCCGCCATTCATTAAAAACATGGCTTTTCAGGCAGGAATATGGGGTGGGTTAGGATTTTAACATTTTATACTGTTTTAAGTGTATTTTAATCTGTTTTGTTTTATTGTATGTTGTACATCACCCAGAGTGGCCAGGTACCAGCTAGATGGGTGATTTAAAAATACAATAAATAAATAAATAAACGTTGCACCATATTTTTATGCCTTCTGCTGCTCCAGCACAGCAGCATGGTGCACTTGGCAAATGCCTCAGTGCAATGTGGTAGGTGGGTGGTTATGATTTTGCAGTCATTCTTTCAGCCTGCTGACTTGCTTCAGTGAGCAACAGGACAAAGTAGCTTGGAAATCTTATTCTCTTAAGGTGCAGTCTTGTGCATGTTTAGACAGAAAAAAGTCCTACAACTTCCAGCATGCCCCAGCCAGCATGGATATGATTGTACCTTTTAAAAAATTAAGTGAATGTGATTAACATCTACAGTGGATGAAGTGGTGACCTTTGCCAGTTTGGAATATTTCAAGTATCTAGATAAGGGTGTTTCTACATGAATGAGGTTATCCATGCAAATAGAAAGAACTCCCTTGTGGCTCTCATATAGATTGCAAAGGAACAGAAGGGTCACGAGTGTGATTTGTAATGTGTCCAAAGTATTAAATAGCTATGTGTTGATTTTATCAGAAAGTTACTGGGGTTTGTCCAACAAGCTAGCATGCCTTCATAACCAATCCATAACAGATATTAAACCAGAGGTCCCCAACCTTTTTGGACCCATGGGAACATTTGGAATTTGAAGAACTGCAGTGGGCACCACCACAAAATGGCTCCCATAGAGGATGTGGCTAGTCACATCATGGCTGCCGTGGGGGCCTGGCTTGTCAAAAGAAGTGTCTGTGTTGTATGGGGGGCGGAATAGCAAGACTAAAGACTGGGAGGGAGTGGGAAATGACAATGCAAAGAGGTGGAAGGGAGAGAGAGAGAGAGAGAGCAAGACTAGAGGCTGGGAGTGGAGAGAAAGAAGAAGGCTGGGGGTGGGGAAGGGAGAGAGAGAGGAAAGAGGTTGGTTGGAGAGAAATAGCAAGGCCAGAAGCTGGGAGTGGGGGGAGAGAGAAAGAGAGAGAACACAAAGGTCTGTGTGGACGGAAGAGGATTGAGCAGGGCCATGAAGCAACTTTTTCCTTCTCTTCCATCCCGCTGAACAGCTGATCAGCAGCAGGTTCAGGAACAGGAAGGAGAACCTGGTGCCTGAATGTTTTTCAAATCTATTATTAAAAATAAACTTTTGAAGGGGGCAGGAAATGGAGAGCTTAGCGGGTATTGCAGTGGGGACCCCTGTAAATCATGTGCCCTCTCTTTCTTTCTTTCTTTCTTTCTTATTTATTTATTTATTTATTATATTTATACCCCGCCTTTTTTCCTGCAAGGAACCCAAGGCGGCTTACATAATCCTTCTCCTCCTCCGCTCCATTTTATCCTCACAACAACCCTGTGAGGTAGGTTAGGCTGAGAGTCAGTGACTGGCCCAAAGTCACCCAGTGAGTTTCATGGCCAAACGGGGACTATAACCCGGATCTCCTGAGTCCCAGTCCAACACTAACCACTATGCCACACTGGCTCTCATGTAACCTGTTTTGTAGGAAATCCCATCAGATCCCTCTTGTGTGAATGTGTAAGGTGCAACCCATTTGTGAGAGGAGATAGATGAGCAGGGTTCACACCCCCCCCAAATGTGTCAAGGAGTAACAATACTCCTGAACATGTGCAAGAGTGCCTTTCCCTCACTCTTGAGATAAGCATAGGAAGCCCCATCTGTCTGGAAAAGAACTAGTTGGCTTTTCTTAGTTGGAACAGGTGGGTTCTTGGGAAGTTTGAGCCTTAGCCCTTTTCTTAGTAGATCTTAAACCCTAAAATATTGCATACTGTGCATTTAAGTTTGGGTACCTTGAGAGCCAGTGTGGCGTAGTGGTGAGAGTGTTGGACTGGGACTCGGGAGATCCGGGTTCTAGTCTCCGCTCGGCCATGAAACTCACTGGGTGACTTTGGGCCAGTCACTGACTCTCAGCCTAACCTACCTCACAGGGTTGTTGTGAGGGGGTCATTTCATGTAAAATCAACCAAAAAATTTGAAAAATTTACCTCACCATCTGCGATTTTTTTAAAAAACTGGCATACTGGTAGACCAGCATGAGAAATGAATATACACCAAATTATAGGTCATTATACCTCACAGTTCAAAAGTACAGTGTGCTCAAAAAAATGCCCCAAACACGATTTTTCAGCATTTGTGACTACACAAAAAGTATCATAACTTCCTTCAGAATTGACCTACAAAGTAAATTATGGTGTCATATGAAAGCTCTCAAACTACCCTTTTAATTGATATGTAACATGAAGCATGCATGTGAAATAACATATTCAAGGTCATAGTTTCTTTAATTTGACCTTGAATTCCAAAAAAACCAAATGTTTTTTTTTTTTTTTGCTGATTTTTTCCCTCAGATAACCCATGTTTACTTTGAGTATATGTACCGATTTCCAGAACAGGGTTCCGAACAGCTCAGAAGATGTGAATGTTCTTATACATGCACAGTACCTCCCTACAATAACTTCACCCCCTTATGCACACTTAAAACAGAATTTTTTGGAGGGAAATTAAACTTAAGCCCGCCCCCTCCCTTCCGTTGCTTCTGGGGCCTTCAGGCTGAAACCAAACCAGGCATGGGTAGGCCTCAAACCTTCACAGAGATATATCTCTTTGGATGTCTACATTAAATCAAGCTTTATTCACAGATTTTGATAAGAAAGAAAAAGGCAGGCCTGAAGCTGTGACAAGTGCCGACCCCACTTCTGCTGCAATGTGTTCATGACTTTTCAAATGGTTGAATTCCTGCACACCATTTCTACAGGTAGCATAACTAAGATCTGTTATTTCCCTGATGGTGCAGCAACACAATATAAAAACAGGAAAAACTTCAACAACTTAAGTAAGCATAAGTCAGATTTCGGTATCGATGCAGAATGGCACTTCTTTGCCACATCGTATGGAAAGGGGCCTTGTGATGGTTTGCGTGGCACTGTGAAAAAGTTAGCAGCTCGAGCAAGTTTGCAGCATCCGTATGAAAAACAAATCATGACCCCTCATCAGCTCTTTGATTGGGCAAAGGAGAACATCACACAGGTTGCATTTCAATACACCACAAGTAAAGATTACGAACTGGAAGAAAAGCTTCTGAAATGTCGCTTCAAGAATACAAGACGATTCCTGGGGCACAGAAAATTCATGCTGTAATTCCATTAACAAAACACACTGTTGCTACTAAAAGATATTCATTTCAATGCGAATCCAGAAAAGAGACAGTGACTATTAAAGAAGGAGAACTGGAATTGCAAGAAATACGAGGATTTGTTACATGTGTTTATATCTCACAATGGTGGTTAGGTTGTGTTTTACAAACATGATCAGAGAGCAGAAGTGTTAGTTTCTTCATCCAGCTGGACCAGCAAAATCATTTATGTATCCAGATAAACAAGATGTCCTATGGATACCATCTTCAGATGTTTTGACAAAAGCTGATCCTTGTTGCCCAACAGGGCGCTTCTATACACTAACAGACAAAGAGTGTCAAGCAGCACAAAGCTCCTTAATTTAGGACTTGTTAACAAAATGTTAGCAAGTAATATTTGAACTGCATAAAATCTGATCAGCATATATAAAAGTAAAATGGAAAATCTCATCTATGCACAATAATGGTTTTTCAAGCCCACATCTAAATAAATCAAAATAACTGCTAGTAAGAGTCCCATTTTGAAATCAAGTACATGTTTCCAGGGATGTTAAACGTTAAAGGTCAAATTTTACTATTTGACCTTGAATATATATTTATTCCAAAAAACCACTTATGTTACATATCAAATGAAAGAGCATTTCAAAGGCTTTCCATCAACACCATGATTAACTTTCTAGGTTCTGTAGAACTGGAATTACTGTAATTTTTATGTTGTCCGACACACAAAAATCAACATTTTTCTTCATATTTTTGATTGCCATATCTCCAAAAGTTTTTGTCCCAGAAGTCTAATTTTTGGAGCAGCTTATTTTCTCAGCAGACCCAACAACTTCACCAAGTTTTTTCAAAATCGGTGACGGTCAGGTAAATTCATTGGTTGATTTTACATGGAATGACCCGAGGATAAAATGGAGAGGAGGAGGATTATGTAAGCCGCCTTGGGTTTCTTGCGGGGAAAAAGGTGGGGTATGAATATAATAAATAAATAAATAAATAAATAAAAATACTGAACAGAAATTGCTTTTTTATTTTCTCAGATTTGGGTGTCCTTGCAAATGTCAATACCTCTCAGCATTTGGTTCCTCTTGTTGTGTATAAAGAGCTTATAGCAATGAGTAGGGATAATAATGTTGCTGTTATTTCTGTCTCCTCCTAGAAAACCACTTGCTGGGAATAGGTGACTGAAGACCGAAAGATTTGAAAGATTTGAAAGAACAAATCTAGTTTCTACAAGATCAAATCTGAATTAAATGGCTGATAAACAGATCAGGTAAAAGTTCATCTTTGCTCCTCTCTCAGCTGTTGTCTTGTCACACGTGCCTTTTCTTCATTCATGATGTTTACCACCAACCCCAAAGTGTTCTTTTTTTCTCTGTCCCTTTGCCTCTAGTCCTTCCTTCCTCACCCTTGCTGCTCTTGTGGTTGGGATAAAACACAGGAGCTGTTACGCTTAATTCAGCCATCGAGTCACTGAGGTGCTACAGTCATCCCATCCCATTTCTGACAGCAAAACTTTCATTTTGATGTGGGGTGTCATATGTTTGAAAGCACAACCACATAGAGATGTGATTCATAAGTTAATGACCCAGTTCTCACATTATCATAGAATCATAGAAAAGTAGAGTTGGAAGGGGCCTACAAGACCATCGAGTCCAACACCCTGCTCAATGCAGGAATCCAGGTCAAAGCATCCCTGACAGATGGCTGTCCAGCTGCACCTTGAATGCCTCCAGATTGGGAGAGCCCACCACCTCCCTAGGTAGTTGATTCCATTGTCTTATTGCTCTGACAGTCAGGAAATTTTTCCTGCTGTTTAGGTGGAATCTAGGTTCCTGTAACTTGAGCCCTGTTGGATAATTAAAATTGCAGTCAAAACCTATGGCTAATGTTTCACCAGGTAATTGGGTGAAATGGTTAAGATCACTGATACCTTCTAGGGTGGTTTTCCTAGAAGGTACTCAACTCATTGAATTATTAACAGCCTGAACAGGAAGTGGGCGTTGCTCCCAGCTTCTTCCTCTTTCTGTTCAGACTCTAGTGAGTGTGGCACCACCAGGTTGTTGTCTCCACGTGGTCCTTGTAGCAGCATGTAGCCAGAGTTGCTGGTCTGAACTCCACAAGTTCAGACCCCAAGTATTTCCAAATGAACTTGTAACCAACTGTAAGAAACGCTTTTAAGCCTGCCTGAATGAAACGACATAATCTGAGTGAGTAAATGTTACTTTTAACTTTTACAAGACTGTGTCTCTGATTATTGTTCTGAGGGAGAGAAAAGGGGGCAAAACCAGGGAAATCCAGTCTGCCTTAAAGCATCCTGGATTACCAAATGCTAACTGGCTAACACTAGCCAAATCTAAGCTTCTTTTAAGCTGGAAAGGGACTCTACTCTGCTGATCTCACTAACGTGAGATAGGAAGGATATTACTCCACAATATATCCTCTCCTAGTATCTTTTTCAAGTCCCAACAAGCCCATTATTCCGTGTCCTGCAAACTGGGATGATCGAGAAGAGATCCTGGCCCTCCTCTGTGTGACATCCCTTCAAGTACTGGAAGAGTGCGATCATATCTCCCCTCAGTCTCCTCTTCTGAAGGCTAAACATGCCCAGTTCTTTCAGTCTCTCCTCATAGGGCCTTGTTTCCAGTCCCTTTATCATCCTTGTTGCCCTCCTCTGAACCCTCTCCAGTTTGTCTACATCCTTCTTAAAGTGTGGTGCCCAGAACTGGACGCAGTACTCAAGATGAGGCCTAGCCAGTGCTGAATAAAAGGGAATTATCAGTTCCCACGATTTGGAAGCTATACTTCTATTAATGTAGCCCAAAATAGCATTTGCCTTCTTTACAGCCACATCGCATTGCTGGCTCATAAGTTTGTAATCTACCACAATTCCAAGATCCTTCTCACTTGTAGTATTGTTGAGCCAAGTGTCCCCCATTCTGTAACTCTGCATTTGGTTTCCTCTCCCTAGGTGCAGCACTTGGCATTTATCCCTATTAAATTTCATTCTGTTGTTTTCGGCCAGCGCTCCAGCCTATCAAGGTCACTTTGAATTTTGTTTCTGTCTTCTAGAGTATTAGCTGTTCCGCCCAACTGCAAATTTGATAAGCATTCCCTGCACCTCCTCATCCAAGTCATTAATAAAAATGTTGAAGAGCACTGGGCCCAGGACCGAGCCCTGTGGTACCCCGCTCATTACCTCTCCCCAGTTTGAGAAGGAACCCTTGATAAGCACTCTTTGAGTCCAATTCTGTAGCCAATTGTGGATCCACCTGATAGTTGTTCCATCTAGCCCACTTTTAGCTAGCTTGCTAATCAGGATATCATGAGGCACTTTGTCGAAAGCTTTGCTGAACTCCAGATATATGATGTCCACAGCATTCCCACAGTCCACAAGGGAGGTTACCCGATCAAAAAATGAGATCAGATTAGTCTGGCAGGATTTGTTCTTGACAAATCCATGCTGGTTTCTAGTAATCACTGCATTGTTTTCAAGGTGCTTGCAGACTGACTTCTTTATCATCTGCTCCAAAATTTTCCCAGGGATTGATGTCAGACTGACTGGCCTATAGTTCCCAGGTTCCTCCTTCTTGCCCTTTTTGAAGATGGGAACAAGTATGGCGGCAAATTGTGGGTTACATGAAAAATGTAAAAACAAACGATTAAAGAGAAATCATTTTTGTATGATATCAGTAGCGTTATTGATTGCAACCTTTTGGAATCACAAGAATGCACCTCAAATGTATCAATAATTAGTAAAAAAAAATATTGGGACATGCAAATATAATGAAATCAATGTACATATTTAATTTTGTCAAGATTATATATAATCATGTAATAATTAATGCTATTGAAAAGCATAATAAATAATACAACATATTCCAAGAAACAGCAAGCACACCCACATGGAAATCATGTTCCATGTAAAAAAAAACCCAACCCTACCAACTCAGAAAGAATGTGCTTACTCTCTAGTAGTAGTCAGAAGATACTTTCCAACATGTGATGCCAGGAGAAAACTGTGGTCCAATCCCATGGAGGACTTGTATCTCCTCAGTGCTAAGGCTGTAATCCTGTGTCCACTTATCTGGGCAAAGCTCCATCGAACTCAGTATGACTTATTTCTCAGTAGACATGTATAGGATTGCACTGTAAATATTTGATTTGGCTCTCAGTTACATCAACTAGGAACCTAGGAAGCTGCCTTATAAGGAGTCAAACCTTTGGTCCATTTGGCTTAATATTACCTATACTCAGGGATGTTGAAGAGTCCTTGGTCTCGAGTCACGAGTCGAGTCACGAGTCTTTGGACCTGAGTCTCGAGTCCGAGTCCGAGTCCTTGGTCCAAAATGGTGATTCACGAGTCACTCCCAAAGCTGACTCCACAAGTCCCTATTAAAATCAATGGGGTTTTTTCCCAAACAAAATAAGGCTACTTCAGATGTGTGGTTTAAATAAATTCTATGCACAAGTGTGCCTTTTTATTTCAAAACTCTGCAACTGATTTTGGCAAGAACAGACCAGGCAGAAAAACCCAAAATAACCAGGCAGGCAGAGGAGGCAGGGAACCCCAAAGCAGGCAGGCAGAGTCGTTTGTCTTGGACAATTCAACTGTTGAACTGGTCAAGAAGAGACCAGGCAGGCAGAGGAGGCTGGGAACCCCAGACAGGCAGGCAGAGGCAGCCAAACCCAAAATGTCTGAAAGGTTGCATTTTAGAAAAATGATTTTAAAAAATAAACTTGCTGTACTTCCTAAAACTTATCCATGTTGCATTTGAGGAACATGATTTTTTCTACATGTTTGGCCCCCATTCTGGATCGGTGAGATCTCATCACAATTCCACCCTCACTGAACACCCACTTCACTGGTGATGAACTTGCTGGAACCAGAAACACACTCAGAGCAGCCACACAGAGTAATCTCAGGTCCTTCTTCTGCCTCTCCCAAGTACGCAACACATCAATCAAAATAAATCTTGACACACTGTTGGGGCTGCACTCCTAGTAGCTGTCCATAGTGTCCGAGCAGCGGCACACCTCGCTTCCATGCGCTCTTCGCCAGCAATCACGCTCCTCTCCACTCCTTCTGGCACAGCCCAGGGATGTTGAAGAGTCCTTGGTCTCGAGTCCCGAGTCGAGTCTCGAGTCCCATTAAAAATATTGGGACTCGAGTCCGACTCCAGTCAGAGGGGGGACTCAGTCCGAGTCACGAGTTGAGTCCTCGAGTCCGAGTCCCCATCCCTGCCTATACTGACCAGGAGCAGCTCTCCAGGGTTTCAGAAAGGAGTCTTTTCCAGTTCTACCTGCAGATGCCAGGGACTGAACCTGGGACCTTCTGTACACCAAGCGTGTGTGTGTGTGTTTTAAAGACTAACGACACAATCCTGTGCATGTTTAAACAGAAAAAAGTCCTACATCTCCCAGCAGTCCCCAGCCAGTCACCATACTGACTGGGGAATGCTGGGAGTCGTAGGACTTTTCTCTGTCTAAACATGCATAGGATTGTGCCCTAGCTGTATTATTTTATTGAGCATTACAGTGTCTAACAAACGCAAGAGGAAATCCTACTTCTAGCCAGTGGGTGCTGTACAAACAAAGGAAGGCCATTCATACATGATTGCCACATTATTATTAATCACAATGAAAATGTTTCTAGATTTGTTTACTTGTCATAAAGGGAGAGAAGCTGTACCAGCCAAAGAACGTTATGGCTAAGAGAGACAAAACTGTGTAGGAAAAATTAAAAGAAGGAAAACAGTGGGGAGGGTGGGGGAAGAAGAAGGGGATTACATAGGTGATTGGAATAATGCTGTAAACATAGATCCTTTCAGCCAACCATATTATTAAAGCTTCCTCAGATTTGCCCTATGTTAAACGTGGAGTAAGCTATTTGCTTTTTAGTAGTCAGCACATGCATTTCTGGGTACCAAATATGAAACCAAGAACTCTGTACACAATATATCATTACTATTCTTTATGCCACCATCGATGCCCTAATGAACCACAGTATTTTATATTTAGAGAATTTACAGTTGACCAGTAGATAATGAACAATGAGATGGTAGAGCGTAAGCTCTAATGCAGGGGTGGGCAACTTGTAGGCCAAAACATCTGCAGGGCCACAACTCCCATCAGCCTTAGTTAGCATAGGCAAAGGTAAATGATGATGGGGTAGTTGTAGCCAAGACGTGTGGAGGGACGCAAGTCACCCATTCCTGCTATAATGACTTGTTTAATATCATGTTGATTTGTACAATCACTTAATTCACAACATCTTGGAATGGAATTCAATGTGTACTGGAACATTCTGCTTAACAGACACAGAGCATGTCAAAGCAGTTGGCTTTGCTTCTTCTGCCTTCCTGCTGGCACTCTGCTATGAACTATTTTGGGTACACTACTAGAGTCATCCTGAAAAGCAAGTCTCAGTTAACATTTTCTGAGTACTTGAGCAACTTTCTACTTGCTATTTCCCTTTGATAAAAGGCATTCTGATTCTTCAACTCTGCGTATGTCCAAAGTCTTAATCTTCACTTTCATGAGTGGCTAGACAATGGGTGTTGTCTTATGACAAAGACTGGGGATTTTGTTGTTCAAATGAAAAAGAGCTGCTCCTGTGGGCACTTCTTATGATCTGGTTGAGGTTTCTTTTTATGCAGAGTAGAAAGATCAGAAGATCTGATACCTTTCCATTTAATGCAGAACAGAAAGGTCTCTGGACTGTATAGAGAACTGCTACCTGTATGACAACATTGTCATATGTTTATGTCTTGACAGGCAGCCGTCATTGATTCAAGAACTGGGGAACTTTTAAATTTTGTTTTGCTTTGTTTTCATTTTATATTTAGGTAACTGTGTTGATTCATGTTTGTGCAGCCGGACTACACACATACACATACAGAGAGAGAGAGAGAGAGATTAGTAGCTTAAATCGCTTTTCATTAGTAATTCCTTGTCAACTTTATTTATTTATTTCTATACCGCTCAATAGCCAAAGCTCTCTGGGCGATTTACAACAATCAATTAAAAAGTACAATAGAGTACAATATAAAATATACAGAATAAAAACATTATAAAAATTTAAAACCAATTTTAAAAATGTCACAAATAACTAAAAACAAGTTAATACAACACAGCCTCTAAAAGAGATAACCACCCCACCATGAACTATTTATAATTGTTAAAAGCCTCAACGTAGAGAGCAGTCTTAACCTGGCACCAAAAAGATAGTAGGGTTGGCGCCAGGCAGGCCTCAGGGGGGAGCTTGTTCCTGAGTTGGGGGGTTACCACAGAAAAGGCCCTCCCCCTTGTTGCCGCCCTCTGAGCCTCCCTTGGAGGTGGCAGTTGGAGGAAGGCCCTAGATGTTGAACGTAGTGTCCGGGTAGATTGTGGTTGGGAGAGGCATTCCATCAAGTATTGTGGTCCCAAACCGCCCCACTTTATGAGATAACGAACTGCAGAATTTTGCCATCACAAACTATACTCTGGGATGTTTTTCTAATCAACTGAATTTCTAAGGTAACCCAAGGTTGATTTGGTAGTTTTTGATTTAGCAGAAGGGAAGGATCCCTAATCATTGCTCTTTATAAATCATGAAACGTACACTTGGAATCATCAGCTTTGAACTCCTGTGTTTTCCCTGTTCTTTCTCTTCCGCTCAGACCACAACTGTCTTATCTTAATTCCTGCCTTGTTTTAAAAGACCACAGAGTTCTTCAGCCAACTGACTGAGCTGTTCTCTCCTCACTCCCCCCCCCACTCACTCTCTGGTAAACATTCTGGTACAGGATCAGCACTGGTCATTATACAGACTATAATATCTAAGACTGGATACCAAGTTTAATGGGTTTTTGTCTGTTTGTTCCTTCCTTCTTTCCTTCTTTCCTTTCAGAGATGTGCTTTCTGATAATGGCCTTCTCTATTATGAAATCAACAGTGATATATATGTAGAGTAGGGGCAGCCAAATAAATTCCACAGGACTGCTTTTGTGCAGCTTGTGGGTCTTGTTTGAATTCTGTGAATCTCACATTTTTCATGAATTTTAGCCATGCTTAATCCATTGCAGCAAAACCAGCTAAGAGTCTTGTGATACCTTAAGGGTGCAATCCTATTGCATGTTTAGACAGAAAAAAGTCCTACAACTCCCAGCATGCCCCAGCCAGCCATGCTGGAAGTTGTAGGACTTTTTTCTGTCTAAACATGCATAAGATTGCACCCTGAATCTATTGGTTTTTAAGGTGCCATTATTAGACCCTTTGAAGTGTCGGCATTTCTCATGTATCTTGTCTTCCCGCATGGCCATCTTAGTTCTTTTTGCCTTTGGTATCTTGCTGACAGTGGCCCTCTGTGTTGCTCTTTCTCACAGTTTACCTGCCAAGTTGATCAATGGAGGGATAGCCGGGCTGATTGGGGTCACCTGCGTATTTCCTATTGATCTGGCAAAAACTCGCCTACAGAATCAGCAGAATGGCCAGAGGATGTACACCAGCATGTGAGTATTCTACAGTCCATAAAACTGTAGAAATAGATTCACAGCAATTAATTCACTATTGCTGTTTTTATACTGTTTTAATTATTATATATTTAATTATTTAATTTTATACTGTTTTAATTAATTAATTAATTAATTAATTTTATACTGTTTTAATTATTATATTTTATTGTATTGTTTTAATTGTACATCGCCCAGGGTGGCCGGGTGGCTGGCCAGATGGGGCGATTAATAAATATAATAAATAAATAAATAAATAAATAATATTTTTAATCATTTGCATAGGAATTATTTTGTGAAGTGCTTTGCAATATTTATCCTGTTTGTTCTCACAATGACCCTGCGAGGTAGTTTGCTGCAGTTCCCCAGCTGCAAACATGGAGGTTTAATGATTTGCCCAAGATCAGTCAGTACCTATCTATAGTGGACTGGGGATTTGGACACCAACACTGGATCACAATGGCTCTCACTATAAATTTTTCTACTGGGGCTCTTATTAATAGCTTGTAGTAGTATTTGTATCACCTGGGTGCTTATGCAAGATTACTCTGGTGCTCAGAGAAAGGATAGGGCAGTGTCCTATCCGGTAGTAGCGCTAACATAAATTGTGTTGTGCTAGTGTAATTGACCTGTAGCGCGACACCAATAGCATTTGCTGGTGCAACAGGTTTTGCAGGGAAACCCATCACCCCAACAAATGCTATTGCATTGCATTAGAGCAGTGTTCTCCATCCTTGGGTCCCCAGATGTTTTTGGCCTACAACTCCCTGGGGCATGCTGGGAGTTGTAGGCCAAAAACATTTGTGGACCCAAGGTTGGAGAACATTGCGTTAGAGGTTGCTTGTGCTAGCGCAACATAATTTACATTAGGGGTAGTGTCACATTGGATACTGCCCATAGCCTTGAGGTTTAAGATTTAAACCAACACGGTGTCCTCCCTATGTTTTTGACTTCAACTCCCATCAGCCTCAGCCGATGTGGCCAGTGATCAGGAATGCTGGGAGGCATCTAATGGAGGCATCTAAAATGCAAGGCAAGCCCTCTGTACTTAAAAGATTCCTAACAGATTAGGTCACATATTAATAGGACATCTCCTTGATCATCTTTAGGTTTTATTGTAGCACAAGCAAAGAACTTTAAGGTTCAAAGTGCACAATGCCAGTTAACTTGTTGGTAGGTCAAGAAAGCAGTTTGCTTCTCTCTGTGCGTGTTTTTTTTAAATTAGCTAAGAATGTTTCCTAAGGGGGATTCTGGTGTTTCTTGTAAAAGGCAATATATTCTTGAGAGAGAGAGGTGCTATTATTCTTTGCCGTACCTGGACTTTATTCCTCTCTCTCATTTTTTTTAAGGCTTATATAAACCCCTTATTTTTAAACCTTATTTTAGCTTTGAAAAAGAGAGATTCTTCCACAAGCATAAGGCAGGAAAGTGTCTGAACTCTGACTGCCTTTCCAAGAAAGGCTGGTGAAGTGTGTGAATTGCCTACTCTTCTCATGTGCAGGAAGATGACGAGTGCAGGAAACAGGGCTGCTGGCTGAGTGATGTGGCTAGACCAAAGCGTTCCTTGTAGTGACCTTTGGTGCCGCTTAGATCCAGTACAGTGATCTTTCCACCCTGCCCACTCCTCCTCCTGAAGAGTTCAGTCCTTGTATCAAGAGACCAAAACTGTGCTGAAACAATGGCTTTTGGGTGGCTACTAATGCTGTGATTGCTCTCTCCCTCCCTCTCCACCCATCTTTTCAACAGGTCCGACTGCCTCATTAAGACAATCCGGTCCGAAGGATATTTTGGCATGTACAGAGGTCAGTGTTGAGCTGCATTATCAATCTTAGTAGGAGAAGGAGGGGAAAAAAAGTTGTATCTGGTTTCAGGCAGGGCCGGTGCTACCATTAGGCCAACTAGGCAGCTGCCTAGGGCGCAGGGCTAAAGGGGGCGCCAGAAATGCCTTGGGGAAAAAATACAGTGCTCTCAAGTGGGAAGGGGGGCGCTAAATATCTGATCTTGCCTAGGGCACCAAACTGCCTTGCACCGGTCCTGGTTTCAGGTTGTCAGCGTTTAGTTCTGGAGGAGCTCCTGTACCTTTAGCAGCTCCGTGACAATCAGAAATTCAGCAGGTGACGCTTTTCTCAATTCAATTCAATTCAATTCTGTTTATTACAGTCAATGACCAGTATAGCTTTTCTCTGCATAGAGATGCAGTGATGGAAAGATCATCATTGGTGGAGTTTCTGTTTACCAGGTAGCTGCTGAAGATACTGCTTGGGGGGGCGGGGGGGATGGCAATCCTCATCTGGTTCTGCAAATGTGAACTAAAGATCAACAGATTCATCCTCTTTCATGAAGTGCAATTCAACTGTTTTTTCAAAAGGCCATGAGGGTAATTCAAAATCTGGATAAGCAGGAGTATTTTTTGTGTAAATTTTACAGATAGGATGACATGGTGGAGACTGTTGTTGAGTTTTGATAAGCAGGTAAACGAGGCTGGAATAATAGAGTAATTGTTTTGATCTATTAAAAATGTGACCCTTAAAAAAAAAAAGATTTCTATTATTAGTACTTACCAAAAAGTGCAGGTGGTAGGTGCCACCTTAGAAGAAGCATCCATCTTTCTCTCCTACACAGGAAAAACAGCGCCTCTTCCAAGATGGTTCTGGCTGTGACACATACAAATTCATATGGATTTAATGCATTGATTTAATTTAATTGATTAATCAGTTAAAACTGATATATCAGATCAACTAGGTTTTCCTTCGTCAGGCAAATGCGGTACGGTACTATTCAGCTGGAAATAAATATGATTAGACTCATTGGAATGGAAACAGGCAGAAAAATGTGGAAGAGCTAGGTGATACCAATAATAGCATCTCTTTCAGGATCCTCTCTTTGAAGATCTGAATTCCAGAAATAGTCTAGGTTACTTCTTCCCCACTGCAAAGAATTAGGGCAGAATTGTAGACATTTGGCTGTTCTTACAGATGCATATCTAGTATAATATTGAAATTATTTTATTTGAGTAGAAGAATTTTTGCACATGCACATTTCTCATACATGGGTTTGTGGTGTGTATGTGCGTCCCGGTTCACAATGTACGGAGTGTTTCCTCTCACGTTCTCTTACTGGGGCTACTGCTGCATTGTGTTCTCCTCTTGGGCCACACACTTCTAGTTTGTGTTTTGCCTTGGATGAGAGAAGCTTTTTATACAAAGTCAGATTCAACCAAATCTGGATGGGAAAAGTCTGTCTCTTCAAAAGCAAATATCTCCTTAACATGAGATTGTTTGCAGTGGGAACATGTTTGTTTTGGGCTTACTTTTTTTTTTTTTTTTAGGTTGAAATTTTTATTAAAAACAAAGACAAACACTGCATACACATATAACAAACAACAAAACATAAAATAGACTTCCGATTTTCTCCACAACAAATATACGTAACAATAATTTCTCTTACTCTATAATTACAAAGAAAACACTGTTTTTTCCATTGTCCCCAATTTTTGTTCTTATTCGTCAAACCCACAAATACATAAATCCTTTTTTCCGAACTCCACAAAAAGTCTATCAGAGGTTTCCACTCAACCACGAACGTAGATGTTGACTTTTCTCTAATTAAAGATGTAACTTTAGCCATCTCCACCAATTCCAACGTCGTCACCATCCATTCTTCTGCTGAGGGTAGAGTTGAACATTTCCACGTTTGTGCATACAATAATCTGGCTGCCGTTGTCATATATAAAAATAAAGTTCCATAAATTCTTTCCAGTGGATTATCCATTATTCCCAGGAGAAACAACTCTGGTTTCAATTGTATATTAGTCTTTAAGATTTTTTGAATTAATGAATGAATTTGTATCCAATTTTTTTTGGCTTTCTTACATGTCCACCACCACATATGATAAAATGTTCCTTCTTGTTGTTCACATTTCCAACACAAACCCGAGGTATCTTTGTACATTTTAGCCAATTTATTCGGAGACATATACCAATGATACATCATCTTATAAAAAATTTCTTTTAAGACTAGAACATAATGTGAATTTCAAACCTTTTAGCCACATATTTCCCACTGTTCCATATAAATATTATATCCAAAGTTTTGAACCCATTTTATCATACATTCTTTCATTTGTTCTTCTTCTGTCTCAAACTTCAACAAGAGTTTATACATGTAAGCAATAACATGTTCATCATTTAAGCATAATTCCCTTTCAAATTCAGACATACTTTGTTCAAAATCATAAAGCCTTTTGTCAATTTTAAACCTTTCCAAGATTGGTTAATAGGAAAACCATTGACATGCGTACTCCTCTTTTATCAAATCTCTTGATTTCATTCTATATTCACCTTGCGAAAAATCTAATATCTCATGATATGTGAACCAATTATACATGCTTGTCATTTCTCTTCTAAAAAGTGCTTCTTGTGCTGATAACCACAAGGGTATTTTAGGACAAAACCTAGGTTTATATTTATTCCATATTCTCAAAATGGCACGGGTTTGGGCTTACTTAGTAACATTCTTGAATTCAAAATAACGTTATAGATCAATCTGTTTTGTAATTTCTTTGTGGAAAATGTTACTACTTTGAATTTTTATTCTTGTTCTGAATAGAGGTTGGGAGAAAAATCAAACTCATGCAGGGTTTTCTTGCCAAGATGGAAACCTCTGATTTAGAGAGCAATTGCATGGTCCCAGGAGAGCATCCCAGGAGAGCATTCTGGGATGCTCTCCTGGGACCATGCAATTGCTCTCTAAATCAGAGGTTTCCATCTTGGCAAGATTCTTCAGCATCCCCCTCCAAGGTGATAAGACACTGCTATGACCTCAGAAGGGGATTCTGGCATCCGATCCCTCCCCTGCCCCCTCACATCCACCACGGAAAGAACTGTGCCGGCTGTTTTCTGAGGTTGCGAAAGCAGCCTCGGAGGACCTCGGAGAGATCTTAAAGGGGACATTCTGGTGGGCGGGGAGAGGACCAGTAGCACGACTACTCCAGGTGGGCTCGGAGGCCTGTTTAGAGGAAAATGTACAAACGGGGACAGTGAAGTGAAAATTGCCTTGCTCACTCCTCTTGCCCTACTGGCAGCAACCCAGCAGGGCACTGGATACTCTGAAGCCTCCAAGATCAGAGGCTTCCGTCTAATGAGGACACAGTCTATTCTATTGGATTGCACCCTTAGCTGTTATGTTTGTTACTCTTCCAACACACTGCAGTTTTTATGTGTCCAGGCTTCTACATAAAAAAATACATGTGGTTGGCAATTTACTGAGGCAGTAAGTTCCAGAGGTTAATTCTAGGTGTTAGGGTTGCAGGGTGTTTTTGTTTTGTTTTGTTTTGTTTTTGTGAAGGACTGCCAACCGGTCCTTTATCTCAAGACGAGAGATCAAAGGTGCAAAACTGCTAGCCTTAGCTCTGCCGTCTTGACCTGATTCTCTCAGGGCCTTGCCTATACACTGGATTTAGCATTGAACCACAGAGGAACCACACACACCGTGTGGGGTAAAACCAGGAAAGTTTATTTAAGGTAAACAGATTACAATAAAAGGTGGGGAATGAGGGAAGGAGAAAAGGTGGGGAGACACTTTGGTATACACAAGTAGAGCTACAAAACAACAAAACTAGTCTCTTACTATATAAATACCCAGGCACTTACTCCTTGCCTGGGGGTTGGTCTTCTTAGGGCTTGCCTCAGCAAAAAGCGCTCCTTCGCGTCTAGACAACAACAACTCAAACCAGAAGCCACAGCTGGCAGTATAGATTCACCCCACCCCACCCCTCCTTTCGGTAGCTTGGCTGTCCTTGTCCAATCAGGATGAACTTCATCTGGGCTAGGCAGAAGAGGGGTGGCTCCTTGATCATGACTAGAGTGCTTGGGCCGCATTTGCATGTGAATACCTGTGGCACAGGGACATCAAAGAGACATGGGAGACTCTGAGGCGACAGGGACCATCAGAGGAAGCTATGTACATTTGCATGGGGTTCCCATCCTCCAGCTGGGATTACATTTATTTACACGTGTGTAATTATCACAAAGACTCTGCCGCTTTTCTTCACAGTTTTGTTTTTTTGTGGTTTTTTCCCTGGTAGGGTCCTATGCCTTTAATTACCTCCATCAGAAACCGAAATCTAGCAGTTGAAGCTTCTCCCATCACTGTATCTTGCCAGGCAGCTATTAAAAGCAGAAAGGTTCTGCTAGGGGAAAAACAGCCTTCTGTGCTTGCTGAGGAGAGGAAGCTTCTATCAAATTAGCCAGTTTACCTATTGGATTATTCCTATACATCTTGTCTATCTTAGCAGAGTTGCATTTTACTGTATGTGGTCAGAGATTTGCTATATGTGGTCAGAGATAAAAGGCACATAGTTTAAGTTCAAGCAGCTATAAACCTTGCAGTTATTCATGTGATTAGAAGGGCGTGTAGCCCAATTGGAATCTCATTCATTATAAAGTAGTATAGAACTGCAAGACTGCAAATATTTATCTGTTTCTAAGAATCGTTTATGCAACACACCATGCTTGGATCTCTTGGGCAGTATAGATAAAGTTTACTGTTGAGAATTTGCTCTTAATTGCCTGATTACACAAGCCCAAGTTCTAGTCCAGTGATTTTTGAAGCTGACTGCTGCCAGGTGAACAATGTCCTACCAGCTCTTTCTTAGGTTTCCTAGGAAACAGAAACCGTTTATGGCAATGGGAATGCTGGCTGTTGGGCTCAAACTGTTCTTGCTACCAATGTGCTGTTGAGGGGGATGAGCAGAGGTACACGGAGTGGATGCTGCTTTTGAACTGGCCAGCTGAGCACTTGAGTGGAGGGCAGTCTCTGAAGTAAACAGCCAAAATGGAACCTACACACAATAAAGCTATTGGGTCTTGTTCATATCTTAGTCTTGGCAAATCAACTGTAACACAAGCAGTGCATTTAGATTTTACTGGGTGCCAAACTCATTGTTGTCTATCGACCAGTGTTCTCCAACCTTGGGTCCCCAGATGTTTTTGGCCTACAACTCCCAGCATGCCCCAGCCAGCTATGCTGGCTGGGGCATGCTGGGAGTTGTAGGCCAAAAACATCTGGGGACCCAAGGTTGGAGAACACTGCTATAGACGGAGCCAGAGTCAAGGGTAGGCATGGTCGGGCACCTGCCAAGGGCCCAAACCCCCAGCAGGGCCTCGCTGAGAAGAGCTCCCTGGACTTGCTCCTCTGCTTCGATCACAACTTGCTTAGTCACCTGCATCTTGCTGCAGCCCAGATAACAGTGGTGGTGAGATGGAGCAGCAGGAGACGCCGCTGTCTACTTGCTTATTGGCTGTCTGCCTGTCAAGAAAGCAAGTGGTAGCAGAGATGAGAACGAGGATGGGGAGCAATAGCAGCTGGTGACAAGGGTGGTGAGAAGGAGGGGCCCCCGTTGTGGTTGTCTTGCCCAAGAGCTCTCAAAACCTGGAGCTGGCACTGACTGGCCATCCTCTTTTCAGAAATGGGAGACTATAGAATACTGAAAGGTTTCCTGTTTGTCAGGAATGGCTGGATTCCTTTCCCAGCTTGCTGTTACGCTTCCCCGGATGGCTGCTCAGACACTATCGGGCTAACTGTTCAGATTAGCCCTTGGATAGTAATGGCATGAAACTTCCTTCCAGCTTGCCCTGCTTTTGCTACTGCCTCCCTTTGCATAGTGAGCATGCTAATATTGAGCCTTTGCCAAGCTGCCTCCACAGCTCAGAACTGCAGTGGTGCAGACTACACAAGGCAGGCAGCCTTCTTGCTAAGAATACCCTCATCCTCATCTCTGTGCTTGCACTGTAACAGGCAAAGTATTCCAAGCTGCTGAGAGCATAATGAGGCTTTATTTAACTTCAGTACGTGATCATTTATACCCTTTGTGTCTATTCCGTAAGCCCTCTGATTGTGTCCCACAACAGCCTGCGTAGCATTGATGCAGATCCTCTTGGCAGCAAACTATTCATTGGTTTTACTGGGGCTTCTTTTATTTTCCCTCTGATAAATGCAAATAGGTGCACAGATTTGCCTCCCCATGCCTGCCGAATTTTGTGATGAGAATTGTGATGATTAGGAAGTTACGGAAATGCACCTGAGTTATTTTTTGTTTTGTTTTTTGTAATGTGTTCTTGTGGAGGAAGGGGGGGCTGGCTGGCCCGCCACACTCCCACCCTTTCCTATTCCATAGGAACCAAGACCCCCAGAGATCTCAAGGTACCAGATTGCCAGCCTCAGCTGTCTGCAATCCTACTTGGATCTCTGTTGAGGTACTCGCCTTTAATTCTGTAACCTGGATTTAGTTACTGAAGCCACAGAGCAATCCACAACACCCATGTGGGGTAAAACCAAGACAAGGTTTATTCTGGTAGCGTTTTACAACAAGATTAGGGAAATGAGAGAAGCACACAAAATAAAGAGAGAGACACGTTAGTACACAGTAAAGCTGCAAAACAATAAAACCTGATTCCTTAAGATCTCTCAGGCACACACCTGTTACCTGAGGGTGTTCTCTTCAAGGGTTAAATCCAGCACAGCCTCGCTGCCCGAGGGAGATTACCACACCTACCCGAAGGTCCGAGATGGGTAAAACTCCCACAAGGCTTGCCTTTACTAGAGCCCTCAATTCAGCTAATTTCACCAGGAGCTGCCTGGGGTCCTTGGCTTACCGCCATTACCACAGCCAGGTAGAACAAAGACCAAAACCCACGCTTTGGGAAATATACCTTTCCCCCCTCCCCTCCTCCTTGTAACTCTGCTGCCTCTCAGCCAATTAGATTGAACTTCACCTGGCCAGTCAGGATGAGGGAGGCTCATGAGTCATGCCTCATGGCTTGAACTATTTACATATGAAAGCCCTATCCGAGGCTTTCGTTTCCTCCCAGCCCCCTCAACTGGCCCCACTTGGCTTACACATGAGGAGGCGTGTGTGTGTGTGTGTGTGTGTGTGTGCGTGTGCATGCATGCATGCATGCATGCATGCATGCAGGAACCCCCAAGGGCCCCTTTCTCCACACGCTAACTATGCACACCCCACCCCAGCCGGTTCACACATGAGGTGTGTGTGTGTGTGTGTGTGTGTGTGTGTGTGTGTGTGTGTGTGTGTGTGAACCCCCCAAAGGCTCTTTTCTTCACTGTTCTGATCACAAAAACAGGCATTCTGTTGAATTTGGAAGTGTATGGCAGGGAGGAGAGAAAGCACATATGAAGCATGTTGGCAGAAGGTGTGTGGCAGAAGATCGGGAAGCAATAAAAGAACAGAGGTTCTGCCTCCTGAGTCCTAATCACCAGGAAAGCTATTCCTAGACCTCTCGTTGTTTCGTCTCATTGGGCATAGAAACTGAGCTTTCTCTGTTCATATTATTTTCCTTTCCTCCACTTCCTTGAAAGTAGGATCAGGCTGTGCCCATTGCAACAGTTTTAATGCAGGTTCTCTGTAATGGATTGCTCGTAAAAGTGACTAGCAGAATTTCCCCAGTGCTGACCCATGATCAGTAATGGAAACAAATGCAAAATATGATCTTATAATACTCCTTTGTATGCCAATATTTTATAATGAAATATTTTCAGTGAGAAGCTTTGAAAATTTTGCTAAATGGAAAAAACTAGATAAAAAGTTTAGTAGAGCAACAAAGCAACCATGTAGTTATTCTTGATTGTATAGCCAATCTGTCAAAGGTTTATGGGGCCTTTAGTAAAACCTTGTAAAGTGTCTGTTTTATAGTGACTATTTGTTCTGCCTCCCAGGCATTTGAAGCTTGTGTAGCTTTATTTATGAGCATTTCTCCATTTGAACTGCTAGTAAATTAGATAACATGTAGCATCAGCATGAGGCACCGTATCATGCCAAGTATCACATTTTGGAGACTAAAATATTGGAAGTCAGTGGGAGCTTGTTTGTCTTTCTCTGGTGATTTGCAGCCATTGTGGGTTACTAAGGACAAAGATTAACAACCCACCCCCACCCCCGGTCAAGCGGCTTTACTGAAAATATCAAAGATTTAGGAGAATATCACAGATTGATTTTTCCATATACATTTTTCCTGTCCTTCATTTATTTGAGATACAAATATATTGACCTAGAAGCTTTCTCATTAATCTGAGGTCACACACACACACACACACACACACACACTCATGTTGTGTGATTTGTCTGAAAGGGATTAAATTGGGAGATTAGATATTTCCAATGTACCAGCAAAGAATGTACCAATCTTGGATAGAAGTTATCTAGATAATAGGAATGTATAGATTTAACACACTACACTGTTTAGTGTTACTGAAGTGGTGGTTAAAGCATCCTAATGGGTTGTACCCAATGTTACTCCAATTTAGAGCAGACCAATTGAAAGGAATAGGACTGAAGTTAGACTAACATTGAATACAATCCTTTGATGGGGTTCAGACAACATGGTAACACACACTCAAGGGTTCTCCATAGCTATTTCCATTTTGGATGCCTGCACATTCATTGCAAATAAATTTGCAAGGCTTACTTTACAATCCTGAGTCTGCATTCTCCTTCACGGTGACCCTTTTAGGTTAAAACCACAAAAGAGTCTTGTGACACCTTAAAGAGTAACTAATTTATTCTGGCATAAGCTTTCGTGGACACTGCCCACTTCATCTAAGTGGACAGTGACAGCAAAAGCTGATGACAGAATACATGTGTTAGTCTTTAAGGTGTTACAGGACTCCTTGTTGTTTTTGCTGCAAAAGGCTAACACAACTGTCCCTCTGGAAATAGTTAAAATGGAAGGCACTTTTTAGGTTGGTTGCTATTATTTCTATTTTACAGAAAGAGAATTGAGGCTGATAGTGACTTGTAGTCCATGGCAGTGATGAGGCTTGAATTCTTTGGCTTGAATTCAGGTCTCCTAGATCCCGCTTAGTCCTTTATCCATTAGGTGCTGCTGCTTCTCCTTATTGCAGCCAAGCCTCATTCATATCCACTTGTTTACACATTTTATGGGTGAGCAAGAAGTTGAAAGAGTGAAAGAGAGGTTGAAAGGCCTTTATCAAAATTAAGAGCTCTTGGCTCTTTATTTCATCTAAAAAAATGATTGGGTAAAGTTTAAACTAGAGAGGTTATTTCTGCAGGTTGGAGTTCACTGATCCAGAGAAACCCAGTGACTTGTAAATAACCCAGGGAAGCTGGCAAAGGAGGCTGAAAAATCCAGGAATTATTTGCTCAGGTGCATGTGTTGTAGGGACCTAAACTAAACTAAATGCAACACTAAGGGCACAATCCTATGCATGTTTAGCCAGAAAGAAGTCCTACAACTCCCAGGATGCCCTAGCCAGCATGGCTGACTGGGGCATGCTGAGAGTTGTAGGACTCTTTTCTGTCTAAACATGCATAGGATTGCACCCTAAATGTGTTACTTGAAATCATGTCTGTGCTCTTTAAATTATAAGTGTGTGTGTGTGTGTGTGTGTGTGGCAAACTTTCACCAGAATGCTGGGGAGCTATAAGCACCACCCCATGGTGCTTGCAGTCAAAATTGATCTCCCTGAAGCTAGTATTCAGTCCAAAAAGAAAGCTAATGGGAGGTTTCCTTCTGGGATTAAAAGCAGCTAGGGAGAGGGTGTTGATTTGTATTGGAACCACAGGGGGAAGAGGAAAGGGTTAAACCTTCCATCCTCGCATGCAAAGGTCCCAACAAAAAAAAAGCTCCCAGACCTGCTACTATTTTAAAAACAACAACAACATGGACATGATTCCAAGTGATGCATTTAGCATCATGTTTATTCATGTTGGCTCTGAATCGCTTGTGCACAAGCAAACTTTCTTAACAGGGTTGTTCAGGACATGACTCTTGTCCTACTCCATGTACCAAGGCTGGATGGTCCTGTTTTGTGATACTAAGTACACTATGAGTCCTGTAGGGTTGGAAGCCGCAGATGGAAGACCAACATTTTTTATGGGAAAAGGCGGCAGTGGCAGATGCCGGACTCCCTTCCCTTAGGGGTGTGGGTCACCCTGGTGTTACTAATACTGCTCTCCTTTGTTACCCAGAGCAGCAGCGCACAGTTCCTAATGTTTTCTATAGTACAGGGGATTTGATGTGCATTGCTCTACAACAGAGTGCTCACATTCATCTTGTGTATGGCAAGTGCTGTTTACATACCACGGGACAGAGCTGGGTGCACTCTTAGTTGAAAATTGGGCCCAAAGAAAAGGAGCTTTTGGGTAGCTGGGAGTTTGCACTGAAAAAGATTTCATTCAGAACAAACATGTCTGGCCTTTAGTAAGGTTGACCAGCACTGTAGAGAAAGTGTAGCTGCTCAGTAGAGATGTTTATCCAGTGTTTCGTGAGGAAAATCTCTTGGGGTTTTTGACTGAGGAAAATAAATACTTAAAGTGCTTTGTGTACATGATCTCAGCCATCCTTGCAACAATCCTATAAAGTAGGCCAGTAGCATGATTCCTAATGGGCGGGGGAGGGGGATGAACTGGACCTATAGTGGCTTCCCTAAGGCCAGCCAGTGAGTTCATGGTTGAGGTGAGATTTGAACCAAGTTTTAGCTCTTTCTCTTAACCATGATAGAGGAGCGTGGACTTTGGGTTAGGCCATAGTATATTAAAAGAAACAGCAACCCCTTTTAACATTTTGTGACAGATATAGCTGGTTTTGTAAATTGATTAAATTAAAGTGGAGTGGGAGGAGGAAGAGAAAGAAAGAGATGTCTCTGAAGAAGTATTCACACACTGCTCCCTGCCTTGGTCTAATGAAGGATGTTGGGAGGGTGCTGTTGCACTCATGTCCTGCTTGTGGGTTTCCTGTGGGCAGCTGGCTGGCCACTGTGTGAACAGAATGCTGGACTAGATGGACTCTTGGTCTGATACAGCGTGGCTCTTCTTATGTTGTTGTTTTGCCACAGACTGATGCGGCATCAGTTGGAAAATAGATCACAGTTTTGTTGTGTGGCACACCAGTACCTCTAATGTTCTGAAAGATTTCTGAAAAGAAGCTTAGGCCCTTAAATCCTGTTGCTCTTAAGGGAGTGTGTGTGTCAGCCTGACACTGTGGCAGGGGTAGGCAACCATTGGCTACTTTCATGCAGCCCTTGGCCTATTTTCAAAAGCTCCCTGCAAGTGATCAGTTTAGATCCCTGGCAAGAGTGAGGCTTCCCCAGCAGCCTATTCAGTGGGGAGGATGAGGGAAAGAGAGGGAGAGGGAGGGGGTGACCTAGCCCTGGCTTGGCCCATCACTGGCTTCAGCCCTGATACTGCCAGCATGTGGCCCCCAACAGATTGCCCCTGAGGGAAAAGTTTGCCTACCCCTGCCCTGTCGGTGTGCTCTAGTTCACCCTTCCCCAACCTGGTGCCCTCCAAATCCCATCAGCCCCAGCTAGCATGGCCTATACTCAAAAAAGCCGGGAGTTGTGGCGGGCACCAGGCTAGGAAAGGCTGTTCCACCGGATGCAGTGCAAGTAGCAGTTTGTGCCTCCACAGCTGGAGCCGCACCTGATCACGAGCAATGGGTTGGCTGGCTGGCTCTGCCCTGTCAGAGGAAAAACGCTCTCTCTGCCTCCCCACAGCTGTTGGGGGCAGGACTGAACTCTCTCTTCTTTCATCTGAATGGGGTCCAGCCATGTCTCAGTTTGTAGTGCATGGATGAATGAATGAATGAATGAATGAATGCTCTACATGGTGCAGCTTTGCCACAACAGGGTTGGGGGGGGTCAAACACAAGGGCGGTGCTAGGTACCGAAAAGATCCGGGGCTCAGGCCCACAGGACAAAAAAAAAAAGCACAAGTTTGCATATGCTAATTTATATATGCTCTAAAGTCTCTCTGTGTGTGTCTTTAAAGGAGCCTGTCCCCTGTTTATAAAAAGGGATGTATGGACAGGGGAGAGGAGGGCATTTGCTTTCAGAAAAAAACCTCAGGCGGAAAGATTCAAGGGTGGGGGCAGCAGGAGGTGAAGTGCATGAGGGCAAAAAGCCAGCTAATCCAGGGGGATCAGATGCAGCAGAGATTATCAGGGCCCCTGTACCTTTATTTCAGCAAGTGCCCATGGACAGCAGGGTGGTGGGGCAGATACCCCCCCCCATGAGATTCAGGGCTCCAAATGAAAGATTCAGGGCTCCAGCCCTAGTGAGCCGCCCCCTAACGCCACCTGTGGACTCAAACATCAATGCTGACACCATTAATTTGGTTGGAAAGGTATCTCACTGATGGGTGCCATCGTAGCATGACTTTTGCTTATGGTGGGGCTCCTAGAATTGGTCTGCAACTCTCCTTGGGAGTTCTGTGGTGTCAGCTCGAGTTCTTGGCAAGGTTGACTGCTGCTGTGAATATATCATCTCAACCCCATTAAGCCATCAAACCTTTCCTGATGCTCTTAACATTCTGTTCTCTGTGTTTCTTGACCAGGGGCTGCAGTGAATCTGACGCTAGTGACTCCGGAAAAAGCCATCAAGCTAGCTGCCAATGACTTCTTCCGACATCATCTTGCCAAAGATGGGTGAGTGAAGTGGTGGGCACTTTGCCTAATGATTTCCAACAGGGATGGTAGGATTTATGCTGGGTATGTCAGTGTCACCCCATTGTTTCCAATTGGGACATCTGGACATTGTGCTTTCTGTCTTTGCCATTGACCCAAACACCATATCCAGCTGTTCTACTGTACCTGCCTTGGAAACAATGGGATACCACTGGCTTACCCCGATCTATAGAACAAATATTTTATCTTTCTTTCAGGGGGCAAACGTGTTTTGCAGCTTTTCATTCCTTATGACCTGACTTGTCCCTACTTGATGGAGGCCAGTGGTGAAGATGGCCTCCATCTTCCTTTCCTGTCCAGGAAAGACTACTGGTCACCTTGGTACTCTGAGAACAAAGTAGTTGTCTGGGCAGGCTGGTTTGTTCAGTTACAGTTCATGTATTGTAGCCCATCTTAGAGCGAGTATTGTGGTGTTCAAATTTAAAGCCATTTAGAAATAACTGCAAGGAAATAATTCAACATTCCACAGCTTGTTTACCTAAGACCAGCTGTGGATATGGACTGGCAAATCTGTCAAGCTTGATTCCACTCAGGATCTCCTTTTTCTAATGCCAAGCTCCTTCCGTCCCAATTCCGCACAAGATTGCAAATTTGTTCTCCTCTGCACGAAAATGTGTACACATTTTAGGGTGCATTTAAAAAAAAATCCACATCCCCCCCCATGCATCCATTTTTCTGCACACTTTTGCAAATGTGCACATTTCCCCCATTGAACGGAGCATTTTTTGTTTCAAAATGCATGCATATTTGTATACATTTTTTTTGTGAACTGCATTACAAACTTTGGAAATGTACGTAGTTTGGGCAGAAAACTACATCCCAGTTCATAGAATCATAGAAATCATAGAAAAGTTGAGTTGGAAGGGGCCTACAAGGCCATCGAGTCCAACCCCCTGCTCAATGCAGGAATCTAGGTCAAAGCATCTCTGACAGATGTCTGTCCAGCTGCACCTTGAATGCCTCCAGAGTGGGAGAGCCCACGACCTCCCTAGGTAGTTGATTCCATTGTCTTATTGCTCTGACAGTCAGGAAATTTTTCCTGATGTTTAGGTGGAATCTAGGTTCCTGTAACTTGAGCCCATTATTCCGTGTCCTGCAAACTGGGATGACCGAGAAGAGATCTTTGCCCTCCTCTGTGTGACATCCCTTCAAATACTGGAAGAGTGCGATCATATCTCCCCTCAGTCTCCTCTTCTGAAGGCTAAACATGCCCAGTTCTTTCAGTCTCTCCTCATAGGGCCTTGTTTCCAGTCCCTTTATCATCCTTGTTGCCCTCCTCTGAACCCTCTCCAGTTTGTCTATGTCCTTCTTAAAGTGAGGTGCCCAGAACTGGACGCAGTACTCAAGATGAGGCCTAACCAGTGCCGAGTAAAGGGGAATTATCACTTCCCGCGATTTGGAAGCTATACTTCTATTAATACAGCCCAAAATTGCATTTGCCTTCTTTGCAGCCACATCGCATTGCTGGCTCATATTCAGTTTGTGATCTACCACAATTCCAAGATCCTTCTCACTTGTAGTATTGTTGAGCCAAGTGTCCCCCATTCTGTAACTCTGCATTTGGTTTCCTCTCCCTAGGTGCAGCACTTGGCATTTATCCCTATTAAATTTCATTCTGTTGTTTTCGGCCCAGCGCTCCAGCCTATCGAGGTCACTTTGAATTTTGTTTCTGTCTTCCAGAGTATTAGCTGTTCCACCCAACTTTGTGTCATCTGCAAATTTGATAAGCATTCCCTGTACCTCCTGATCCAAGTCATTAATAAAAATGTTGAAGAGCACCGGGCCCAGGACCGAGCCCTGTGGTACCCCGCTCGTTACCTCTCCCCAGTTTGAGAAGGAACCATTGATAAGCACTCTTTGAGTCCGATTCTTTAGCCAATTGTGGATCCACCTGATAGTTGTTCCATCTAGCCCACTCTTAGCTAGCTTACTAATCAGGATATCATGAGGCACTTTGTCGAAAGCTTTGCTGAAGTCCAGGTATATAATGTCCACAGCATTCCCACAGTCCACAAGGGAGGTTACCCGATCAAAAAATGAGATCAGATTAGTCTGACAGGATTTGTTCTTGACAAATCCATGCTGGCTTCTAGTAATCACTGCATTGTTTTCAAGGTGCTTGCAGACTGACTTCTTTATAATCTGCTCCAAAATCTTCCCGGGGATTGATGTCAGACTGACTGGCCTATAGTTCCCAGGTTCCTCCTTCTTGCCCTTTTTGAAGATGGGAACAACATTTGCCCTCCTCCAGTCGTCTGGCACTTCACCTGTCCTCCATGATTTCTCAAAGATAATAGACAGTGGTTCTGAGAGTTCTTCTGCCAGTTCCTTTATTACTCTAGGATGCAGCTCATCAGGCCCTGGAGATTTAAACTCGTTCAGAGTAATCAGGTGCTCCTTGACCATTTGCCTATCAATCTCAAGCTGCAATTCTGCCCCTTCAGTCTGCACTTCAGGTTTGCCAGGGGGGTCATAGACCCTCTTTTGGGAGAAGACCGAGCCGAAGTAGGAATTGAACACTTCTGCCTTTTCTTTGTCTTCTGTTATCAATTTGCCATCCTCATTGCGTAGTTGAACCACCAGTTCTTTCTTCTGTCTTTTACTGTGCATGTATCTGAAGAAAGCTTTTTTGTTGCTTTTAGCATTCCTCGCTAACCTTAGCTCATTCTCAGCTTTAGCCTTCCTGACACTATTCCTGCAGTTCTGTGCTACCTGCCTGTACTCTTCCCCTGTAGCCTGTCCTTCCTTCCACTTCCTATACGTGTCCTTTTTTGTTTTCAGGTCATCTTTGAGTTTATTGTGAAGCCACATTGGCTTCTTCTGTTGCCCTCTGCCTTTTCTCCTTGTGGGAATTGTTTGCAATTGTGCCTTTAAAATTTCCTTTTTTAAAAACTCCCACCCCTCCTGGGCTCCCTTTCTCGTGAGAGTCACTTGCCATGGGATCTTACTAATCATTGTTCTGAGTTTGTTAAAATTGGCTTTCCTAAAATCCAGGGTACGTGTTTGGCTACACTCAGCTTTTGCTTCTGTTAGAATCAAGAACTCAAGTATAACATGGTCACTTTCCCCCAGAGTTCCCGAAACTGCCACTTTATCCACTAGCTCGTCTCTGTTGGTTAGAATCAGGTCAAGGATAGCCGATCCTCTAGTTCCTTCCTCCACTTTCTGTAGGAGGAAGTTATCAGCAGCACAGCTCAGGAATTTCTTGGAGGGGCCATGTTTGGCTGAATAAGTCTCCCAACAGATATCAGGGAAATTGAAGTCCCCCATTACTACCACATCGTGCCTCCTTGAAACAATGGCAATTTGCTTTTCAAAAGTTCCATCCTCGTCTTCTCCTTGATTGGGTGGTCGGTAGTAGACTCCAACCGCCATGTTCGCTTTATTCTTTGCCCCCTTTATTTTAACCCAGATGCTCTCAATGGGGCTGCCAAGCTCCTCTTCCTGTATCTCTGTGCAGAGATACGTATTTTTAACATACAGTGCAACTCCACCTCCCTTTCTGTTGCTTCTGTTCCTTTTGAACAAGTTATACCCTTCAATTGCTGTATTCCAGTCATGGGAGTCATCCCACCAGGTTTCAGTTATCCCTATCAAGTCGTACTTGCCCTCATGTATCAAGAGTTCAAGTTCGTCTTGTTTATTGCCCATACTCCTGGCATTAGTATAGAGACATTGAAGATTATGTGCTTTATAGTCCGACTTTCCCCCTACATTTTGTGGTAGACTATCAATGGGCACCGCTGGAGCTGTTCTCTCCATTGTGGCATAGAGGCCTTCTTCCATTGGTACCCCCGAGTTTGTGTCTCCCTCCCCTGTTGGATTCAGTTTAAAGCCCTCCTGATTAAGTTCCTCATTGCTGTGGCCAAACACATTCTTCCCAGTCCTTGTGAGGTGCATGTTTAGGTTTGGGAAGTTGCAAATGGCAGCTTCTGTTCTCAGAGGAATAGCAGTTCTGGAGATGGAGTGATCTTTGTCAGGATCATGGGGAGAAAAGGTTCTCCCCATTCCCCCCACATTCCGTGATCCTGATTGTTCCCCCCACCCCCACATACAATGCTGTTATTTTTAGACACATTAAATGTATTCACACACTTAATGTATTATCCGGTTTGGCCCTTAGTTGAACCTAATAAATGTGTTATCCCACTATTACTTTGGGGTGATCAAAGAGAGGAGCTAGGCAGTAGAGGCACATGCCTTTCTCTCCACTTGGATTTCACACAGCTTGGATTTCACACAGATCCTTTATATAGCAGAGAATAGATATGTCATTCTGTACACTTGATCAAGATGATGCATGAGAATTGAAAGTGAAAGCCACACCCCTAGAGGACAGTTTCCCAGCTTCCAGAAATAGCCCACTATCTCAGCCAAGGTTACTTTGCCGCCAGAATTTCAATGGGAAAGTATCCAAAAAGGAATGCAGTACCTGTGATTATTCCAGTCAATGCTGAGTAGTCCTTCATTCCAGCCACTAATTCGGGCTGCTGAAGCATCCCAAGTTTAACACTACCAAATGGGGGTGAAATTGCTTAAATTTTTTACTTCAAAATGTAAAAAAGGGGATTGGGCTTGTGCAGAGAAATGCCAACTTCCTCTGAGGGCATTTGCACATTTTATTGAAATTCTTACAATTTCCCACAAAATTCCTGCAGATATTTTACCTAGGCAATATTCACTTCAAATGTGGCTTTATGCAAAATTCAGGGCTTGGAAGATAGGAGACTGATCACATGATGCATTTTCTTAAAAACTGAAATGCAACCTGTGGGGGTGGGCTGCAAATCAGAGCTCAGCAGGAGGAGGGAGGATATGCTCAATCCTTTCCCCTCAAGCTGTTCTTTTTTCCCCAGTTGAAATCAGCTCACCATCCCAAACCACTTTCCCACCTGGAGGGGAAAAGATCTAGAGACCTTGTATCTCGGTCCCCATCAGTGGGAAAGCAGCTGCAAGGCCAATCTTGACTGGAAGAATGGTACAAGGGGAAAGGGTTAAGCATGTGTGCAGTGTAATCTCTTTAGAGATGTTCCTTCAGTACTACAGTTCCCAGCAGCCTCTAAAGGGAACCAAGAAAGTAGAGACTTAGAAAGGGGGTTAAGGAAGAGCTGGGGATTAGAGGAACTGTTTCAGAAATAAAGAAGTTAATACAACTTAGTGTCTAGAGGGATTTCTTGTTAGACAATCTTCAAAAGAAACACAGCACTGTGCACGCACACACGCACACACACACACACACACACACGTACACGTGCCATTGCTCTGATCAGATTCATAAGCTCCCTTCTACACAAACACAGTGGCCCGGTTCGCACAATCACTGCAGCCCAGCATGGCGTTTTAAAGCCACAATGGGTCGTGGTCCCCGCCAGCAGCCATTTTGCATATTCAGCCCCCGGGGGGGGGGTTCCCATGGTTTGCCATGTCATCCAAACCCAGGTGGCATGGCGTGTTGGAGGGGGAAACAACCCTCCAGTAACCCTACAACAGGCCATGGGTTATTGGAGGGCTGTTTTGCCCTTCAGCAAGACACAGCTGCTAAGCCGTGGCTGGGACTTGAATAGGCAAGCTGGTGCCCACAGGCACCGCAACTCGTCATGGCGGACATAGGCCATGGAGGGTTGCCTTGATTGTGCAAACCAGGCCAGAGCTGCATTTCAGTTGCTTTTAAAAAGCCATAAGCCTTGCATTTCCCAGCCTCTTGGCCTTTAATGGCAATCCTAACCTTGCATCACTTGGCCAGGTAAGGAGTTGCAAAACACTCTGACCATTACTATATCTGACCCCGGAGGACCTTCATCCTGGTAAAACTTGACAGCAGCCTTCCCCAACCTGGTGCCCGGTTGAACTGCAACTCCCTTTACAGTAATGATATTTAATGCTGGACGCAGAGATGCCTAGCTTTATTTCTTTAAAAAAATGAAACAAAAACCAAAAAACGGTAGCCTGCTGGGGGGGGGGGTAGTGCAACAAAAATATAACATAAATGTGGACATTCTTTTATTTGACTTCTGTTTATTGGGCCTTTCAAACGCAATATGCTCAAGGTATATCTAGATCAGCCTTCTGCAACCTGGTGCCCTCCTGTTCCAGTCCAGCATATCTGGAGGGCACCAGGTTGGGTAGGCTGATCTAGGCAGCCTCTGAAACAGTGAAGGCCAGAAATGTACAGTAATACCTTGGATTGCAAGCATAATTCGTTCCGGAACCGTGCTTATAATCCAAAATACTCTTATATCAAAGCGAGTCTCTGGCGGGCATGAGCGGGGCCGATTTCGGCCTGCTACACCCGCTCGAGGCGAGCGGTTACATCCCTACCCTACTTGTCTTGCAAGACCTTGCTCGTTTATCAAATCAAAAAAATTTAAATTTTTTTGCTTGTCTTGCAAAACCCTTTCAGTCCAAGTTACTTGCAATCCAAGGTATTACTGTATTCCTTTTTCAAGAGCAAAATGGAGCTGTGCTTTGGAATGAGGCCGTCTGTGTGCGGTCCACAGGCCATATCTATTCTACGGTGGTAATATATGGTCCTCGGTTCGATCCTCCATTCAATTAAAAAGATAAGAAATGTTCAGTTTCTAACTATGCCAGTCTGAATTTCAAATGGTGGGGGTGGAAAGACACAGTTTTTCCTACCCCAGAAAAGAAAAGGAAAACCCCCCTGTAGAATAGGCATGACGGCCTGAATGAGGAATATCAGTATTGCAGGACACGCTGAATCACGAAGAAGATCTATGCAAAGTTTCACTATCCATTCTAATGTGTTTTGACCTGTGTTGAAGCTCTGTAGCTGTGGTTGATTAATAGGGATGTTGGAGGAATCTGCAATCCGCTACTGACTCAAATGAGTTCGAATTTCTAAGAATCTGACCCGCAGATTCTGCAGTGGACCGGCATTTCCCGAGTTGCGCAGATTCTGCAGACTTGCGGGACTTTTTTTTTTTTTACTTTCCATAATTTTAGTCATAGAAAAATATGGAAAAATAAAAAACCTCTGACCAAAAAAGGGGCACATTTCCCCCATAGACTAAAGCATGAAAATATGCATTTTGGGGGATTTGCATATTTTCAGGCGTGCGAATTTGCGCAACTGCATATGAACGCATTTGCGCAAAATCCGATTCCGTCAATGAGCGGACCATGGAATGAAAGGCGCCTGACAATCTGCGATACGTAGATGGAACAGAATTTACAACATCCATATATCCCAATTATATAGAAGAGCTCTGGTATAATTTTTTTCCCAGATGGGCCCATAAACACTGCATAACATAGTTACCGGTATTCACCTAAGCAGGAGTTACTGAGTTAATTAACGTTGGTAATGTAACTGCTTTTCAAACCTTGTTGTCTGTACTCAGGCTCAGTCGTGAATCTACTGGCTGTTGATCCACAGGACCTGGGGTGTCAGAGCCTGTGTATTTACAGTGAAATATGACCATTGAAGTTGGGCCCCAGGGTCAGACTGCTTGCCGGGTGAATGCAAGTTCATTTCTTGGCAAACATAATTAGCATGTTATGACTGTTAAGTGGCTTGTTTATAATGGCAGAGCCACTTTTGTGGAACTCGTTTTACCTGGTACAAACATCTGGCTACAGAGGCTGCCTTGTAGCATCATAGATATATTTGCATTGGGGCATTGGGTGGGTGGGATGTAGTGCATACATCCCACCCACCCCATACATCCCATACATTCTCTATGTACATAAAGATAGAAAGTGCATTAGCACTCAGCCAGTTAATGTTGTTGCTGCTTTTGCAAAGCAAAGTGATTGCAGAGGCAGCAAAAATTCAGCTGCTGTTATGGCTTGAATTTTAATGTCTTGATTAAGCTTTACAGCTCACAAGTCTTAGCTCATGTGACTCCACACACATGTGGTTGCTTTTATCTTGGAACTAGCTGATGTTCATGGAAGGCTAGGGTGGTGATAAACAAGCGTCTAGAAGTACAGTGGTTTATTTTTCCTTATGGGTACAAATAGGTCCTTTACCAACGTGCCCAGTCACTGAGGTCATTGGATGGCATGCTCCTGGTGGTTCCACATAGACCTATGGCCCGATTGGAGTCCACTCAGAGAAGAGCCTTCAGTGTAGCAGCTCCATTTCTCTGGAACTCCCTGCCTCCGGAGGTCAGGCAGGCACCAGCATTGTATTGTTTCCGGCACCTCCTGAAAACATATTTATTTCAGGAAGCCTTCCTAAACTAACCAGCCATTCTGGGTTTTGTTGTTTTAATATATTGTTTTATTCTTTTGATCTGTTTTATCTTTTTATAATTCACCACTCCTGAATCTCCTGTACTGGAATATGGAGCAGTTTATAAACGGTGTAAATAAATAAATAAATAAATAAACGGGAACTTTCGCTTGTGTGGAAAAGGTTTAAAGGTGCATTCACATGCCATTGAGATGGGGGCTAAAATTGTTCCCTGCCTCTCATGAGCCCAGCCACTGAGAATCAAGCTTGCTGCTATCTGCATCGCTTCATCCTAGGTTCTGTCACACTAGAGCCCAGAGTATGGGCAATAAACAAGACGAACTTGAACTCTTGATACATGAGGGCAAGTACGACTTGATAGGGATAACTGAAACCTGGTGGGATGACTCCCATGACTGGAATACAGCAATTGAAGGGTATAACTTGTTCAAAAGGAACAGAAGCAACAGAAAGGGAGGTGGAGTTGCACTGTATGTTAAAAATACGTATCTCTGCACAGAGATACAGGAAGAGGAGCTTGGCAGCCCCATTGAGAGCATCTGGGTTAAAATAAAGGGGGCAAAGAATAAAGCGAACATGGCGGTTGGAGTCTACTACCGACCACCCAATCAAGGAGAAAACGAGGATGGAACTTTTGAAAAGCAAATTGCCAGTGTTTCAAGGAGGCACGATGTGGTAGTAATGGGAGACTTCAATTTCCCTGATATCTGTTGGGAGACTTATTCAGCCAAACATGGCCCCTCCAAGAAATTCCTGAGCTGTGCTGCTGATAACTTCCTCCTTCAGAAAGTGGAGGAAGGAACTAGAGGATCGGCTATCCTTGACCTGATTCTAACCAACAGAGACGAGTTAGTGGATAAAGTGGCAGTTTCGGGAACTCTGGGGGAAAGTGACCATGTTATACTTGAGTTCTTGATTCTAAGGGGAGCAAAAGCTGAGTGTAGCCAAACACGTACCCTGGATTTTAGGAAAGCCAATTTTAACAAACTCAGAACAATGATTAGTAAGATCCCATGGCAAGTGACTCTCACGAGAAAGGGAGCCCAGGAGGGGTGGGAGTTTTTAAAAAAGGAAATTTTAAAGGCACAATTGCAAACAATTCCCACAAGGAAAAAAGGCAGAGGGCAACAGAAGAAGCCAATGTGGCTTCACAATAAACTCAAAGATGACCTGAAAACAAAAAAGGACACGTATAGGAAGTGGAAGGAAGGACAGGCTACAGGGGAAGAGTACAGGCAGGTAGCACAGAACTGCAGGAATAGTGTCAGGAAGGCTAAAGCTGAGAATGAGCTAAGGTTAGCGAGGAATGCTAAAAGCAACAAAAAAGCTTTCTTCAGATACATGCACAGTAAAAGACAGAAGAAAGAACTGGTGGTTCAACTACGCAATGAGGATGGCAAATTGATAACAGAAGACAAAGAAAAGGCAGAAGTGTTCAATTCCTACTTCGGCTCGGTTTTCTCCCAAAAGAGGGTCTATGACCCCCCTGGCAAACCTGAAGTGCAGACTGAAGGGGCAGAATTGCAGCTTGAGATTGATAGGCAAATGGTCAAGGAGCACCTGATTACTCTGAACGAGTTTAAATCTCCAGGGCCTGATGAGCTGCATCCTAGAGTAATAAAGGAACTGGCAGAAGAACTCTCAGAACCACTGTCTATTATCTTTGAGAAATCATGGAGGACAGGTGAAGTGCCAGACGACTGGAGGAGGGCAAATGTTGTTCCCATCTTCAAAAAGGGCAAGAAGGAGGAACCTGGGAACTATAGGCCAGTCAGTCTGACATCAATCCCCGGGAAGATTTTGGAGCAGATTATAAAGAAGTCAGTCTGCAAGCACCTTGAAAACAATGCAGTGATTACTAGAAGCCAGCATGGATTTGTCAAGAACAAATCCTGTCAGACTAATCTGATCTCATTTTTTGATCGGGTAACCTCCCTTGTGGACTGTGGGAATGCTGTGGACATTATATACCTGGACTTCAGCAAAGCTTTCGACAAAGTGCCTCATGATATCCTGATTAGTAAGCTAGCTAAGAGTGGGCTAGATGGAACAACTATCAGGTGGATCCACAATTGGCTAAAGAATCGGACTCAAAGAGTGCTTATCAATGGTTCCTTCTCAAACTGGGGAGAGGTAACGAGCGGGGTACCACAGGGCTCGGTCCTGGGCCCGGTGCTCTTCAACATTTTTATTAATGACTTGGATGAGGAGGTACAGGGAATGCTTATCAAATTTGCAGATGACACAAAGTTGGGTGGAACAGCTAATACTCTGGAAGACAGAAACAAAATTCAAAGTGACCTCGATAGGCTGGAGCGCTGGGCCGAAAACAACAGAATGAAATTTAACAGGGATAAATGCCAAGTGCTGCACCTAGGGGGAGGAAACCAAATGCAGAGTTACAGAATGGGGGACACTTGGCTCAACAATACTACAAGTGAGAAGGATCTTGGAATTGTGGTAGATCACAAACTGAATATGAGCCAGCAATGCGACGTGGCTGCAAAGAAGGCAAATGCAATTTTGGGCTGTATTAATAGAAGTATAGCTTCCAAATCGCAGGAAGTGATAATTCCCCTTTACTCGGCACTGGTTAGGCCTCATCTTGAGTACTGCGTCCAGTTCTGGGCACCTCACTTTAAGAAGGACATAGACAAACTGGAGAGGGTTCAGAGGAGGGCAACAAGGATGATAAAGGGACTGGAAACAAGGCCCTATGAGGAGAGACTGAAAGAACTGGGCATGTTTAGCCTTCAGAAGAGGAGACTGAGGGGAGATATGATCGCACTCTTCCAGTATTTGAAGGGATGTCACACAGAGGAGGGCAAAGATCTCTTCTCGTTCATCCCAGTTTGCAGGACACGGAATAATGGGCTCAAGTTACAGGAACCTAGATTCCACCTAAACATCAGGAAAAATTTCCTGACTGTCAGAGCAATAAGACAATGGAATCAACTAGCTAGGGAGGTGGTGGGCTCTCCCAGTCTGGAGGCATTCAAGGTGCGGCTGGACAGACATCTGTCAGAGATGCTTTGACCTGGATTCCTGCATTGAGCAGGGGGTTGGACTCGATGGCCTTGTAGGCCCCTTCCAACTCTACTTTTCTATGATTCTATGATTCTAATGTTTGAAGGGTGGGACAGAGCGTTGGGATCTTGCTTTTATATTATACAGATGAGAACCTTCAACAAAACGTTGCTCCTGTTCAGAGTTCCAGCCAACCTGGAACAGGAGCGTTGTAGTGCTGTTTGTGCCTTGTGGTGGGTTTCAGGATGGGGGTGTGGGGGGGAGGGAAACTTTTCTTTCTCACCCTTCTAAAACCTTCCCCACTGTTCTGTATAGTACTGAAGGGCTCAGGTTTGGGGGTTAAATCCTGAAACCTTATTGCTATATAAATGGGAGATTTCTGGATAGTGGGAAAAAGAAAAAGGGTGTGTCCCCCCCTTTCCTTTGTACTAAAATCTCCCTGTATAATTCAGGTTTGTTGTTTAACCTCATGGTGTGCATTCTAGCAACCCTAAGAATACTATGCTTGTAGCTCAAGCAGACCAGTTCTGCCCTGTCCTCCTCATTCTTTCTCCTAATTGGTACCCTCAACATTCTGTAGGCCCTGGAAACAGCTAAGGAGAGGTTCTTGGGCTGTTTGGAGGTTTTCTTTTTCCTTTTCCTTTTAATTTATGAACTAATATATTTATGTGTACCTGGGGAATCCTCTGAGTATGCAGAAACCACTACCATAGTTTGGGGTGGTCCTGTTTCACTGCCAAACTGGCAGGTATCCCAACTACCCAAATTCAGTATTAGGAGAAGTTATGATAGAACAGATGGATGATCATGAAACTGTATTTTGTGACCATTTCAAAATATCAGAAACCACAACTTGCTCACATTGAATAAAACTGTACAAGAAATCACAGGGGTGTTTATATGTGATTTAGCATCATTAACCTTCACTGGTATAACCTAAACTTTTGCTGAACTATGGCTTGATTTATTATACATAGTGACCTGATCTGCATGTAACAAGAAGCCACTGTGGGTGACTTTCCACGCGGTGTTTTTGTTGCAGTGGCTGCCGCCATTTTGAATATTCAGGGCACAGCAGGAGCTTCTTGTTATGTGTGAACCCGGTGAGGGTGGGCTGTTGGGGTGGTTGACAAGCCAGAACCCATAGGCTGTTTTAGGGTTGCAGATGGCTTGTCAACCACCCCAACAACCCACCCTCACCAGATTTGTAAGTAAGAAGAAGCTACAGTGTGCCCCCACTGTGCTTCGAATATTCAAAATGGTGGCCTCCACCACAATAAGAAGCCCCACAGGGCAATTCACCCACAATGGCTTCTCATTATGTGCAATCAGAATCAATCTGTACTGCCCCTGTTGACACGAAATGTAAGACCCATCCTTTCTTCTACCGATTTCGGTGTGGCAGTATGTCTGGGCATCCTTTCTTAATTCTTCATGCTCTGCAGACAATCTCAGGTTGTGGAGATGAATTTTCTATAGAAGTAACAAGCTCTTTTTTCACATACCCTGTTCAGGAAAATCCACAGCAGCCCCACCAGTACGTGGGGCAGCCACTGTTCCATCTGATCAGTGTAATGCATATGTGACTGAAGACAATTCATTCAAATTTAGGAAAGTGCTTAAGGGTGCAATCCTATGCATGTTAAGATAGAAAAAAGGCCTACAACTCCCAGCATGGGGCATGCTGGGAGTTGTAGGCCTTTTTCTGTCTAAACATGCATAGGATTGTGCCTTAACGTGATTAAATAACTAGATGCATGCCTGTTTTGTGATCAAGGGCTTCAATCCTAAACACCCTTACAAAGAAGTAAGCCCTACTGAATACAGTGAGATTCGCTTCCAAGTAAACACTCATAGACTTCACTGTAGAAAACCTTGCCACAAGGATGCTTGCCTTCAAGGCTCTGAAAAGAAGAAGAACAGAAGCAATCTCTATCATTCCCAGTTTGCATTGCATTGCATAGCTGAGACTTCTGCAGTCTATTATGCCAGTAAAGTACACCACCGCATTAAAGAGCCCTGAGTTTTGCCCCAAGAATTAGTCTCTTGGTTATATTGTGGCTCAGACATTGGTAATAAAAAGCATTATTTTCTCATACTATTTTCAAGTGTTTTAAAATATTTCTGATTACTGTTTTTCTCAAGGTGCTTTATCATCATTAATATTGACTCCTCCTTGTAGTACCGCATAACCTTGCCTTTTGCTTTTTTTTATCTTGACCTTCGCTTTGTTTGTTGTTCTAGAGTGGTGCTGGAAAGCTGCTGATTTTGGTTCTCTCCCTCTTCCTTCCTATCCACTAAGCATTATTGCATTAGCTATTTCTTTGTGGACGCAATCAAAATCAGCAGGGAAATGGATATTGTTACCCCCCTCCCCTTCTTGCTTTATGTAAGTGGTATTGTTTTGCTTAGTGAACAGAAACTTGAGATTCTTTATTCTTATGTTGCATGTGAAGAATTTTCCATTATGCTTGTTGCTGAGTGTTCTGGCAAGCTCTGACTCACGAAAAGAAGATTTCATGCTGGAGTCGTGATGCCTAACCCATGAGGTTTCAAAGTATTAGGAGCTTGCTTGCTCCAAAATCGATTGACTTCCCAAGGCTTTGTCCCTCCTCACTTTACAATCAGCAGGTACTTGGTGGTCCACAAGTAATAGGCCAATGGTCCACGAGTAGTCCATAATCTATCTTCTGTCCATCCTGATTTAGAAAATAAGATTCTGTCCCTCAATTTTCAGCGAAAGGTTTGAAAAAGTGACTACAACGTATGAAACAAATATCAAGCAAAAACAATCCACATTTTTTTTAAAAAATTGTGGATCCTTTTCAAAGGACTGCCAGCCAGTATCCCCCCTTTGCACCTCTGGAGTCCTCTTCCTGCAACTCCTGCAAAAATGTTCAGATTTTCTTTGGAACCTTTGAGGTGGCTAAGCGCTTTTGAGAAAAAGAATATAGGAAATGGAGGTCCTCAGATTGCACTCAACATATGCAGAGCCAGCCAACTGCAGTGATGGATTGCTTGAGAAGGATGTCACCAGCTCTCTGATTTCCCTTCATAACGATGTGACTTGGTATGGTGAAAATTCCTTCCTACGTTCTCAAAGAAGAAATCTATATTTAGAGATTTGATCATCTTCACTGTGGCTGTGCACCTATAATCTCCTCAGATGAGAGGATGAGGAATTTAAACAGCAGTTGTGCAGACTGAGGAATTAGCTGCATGTGGTTCCCCGAAGCAAGTATTTGGTATCTTTAGGGAAGTGAACAAAGCACTGGATGAGGAAGCTTTAAGCAGTGACAGTTCCTCCAGGCAAGAGAATGAACCTTACGCTACCTGCCTCTTCCCACAGGGCTGAAGGTGTTGACAGTTCACAGATTCTGAGCATCAAATGTGTTGTGTTTGGATTTGAAGAAGTCGCTTCATGACACACCACCTCATTTACAGCTCCAGCTGTTAGTGCAAGTTGTTATCCAGTGGCCTGGATCCTAAGCTGCTTTAACTCTTCTGAGGAACTACAGCAATTGACACGTAGCCAGCTTGTGCTAGGAACACCTTCTGCATGCAGAAAGAGTGCTGTTGTTTTTCTCATGTAGATCTCTATGTGATTTAAACCAGACTTACCTACCCCACTGCTTCCTGATTCTTTCGTCCTAATGCTGTGTGACCAAAGTGATGGGCTAGTCCACTCCCACCTCTCCCATTGCAAATTGCTGGAATGAAATGCATCAAAGAATACTAACGCAAAGCACTGCAGTACTTGGGGTTAGTGCAATAGTGGCAGTTTCTTCTTTTCCAGACAGCAGCTTCTCAGTGTTGATGTAGCGGCAACACAAGATGTTGAATGGGAAGTACCGGTACCTTAAAGGACCCTCCAGATATGAGAGTATTCACACTACATTGACTAGTTTAGTGGAACTGTTGCTGCTGAACCATCCATGCTGATCCTGCATCTCCATTTGGTCAGAAGTAACCAACACAGGAACTGGCACACTCCCATTGAGGTGTGCAGGTGGCAGTGTGCTGATTTACTTGGCACATTTGCACATCATGCCAACCCACCCTGGCAATAAGCCAGGCTGGATTGGTTGTTCTGCGGACAACCCACAGTGTGCCCGACAGACAATCAGGCTCACAGTGGGTTGTTCACTCCCTCCCCCCCTTCTACCTTGGTCCTCCTGTGGGTATCCCAGGGGACACCACAGCAGGACAAACTTCTCTCCCCATCCCTGCTGCGATTGTGAGCCGTTTTTGGCTTGCCATGGCTTTTTTTGCCGTTTATCCTTTTCTTTTTCAGAGATCGCAAAAGCCAGTTTGACATAGACCCAAAAAGGCTCCAAATAGTTTTTTTCTTCCCTTTGCTTTCTCTTGACAGCTGTCAAAAGGCGAGCTGTCAAGGGAAAGCAAAGGCGTGAGTGATCTTTGCTCGTGAAAAGGGGGTGATGTGATTTACACCCCCTTCGTGGGAAGATCCTCATCCTTTTCTTTTTTGCCCGGACAGTCCTCAGAGTGATGCACATTTTGCACTTTTCCCTGAGACCCTAGCTGCTCGGGAAAGCACAGAAGTGCACCCCCCCCCGATTTTTCTGGGGAAAAGCAGTTTGGCAGCAAGCTGTCAAAAATCTGGCTCCCCTTTAAAAGGGGTTTTTGACAGGGCAATGGGTGTTTTTGGACAGGGACATATACAGTCATATGTTCATGTCCAAAAACACCAGAAGTTTGGTCAGGTGTTTGCTTATTTGGGTTGTCCACTTTGAAATCCCACTAAGGAATGTAATGAGCAAATAGCAAGTGCTCAGAATTTACCAAAACCTTCATCTTTAGGGTATACAGTAATACCTTGGATTGCAAGTAACTTGGTCTGAGAGCGTTTTGCAAGACAAGCAATTTTTTTAAATAAATTTTGACTTGCTAAACAAGCGACGTCTTGCAATACAAGTAGTCAAGTAGGGATGTAACCGCTCACCTCGAGCGGGCGGAGCGGGCCAAAATCAGCCCCGCTCACGCCCGCCAGAGACTCGCTTTGATATAAGAGTGTTTTGGATTACAAGCACGGTTCCAGAATGAATTATGCTTGCAATCCAAGGTATTACTTGGCATTTAGAAAAATAAAAGATTTGTTTATAAACTTCTTGGATTGCAAGTGCTGGGTTTTAGGAGGAGGTGTGAGCAAGGGAAGGATATTTTCTTAGCACGTAACATCTGCTGTTATATTCTGAACCGATGTCTCTAAAGCAATTTTTCGATTTTCCTGCAGACCAGAATATGACTTGCATTTCAGCTTCTGACTATCGTGGATATGGTGTACTTGCTGTGTGTGGCCTTTGCCTGTTCATTGCATATCTTATAGCCAAGAGCTTCAGTTTAGCCCACCCATGCTGGGTTACCAAAAGCGTGTGAGGCTTTTTATGACATAATCCCAATGTTTTCAGCCACTGGCCCAGTTCAGGTTTCATAGATTTCATAGATCATAAAGCTGGAAGGAGCCTACAAGGCTATCGAGTCCAACCCCCTGCTCAATGCAAGAAACTAGAGGAGGGGTCTCCCATCCAAATAATAACCAGGCCTGACCCTGCTTAGCTTTCCACGCTCAGACAGGCTGAGCCAGCATAAGCCACAGGCCTGATGTAACACTAAACCGTGGTTTAGCAGTACATGCATGAGCAGCAGCAAGCCTTGGGCTTGTGCACTCCTCCTCCAGTGTAGCTGTGAGGAAAACAATTTGGAAATGCCCAGTTTTAAACTAATTACAGTTCCCCCAAATCTGAACATAACGGAACTCTCTGGTTAGTTCAGAAGTGCATGCTGCTGATCTCATCTTTGCAGGGTGGAGTGGGGTGGGTAAGTGCACGATGTTCGTACACGTAATGCTTAATTATAGTTTAGGGGAAATTAAGATGGTGTGCCTCAAGAGCAGGATGTGGGTGGGGGGGTGGACTACAGCCTAGCTGCCATGGGGCAGCCTTGGATAAGCATGCTAGCTTTTCTCCTTAATAGCCCTTATATTTTCCCTCATTGTAAGTTACGTGTGCCCCCCCCCCCGAAAAGGGAGCACCTGAGTAAAATGACCAAATCCTGCCATCCCCCTTTGCCCAATGGATTCTGCTCTGACGGCGATGACATTGCCCGTGGCTAGATTCTTATGTTACAATTTGACATAGCAGACAAAGTGATGAAAGCACTGTACTATGAGCTACTACACCACAGTTTTGTTGCTGGAGAACTGAAATAAGAGGACTCAGTTTAGTGCCTATTTGACTTTATTTTCAAGAGGAGACCCTGGTCAGCCCCGTGGTGACTACTAGCTTTCGCGTTTTGCCTGATACAGACTTAACAGTGGAGCGGGAGCACAGCATTGGCATTCTCCTGACTACTTCCAAGAAGACCGTCCAGCAAACAAGGCTTTGCCACTTCGGCAGCTGGCTTGTGGTGGTGGATTACTCAGCACTACACTTCTGGATGTCCAACACCTTTTTTTGTTTCTCTTCAGGGTCTTCCACCGCTGTGGGCAGTTTAAGCCAGTTGGTTGTCTCCAGACTTTAATTGCATTGCAGTCATTTGCAGTGCAATAACTTTTGGGCCATGTTCAATGATGCACTTTCCCCAGGGTTTGTCCCTTCTGTGATCCATAAGCGACAGAGCCAGGGCATCTCACTAAATGAAACAACCCTGGCTATAGCTTTGCCTGCAGGCAGGTTAACTCAGCTAGGTCATTTGGCTGATTTTCTCTCTCTCTCTCTCTCTCTCTCTCTCTCTCTGTCTGTCTCTCCCATCTTTTTGTCAGGAAGAAGCTGACACTGCTGAAGGAAATGCTGGCTGGCTGTGGGGCAGGGACCTGCCAGGTGATTGTCACCACTCCCATGGAGATGCTCAAAATCCAGCTGCAGGATGCAGGCCGAATTGGTACCTCACCTGTCTCTCTTCTCTCCTCATGCAGCAACAGAAAATGTCACTGATGGGGTCCCCAGATCATGGGAGAGGGCTGAATGTGAGGCAGTGGGGTGGGGGGGCGGAGGGATAGGGTTGCGCTATCCTGGGATAAGATTTTAAGGATGGGCAGTGTACAAATACAGTAATACCTTGGATTGCAATTAACTTGGTCTGAGAGCGTTTTGCAAGAGAAGAAAATTTTTAAAATAAATTTTGACTTGATAAACAAGCGACATCTTGCAATACAAGTAGGGATGTAACCGCTCGCCTCGAGCAGGCGTAGCGGGCTGAAATCGGCCCCGCTCATGCCCGCTAGAGACTCGCTTTGATATAGGAGTGTTTTGGATTACAAGCACGGTTCCGGAACGAATTATGCTTGCAATCCAAGGTATTACTGTACCCTAAATCAATCTTCCCCAACCTTGCACCCTCCAGATAAGTTGGGCTACAGCTCCCATCATCCCTGGCCAAATTGCCTCACTGGATGGGGATGATGGGAGGTGTAGTTAAATTCATCTGGCAGGTGCTGGCTTAGGGAACACTGCAGAACTGAAATATGTGGAGCCATTTCAGTTGTGCTGTTAGCTGAAGCGGCTTTCCCCTGTGTGGTTCCCTGGTCAGTTGTATCACCAGAAAGGACCTCTCCACCTCGTAATCTGAAGGAGGAGTTTGTCTCCGCTTTCCATTCTCCTGATGTGGGAGGCTCTCATTTACACAATCCATCCTAATGAAATGTATCTCTGGATGTCTGTCTAGGGGAGAGGAAGCAGGTAAAATAATAGCTGTGTTCAGGTTGTGAATTATTAAACTGGATAGCTAATGCAAGAAGGACGAGGATTAGGTGCCCCCTGCGCTTTTCTATGACATTTCTTTTTTCCTTTCCTCCCCCCCCCTCCAGCCACTGGGTCTGGCAGCATGCCAAAGGCTTTAGCATTATGAATAGTGTTTTTGCCCCAGAAAACTTTGTGTACCATTGTTACATCTCACATACACACACTTTTTTTCCTGGGCGATCTGATGACAAAATCCTCAGTACTGAATCCTTTCTCCAGGAGCATCTAACTGCATAGCACAGCAGAGTTGAATGGGAAACGGCTCCTGCCACAGTCTGACTCTTTGATGGAATTGAGCCAGCAACACTATTCATTTCCTAAAGCCCCAATATAGATATCCCATCAGGGAGGACTGTTGCGAATAAACACCAGCTCATTGCTGGGACTTCTTAATATTTCCTTGTGCTTTCATTTGCCCCTTTGCCCCGCTTTCTTTCTATGTCTCTCCTGTTTCCAGTTGTAATTCAGAGCATCTGTTGCAAATATGTTGAATTAGAAGGCTGCAAAAGCTTCTCAATGCAGTACATGAGCTGGGCTTTAGTGTCTCTGTTGCAACTGCGTCTATGTGTATTATTTAAGGCAAGTGTATTAGCTCTGGCAGGGATTGACATGGGCTCCATCTTCTGATAAAATAGGAGAACTGCATACTGTCAATCTTGAAGATAATTTTGGTATCTTTTAGAGGGTACGATGTTTCATTCCTTTCCTAGAACTATAAACACATTTATTAAAACTAAATTTGGAAAGCCTTCTAGGTTGGTAGGGTTAGGGCTGGCAAAAGCCTAGCGCACAGTTGGCTTGTGACCTAAGGTGAAGTAGTTGCACTAGTAGTGCTTTCACCTTTTATTATTTCTGGCCGCTGATTGTCAGGGAAGAAGTTGGGATACAAATAGGAAAAAAGCAGAGGGTGGGGGGGCGTGGCCAGAGAGGAGAGAGAATACATCTACAATGGCTGCCTCTGTGCACCAGCAGCTGATACACAAGTCCTGGCTAGGCTGCATCTGGAGGGGGGCACAGGGTAGCCCAAAGTCAGAGGGAGAAAAAGTAGAAGTTTTAAAAGCTGAATATATATTGAGGTTAACAGTGGTTCCCAGTTCTGGCAAGTTCGAAGACCACTGGCCTAGTACAGTGGCTTTTCTTTGTTGGAGACCTACCTTCCCATTGTATAAACCAGATGTTTTGGTCTAAAACTCCCATCATCCCTCACTATTGGCTATGCTGGATAGGAATGATGGGAACGGTAGGCCAAAACATCTGGAGGGCACCAGCTTGCCCACCCCTGGTATAAACTGATTTAATATTCCTTGTTTAGGCTGCATCAGAACTTTTCCAAATAGCACAGCTACTGCTTGGCTGATAGTTTCTTCTGAGACTATCCTTTGAACTGTATTATGGGTCTAGAAAGCCTGATGCCATATTTAAGACATAAAAGGAAGAATCAATATGTTTGGGTACAGTTCTCATCTCTGCCATAGGGTTTCCTTTATGATGGCTGACTAATCCTTAATCTCTCTGGGAATAGAGATTGTGGGGATAGATGCCACCTACTCCTTGGCAAGAAACTGGCGCAAATGTATCTTGTCCACTATAAGAGGTGAATGAAATGAGCAGTACTAGCTTCAGGGCCTAACTAGGTATGATGATAACAGGCCCATGTGTTTAAACCTGGATATGCTCCAGTCACAAGGAAAGATGAGGGTGGGATCTAATTTTAACAGTGGAGGGGCACAGAGGCGTGTTGCTTACCTCTCCAAAGCACTGTTCCCCCCCTTGCCCCCGGCACTTTCCAGGGAGCGAGTTGGCTGGGAGAAAAATCCTTGGTGGGGGGCAGACAGTGAGAGAAATGCAGGGAGGGTTCAGGTCCCTTCACTTACAGATACCCTTTGCTCTAAAACTCAGATCCCATCATCCCACTTTATACTTGACTGAGACAGGCCCAGGTTTAAACAAACAGACCTGCCACCATTACAGTAATACCTTGGATTAAGAGCATAATTTGTTCCGGAACCGTGCTTGTAATCCAAAACACTCTTATATCAAAGCGAGTCTCTGGCGGGCGTGAGCGGGGCCGATTTCGGCCCGCTACGCCTGCTTGAGGCAAGTGGTTACATCCCTAGCTTGCAAGACCTTGCTCGTTTATCAAGTCAAAAATTTTTAATTTTTTTTGCTTGTCTTGCAAAACGCTCTCAGACCAAGTTACTTGCAATCCAAGGTATTACTGTACATCATAGCCATGCATGGCAAATAGTTGGAATTTTCTGTGTCATAGGTGATTAAATATCTATTGCACACAAAATATAAATGGCATGTACTGTGTACTAATGTGTGAGGTGCATCAACACGTATTACATTGGGGTGGCCACATACATATTTTACTTAGAACTAAATTGCAACAGCAAAACATAAATGGATGAGATCCTTTTCTGGTGACTAAATATTGATCAGAGATTGGTATTGCTGACCTTAAGCAAGGCGCTGTCCCTTGATTTTGTGGCTGCCTTGCCTATCCTGGTGTCAGGAACAAAACATCTTGTTTATTTAATGTCCAAATCTGTATGATGGATTTTGCGTTTGTGCTGTAGCATCACGCTGGTGTGCAGGACTGTAAGTGACGATGCTCTCTTGATCCCTCCACAGCTGCCCAGAAGAAACTCATGGCGGCACAGGCTCAGTTAAACCCTTCCACCAGTGCTGGGGCAGCTGAGTCTATCATAGAGACACGAACAACGGCAATGCAAATTACGAGGGAATTGCTTCGGAGCAAAGGCATCGCGGGACTTTATAAGGGACTTGGAGCTACGTTGCTAAGGTAGGGCAGCACATCTCTAGACCCTCTAGAGCAGTGTTCTCCAACCTTGGGTCCCCAGATGGTTTTGGGCTACGCTGGCTGGGGCATGCTGGGAGTTGTAGGCCAAAAACATCTGGGGACCCAATGTTGGAGAACACTGCTCTAGAGATGGTAGTTTAAAATCCAAATGGAGCACAACCGTCTGGCTTGTGTGTGTTTGTGTTCCTCTTATGAAATAAATTAGTTCTAATGAAACAGCAATAAATTAGTATTGCTGTCTGGCTCAGAAGTGTTCTGTTTGATAATATTTGTTGCCTTGATTGTTATTCAGTATAGTTTAATTGATCTACACAGTGCGTTACAGAGTATTACAAGCAACAACAGCATAAGAGAGATCCCTACCCCAAGAAATTTGCGATGTAAATTTGAAGTGGAGAAGACAACTAAGAAGAGGGGAAGGGCAGGAAAGTGAGAAGCAAGGATGACAAGGGATGAATATGAACAAATGCAGTTACTTTTGCTTGGGTGCTGATCCAGTTGGAGATGCCAAAGTGATGCTGATTAACGGTGCTGGAGTTTCATAGTACTAAATGAGGATATGTTCCTTGATAACTCTGGTACCTGTGGAAGGGGGAGGAACTTTGTTGCACAATGCGCATATAAGCAGCTGTCACTTACAAGCGAGGAGGGGCAGCATGAACAGCAAGTGCTATTAAAAGATGAGAGCAGACAGCTCTTCCTTTGTCCTTCGCTCACATTCTTGCTTCTCCTTTTGCAGGGATGTACCATTTTCCATTGTTTATTTTCCATTGTTTGCAAACCTGAACAAACTGGGACAGAAGAACCCTGATGTAAAGGCTCCATTCTACGTGTCCTTCCTCGCCGGGTGCCTGGCAGGCAGCACAGCAGCTGTAGCAGTTAATCCTTGTGATGGTATGTACTGCAGTGGAGTTTTGCCAGGGTGCTGTATGGGAGATGTGGGGAGGTTCACCGGAAGAGCTGACAATAGAAACTGAGGGAAGAACATGAACTCCTGGTGTTTCTGTACCGGGGTTTATCATGAAACATGGCTGGCTTCCACCAGACGAGGGCTTTTACGGTGCCATTGCCCTGCCTCATTTTACAGGGGCTCCAGATGACATCTTCCATCCGTCACCCTCCCGTCTCATTCAGTGGTGAGAATGTGGGACACATGAACTGAGTTGCAGAGCATCCAGTGCCGCAGTGAAAGAAGGAAGGTGCTGACCGGATTGCTCTAGTTCGTGGGGGGTGGGGTGGAGGTGGAGGTTTGAGAAAGGAGAACTGGAAAGATAGAACAAGCCATGTTCCCATGTAGAAAGGGGAAACACAGCACTACTACTTATCTTTGATGTAGCACCAGTCGCGTGCCATAACTATACAGAGCACAGAAGTGATTCAGTCTCTGCCTGGAGGGTGAACAGACAAGACATTGTCTGGGTTCAGACAACATGATAGCCCACACTCGGGGTTGAGTATGGGTTGCTGCTGAACCGTGGGTTATCATGTTGTCTGAATGCAGCTGCGCTAACAAGCCATGGCTTATTAACCACGAACAACCCACAAAGAGAACGTATGGTTTGTTGTTGGGTTGTGAACGGTGGGTTGTTCACCATGGTTTGTTATCTTGGCTGGGTTCAGACAACACAATAATCCATGGTTCAGCAGCAACCCACAGTTCAGCAACAACCCACACTCAGCCCGTGCTCAACCCTTGAGTGAGGGTTATCATGTTTTCTGAACCCGCTCTCTGATTGGGAGTGGGGAGGTAGGAGAGACACCAGGATGAGAGTGGTTGTATTCAGAGTCATATTTCCAATTCTCCAAACCAGGCCCTGTGCTTGTGCACTCACTTCTCCCCTTCCCCATCTCCCCTGATAGGTTTGGCTTAATGACTAATTGCCTGGTATGCTCTTATGTTTGAATGTGGTTAGCAAGCCTGGCTTGGAGTGCTTGCTCAAACTATAGTTTGCCAGTTTGGACATTACCCATTAAGCTAAATGGGAGGGGAGGGAGGAGCACACAAGCACAGGGCTCGTTCTTGATCTGAAATGTGATGTCTGAATGCAGTCAGGGAGTATAAAGCAGATGACATAGGAGAGGGATTGGCAGTGGGTGAAGATAGGGAGTGGTGATGGTGAGACTAGAGTGGTTCAGGAGAGGCTTTGTTTAAGAAATGGGTCATGTGGAGGGATCTGAAGAGGATGGCTTGACAGAAAGGGAGAACAAGCCCGTTGGTGTGAGGATGGGGGGAAGAAAAGGGAAAAAGTTTGTATGAGTGAGTGAGATGATGGGCATGCTTGTCCCATAAAGAAGGCATGTAAAGCGAGATGAGGGAGGGTACATCAAGGATGATGCTAAACAGTAAACAAATGCAAATTCTGGACCAAAGAAATCCAGAGTCTGTGTCAAGAAATCCAGAATTCTGCTATCTGGCTAAATGGTACATTTCCATAATACAGTATTGGCATAATTTATTCTACTTCTGCTACTCATGGGGAGGGGCAAAGAGCTACCTAAGGCTATGAAGCTAGAAAAAACCTTAATCCAAGTTCTACACAACTTCCTCTCAAGCATCTGAGATTTCCCAGGGATGGCTTACACACTTCTAAGCCTGTCATTCTTTTTAATTGCCAACTTGGACGGAGTGTACATATCACTACGGACAGTGAACCCACAAACAAATAAAAAGAATTCAGCATGCCCCCGGGGGAACCCTGAGGTATGCAGAAGTACATGATATTTCAGATTCACCACCCTTAAGGAGGCACAAAAAAACCCCCAAACCCACACACAAAAATGGGTTGCTGAGGGCTGCACATGTGTGTCCTCAGGTTCCCTGACTGCTCTCATTCCCTTTACTCTAGGCCAGTGTTCTCCAACCTTGGGTCCCCAGATGTTTTTGGCCTACAACTCCCAGCATGCCCCAGCCAGCTCTGCTGGCTGGGGCATGCTGGGAGTTGTAGGCCAAAAACATCTGGGGACCCAAGGTTGGAGAACACTGCTCTAGGCTGAGGGCTCACACATGTATGTCTTTTCTCCCCCCACCCCAAAACTGGGCAAAGAAGGATGAGAGACAGGGGAGCTGAGAGCAAAGGTGGAGAGAGGAAAAAGGCAGGACAAGCAATAGAAGAGAAGGGGAAAATGCTGGGGAAGGGAACAAGGATGGTGTTGGTAGCTCTCCTGCGCAAGCCAGGACCACAGCTTGTTGAGAACGCAGGCTTCACCCTTGGTGAGGGGCCCTCGGACGGCACACCTTTACAGAGGGAGAACCACCCGTGATCCTGAGCTGGTAGCCCCCCTTAGACACAGACTTGGGTGACACACACCAGGGATGCACTGAAAGATTTGTATATGATAGAATCAAAGGCTGAGAGGCTTGTAGTCCGATGTGGAATGTGGCAGAGAGGCAGCCTAATGTTTTAAGGAGTGAGGTGACTTGATGAGATCGACTGAAAGGTGTTTAGCAAAAGCACATCACAATGATAAAGACTCATAATCTGTTCACTGAGGGAGAGTTGTCAATGGCAGGTCATAAAAGCTCTTCCAGCTCAGCATTGATAGGATTCTTGCATGTGTCTAAACAGCTAAAGGAAGCCTGGAGAAATTAATTGGATACAGACTAGATTGTAACAAACTCTGTCTTCTTTCCCCAGTAATCAAGACAAGACTGCAGTCATTGCAAAGGGGAGTCAATGAGGACACATACTCAGGGATAATAGACTGTGCCAGGTAAATGAACTTTTTGATGATCACCAATAGGGAAAGCCTGTGCATCTGTCCAAAGAATGTCACTAGCAAATAATTATATGGAGGGTTACTAACTAAACAATGGTGTTATGGATATTTGCAGGCATAAAAACAGATTTTTATTTGCGTAGGAGTGTGTTACTTTGTTTTCTGCTAGAAGTTTGAAGCTAAGCAGGTATGAGCCGGGTCAGTGCTTGGATGGATGACTGCCTGGGCTGCCCACATCTGTTCTCCTGCATTGAGCAGGGGGTTGGACTCGATGGCCTTATAGACCCCTTCCAATTCTTCTATGATTCTATGATTCTATTCAAAGCTACTTAAATCAAATTTCAGGGCTCTTGTTAAAATCGGAGGTCCTTCTCAGAGAGCCCCCTCCAAAAGAGGCTAGGAGGGTGGCTACTAGGGGAAGGGTCTTCTCAGTTGTGGCACCCCATCTCTGAAATCAACTCCCCAAGGAGGTGTGCCTGGCGCCTAGTACCCTTTATTCCTTCAGGCGCCAGGTGAAGACCTTTTTATTTACCCAATATTTTAATGGTTAGATTTTTATCCCCATTTTTATTATCACTACTGTACCTCTGGTCTGACACTTTTGGTTTTAAGATTATTGTTTTTATCCTGCTTCTTTGTAAACTGCCCAGGGAGCCTTTTGGCTGATGGGTGGTAAATAAATATATTAAATAAATAAATAAATAAATTGTAATGAAACCACTAGTGAGGCCCATCAGTAGATTCCAACACTGAAGTGAACTCCTCCTCATTCCTGATCCTTTATTTAGCATTGTTCTTAGCACCCACTGCTAGCAGCCTTGAGAGCCCACCCATCACCCAATTTGGGTCCCAACCAGGCATGTGACCATTTCATTTCCATTTCATTTCTATACTGCCGAATAGCCGAAGCTCTCTGGACATTCACAAAAAATACACATCACAATACAAGATAATAAAAACATAATATACAATCTCTAATATACAAAATTTAAAACAATTTAAACAGCTAAAACGTTTACAGTCACTGGTTTATGTTCTTTTTGGGTGAGGCAAAGTAGCCATTGGGTAATTTGGGCAATTCTCAGCAAAATATCCATTTGGATGTGGCAGGAAATTGGGCCTTTCGTCTTGTTTGAAATCACATTTTAGAAATGGCAGGTTGAGTGCCTTGAGCTCTTCTTTGCCCCCACTACTGTAAGCTTGAACCAGGGATGAATAGACCATACTTTGGGTTCTGTGGAGGGCAGGCAGAGCACCTTCAATAAGGCTAACTTATCTACATGCCAGATTTATCTCTATGACGATTTAATAAGTTGTTCCTTTTCTGATTCATTCATTCTGTGTGTGTGTGTGTGTGTGTGTGTGTGTGTGTGTGTGTTTACCTTTCCTTTAGGGCACTGCGTGAAGTAATATGCTGATGGGTAAAAGTCTGTTTGTTAGAGATAACTGTGTGCCATAAAGCATGTTGGGTAATGGATGTTCCAAGTGGCAATGCTAAAGATGGGAATTGTGATGGAGGGGAACACATGTAGTATGATTTGTTTTTCTTTGTGTACCTTTTTAGGAAAATCTGGCGGAATGAAGGTCCCACAGCCTTTTTTAAGGGGGCATATTGCAGAGCTCTGGTCATAGCCCCACTCTTTGGTATTGCACAAGTTGTCTATTTCATCGGCATTGCTGAATTCCTCCTAGACATGCTTCCAAGGCGCCGGGATTAACCCCTCACACCCTTCCTCTTCCAATTTGAATCCATCGTACTCATCTTTGTCATCGTGGTGTCAGAGCAACAGTGCAAACGGTTGAAGCAGTAACAGTGGGAATGTGTGTCATCTCCAAACAGTTATTTTCCCTCAAGATGGCCCCCACCCAGGGAGGATTCCTAATGCATATCTCCTTTTTAATTACCAGTCTCAAAAGACACTGGCCAGCACTCTCTTGGCTAGGGGAAAGTGAGCCACCTTTGCCCTCTGAATTACCAACACATCAAGAAGAAACAAAAGAACTGGACATCTCCCCGCTCCCCCCATTCTTGGTATCAGGGCTCTGGGGAAGACAAGGGGCTGGTACCCATTAAAAGGGAGGCCACTTTATCAATTGAAAAGGCAGGTACGGTAATTACTGAAATCAACGTGTTTGTTTTTAGATAGGTCTTCTAAACGTCCCTCCCCCAAATTAGCTGGACTTAAATGAACTCTGCGGATATTGAAGGAGGGGGAAAGGGAAAGGTGCTTCTTACATTTTGATTTTATGAAAGGGACTACCTTCCTAAATTGGTGCGCATGGGCAAAATGCGCTCCCTGCAGTTGCGCACCATAGCTCTAAGGAGCATGTCTGTGGAAACATGGCTACCCAGTGTCATGAACTAGCTGTGAGCCGTTGTGGTGGGGGGAAACGGAATAATTTTGGGATCAATTTATTTTTGTTTTTAATGGTTTAAAAAAATCAACTCCATAATACATTCCTTTCAATCAGCCTGGCTGGTAATGCTGCTGTCCCGCCCGGTGTTTCAGTTGTGTGTCTCTTGACCTGTGCCTAGAAAACGTATATTCCTCTCCTGTTTCCCTCTGGGACCACAAGTAATGCCAGAGGCTACTGTGGGAAGAGTTTATCTCTGTTCTGGCTGTTAATACTGCCAGATGATTCAGATGGAGACATAGCTCAGCTGAAATTAGTGGAAATTATCTTGCACATTTCTTGAAGTTCGGGTGCACCAAAGTCAAAAGAATTATTCCATTTCATGCCAGCTGGGTTACCAGTTTTCTTTTGTTTTTTAGCTGAACTCCAATGAATTGTGTTTTAGGGATGCCAGCTAGTTTTCTTATTCAGGGTAAAATTGGCAGCTGGGGGTGGTTTGTGTGTCTGCAACTTCCACGGGGACCTCTATACATATATATTCTCCCTCAAAGGTGAGGCCTGGTTTTCTTTTGTTCTTTTCAGGAGTTGCTTAGAAACAACTTAGCTTCGATAGAAAAGTAGAAAAACTACTGCTAATATTGGTCATTTCCCTTTTGTTTCACTGGCCCAGTTTGCTTGATCACAGAAGGGAAATACGCCATGGTGGCTTATTTCCAGCCACACACACCCAGTCACGTGCAGGGGGATTTGCATAATTACCCTTGACAGCGCAGTTTGTTGTGTCATGCAAACCCGCTCAGGGTGGCTTGTTGCCATGGGTAGCAAGCAACCCAGAACTCTACAACAGCCCATGGGCTCTAGGTGGCTTGTTACCCATGGCAACAAGCCACCCTGGCCAGGTTTGCACAACATGAAGAGCTGTGTTGCTGTGGGTAATTATGCAGATCCCCCCCAGTGGTGGTGGGAGAGAGGAAATAAGCCACCGTGGCCTAATTCCCCCTCCATGATTGTGTGAACCCGGTTACTGTCTTCAGCCCTGTTTCACTTAATCTAGTCAGTTTAATTACCTGCTTCTCAGGTGCTGACATAATTGTGACCTGGTTTTTGCATGATCAAATCAACCCACATGGTGGCTTAAATGCGGGCACCCGTTGTGGAAACCAACCTGTCTCGTAGCTTGTGCAAACGTGGTGAAGGCGGGTTGTTGGCATGGTTAACAAACCACCTACAACCCATGGGCTGTTTTAGTGTTGTGGGTGGCTTGTTAACCATGCCAACAACCCACCCTTGCCAGGTTCACATGGCACAAGCTATGAGGGGGTTGAGTTGGTTTTCTGAATGGGCACCCATGGGTGCCCGTAAACCACGGTGGCGTGGTTAACCAGGCCCATTGTTGCTTGGATTTCTAGCACTGCAGGACATTTTTTTTAAAAAAACCTCTTAAAGCAGGAGTGGGGGAACATGTGACCCTCCAGATGTCGTTGAACTGCGACTCCCAGTAGCCGTAGTCAGCATAGCCAGTAGTAAGGGATGATGGGACTTGCAGTCCAACAACATCTGGAGGGCCCCACATTTCCCATTGTTGCCTTAAGATTTTGCAAAATTCTTTTGTTTGGGGGTGGGGGCACAATACAAATTTTGAAGACAACTTGTTTTGAGAGGCTTTTTGCATGCAATTTGGGCTTTGTTTTCTTGTTGCTCTGCCTCTGTAGATTTCTTTAAACAATACTTGTGTTCCAGTCCATCGATAGGAATTTTATACACAGATGATGTCTCTATTCACAATTGCCCTTGGGTGTTGTCTTAGATATTATTAATGTTCATGTCACTGTTGGACCCTTTGAACAGCAAGGAGAGTTGTGTTGTTTTTTTAATGTGGCATTTGTTTTGCTTTTCTGTGGTATGTAAATAAGGCTGGAAGAATGTAGGGTTTATAGGTGTTACTTCCCCTACTTGCCTTGAAAATGAAATGTTCAAAAAATCTCTGTTCTGGAAGGCTGTTTGAAGGGCTGCAGGTGGTGACTCACAGAATAATTGAGATAAATTGCTAGGACTGGTTTATAATAGGAGCTATATTTAATAATTTAATTTGCTTCATTTCATGCTGCTTTTTTTTTTTTTATCACTGTAAGTCCTTGTTCATTTTAGCTTCTAATCAGTGTTTAAAACTTGTGTTTGCAATGTGTATCTCACCTGAATGGCCAAATGCCACAAAAAAGGAGCCTTAAGGACTCACTGCCACCAAATATACTGACACATTTGAGCATACTATAAAATCACCGATTCTCTACCAAAGCCAGGAACATCTGCAGCCGTGTGTTTTGGTGTTTCTGAAACAGAAATCAAACAACGCTTTGGTGTTTGGAGAAGCACAATTTTCAGGGTTAGTTTATGCACTTTAAAAAGCGAAGAGCAGCCGAGACCTCATTTTAAACAACCCCTTGCAAGAAATCCTTTTTTAACAAATATGTTTGTCGAGTGAAGAAAAAATGGAATGGGACACAAACTGTAATCTGTACTGGCGTGTGTGAGATTTATGGTTGGAAGCTTTATTTTAATTCCAGGTGAACTTTTGCCCAGATGAAGGCAAGGGTTTATGGAGAAACACTGGTATAAAGACAATCATCTGTGCCTAAAATTCATTCCAGATAGCAACGCGGTCACTGTTGTCAGCCGCTGCTTGTCTTACCAGGCAAGTTTCATGCTGAGACGCAGGTCAGCACTGCTGCTGGTAATGGGAAAAGAGCACTACTTTTTGGCATAAAGGAAAATAATCCTAAACCCCCATTTTAGTAAAACGTAGTGGTCTTATTTTCCAGGCCCCCATGCTATCTAGCAATTGAAATGCTCAATGCTGATATTCTTATTGCTGTAGTCTAAGGAGACATCTATGCTGCAAACACAAACCATTCATATGAGTTCAATTAAATGTTTAAAACGTTAGCGGTTGAATGCTCTATTGGAGGTCCTTGTGTTCTCACGGGATCACAGTTCACTGGGCTCCAAGTGAGGAAGCTGTGAATAATTTAAATTTGCAGGGTAGCTATACTCTAAGGTTGGTGCTTCCTAGGGTTTCTAGCTCCCAAAGGATAAGTCCAACCTGTCCACTTATTATGGCTTTCAGACAAAAGGTCCAGGGATTTTAATAGGCTCTTTGAGGTCTCCAGTGTGGCCCACAGCATCCCTACCTCATTCCACAGCCATTTTTAGGGATGCCCCTTGTAGAGCAAAGATACTGGCTTGTTAATGGTGGCTAAGGCTTGCCATGGCATCAGCTCCTTACCCATTCCTTTTAAATTTGCAGTGCTTAATACTGAGTGAGTGACATTGGCTGGAATCTGCAGCCAGAGTTAGGACTGTGTCTACAGCAGAGCTTCTTGTTCCATTTATTTCTGTTTCTTTCCAGTTGCCCCTCTCTCCCTGTACACTCCAGTGCTTTTTCTAGTGCTTGTATTCCTTGCATGGACAGGAATTATTTGCAGGTAAGCAGTCCCCAATTGTGTGTTGACAAGCAGATATGCTAGGGATAGGCCCTTGAGACTGTTGCTTGACACAGTAGGCTGGGACACTTCCTCACAACAGAGCTGTTTATTCCTTCCTGTGGTGGTGAACCATCTGCAGTGGGAGTGATAATTTGGAAGGGGAGTTGGGGGACTGGTGTTTTGGTGTATTGAACTGAGATGGAATGGAATCAACATTTTTTGCAAAATACACAGAAGTGGTCCCTGAATATCTAGGTGGATATTTGTCCCTCCAGTTTATTTGGGCTTGACACTCATGCTATAAGTGGTGATCCCTCAAGCTTAGAGAGTCTTACATTACAATGTCCAACACTTATGCCATAAACACATCTACCTATAATGCTCTGTGCATGTCTGTTACCTTGCACATGAGGTCACATCTTTTGTGACGACTAATGCCTAATTGTATATTTGCAATCACCAATGTGAATTACAGTTCCCATTCTAACTGTAACCATGCACTGAAATAATAAAATCCACATTTTTGTGTCTCTACAAAAGTGTGGTTACACTTTTGTACGCAGAATGGGTTAAAGTGTGTTAAGGGAGAACAAATGTCTTAGCCATTCCACGCCAAGAAGCAAGTAACCTTTGGGTGCTGTAACTTGTTCACTAAATAGGGATCAGTTGTACAAATCTGTGGTAGCTCTAAACAGCTGCAGGTTTGTAGTTCAGCCGGCTTTAGGAAGCTCTAGTGACCAAGTGATACAAAGTTCATTTAACAAACAAGTGTGTTGCTCCTTGTTGAATCCTTCTCCAGTTCTAAAAATGCCAGTGCTTTTAAGTTAAAAAGGGAGAATGCAATTAAGAAACCTGAAATTCACAGCCTGTGATTTAACATCTTTACAAATTCTCACTTAGGCATGCTACTGAAGTTGAGTGTCTAAGATAACATTTACAGGAAAAAGTCATTGTCATGTGGTGACTTTTCTCTGTCATTCTGCGGTGATAAAACTATTTCATGACTGTTGCCCCTCAAATGTTGAGCCATGACTTAAAAGAAACTTCATTTTTGATCCTCCTTCAGCCTATGGCGAGACAAAAATCTGACCACGTGAGCATGGCAGACAGAGTGTTGCTGTGGTGACATTCTCCTGTAAATCAGGAAAACGTACAATCTTTACTCAGGCATGCTTCAGCGGAAGATTTTTGCCCCAGGCAGGAGAACTGTGTAAAGTCCAATGTTTAAGGCTAAAAAAAAAAGAAAAAAAGCCAGAGTTTAGTTCTACCTCGTGTGTTAACAATTTTTATTTTATTTTCCTTATCTTAATTTTTCATAAAAATGAAAATTTAAATGCAAGAGTAAATAAAACAAGCTAATAAAGTGCACTCAAAACCCCATTTGTGTCTGGCTTGCCTCTTATATGTACCTTGACCTCTGAAATTCTGAATGTAGCAACCAGATACTGTAAAAATGCATTGGCTTTTATTTACACAATTGATTATAATTAGCTAATCATTACAACATAACTAGTATTGGTAGGTAGGCCGTGGGAAAAGAGTAAATAATTAACACAACTTTTATCTTATTAGACATTTTATGAATCATTGACCTTTTGATGGGTAATGATTTGACAGAAATACCATTCTCTCATGGACAGTTTGTGTACCTTAGAATATTTCCAGGCATACTTTGTTTCTAATGGGCACAATTTTCATAGCCTAAGAAAAAACACCATGTTTTTCACTAGCATTTATAACTCCCATTTTAAAAGTTATTTTCACTAGTTTACAACCACTAAACTGGATATAACTGGGGTTGCAAACCCAGTTCATTCTTAACTTCCTTGGACTGAATTTATCAAATGTATGCCTCTGATACTCACAGTGCAATCCTATACATATCTATACTCAGAAGTAAGCCCGATTGAATTCAATGGGACTTGCTCCCAGGTTAAGTGTGTATAGGATTACAGTCTGCATATGTCTTCAACCAGAATGGACTCTCTCCCTTTTTAAACGTGTGTAACCCTATCAAAAAGACCACCATGTTTATTGCTTTTTCTTACAACTCAAGTTCTGCTTTGATATGACTCTTTGGAAACAATAAATTAAATATGGCTTTTATTCCTGCTACAAAAATAGCAAGATCATAAATAATATACATGTGCTTCATGTTCCTTGCTGTCAGAATCTTAGTCAGTAGAGGTTAGATGTTAAACTTTTTTGCCTTGAACATCGCCTTCTTTAGGACTAGGTGATGTATTGTAAGGTAGAACTTTTTCAGATACAGGCTTTCTCCCCCATGCTACGTGGGAAGCAGCCCTGATATAGCACAACTGAAGGCACAATCCTGTGCCTGTTTAGACAGAAAAAAGTCCTACAACTCCCAGCATGCCCCAGCCAGCAAGCTGGGAGTTGTAGGACTTTTATTCTGTCTAAACAGGCATAGGATTGCACCCTAAATTGTATTTTGTAAGGGTTTATGGTGCTGCAGTCAAGCAGAAAGAGATTATTGCCACAGAGCAATATAAATCATGGAATAGGTTGCTGCAACCACCAAGCATTTCAGAGGCTGGCCAGCAGATGGATCAACATAGATTTCTGCTTTATCCACTCAAGAGCCTACAGATTTAGAAAGCAGAGGTGCTCATGGTTGCTCTAAGGGATTGATTCATAAACTTGTGTGAATAGATGGACACACCCATATTGTGTGTTGCTTTGTTCATCCCATTCTTTTAGCACTAGGGCTGGGAGGCATTTAAATGTTACTGAAGGTGCTGCTGATGGAAACCTTTAGTCTAAGCTTTGTTCTCCCCAGCATAGCTGACTGAGGTCTTTATGACTTCAGCCGTCAATATTTTGCTATTTAGCTAAGCCTTCAAAAGATCCTCTCATATAATGAGGGGAAACATTCAATGACTACTTCATCTTTGTCTAATGAAGTGGACTCTAATCCATGAGAGCTTATGCCATAATGTGTTAGTAAGGTGATACAAGATTCATCATTGTAAGCTAGTTAATCCTTTGGATAGTCATATGACCATTTTTAGATAGGAATGCCATTACGAAGTGGTTTTTTCCTGAAGTATCTATATGGTTAAATAGTGGTCCTCTGTTCACTTCGACAGGAACGTCTTCAGAAGACAATTTATGAAGTGAAAAATTGCCATGGCAACGTGAATTGGCATTTTGAAGCTTACTACCCTTCTTCCGTTGTAACTTGAGAACAAAGCCCTAAGGATCCAACCTCAGAAGGGTTCCATTTCCATCACACTATTCCGACCACTGGTTGCATTGTCTCCTTGCCCAAGGGATGTACTCTCTATATGAAAACACAGTGCGCTTAGATCCAATTGGATAATCCAGACTCTATTTTATGAATGAAAAGTAACTGGCATCACTGGAGAAAGGAACATGTTGTGCAGCACATAGAAAAATGGAGACTGTGAAAAATGTCAGTTTGGATTTTCCTCCTATCCTTTTTTTTTTTTAACTATAGAAATACAACTATTGATTTTGAAATGTTGATTTTCAACTCTGCCTTTCTCTTCTGCAGTTGCATACAGGTGTTGAACAGAATGCTTACTTCATTTGCATTCTGTTCACACAGACACACACACACAGACACACACACACACACACACACACACACACACATGTTGAGGCGGAGCGGAATGCAAGCAAAGCCAGCACTCTGCTCGGTGTTGCCCCTTCCGCAGCAGCCATGTTCCATCACCTGATGCCTGTGAGCGGCATTCAACTGCCATTACTCACTCTCAGAATCTCCCAGCTGCACATAGTCAGCCCAATGCGTTTTTCCCCCAGTTTGGGATTTTTTAAAAGTATAAGGCAGGTTCCCCCCCTAAAAGCCATGATTTTGCTGTATTCCTTCAGGCTCCTCACCACCTATCACCGGCGGATCTGCTGTGGGCCCATTTTGGCACTCGCCTTTATCTGCATTTGAGGCACACCATTTGAAAATAAAGGGAGTGATGGGATTCTGGCACAAACTATAAAGAGACTTTAAAACTGGGGGAATTATATGAGCTTACACCACAAGAAATTTGTACTTGTGTATTCTCCTTATTCTCATCTTGTAGATTTTATAGAGTTGCAGCGTATTTGTTTGTATTAAGAAAAAATTGGTTTTGGGGTTTTCTCCCAGATATTTGTGTTAGGTTTTCAGCTTTCATGCCATGAATAGCTTTTCTAGATGAACTTGCCCAGGCCACATGAGATGCAGGGCCTCAGGTAGGTCCAACTTTAAGCTTGGTTCTCCACTGCCGCCAGTCAACACTGAAAGCAATGGAAGGCGTGTTAGCTGAGGGAATTTGGCAGTAACTATTCAATTTATACATATATCAGATAACAATGAGGGTTGCTTTTCATGTGAAGGTTAGGATAATTTTTCTTCTGTTCACTGCCGCTTTTCACAGGCACTGTTGTGAACTCCTGTAAACACTTCACAACCATGGCTGGAGGGTCCCCGCCCTCTGGTTGGGATGGGGCAGAAATTTCAGTTCACATTTTTACCCAAACTGACCTAATTCGTATTTCCCAAAGTAATATGTGAACCAGAATGTGATTATCCTTTGGTTTTTGCAGTTCTCCCAAACTTATGATGCAGGTTTCCAATTTAAAAAATGTGTACATTAGGGAAAATAATATACAAAAAGGCATATATTAGGGGAAGTCGCTTGCAAAATGCATACGAATTTTCATGAAAAATGCACACAAATTTTTGTGCAGATTTATTTTTTTTTAATCATGAACTGATTCTAAAACAGGAGAGAATATAAACTTGTGCTTGAAAAATGCAAATGTTCTAGAAATTGAAACAAAACAGATTTGCCCATCTTTACCTTCTGGAGCCAGTTTTTAGGGGACGGAGAGTCTGCAGATTAGGTGGGAGTTGGCAAATGTCACCTGCTTCCGCATTAGTGGAAACATCTTCTACCTACAGATGTGATTCTTGGATGCAAGCTTTTGTGACAACCATTAATAAGCTACAGAAATGCCACTTGCTGGTACTTTTGTCTGCGGAGCCTGCCATGCATTGTAGGCTCCCAGGCCACCTAGCTCCACTTGACTCCCATCTTTCAGTGACTGCAGAACTTATTAGACATTACAGGGAGGGGGGGGATAGTGACTTGAGTTCACCCTATGTGGAATGAGTGAAAAGAGAGCACAACAAAGTGTTGACTGGACTGTGAAATAGTGCTGATGCATTCCCAAGCCTAGTTTTCTATAGACAGAGCGAATTGCCTTTGTGAAGCACACATGTGACACACACTAAGCTCCTAGTTTGTTGATGTGCAGCCACCAAAACCTGAACTAGTCGCATGAATTTTATTTTCAGAAGCTGTCACGTGAGGGCACTGATTGAGCCTGCACCTTGCCATGTGGCTATGATGTCCGTAGCTGACTGGGGAAGAGAAGCTAGAGAAATGTGTTTGTGGGGGGGGGGGAGAGAAACTGCTATGTCCAGGTTTTCAGTGGTGTTTAGTAAGAGGATGGAGGAATGTACGGAGGAGGCAGAAGATAGGCAAAGGAGGAAACAGCTGGAAGAAATGTGCAGGGGGGGGGGAGAACTAGCAAGATGACGTGAAGAGAGAGACTTCCAGGGAACAGGGGTGAAAGAAACATGGTACACACCCTCTGCAGGCTGGCCTTAGCATTGTCCCCTGCCCAATGCTAAACCAGCCTGACTTCCCTTTGTATATCTGGTTCCAATTCTCCAATTTGCCTGCATTTTAAACCTATTTGCCTTTGCCAATGAGCAGTGGCATTTCCTCCTGGATTTTGCACATCATTAATTAGCACATCTGCAAAAGCAGTTTTTCAAGATGTAAGAAAAGCAAGGTGCAGAGGCCTGGACCTAGGGTCCCTGCAGAAGACAAATTGCACATGTCTCCTTGCACTCGGAAAGCTGGAAGGGTACAGGCAGTTTCTACTTCCTTAATTGGTTTGAGGGGATGTGCTTGTAGGTTTGTAGGCTTCAATGCAATGAAACTTTCTCTTTGGTTTGGATGTCTGTTTGTTTGATGCTCCCAGTTGACCTTGATTCAATGCTGAGCCATTCTGTGGCCTGCAGATTACAAAAAGGCTCTGTGCCAGTCCACTGCTCAAGTCCTAAATTGGAATATGGGAAACAGTACCTGGAGGGTGGGTGAGATCTGCTCTGAAAAGCTGTTTGCATAATATTCCCCCTTGTAGACAGTGGCACCTTTTTGAATTCCTTCAGTCTGCCACAAGTACTAGAATGACTACCGTGTGGCTAGCAGGAATTGTATGCTTTAAATCAGCCCTTCATGCAGATCCTTTGTGTGACATCTCTAGTGTTTCCATGCCACAATCTCTGTTATTCCAGTTGTTAAATTGCCTCTTTATTTTTGGAGGTTTCCTATCATGTATGTTAATTACTTGCGGTGCTGACAGTTGTTTTATGGGGAAGGGAAAGCTGACACGTGGACCAACTATAACATCTAGGCTGTAGTTATTTTTCTTACATGGCCAGGAAAGAGATTGGACCGTTTTGGTCAATGTTCACCTCCAGAACTGTCTTTCAGGAATTGTGTAGGGGGAAATAATGCCTCAGTTATTCTTGCATCTGGTATCCAGATTTTATTTTATTTTTACAACAAAACTTACTTAGAGAGCACATTTAATTATGTTAGGAGATTAGTTTCTGACTCATGTTTCTCTGGGAATAGTAACGTCTCCACTGTCATAGCTGGATCGTAGACTCTAGAGATCGTAGATTTCTAGAGACTTCCAAAAAGGGTCACTCAAGGGTGTTAAGTGTCAGATTTTTAAGCTGCCCAGAGAACTTTTATGTTGTGGGTGGCATACACATGCCATAACATAAATAAACATTTTATTCTTCTTCCTTATAGCAGTTGGTTAGACCCAATGTGATGGTTCCTGGTCCTCCTTTAACCTTGCCCTTCTAATTCTAAGATGCCAACTGAAGGCTTTATTTATTTATTTATTTATGGCCTAATGGACTGTTTAATTGCAGCTGCCTTACAGTGGTGGTGGGTCAGCCTGACATGGTTTTTTCCTTCCTTATTGCTCTCTGTTCTCTTGAACATGTGCTGCATAGATCATACAACCAATGCAGAGCTGAAAATTCACCCTGAACAGGAGAGTGTGTTCATTATTGTTATTTTACTGAAAAACCTGCCTAGAAGGACAGCTGGAAGTCTCAAATAGAAATGCATTGCTGAGTTACAGCATCATTGAGAGACTAAAACCCCATGCATTTTTAATATCTCCAAAGGTCATGTTTCTTCCTGATTAGCCCATTTCTTTGTGCTATTTTCTCTCTCTCTCTCTCTCTCTCTCTTCAAAATGCCTGAGCTGCTTCTCTACCCAGTGATGGAATCAGATGTCAGAAACTACTTGCCACAGAGCAGTCCCATTAGGCCTGCCCGAGGCACTTCTGTACAAATTAATCTGGTCAATATTGTTGGATTTTCTTATTCTAAGGGTGCACACAGACATATCTTCTAACAGGAATTGCTGTGGCTTTTTCTCCCACAAGCCATGCCCGTTTCCCCCCTCGCCTTCATGAAGTATTTGACAGACATACTTATCAGCAATCAGATACTAATCTCCATCTTGCTTCTCCCACCAATCTTCAGCTAGGCTAGGTGCCTTTTAAAGACACACTCACACACCCCAGCCAGAACATGAGTGTTTATTCATTTTAAATAGTTGTTGCATCATCGCTGATGTTCAGAGGAAAATGCATTTTAAAAGGTGTGCAACACTGCTCTAGGGATGGGAAGGTGGATTTGTGACATCACAAGTACCAGCCACTCAGTACTGTGCCGCTGGTTTCTGTTGCAAATGGGCAGAACCATTTCCCCTGGAGCTCGTCCTGGGCAGGACTTGTATGTCTGTATACAATGTGGTGAGTTTGCGTCTCCAGAAACTCAATCACTTAAACAGCGCATGTCTGTATGCACTTTAAAAGGGCTGGGTATTGGTCTCCCACCATTGTTCTTAATACCTGCAACTGAAGCACAGATAGAGGAGCCAGCAAGCCCTTGACTGTCAAGAGTTTTAACCTCTCTCCTGGTTTTGTTGATTTGAACCGGAAAGATATTTAATTCTGCTTCCCGTTTAAAATCAAAACCATATTTAAAGCTGACTGGAGAGCTTCAGGATACATAAAAGAGAATCCCTGGCAAATGAAGAATTGACCAGGCCTATGTTTGCAATATAAATTAGATACTGTGATTCAAAGTCACTTGAAGTTGGCAAAATGGTTTTTGTTTAATCATCTGGCTGTGACGATGCTAGTTGTTTCAGAAAGCACCTTTGGGCCTGTGAAAGGGTATCCATGTATGCACCAGAGTGCCATGTGAAATGGAACAGTGTTTCTTTCTCTTGTTTGAAGCAAAGCCATTCCAGTCAGTGGAACAAATCCTGTGAGTGAATGTGAAGGGGCAGTAACCCCCAGTTAGTTATTTAACTTTAAACCTCTGGAAAATCTTACGGCTATTCATTTCTTTGTGGAAACAGACCTGGAACATCCGTTTAGCGCAAAGTGTGTGTTCAGTGACCGTCCCTTTCTTGTGTGGGTTTTTTGGCATGCAGAAATTTAGCTTTCCGTGTGTGACTGCATCTTTATGTAAGGGTGTGCACTGCTGAAATTCTTTATGGATGGGAATGCTTTGAAGTTGTTCTAACATTGGCTTAAATATATATTTTTTTCGTTTAGAACCACTGAATTCATCACTAGCCCTTCCAGTGAGCTTCTTTGGACCATATATTGCATCAGCCAAAAGGGCAGCAGCACTAGCGATTGTTCTGCTTGTGTCCTTATGACATCTGTTCTCTTTCCCGCTCTCCTTTTCCTGCTTCCTCAAACATGTTTTTCAATCCTCACAGCTATTCCCTCAGTGGTGTGAGTTGGTTAGCGTTTGATGTCCAAAGAAGCACTGGAAAGATGGGTGTTAAGGTGGCAAAATGGCCTAAACAAGCTCCTTCATTATTACTGCAAGTTGTTATCGCTGTTTGTGCTCATGGCATTCCTGGTATCATCTCATAGTATTGCCACACTTTGAGGACTCCTAAGGACCTTCCATTTTTAAAGAGCTCCTCCTCTGAGTTCTCTTTTCTTGGTGCAGTTCCTTGCTTAGTAACACCTAAGAAAAGGGGAAGGTTCTAATCTCTGTTAATAGTGTGAGTGAGTGGATTCTCCCCACACCACCACATTTTAGGTTGCCTATTTATTTGCTGGTATTAAACAGGATTTTATTGTCAGTCACCTTGAGAACCCATTTGTTCAGTTAAGTGGTGCTTCTAGTGATGTTCAATTTACAGCATTAGCCATTGTATATGTGTGCTCGTGCCAACCATTTTTGTTTGTGAGGCGTACAGTCCCTGAACGGTGTGTGTCGATTAACCTTTATGAAGCTGTATCTTGTTGCTGTAGGAATCCTGGACACGTATTGTATTGGGGTTTTTTAAAATTGCTGCTTAAAAATAAAAGAAAAAGGAGAGCAAACATTTTCTCTTGGAGAGTTTAAAAAATAACTTTTTTGTGTATTGTCATGTAAAATAAACATTCTAAACAGAACTAAGTCTGTTTCTCCAATGCTGTTGGTTCTTTTTGTTTCTGTGTTTGACTTGTATTTCCGCATTTCACGATAATTACCTGGATTGGAGAGGCATTGTCTCTACTTTTCTGATGGGAACTAAAAGACAAGTACAAGCAGCCCAGTCCACAACTAGTTAAACCCAAACACCCAGTTCGCACATAACAATAACCCATGGGTTAATTAACTCATTGCTTGTTGGGGCTGCGCAGGAGTGAGTGAGTGCGCTGCCTCCCACCCGCTCGCTGCTTCTGCTTTGGCTTTGTAGCCAGTTTAGGAAACAACCCAGGACCCATTCCTGGGTTGTTTGGTATGATTTGTGAACCCAGAATTCTGAGTTGTTGATGGGGAAACAACCCAGAATTTTAATCCATTGTTCGTTATTGGGTTAAAAATCTGGGTTGTTTCCCCATCAACAACCCTGAGTTCTGGGTTCACACGTCACACCAAACCAGATTAATTAATTAACCTGTGGTTAGTTGGGGTCACATGGGAGCAAGCGAGCTGACCGCATGTTGCTTCCACTTTGCATCCAGTTTAGAAAACAACCCAGGAACACCATGTCAGATTGAACTTCAATTGATCTTTGGTGCGTGGAATGAATGGGTTTGGGAATACAGACCCAGATTGTGAGTCACCAGTATCCTGATGACAAATCTTCTGAAATTGAGCTGCAGCTGAGAGAGCTGGTTTTGCAATAATGGCTAATACTATGAGCTGGAAGTCCCTGGTGAAATTTTGCCTCAAGAAATATACAAAAAGCATGCTAGCCTACCCCAAAAAACAACCCAACCCTCAGCATAATACATATAACAACACCTGCACTATAAACACTACACTGACCCAGGTCTTGACTCCTGTTGTCTTCAGCAGCTTGAATATACTGGAATAATTTCAGTAAACAGAGCTTGCTTGGTGATCTTCCTTAACGAATATAGGCAGTTGGTTTCCTTCAAAGTCTCCACAAGAGATACAAATACCACACTGGCATCCTCTTCAGTATAGTATCCAGAAGATCAATTGAAAAGTATTTTTAGCACTGCCTTTTTACTATTTGTACTGTGTTTTTATTAGTTATTATACTCCGCCTTGGAAATGTTGAAAGGGTGGCATAGAAGCGGTTTAAATAAATAAATAAATGGCCTCTAGAGCTCCTATAAACACTCAGCAAACTGGAGCCAAGCTCAGTTTTTGAACTCTACTCAGTGGTCAAGCTGGAGCTTACCTGAATAGGGTTTGATTTAAGCTCCAATTTGGCTCCTGAGCATAAAGGCAGGGTTTTCTGTTTTTGCACAACACTGAAAGACTGGGATGACATCTGTACTATAGATGCTGTCTGTCTGGGTTAACGTCCCTTGAAGGTATTGAGTTGGACTAGGATGCCCCCACACACATCTGGCTTTCCAGATGTTGCACTGCAACTCCCATAAGCCCTAGCCAGCATAAACAATAGTGAGGGATGATTGGAGTTGCAGTCCAGCAACATCTGGAAGGCCACATGTTCCCTACCCCCAGACTAGATGATCAAGTTTCCCTTTGCTTCCATGAAACTGAGCTAGCCCCTTCGTTTCTTCACAAGCTACCTTAATGCAGAAATCCTGATTTACCAAATGGTCTTGCATCATACATTAATCGTGCAATATGGTTAAAAGGCCATTCTGCTTCCATGGAAACACAATTCTATGCAAGATAGATGCGTGTCTCTCTGCATCCACAGGGGCTTCTGGCTCATTGTTTGATTCCAGGATGGTGACACCAATACAAGTTAAACATTAATCATTTTTAAAGCCCCCCCCTCTTCCTAGTGATTTTTTTTTTTTTAATCAAAGGATAAAGCAGTTAGTCTAATGCTTAGTACTATGTCCTGACTCTCTATACTCGGATATCTGAATTTGGAGGGCACGATTCTATATACTTCATTTCAGTTACAGCTGAATAAAATTATTGGGTAATCAGGACATGGCCTCCATTTTCCTCTTGCCTAAATTCGCCTAAAAGTCTGGACTGTCTTTTTGCAAAAGCAACTGGGTCACCTTTGTTCATTTTTTTCTGCCTGCTTCGTCCATGTTTTTTCTCAGAGCAGGAGACTGCCATCTCCTGGCCATTTGTAAATTTCTCACTGTTGACACATATTGCTCTGTGCATTTCTTTTTCACTTAAAAAAATTAAAAATCAGTGGTGCCTACTGGACTGGAATTTGGATTGGTGGACTGGAATTTCTCTGTGACAAATGCTGTATCAAGATAGCAAAGCCATCATGCAATTCTGTATCACCAGATAAATAGCGGGAAGGAAAGGAGGCATCTCCCAGATCCAGGGATCCTCTATGAATAGTTGTTGTGGTGATGCAAAAGCTGTAACACAGCTGAAGCCTTGACTTGGAGAGGTTCCAAATCACTTAGTTCTAAATGACGGTGTAGTTACTGTTACTATTATTCATTCCATTTATATCCTGCCTTTCAGTGTAAAAACATTCCTGAGGCAGCTTACAACACAATCTAAAGCAAAAAAACCCAAACAAACAGTAAGACAACAAGTTACAACAAGAGCAATTACATCACAGGTTAGAAGTCAGGAAAAATAAAAAGGTCTTTGCTTGGCACCCAAAGGGGTATCAAAGGAGACTTCCTGGAAAGAACATTCCACAAATGGGGTGCCACAACAGTCAAGAAGGCTCCTTTCCCCAGTTGCCACTTGCCTCAATTCAAGGACATTTGGAGAAGGGCTTCTGAAAATATGGGCAAGCTCATACTGGATTAGGCAATTGTTTAGGTTCCAAGCCCAGTCCCAAGCCATGTAGGGCTTTGAAGGTATACAGCAGAATGTCAAATTAGGCAGATGCCTGAGCAACTATTTTTAAGCACTGACAAAATATGTTCCCCTCAATTGATTGGCCAACAGTTAGCCATCAGCCTTGTTCTGAGAGTAGTAGTTTCCAAACAGTCTCCAAGGGAACCCTACCTATAATGCATTTACAGTAGTCCAATCTGGAGGTTACCAGTGCATGGATCCCTCTGTATTTTAAATAAAAAAACACTTATAAATCAAACCTAGCACCTCAGATTTTCTGAAAAGTAAAGTAGTGGAGGAGAAGAGAAATGGGAAATTGCACACACTTGCCTACAAAAGGAAAACCAACCCCAAAACATAGATGCTGACAATCTTTTGGCAGTTGGGATTGGGAAACTCAGCATGGTTTATAGGGAACTTCCCTGTGGACTCCCTTTTGGGTACTGATCAGGCTGAAACAGGTCTACCTGTTAAAAATACAACTGCATCACAATCGTTATTTAACAGCTCCAATTACTTAAATAAAAAACCTAATCTAATCTTCATAAGAAGAGACAGTGCTCTGGTGGAAATATACAGGGATGGTTCTTCTGAAGTAGCTGCATCTAATTCTGAGAGGCCATTGGCTCTGAGCATTAAGGCGCAGCAGGTTCCTCAGGTCTGACTGATTTCAAAGAGGTACTTCTACTTGCCTATCTTGTAACAACTTTGCCAAAATGCAGAAGGACTTTTAGGAAATGGTACATGTCTTTGCAAAAGGTTTCTGGGAGTATAGAAAAATCAACCCCATGGAAATCTGAGGTCAAATGCTCTGTGTTCTGATTGTTCTCTAATGAAGACACTTTTCCTGTAGATGCTGTTCTCAAGACTGAGCAATGCCCAGTCGCACGCCCTGCTGAAAACATGCTGAAGACTAACTTTTATCTAAGGAAGAAGCAACAGATCGATATGCTGCAATTGGCGACAGAGCAGAGGACAGAAGCTTTACAGGAGTCATACACAGGCCTATGGTTTCAGAGCAGTCTGGCAAGCAATGTGATGCCTTCCAGGTTTTGGACTACAATTCTCATTATCCCTCACCACTGGCCACACTGGCTGGGGCTGATGAGAGTTGAAGTTCAAAATGCCTGGAAGGCACCACATGGGGTAAGACCATCTTAGAAGGCCAACTTGCTTTCCCCACTGCTCAAGTACATAGATATGGCTGAAAGCGAGAGCATCTGGTTTCACAAAAAACAACAAAGATTTGACAGGGGGCATGATCCAGTGAAGATCAAGCAGTTTAAATCCCCATGTATCTCGGAGCTTTGCTTGGTCCACACAGTCGAGCCTCATGTAGATCCACCTACTCCACCCCCAAAATAAGAAATCCAACCTAATTTATATTTTTTTATTTTTTACTGGACCAACTTTTCACACCTCACAAGTATGTAAACAACACATTACATGGAATTGTTAAATAGACAGAGGGTGGTCAGATGCAAAAGACAACAGGATGTGGCATGGGTGGCTAGAGCAGGGGTGGGCAGGTGTTTTGTACTTCAACTCCCAGAAGACCCTGGCAGCATGGCCAATGGTCAGGAATGCTGGGAATTTAAATCGAAGAGTTCTGGAGATCTACTTTCTGCCCATCCCTGGGCTTGAGGATGTACAAGTCTGAAAGCTAGACAAGAACGTTTGTCTCTTACGGGAAACCCCTGAGATACAATTAAGTTCAGTGCCATCTAGTGCCTGAACTGTATAATGACACTGTTCACACAAGATGTGGGGGAATTTCAGAGGGCGCAGCTTTTCTCACCCTCGCGTGGCAACTGCGCCTCCAAGTCTATAATAAACCAGGCTACAGAAGGGGAACGAGGTACCGGGATCACCGAGATACGGGAACTGGCCGCAAGTCACATTCACACCGCTTTGACCCTGTAGCGTTTCTTTTTTCTTCGGATTACAGTTGTATAATATTAAAAGTGCACACATGCCTTCCCAGTTTCACGTATCTATTATACACGCGTTTCCGAGGTGTTCTATTTTTCAGGGGCAAGGAAACACACACTCCCACTCTATTGTCATCCCTTCAGGAGCAGCTTGGTTTAGTCGGATCTCCAGCCCCAAACGGACTTCCTCTCCACCCCGTCTCAGAATTCATCCCTTTTAGATCAGGGCAGGCGGCGGTGACTCCTCCCCTGTCCCTTCCTGTTAGTTATAGCCTTCCCTCAAGTGGGTGCCCTCCAGATGTGCTGGCCTACAACTCCCATAATCCCCCAGCCAGGATTCTGGGAATTGTAGTCTGACACATCTGGAGGACACCAGCGGTGCAGCTTGGAGCCGCGGGCCATTGGAGAGCACTTCCAAGGGGCACGTCTTAAGATCAGATCACACAACCCGGGCCGGTTTATCGTATAATTGGTCCAAGAGATTTTGTGCCTGACGAAGAAACCTCTCCTGTCCTGGGGGCTCGGAAGATCGCAAAAGGTGCTTATTTACCCCTGCGCCCCCAAATGCAAGCCATCGTTAGACGGCCCTTCTCCAATTAATACACACAACAACGGACACTTCAAAGGTCTCGTTGTGACCAAGCAGATGCGCGCCCTATTCCACCCTCTCTGCGTTTCAGTGGTGCAACTCACCGCCCGGCCCTAAACAAGGCAGCCTTCCCCAAGCTGGCGCCCTCCAGATGTTTTGGACTGCAACTCCCAGAATTCCCCATCAAGGCTGGGGAATTCTTGGAATTGCAGTCCAACATATCTGGAGGGCCCCAGCTTGGGGCCCCTTCCCCAGGGGAAGGCTGACACACAGGGTGACCTCTCTGTTCACGCAGAGGAGAGCCCGACCCCCGAAATCGTGATCTCCCCTCCCTCCTTCTACATGGCACCGGCCCTTGATCGTCCTACCGCGTTCCCAGCAACCAACTCTGCTCTCTGTTGCCCTGTGAGCTGTGGAACCCCAATGCAGCTCGTCTGTTCTTTACCGCCTCGGCTGGCTCCACCCCTAGCCCCATCCTCTCGCCGTGTCTCCGCCCCCTTTCCCCGCCTCCCTCCTGCTCCTTAGCTTCATGCAGTTCTGCAGCGAGGCATTGTGGGAAACTCCCAGGGTATCTCGCCCGCCCCTCTCCTGTTCTTCATCCGTTCTTCCTCTCTGCGGAACATCCAGCTTCCAAGGTGTGACATCAGCAGCCAAAGGTGGGAGTAAAGGTACGGGGTTGTTTGTTTGTTTGCTCGCTCGCTCGCTCTTCCCGTTCTTGCTCATGGATCCCCAGAGGGAGGAAAATATGTGGGGCAGGCAGGTAGGTGTATATGGGGGAAGGGGTGCTGCATGTTCTTGCATGCAGGTGAACCGAGGCCGAGCCGCGGCGGTGTTTGTGAAAAGGTGTGTACGCATCTCTAACGAGAGAGGTCACTGATCTGCTAGGACAAAAGCGTTTCCATCAAGACAGGAGCCCCGGGCTTTCCTGGCACATCTGGCCTGATCATGGCAACTGATGCTACCTGAGCAAAGTTAAAAAGGAAAAGAAAAAAAAAAGACTAGTGGAATGCATTCAGTTCCACACCCGGAGCTCCTATGGCCTTCCTTCTTCCTTGAAGGTCAGATGGTGGGCGTGAGCATTCTCAGAAGCAGAAGAGTGAGACCCTAAACTCAGGCCTGTATGGCAGAACCTCCCTTGTGTTTTGCTTTGGTCATTGTGCAGCTAGTACTATTTATTTATTTACTTATTATTATTTTTTTGCATAAAGATTGCCGTGGATGCTCAGGAGAATGTCAGCCAAGGTTTTCTCTAGGGGATTTTTTTTCGCATCCATCCCTGTGAAATGGATTAAGAAGGAGAACATGCTGTCACTGCGTAGAAGAACAGTTGTTTTTAGCTTAAATGTTAAAAGCACGGCTGAGGATTAGGGGTGTGTTTGTTTAAAGCATTTTTGTAAACAGAAATACACCCAAGAGAAAAACAGTCACCTTTTGCAAGGAGGTTTTATTTCAAGCAGTAACAGCTTGTTTATGAAGCCTGGATGGATAATCTTGTTAATGTCATGCTGTATTTTGCATCAGCTGTGGGGTTTTTTCCAGGTTTAATCCTGCAGGTAAGATGCCAAACCAAACACCAGTTTGCTAGATCAATCCAGTTTCTCGCATCCTGTCAAAAATATTGTCCTCCTTTGAAATGATAATCCTTGGGTTGTGTTCCTCCTTCTACTTTGTGCTAGAAAAAGTGTGTGTGTGGCAGCACTATTAAACCAAAAGGGAGAGATTCATGGTGCTACTGCATTCTGGCTTTCCTCAAATTTACAATGGAGGAGGTTATAAAACTAGATGGGAAGTGGACTGCAAATGGACACTGATACATGTCCATCTTTCTTTTAAACCTACTAGCTGGGGGCTGAATGCATGTTGAACTAGAGAGCAACTGTATGATGCTGGAAGCTCTAATATTTGGTGTATTTCTGCATTGGTTACTCCTTTGTATGCCCTATACACCCTGAAGAGGTATTTTCCTTCTAAAGGAAAAAGAGAGTTAACTGTCAGATTTCCCAAGCATTCAGAATACAAAGTTGGGGCAAGATTTTCTAAATGCTGAGCACCCCACAGATACAGCTATTTTGTCTGTGGCCAGTTGTCAAAAGGGGTTAGGATATTTGGGTAATTAAAAGCTGAGGATTTCTGAAAATCTGCACCCTTACAGTAGAATTGCTAGAGAGCCTTTATTTTGAAGTCCCTTATTCCAGAACTTTAATTTCAGCTCCAATAGAATACAGTGGATGCAGGGCCGGTGCTACCATTAGGCCAACTAGGCAGCTGCCTAGGGCTCAGGGCTAAAAGGGGAGCCAGAAATGCCCTGAAAAAAAAATACAGCGCTCTCAAGTGGGAAGGGGGGGCGCTAAATATCTGATCTTGCCTAGGGCACCAAACTGCCTTGCACCGGTCCTGAGTGGATGTCCCTTTTTGTTTCCAGAACACCCCCACTTCATAGAACAACTGCAACACACAGCTCTAGAGTACCACTTAGGTCACAACCCAGAGAAAGGTAGGAGCACTGAAGTCTCCTTGAATTCAGTACCCCCAGTCAAAGACAGGCCTTTTCCATTTATTTTAATGACAGTGGTGTCTAACTCCCTCAGGAGTTATTCTTATTTTATTTCAGGAGTAGGTGGATTTAACTAGGCATAGATTAGTAGATGGTCGCAGGTTATTTTTCCTTAACTACTGTTTGGGTTATGTGAACATCTTCTTTTCATAGACGTCAAAAGATCAGGACCGTTCATTATCATGTTCATTTTCATTTCCATGGCTTTCTACTAGTGAGGTCTAGATGGTGCTTTGAAAGCTACTTCTGCCGTTGCCTTTTAAAGGTGTGGCATAGAAAATTCATGATTCTCTCATAGAAGAAGCCAGACATTCTTGAGCATCTCTTTCCTTTACCGCCACCCACTCTTCTGGCATTCTGCCACTGTCACCACTTGGCAACTTCAGAGCTCAGTGGCATCCATTTCCTCTGGTCAGGTCCTTTGAATGAGAGCTCACTGCAGCAGAAGAAAGAGAGCTTTTGCCGTCTTTCTCTCTGTCTCTCTCAATAACTTTGGTTATTATTAATAATCCACCATGGAGCGTGTGTGGGTTATGAGTCGATGATGCTTATAGGTTTCCCACTAAATCCCCTCTCAGCATTATTGGGGGAATGGGCAGGAGGAGGAGAGCTTGGCTTCTGTAGATTCCAGGTAGGCATGGGCTCTCCATGGACTTCCCAAGGGAGCATGTGCCATTACTTGCTAAAGGTCACTGCCTCAAGCTGAGTTGGGTTCTCTGTCTGCAGTGGCTACTTAAATTTCAAGTGTGACACAGCAGCTTGGTCCTGTCCAATCTTTGCTTTACTACAGCAGAACAAATAAGGGAATTGCTGGCAACACAGGCATTGCATAGTTTTGAGTTCAGTTAGAGGGAAACTTTCTTCTTCTCTTTTTAAAATTATTTAATTGTTTATGGTTATCTGTAATTATTTCTATTGTATTTTTGAATATTATATTTAGTGTTTTTTTAATATTTTGTAACTTGTATTTGCTATTCTTATATTCTGTAAATTATTTTTTTGAATATTATATTCAGTGTCCCTTGATGTTTTGTATATTATATTTGGTGTTATTTGTTGCTATGTTGTGAGCCGCTTGGGGCACATTTTTTGTGCAAAAGCGGCATACAAATAAAAGGTGATGATGATGATGATGATGATGATGATGATGATGATGATGATGAAACAGAAGTTGCTCATTATCAAGAATGCCGACAAGTTCAACAGAACCCACTCTCTCATCTGGAAGCATTATTCATCACTGCTTCATAGCACTGAAGATTTTTGTTCTCTCCTTATGGTTTTGTGAATCTCTTTGTATTTGACAGAGAGAAGGAAATGCCCATGCACAAGCCATGGCTTGGATACAAAATAATGCAGGGAGTAGGGCAGCATTGTTACACTCTGATGCAGCTGTCTTTAAGTGGAGATTTTAATTTTTTTTTAAATTGCTTTTAGTCTTAATGTATCAAGATGTATATTATTATAAACCGGCTCGGGGGCACTTTTTTGGGCCCAAAGGTAGTGTATAAATATTTTGTATGAATAAAATAGTTAAACTAATTCACAGTAAACCAACTTCCATGTCACCTTTGCAAGCTTAACAGGAGCTTGTCTGCAGTAAAGCTGTCCCCATGGTTCTCTGCAACAACTCTGCATGGAAGCGAAGTATTAATAGCCCCAATGTGGAGATGGAAAAGATGAGACACAAGTGTTGGGGGGAATAAAGGCTGGCTTACATGTTTGTTTATCTATCCTGAGATAGTAACAGTAAAGCGCCCATTTGGGGGCACCACATTTTGGTGGTGATAGGAGCCAGAAAAGACTACTAGCACTCTTGTCACCTGCCACTACCTTCCACAGCAATTCCTCTTCCCTCTTCCACCAGAGGCCAAGAAGGAGCCTCTAGTAGCCCGCTGGCCTCTAAGGCAGTTTGGTGCCCTAGGCAAGATCAGATATTTAGTGCCCCCGCTTCCCACTTGAGAGCGCTGTATTTTTTCCCCAAGGTGTTTCTGGCGCCCCCTTTAGCCCTGCGCCCTAGGCAGCTGCCTAGTTGGCCTAATGGTAGCACCGGCCCTGCCTCCTAGAGCATCTGGTTTCCCTTGGCCAGTGCAACCTTGTATTGGGATATCTTGCATATATATATGCTTCCTCCTCCCACAATGGCCAGCTTGATTTTAAATTACTTTTCTTAAATAATGGTGAAATCAGTGAAGCAGCGTGCAAAAAGCTTGAGGCTGGATTGCAGTGCAATTGGGTTCTAGATTGTGACGTGGCCGAGTTTAGCTTCTGCCAGAGGGAATATATGGGTGGCAGGGGTGAAAGTGACAAATGGGAACAATGATGCGGATTCAGCCAGGTCCCAGCCATAATGTGGTGAAGAAACAGTATTGTTCTATGGCAATGCTATACAGATAGGCCTAGGCATCATTTTCAATGGCTTGGATCACTAGGGTCAGGGAATAGGGTTAGCCCCCACCTCAGTGGTGGTTCCAAGTATAGCCCTTTGCTTTTGCCCATATATGTAGGTGGCTTTCATGAATTCCTGGCAGTCTTTTGTGTGTGTCTGGGAGCCACCATGTCAGTTTTGCACAGTGCCCCTCAACACTGCTCTGGGGCCAGTTGAGGCTGGTGGTTCCCATGTCACCAGCCTCAGTGGGGGCGGTGTATCCACTCCAGCTTTCAGCTGAACTTTAAAGGAGCTCTCCAAGGTGCTGAACTTAAAATTGTTTGAGGATATGATTCAGCACCATGGATAGCTCCTCAAAAGTTCAGGCTCAAGCTCAGAGTCGATACACTGCCCCACTGACACTGGAGCCACCAACCTCTGCTGCCTGGGGGGCACTGTGGTAAATGAAGGTGAGAGCTCTCAGGCCCAGACTGGAATCCCCCCAAAGCTCACTGGAGAGAGCCAGGGTAGTTATTGGTAGTTGGCCCTGCAAGGGTGCTGTACTAGGCCTGCCTCCCAGCTAGCAGCTAATCCAATGAGTTGCTTCAGTTAGTTCTTCATGGTTCCTGTGCAGCCGAGACTCATCTTGTCAGCAATCAGTGAAGAATCCTAGTCTACAGTAAGAAGTTCTTACCGTAGACTAAGATAGCTGGTACTAGTGATTTGGGAAGGCCATTGAATAATGTATGATCACTCCCCACCCCCAGTGGAACAAAGTGCCAGTTTGTACAATCAGTAAAATCAAGTGGCAAAGTCTTTCCTTAATTGTACCGCTGCAGGCTGCAGGTGGGGGTGGAGGTGCATTTTCCTTCTCGGGAAAGATGTGATCCAAAGCTTTACCACGTGATTCTACTGATTATATGAACTCGCCCTGACTAGGCAAATATTTGCCACACTAAGGGAAGGCAACCCTCTTGCCCTAACCATAGGACTGGGCTTCACATGATCCAGGGGTTTTTCTTCTACACACCCAAGAATGTGTAGCCCATGTTTAATGTGTAGCAGTGTCATTATGAGCATGAATGGGAAAACCTTTCGAGGGCAAGCCTCTCCACCTTTGAAGTGAAATGGCGTGTAAAAGCAAATGCTAACACTTGACTCTGGGTTGTGTTGCAATTCAGAAGGAGAAAGGAACCTCTGAGAGAGCTGCAGTCAGAGAAAAAGATGATGACTGGTGAATTGAGAGAGAGAGAGAGAGAGAGAGAGAGAGAGAGAGAGAGACATAAACATCTCAGAAAAATTTGGATCAGCATTGCTTGCGGTGGTGCCTCATGAGTGCCTGCTAGCTAGGCCAGGATGGGTTTGCAAAAATCTTTCACTGTGTGGTGTATAGCAACTCTGTGGTCCTGAAGACTGCTTCACGTGTTGCGAAATTCCTACACAGGAAGCATTTCCAGCGTAAGCGTAGATGTGCAGCCTGAGCAGAGATCTTGTGTGCCCAGTGCCCACAAAACTCTGTGTATGCAGTTAAGTTGGTGGGGTCGTCGGGGGACAAAGAGTGCGCACACAGGCTTTTCATGCAGGACATTATGTTGCAGGCGTATCTCGTCAGGGAAGTGACTTGCAGATATTGTCCAGTGTCTGGTCACAGACATGAGAAATGTTAACTTGCCTAAGACCGCCGTTGAGGTGAGATCTGAAATCTGCTCTTCCTGGTCCAAATTCAGCTCTTGGGCCACATTACTAAGTCTACAATGAGCATCCATGCCAGGATTAGGACTTTCTTATAAACTGGGGGCTTGATCCCTCAAGCTCATAGAATGTTTATCAAAGTTTTTAGTCCTCTTGCAGGGAAAAAAAGAGCATTGGTAGGCTGGGACTTTTCCATTCCTATAGGTGTGGTCTATATTGTGTTTTAAAACCACCCAGTAACTGAGGGTCCCTGGGCAGTGTACAAATTAATAAACAAGATAACCTTAAAATAAGAACAATAAAACGCGGTGGATAAAAGCAAAATAAAACCATCAGCAACTCAATCAGCAGCAGCAGCAGCAGCAGTTAAATGGGTGCTAAAAACCGTCCCTAAAATGTATGGGGAAAATAAAAGGGTCTTTACCTGGTGCCAAAAAGACCAGATGAGTCTCTCTGGGGAAGGCATTCCACAGATGGGATGCCACCATTGGAAAGGCCTCTAATAGCCACCTGCCTTGCTTCATTTGGTGGGGGCACCTGGAGAAGGGCCTCGGAGGATGAATATAAATATGGGAAGAGACACTCATTCAAGTACGTTGGCCTCAGCACACCAGCACCGTGAGGGCCAAGAGAGAGCAGCTCATTAAGCAGACCCTGTGCCAGGGTCCTTGTCACAGCCTGATCTGAGGGAGGATGACTGGGGAAGAACTGGAACCGCGATGGAGGAGGGTTCCTTCTTTTCTGGGAGATGTGCATCCAACTTCAGGGAGGCAAACAAACAAAGCTGGGGGTAGTGGATTGCTCTTCTAGACCAGAGCCTCAGTGCCTCGAGCCCCAGCTGTAACTGCATAGGAGGTGAGTGGGCTGACTAACCCTGTTTTCTCCCCCCACTGCAGGCTCTTTACAGCCAGACTGGGCAGCAGCATCCATCTGGGGTGAGGGGCAGCATGCATGCCTTTAAGAAGGAGGAAATGCACAATTGTTTTTGTGCACCAAAATTACTAGAGAATGTGAGGAATGTGCATTTCCCCCCTGTAAGTAGAGGTTATATAGGTAGTAGCTGCATTGAGTTCCTTGAAATGAATTGCTTCCTGTTTATTTCTCCCCATAACATGCCATAAGGCTATAGCTTCCTGCAGCTGGTTTTGAACTCAGCAGCACTTCTGTTCTGCAGGAACACACACACACCCAGAGATTCACCAACCTAGATCTCTGCCTTTGCTCCTCCTTGAATTCTAGTCCCCAGTGCAGTCTTGAAGCGTACTGGCCCATCTTGCCTTCTCTTCCAAAGATGTCATGATCTCTACGGCAACTAGCTATTTTTTGTTCACTGTCAAGACATTCCTAGATGCTTCCTGGCCGGGGCGGTGGGGAGGAGGTGACCTTTAGAAGTTCTGTGTAGGAAGAGAGAACTGGCTTGGCTTAAGCAGCTGATAATGTGCTCTAACCTACATTGCTTGTTGGATTTTCCTGTGTCATCTTTTTTATTTAGTACAGACCTTGCACATGGCTATTAATTTCTGTGGGGCAGAGTGAGGCACAGCTCTTCCAATGCAGTCAATGAAAATGTGGAATGTAAACTAATTTTCTGTCAAGCCAGTGCAGGACCAGCCCTCTCATGAGGCAGGGTGAATCCCCTGCCTCAGGCGGTGGATCCCACTGATCCCATTTGCCCTGCCGCCAGGAAGGACATCAATCCTGCTGCCACCACTGTCCCATGCCTCTCAAAGTGAGGCAAAGGGCAGCCAGCTGCTCTGGAGAGCTCCGCTGGCTACTCTCCTGCTGTGGCAAATGCTGCAGCAGGAAAGCAGCCATTGCGACTTTCCGGAACAACCGCAGCCGCCTGCCTTATGCCTCATTCTGAGCAAGGTGTAGGCAGGCAGCCATTCTGAAGAGCTGCACTGTCTGCTCCCCTGCTGTGGCAAAGGCTGCAGCAAGAGAGTGCCCGGTGTGGCTCCCTGGAGCACTGCCCACCCGAAGCCTTGCTCCGAGGACCCCTTAGAGCAGGGCTCTCCAACCTTGCGTCCCCAGATGTTGCTGGACTACAGCTCCCAGAATCCCTTGCCATTAGCCATGCTGGCTGGGTATGCTGGGAGCTGTAGGCCAGCAACATCTGGGGACCCAAGGTTGGAGAGCCCTGCCTTAGAGCAAGGCATCGGGAGGGTAGGCTCTCTGGGGAGATGCACTGCCATGGCTCTCCACAGAGCCTGACCAGGCAATAGCCTTGCTCTGAGGGGTCCTTCATGAGAGTGAGGCATTGGTGGGGAGGTGGCCCCAGAGGCTGCCTGGCCATTTCAACCCCCTTTTTACCAGCCCCCTCATTTTTGAGAAATTTCTGCTTTTGAAGTCAAATATGGCAGCATTGGACTTCCTTGGAAATTTGTATTTAAGTGGACAGTTGCCCTCCTTCTCCATGACTGCAGAAAGACTGTCATCCTGGGTGTGGGATGCTGCTCTCATGTCCCCAAAAGCCTCCTCCACAAAATTCTCTGAGCTTGTCCAGGTCAGCTGTCTTGGCCTCAAGGGAATACATTTGTTTCCTGAATGTCAGGAGCTCATTGCACCAAGCACATGCCTATGACTTCTGCCCAGTTGGCAGGAAGTTGTACATGTAACACTCTCTGCAATATACCGGTACTGGATAATCCCTACACCTCCACCAGCTTTGTACCTTCATAACTATTTTTGTTTATGGGGCTTGCCTACTTGGAAAGTTAAGTTATAAAATATGATGGGTGGGAAGATTTGGACAACCTGCTGAACTCAGGTGCTTAATTCGCCTGTCTCCTTAACTATTTTACTGTGATGCTTTGTTACTGGGGCTGAGACACTTGTCAACTGGGGCTTGCCTTGCGCTGGTTCCTTCTTACTCCTGTACCACCAGCTAGCTTCCCCCAACTTCTGCTGCAGTAAATTAGACGAGGAGGTCCTTGCTTTAAACACAAGGGGGTGCAGATCAACTACGGTACTGGACTCTAGTGAATGGAAATTTACAGGGGAATTTTGGTCAGGTGAGTCTCCTGGGAATGGTGGGTTTTCTTGTATCAGGGAAGTGAACAATGAGTGGGGATTGAAGAGGCCGTGGGCAGTTTGAGGGGACTCTAAGGGTCTGAGTCACTCTAAGCCTGCCTCCATGTGCACTTTAATGAACTTGTACTCTAGTTTTTAAGAACTGAATTTTAAAATCGAACTGAGTTCTTCATTTATGCTTAGTTCATAAGCTGCACTTAAAACATAAAGTGAGCCTACACTGAGCTTGAACTGAAAGCTAAGCCTACACTTATAAGCTGACTTCTCCACAACCTAGGTCTGGTGCGTGGCCTTTGTCAAGTGCAGAGCAGGGGTGGTCAACTTGGCCCACAACTCCCATTAGCCCTCGCCAGCATAGCCAATGGTGAGGGATGATGGGAATTGTAAGGCAAAACATCTGGAGGGCTGCAAGTTGCCCATCCTTTGTGTGGAGCTATATATATTTTGCCCCCTTTCCAAAATTGCTCTTGAAATGTGTGATTTGCGGGTGATTTACCTCTATGAATCAGAGCATCCAGCACTTGTTTGTGTGGAAGTGTCCTAAGGCTTGAGTCATATTATTATCTTCTCAATGTCCTTGAGGGAGGGAAGGGCTCAGGTCCACTCAGGGGCCTATTTAATAGTATTCTAGCATAACTATTTTTGTTGTGTTTTGTGGAAGGAGGGTTCTGTTTCGTTCTCTCTCTCTCTCTCTCTCTCTCTCACTCCTTATGACAACTCAGTAGAATAATGTTATAAAAATAGTATCCTAGAACTGTCAGCAACAAGATATACTTATTCTCACCTCCACCCCAGTCTTAATAGCAATTAATATAACTCAAAAAGAATGAATCTGCCCCTGGCATTGGGTTTCTTTTTGAGCAGCTCTACACTTTATGCAGCAAACAACATTGCTGCATGTATGCCAGAGTTAGAATGATGTTTCCAGCAGCAAACATGTAAAGTATGGGTGACATCTTAAACGCCTGTGCCCATCAACCTGGGAGCCCTGATTAGGATTCTGAGCTGCCCTTACTCCTAGTTAACTCCTAGTTTAAGAGCTGGCACTCTTTCCCTGCTGGGCTACTATGATGCTAAGGGGAAGCTTCTGATAGTGGAATATCAACCAAAAACAGTGAATGGCTCATAGGCTTGTGCTCCAAAATTCTAAACAACTCGAACTCTACCTAGATACCAGAATATTACCAGCCCCCTGACCAAGAGTCTGCAGGTGTTTGTGTGATACAGTGTATGCCTGCCTCTGTTTCTAACCTGACATGAGCGTGGAAAGCTAAGCAGGGTCAGGACTGGTTATTACTTGGATGGGAGACCCCTCCTCTAGTTTCCTGCATTGAGCAGGGGGTTGGACTCAATGGCCTTGTAGGCCCCTTCCAACTCTATACGGTAATCTATGAGATCTTTCAGGGACAGGTCAGAGAATGGTCCTTGGAGATAGAGGGTGGCTGTTGTAGGAGAAGAGAATAGGTCCTTTATAACTATGACTCTTCACGAGAAAACTGGAGTGACTCATCCGTCTGGTGCAGGGTAGATATTTTTCAGCAGCGCAGGCAAGGAAGAAAAAAAAGGAATATATTTAATTTCTAATCTTCTGGAGGGAAAGATGCATTTCTGAAAGGAGGAATGGGGTGAAGGTTTTGGTGATACTGGGCTGCTCACGGCTAATATAGAACATGTAACACACACCCCCACACACCAGAAATAAAGGAGCAGGCATCCAATAAATTCTGGAGACAAACTTATTAATGGAAGTGGAACATGCAGGAAAACATTACAGCGTATCTTCACCTCATAGTGGAAGTGCTCCTGTGCAGGGTTCCAGCCATGTCTTCCTCCAGGATACGATAAACCAGCCTTTCCAAACTACAACTCCCATGGTCCTTGGCCAGGCTAGCTGGGGATGCTGGGAGTTGTAGTTCAACACATCTGGAGGGCACCAGGTGGGGGAAGGCTGCTATAAGCTGTAAAGGGATCAAGCAGGTCAATTCCCTCCCCCCCACACCTCTGCTTCTTTCTCTCTCTCTTTCTGAACATCTCCAGCTGATGTTCAACATTCTGTGGCATCTGAGCATGCTGATAATCTCTCGCCTCTTAGTGGCCCCATTTTGGCTCCAATCCAGTTGGCTCACCAAAAATTCCTTTGCAGAGGTGAACTTTTTCCTTTTCCCCTGATGCCCAGTGCATAAAACACATCAGGATTGAGATTATGCATTGATGCTTAATGTGTCTGTTGTATCTGTTGGTTTTCTGTTCCTTTGTTCTAATTATTATTACAGCAGATCCCCTCATTTCTGCTGCACTGATCTCAAAGAAGCTGCAATATGGAGGAAGATTCATTCATTCCTCCTTCCCCCAGAGGCAATGTGTCTGTGACTCTATTCCCCCCTTTTAATTACAGGTTTTGTTCACCCTGCTTCCTCCTGTTTGCAGGCACACACAATGGAAGCTGGTAATTTGGCAGGGGAGAATGCCACTGCAGGTTGCTAAACAAAGCAAAAGTGGGGGTGGAGTGAGGGGGCTGGTTTTCTAAGCCATGTTTGCATGGTTTTCTCATCAGTGGGTGAAGCTGAGGCAGAGAACTATGAAAGAAAAAGTAATGGATTGTGAGGCAGAGGAAAAGATTGACCACAGTAGGAGCAATGTGCAACTTTTTAGGTGCCAGTCCTACAACTGGAAGTGGGGGGACGGGGACGAGACGGGATGGGACACACTACATTTCTAGACACCAACTCCACTTTTCCCCCAGATCAGGAAAAAATAGAGAGAAGTGAGGCAAGGCAGGGTGGTGGAATAGAAACTGGGCATGCTGCAAAAGATGAAGCAAATCAGAGCCCAAGATGAAGGGTGGCAAGGTGCCCAAAAGCAGGCCAGGAAAACAGCCTTCTGGTAGTTTAGATAAAATTGTAACATGATTCCATGGAAAGCCCAACCCAATCAGCACATAGTCAAAAAAAATTAGTCAGTCACACGGTTGCTGAATGATTGTCCATCGCTTGGTCTGTGATGTTCACATGTTGCTGGCCTGGGAGCCTGCTTAGTTTGTCAGAGTCTGCCAGGTTCAGCCATACATGTAAATCACTTGATCACTCAGTATTTGATGCCTTGCAGCTGCGTGTGTGGACAGACTTGATGCTTTTTAATGGTTCATGAGGTCCTGTTAGATTTATGTCAGCAGTTGCTCTCTCTCACTCCTTATGACAACTCAGTAGAATAATGTTATAAAAATTGTGGAGAAACGAGCCTTTGGGGGTACACACACACACCTCAGGTGTGAACCGGCTGGGGTGGGGTGTACATAGTTAGCGTGTAGAGAAAAGAGTTTTTAGGGTGCATGCATGCAGGAACAAACAAACACACACACACACACACACACGCCTCCTCATGAGTAAACCAGGTGGGGCTGGGAGGAAGCAAAAGGTGATGGAACATAAGATGGGGCCTGGCGCCCAGAGGTCTGGAGGAGCCAGGCTGAAAGCGTTCATATGCAGATGTAATTCAAATAGTTCAAGCCATGACTCAGGAGTTCCCTCCCCCTGCCTGGCCAGGTGAAGTTCAAATTGATTGGCTGAAGCAAGAAGGTTACAGAAAAGGGGAGGGGGAAGAGCCATTTCCCCACGTGTAGCCTTTGTTCTTGGTCAGTCTTGGGTCAGTCTTTTGGGTGCCTGCCTGGCGGTTGGAGCCATGGCAAGCCAGCGAGGGGCCCGAGCCTTTAGGGGGGGGCCCCTCAAGAATCGACCCCAGGCAGCTCCTGGTAAAATTGGCTGGTTTGAAGGCACTGGTGAAAGCAAGCCTTGTAAGGGTTTACCCATCTTGGACCTTCGGGTAGGTGTGGTAATTCTCTATCGGGCAGCAAGGCTGTGCTGGATCTAACCCTTTGAAGAAGACACCCTCAGGTAACAGGTGTGTGCTTGAGAGATTTTAAGGAATCAGGTTTTCTTATTTTGCAGCTTTACTGTGTACTAAAGTGTCTCTCTATATTGTGTGCTTCTCTTATTTGCCTAATCTTGTTGTAAGATGCTACCAGAAATAAACCTTGTCTTGGTTTCACCCCAAATGGGTTTTGTAGTACTCTCTTGGTTCAGTATCTAAATCCAGGTTACAGAATTAAAGGTGAGTCCCTGAACAGAGATTCAAGTAGGGTTGCAGACAGCTGAGGCTGGCAATCTGGTACCTTGAGATCTCTGGGGGTCTTGGTTCCTTTGCCAGTAGGCAAGGGTGGGGTAGTGGCGGGCCAGCCAGCCCCCCCTTCTGGGCCACATGGTGGCAAGTGCTGGGTTTCCTTTGAAGGAGGAAAGGGTGGAGGTCTGGCGGGCCAGCCAGCCCCCCCCTCTTCCTCCACAAAAATAGTATCCTAGAACTGTCAGCAACAAGATATACTTATTCTCACCTCCACCCCAGTCTTAATAGCAATTAATATAACTCAAAAAGAATGAATCTGCCCCTGGCATTGGGTTTCTTTTTGAGCAGCTCTACACTTTATGCAGCAAACAACATTGCTGCATGTATGCCAGAGTTAGAATGATGTTTCCAGCAGCAAACATGTAAAGTATGGGTGACATCTTAAACACCTGTGCCCATCAACCTGGGAGCCCTGATTAGGATTCTGAGCTGGCCTGCCCTTATTCCTAGTTAACTCCTAGTTTAAGAGCTGGCACTCTTTCCCTGCTGGGCTACTATGATGCTAAGGGGAAGCTTCTGATGGTGGAATATCAACCAAAAACAGTGAATGGCTCGTAGGACTTGTGCTCCAAAATTCTAAACAACTCGAACTCTACCTAGATACCAGAATATTACCAGCCCCCTGAAGAGTTAGAATGATTTTTCCAGCCCTGGTTGACTGAATCTGAGGTTTGTAAGTAATTTAAAAGACCCTCTCTAGTCTTAATCATGGTATTTTTTATTTCTAAATACGGTATTTCAAACTAAGCACAGCCTATACACAGCTGCTTCAAGCCCTTTATAAACAAAACTCAATTTTGATACAGAAACAGATGGGCTACAAATCCACATTTTGTAGCATGCTGCCCACTGGGTGCATTTCCCCCAGTCTGTACTTTTTGTTATGGGAATGTCACAATGTGACACATTTTCTGACTAATCAGAGCACTGTATAGTATATTTGGTTTGTTTGTTTGTTTGTGAGGTGTATGTGGGGGTGATCCTTGATGTTTACATTGCAGTCATTTGTGCCGCCAAAGAGGCAAGCTGCCTTGCGGCTTAAATGTTATGTGGTGGAGACTTCAAAGAAACTGTGGAGAAAGCCTGACACGAGTCTGCTCTTCAGCATTTTTCAGATTTCAGTGTTCTACAGGAAGCAGGTGTTACATGCAAATGTGTGTAAGGGAGCCCCAAGAGGGGTGTGTGTGTGTTTAATGAAACAGTGTTAGGACCCTGCAGGAACGGTGCAGGGCTGTTTGGCGCCCTAGGCCAAATTATATTTAGCGCCCCCCCTCTCGTGCCGTGGGGGGGCTCCGGAGCAAAGCAGCCCTGCTCTGCAACCCCCCCCCGCGCCGCCGCCGCCACCACCACCTACCTTCCCCCCCCCATGCTGGCTGCTGGCGCTGCTGCTGCCGCCGCCGCCACCACCACCTCCGACGCGACGGGACCCCCGCGCTTTTTTTTTTTTGCCTGGGAAACCAGGGCAACAGGGCTTGCACTTGACTGTTTAAGCCCTGTTGCCCTGGTTCCTCCCGCCAAAACAATGCTGGCGGGGCTCCGGAAACGACGCGAAGGTAGGTAGGTGGCGGGCGCGCGCGCGCGGGGGGGAGGTGCGGTGGCGGCAGCGGGCGGGGAGGCGCGGCGGAGGCGGCAGGCGGGGCAGGAGCGTGCCGGCGGCGAGGAAGGAGCGCAGTGTTTCTGCGCCCTCTTCCGCCACGCGCCCTAGGCAGCCGCCTGGGTCTGCCTAGCGGTAGCGCCGGCCCTGGGACCCTGCAATTCTGAGTAGGAAAAGAGGCAAAGGAGCTATTTTAACTCTTTCTCCACCAGCTGATTTCTGCTCAAAATTGCTCCTCCCAGCTGCTCTTTTCACCATGTGGCTCACAGTTGGAAGAGCAGACTCTGAAAGGAAAGACAGTGTGTAGGGAAAGGGTTAAGCAGCGTGCCCCCCCCCCCCAGCCACTTTGCTGTGTGTCTGCTCAAAATTGCAGCTTCCCAGTTGCTGCTGCTGCTGCTGCTGCTTCTTACACAAATAAAACTGTTGGGACTCTGCCTCTTGGGGACCACTGAAAGCACACCAGGGACCACTGGTGGCCACTAGAGCACAGTTTGAGAACCACTGCACTGTTCTAATAGGTCATTTCTGAGTGGATTGTGCAGGGTAGACATGCAAGCATAGGGCTACAGATGCAGATCTCTGGGGAGAACCAGGAACTGTGAAAAGCTTAGGGTGCAACGCGCTATGCATGTTTAGACAGAAAGAAGTCCTACAACTCCCTGCATGCCCCAGCCAGGCTGGGAGTTGTAGGATTTTTTCCCCTGTCTAAACTTGGTCGTGGTGGGGGATGAAAACTGATCATGTCCTATTTGCCGCTTGCTGGGGACACAGCACTGCCTGCCCTCCCACCTCTGTGTTAAAAACTAATGGGATTTTCAAACTGCTTCACATTTCTTTTGTAGAACATAATCTAGAATAGCAATTATCATCTTTAATGAAAAAAATAAAAGAATTGGGAAGCAGGCACAGATTTTCACAAGTCTGCCCAGGGTGGGAAAATATTTAGATACAACCATGCATTGTGTGATGGTTAAAATCTAGGAGGAGGGCCTTTTCTGTGGCAGCCCCCAATTTATGGAACTCTCTCCCCAGTGACCTCCGCCATGCCCCTTCCTTGATTAGCTTCTGCCGTGCATTAAAAACGTGGCTTTTCAGGCGGGAATATGGGGTGGGTTAGGATTTTTAAGTTTTGTACTGTTTTTAATTGTGTTTTATACTGTGTGTGTGTATGTTCCCCCCTCCCCTGTGTTTTATTGGACTGTACATCGCTCAGAGTGGCCGGATGTCTGGACAGATGAGCGATTCATAAATATAATAAATAAATAAATAAATAAAATGAGGGTCCTTCTACAATCCAGCCTTAGTTTGACATGGCCAAGCATAGACCAGAGGAGGTTTTATTCTTTTCCTTTCTATCCTTTCTTTCTTGGAAGAGAACATCTAGATAAGTATGCCATAGACATTTTACTGTCTGCTACAACCAGTGTGGATGGTAAAAATAGATAGATCAACTTTCTTTACTTGTTTCATCTCAGAATGAAAGAACTTCAAAAGAGGATGGTGGGGGAAGATTGCCAAGAGATTCCCATTTTTAGCTGGATGTGTTAATAGGTCTATATTTAACTTCGTTAGTACAAAAGCTCTGAAAATCCTGCACTTGACTGGTAGAGAGATATGAGAGCTGTTTCTTGTTTAATGATGTGCCATGTGGGTCCAGCACCCAGTGATCCTCTGTAGAGGAACTAGCAGGTTAGTGGGCTCCTATTCATTTTCCATTGCAGTTAACCTAACGCTGGTTTGGGTTACAGTTTCCCATGGTCTCCATTTTTCCCTAGAATCCCGGAGGTCCACAGATGTGTTTTTAAATTTATGAACCAAGTGCATACTCAGGACACCCTCAAACACAATTAATTTGTGTTAACTGATCCCTCATAGGCACTCTTCCTGAAGAATGGAAGAAGTGCCTTGATGGAACCTAGATCTTTCATCCAATAGTCTTTGAAGAATCCCAGCAGGTGCTTCTGAAAGATACATTTTTTGGGGGACTGGAATGTTAGTGGCTATGCTGGCCTCTCAGAACAAGGGAGACAACATCTTCTTTTTGGACTAACCAGTTCAAAAATGCTAGAAGCAAGCTTCAGAGTAAAAAATAATAATAAATGAGCAATTCTGAATTGATATAAATATGGTCTGTTTTAAGTCAAGGTAATTGACACTGTCTAACACAGTGTTCTCCAACCTTGGGTCCCCAGATGTTTTTGGCCTACAACTCCTGGCTGGGGCATGCTGGGAGTTGTAGGCCAGAAACATCTGGGGACCCAAGGTTGGAGAACACTGGTCTAACAGGACTAGTCCTGCCATTAGGCTGCAAATGCTGTGGTGGTGGTGGTGGTGGTGGCAGCACCTCTTCTACCACCCAGCAGTTCCTCTGGAGCCCTCTAGCTCTTCTCATCTTCCTGAGTCAGTGCCCTGGCAATGGTGATACTGCCTTGGGCGGGCTAGCTGGCTGCCTCATCTCATGCTTTCTCCCAAAACATCACAGACAGGATGTGCATGTGTTGCCCTGCTGATTTGTCACACACTGGTGCCACCCCCTCTTCAACTGCAGTGTGTGTTTGAGCAGGCAGCAAACAGGGACCGGGCAGTGTGGTGAGCTGCGGAAGGACAGAGCCTCCCTGAGCCCCCTAAGCCAGCCTGCTAAGTCAGGTATGGGGGGAGGGGGGTGCTGTCCCATCAGCAGTGTTGAAGTAAGATTCAACTGCTAGTCCAATCAGCTTCTGTGCATGGAATGCAGGGGTTGAGGGGGTGGCATTTGTCTTTCGCTTCCAGCAGCAAATGTCTTTGGCTGGCCCCGCTAGCAGAGAACCTTGCCTAGCAGTTGTTTGAAGTGGCATGTGGGCTGGGGGAAAGGCTTACCTTGCAACATTCCTGAAAGGACCTTGAGCCCTTTAAGCTCTTGCCAAACATTAGATACTAAATTCCATCATCCCAATGGCCTTTGGGTGCTGCATTGCACTTTCCAAGGGCAATGGAAATAAACTAATGTTATCCAATCACGCACATGGGGAAAGCTTTCATGGTGGACTTCTGTGATCAAGAGCTGCTAAAAGTGGGGTTGCAAATCTAAGAACGCGTACTGGGGAGTACATCCGAAGCTGCCTTGAGCTGAGTGAGACCATTGGTCCACGCAGCTCAGTATTGTCTGCACACGGCAAGAATTGTCTAGGGCACTGTGGCACTTTTGGGAATCTGAGAAACTGTTGTGAGTGCCACTACAAAATGGCTCCCATGGAGGATGTGGCTAGTCACATAATGGCTGCTGTGAGGGTTTGGCTAGTCAAAAGAGGTGTGGTGTGTGTGTGTGTGAGAGAGAGGACAGAGAGAGACAGAGAGAGAGAGAGCAAGGCTAGAGGCTTGGAGTGAAGAGGGGGGGTAGCAAAGGGGAAAGGTCTGTGTGGACAGAAGACGATTGAGCAGGGCCAGGAAGCAACTCTTTCCTTCTCTTCCTTCCCGCTGAAAAGCTGATCAGCAGCAGGTTCAGGAACAAGGAGGAGAACCTGGTGCCCGAATGTTTTTCAGGTTTTTTATAATTAAAACATACATTTTGTACAGGGGCAAGGAGTGGAGAGCTTCTCAGGCACCATTGGAGGCCTCCGCAGCTGCCATGGCGCCCACGGGACCCCTGGTCTATGGTTTCAAACTATTGTTCCCAGCTCTACCTAGAGATGCCAGGGATTGAACCTGGGACCTTTTGCATCAGTGATGTGGGTTTTCTATAAAATGTTGAATTAGAAAATGTTCCGCTGCAAATTTGGATTTTTTTTCCTGGATTTTTTTTTGTTTTAGAACATTTTCCACAGAAACTTTGCTGCCCCACTTCAGTGCTTGCATGCAAAGCATGTGCTCTACCACTGAACTATAGCACTTCCTCAGTGGGGAATAAATCCCCTTGAACTTTGTTGAACTTACATCTAAGTCAACATGTTTTAGGATTATCACCCAGGGTGGCCGGGTGGCCGGCCAGATGGGCGATTCATAAATGTAATAATAATAACTGATAAATAAATGCTGCACATCTCCTACAAATGCATCATCATTGTCAGTATATGAGTTCCTTGCCTCTGTGATTTGGTCCTCTCCAAATCTTTTCTGTTGGACTCTGAGGGCTGGTCTGATATCAGCAATATAGAGATTCTGGGAGCCTTGTGGCTTGATCACTGGGCTGTCAGTGGGGCGGGGGCTACTGATAATGTAGCCCAGGGGATTAAGGAGAGGGTCCATTTCTGGGTCGGGTCTTGAAACAGATGAGCAACAATTGCCTAAGGGCACAAAGCTGTTGGTAATTTCCCCATGGAACTACTGGCATGACAGTGGATTACTGTCGGATGCCCAGATCTTGCCCTGCTTCTTCTTGTTTTCCCCACTTTTCTGATGACTTTCATTTCCACAGCACTCTTCAAAACAGAGTTTGCTTTGTAAAGCCCTGAAACTGGTAGCACAGTTCAACTTTAGTAGTAGTAGTGGTGGTAGTAAATTGGCACTATGTTTCTTGGAAGTTACAAAATAGAGGCATTGCTAGCTAGCCACAACAGGTGCTCTAGATCTTTGCATGAGGAGGAGGAGGGGGAGGGGGAGGGGGAATGGGTCCCCAAATGAATGTTTGGGCTAAAGGTGTGCCCCAGGTATGGAAAGGTGGAAGAATGCTGCTCTAGATGGTTATCCTGACCTTTCCATTTCTGTTTTTTCTTGCAGGTTCTGTAACATGTCCAGGTAGAATATTGTTTGAGACAGAACAACAGCTGCTTGAGGCCAAGCCGTTTGAGGCGGATCCTGTTGATTGGCTTGTGAGGGCCCAATTGAAGGGAACCGTGTCAATAGCCTGTTTCATCTATCACCATTTTGGTTTTACCTGAGGGCAGGAGTCGTTCGCCTCCGTCGCACTGGTGAGCAGGATGGAGTCCAAAGGAAGCACCCGAAGCGGAAACAAGCCCGAGGCCAAGACGGCTGGCTCAGGAAAGTTGGAGAAGCCTAACTCTGGGCCCGCCGCAACAGCCGATAAAAAAGACACCCCCTTTAAGGAGCAGCCAGCACCTGCTGCCACCACCCCAGCCAAAAAGGTGGCAACCTCAGCAAACGAGGCGGCCATGCTGAATGACTACAGCAACATAAAACCGAGCCCTGTGCTGGCGGCAGCTGAGGGCCCTGAAGCAGCCACTCATTCTGCTGACTCTGAGCACAAAGAGAACAATGCAGAGGAATCACCAGGTGGCAGCATTTTTGAGAACATGAAGCCCTTCCTCATCATTGGAGGGGCAGCAGTGGCTGCCATAGCTGTGATTGTGGGCGTGGCCATCCTAGCCCGAAAAAAATAATGTAGAAAAATTAAAACCCAAGGAACACCGGGGAGGGGGAGAGAGAGAGAGAGAGAGAGAGAGAGAGAGAGAGAGAGAGATTCCCTGGGTTCTGTACAGTTCCTTTTGAGACAAATGCATGCTGTCACTCTATACATACCTATAAATATACAGTATATATAGAGAGCGAGTGAGCTAGGTAGGTAAAACTGCAACGCTGGCCACTGTCTTGCTCACGATGATGTGCCAGTGTTGACCTAGTGTGGGCATTCAGTGCACTTGTGCTCTTTCATGTAATATAATTTGGCTTGCACCAATGTATAGATGGCTTTTTCTGGTCTGTATAAGCAATTGCTGTTTCCTTTCTATAACCCCTCTTCCCAACTTTTGTCCAGATGTTTCAGCCTACGTAGTTCCAGTGTTGCATTCAGAGTCCTCTGCTTTCAGCTGGGTTGTAGTAGAGCAGATGGAAGGGAGAATTTCCCGTCAACAGGGAACTGTTAGTACCTCTGTTCTAGCGCACTGGAACTGTGCGAGCAATCAGATTCATAAGGAGGCTGCTTTCCCCCTAATCTAAGGGGTATGTGGCGTCCCCAGTACTCCCCAACCCAATACTTTACCCCACCTTTGTTGCCTTATCAGAGCATCAAAGTGAACTCTCATCTACGCTACAAAGTTGTAATTGGAGCATGGGTGGCTATTGAAGTTCAAGAAGCAAGCGTGACCTACTGAGATCTACAGTGTAGTCTGAAGCCCATAAGATAACGAATTGGGCTTGCCATCCTATCATGCAGTGTAGCACTATGGTGACTAACAGCGTGGTGACTTACAGTAGCCTGGCCATTGATTTGAGTGGCCATTGAAACTTAGTAAAGCATTTTTTTTCCTGCACCTTTTTATTGCACATCAAGTGCAACCCTGAAGCATCTGGCCCCGCACTGGCAACCTGCCTTTCTAGAATGTAGATAATCTTGTTGACAGAGTGTTTTTTCATCTCCAGTTATTTAAATCAATGTGTTTGAAAGTTTACGGGAGTCAATGGGCCCTTCTGTGCATATGGATTTTGGATGAATGCTGGTGCTTCTCCGTACAAGGCTGACCTATCTTTGCTATGAATGACGTACAAGAGGAAAGTAAGAAGCAATTTCATGAATAAGCAGCATATGATTTGTTTTCTTTTTCTTGGTACGATGCTCCTTATTTCTTCTTCTTCTTGGCTCGTGACCAACCAACATCTGGATTATGGATTAGGAAATATGTGTGTATGGAGCATCCTGCCCCAGTGCAAGGATCTGAACTGGATAGATGGTCTTCAGCTTGCTAATACTTTACAACTCTAATACTGGAGATGCCAGAGGAATGGTTTAATCCCATTTATTTCACTGGAAATCATGTGGAGAAATAAGGGAAACTGACTTGTTGGGACTTTTCCCCCTTACAATTTGAACTGATGGGTGTTTAAGAGAGAGGAAATTCCCTGTGTCTTGAGTTAGCCTTGCTTCATTGGTGACCTTCCTGAAATAACTAAAGCCAGACTTGGAGAGGGGAAAGAAGCAATGAAATATCTTTGTTTGATATATCTACCAAAGATCTTTCCATGACCGCAAGAACACTGGGACGTTGGAACATAGATTATAATGTAGGAATGACCAGACTGCACTGGTGTGAAAGTGGTCATTAACATCAGATGAGTCTTTACTTAAAAAAAAGAAAAGAAACTAATTAGATTGAATTCATAAAGCTCTCTATTTTTTCTAATAGGTTGGGATACATATATATGAGTGACCAAGTTTGCATCCCAGTATGGACTTGCTCAGAAATTAATGTGCGTACTAGGTTTTTGCACTTTTAGCTTCCCTAATTCTAGACTCATAACTTGATCCAGAAATAGGATGAGATGGTGATAGTGGCAGGGCTACAGCTCATCATCTTGAAGAACAACTCTCTCTCACTCTCTCTCTCTCTTGTATTTATGGCTGTGACATGATAGGTTAGGTCTATAAGGGAATCATTCACCGACAGTCATTGCTTGGTACTATGGTATCCCACTGTCTTGGATCACTCTCCAGAACCTGCCCCCCCCCCAGTTTGAAGACACATGTATTCTTGTGTGTATGTATACAAGCTTTCCTAGCCCTGCCTTATTTGAGAATATCCGTGTATATACTGCAGTTCACTGAAGTCTTTGAAAGGCTACAAAACCTGCATTCTTTGTACAAAAAGCAAAAGGCAACCGTTATTTGCACGCTGCATTCACACAAAGTGTCCATGTTTTGTGCCACTTGCATTCCATCATACAACACTCAAAACCATGGTTTTCTTCCAATAAAAGAATGGCCTATTGATGAATGTAGGACAATCCCTCTGGTGCTAGGAGCTGAAAAGAACTGCTTCTAAAGAGTCCCTTTTAAAATAATCAATTTAAGACAGTATGTACACACTACTATTGCACATGGGGTGGAGGGTGTCTCAACATGTGCAAACCCATTCCTCTCTAAGGGTTTACATGTAGGCTAGGTGGTGGTGTGTCATTCTGGACTCTGCTCATAGTTATTATTAGACTCTTGGGGTAACAGAAGGTTACTCCCATTGCTGTCCCTCGCTTTGCTGCTGCTCCTGCATCATGCTATATTGATGCAGGACCTGGGCTGATTTGCTATATGGGTTTCTTCTATAAGCTGCATATATATATCTCCAATCCATTCCAGCGCAACAAAGCACTTGCCCCTCATTATGTCAGTGTAACCCTGACTGGAAGCTCTGTGCATTTGGCATGTGTGCACATGCGTCTTCCAAACTCACTGCACTTGTGCTTTATGGAAGTGAGGACTCTGCAGTGGATGTCACTAGATATATTGGTAAGCAGTGCCATGGCGAGCTTCTAAATTGGCATCTCTGACAATGCACCGACTTTTTGTATACGTATGAAGACGAGCAACTTGGAATGCAGTGCATCCTGATTTGCATGGCCCCTTTTAACTATATGAAGCCTGCCACACCTCACTGTGCCTTTTGGCTGCTGTTTAGTTTGGCACCGAGGAGATATATTCACAGAGATCAATGGTCCTTAATACGGGCTACAATATGAATTATACATGATCTAGGACAAATGTTTCCCTAAGTCTTATGAGGCTGAAATTGATCTATCATTTTAACTACAGTCGTGTCTAACAACGAAGGATGTAACAAAGACTTTAGGCCTTTTCATTTGGGGACCTGCTGATTGTTTTTGACTTGACTGAAATTAGGATTACACCTATTAACTCTCCCATAACCTCGGTCAACTTTATTTCAAGTTTGTCTTTGCCAAACTTTGCTAGTGGCAAAAAGTGTAGCATTTCTGTCCATGACTGCAGAACAGCCAGACTATTATTATACACCTCATCAACCAACTTTTCCTATACTTATTCTTGACAGTTCTATTCCGCCCTTCCTCCAAACTCATGTGCTATGCCCCCTCCCCATTTTATCCTCACAACAATGCTCTGTGGTGGTGTGACTGGACCAAGGTCACCCAATGGGTTTCATGGCTGAGCAGAGTTTAGAACTCAGGTCTCCCAAGTCAAAGTATGGAACTCTACATCACAGTGGCACTTTCACAGTGCATTCCTGTACATGTCTACACAGACATAAGACCCATTGAATTAAGTGGGACTAACTCTCAAGTGAGCGAGTATAGAATAGCAGCCTCACTACTAAGGGTTTGATCCAGTCGGTTATTGATGGATGTCACTGGGTACAGGCAATGCATACACAGCTTTTGCAGGCAGGCTGCCTTTAGAGAGGTGGCGTTGGTGGCAGAAAGATGTGAGGGGTGCCTAGATTGTGCGCTATGTTTAATAGTCACAGAAACCTACTTAAATTCTTCTTGTATATGCCAGAGATTGTAATCCTCTCCCCACACTGAATAGCAACTTTAATCTCATGGAATCTGGGGGGAAATAGCCTTGAGTAGGGCATACCAGTTTATTTGTAACTTGCTCTTGTTAGCTATAGGTATGTATTGCTATCTTATGTATTACTGTGATGTGCCAAGAAACCAAGTATGTGTATGTTGCACTTCGTGTGTGTGTGTGTGTGTGTGTGTGTGTGTGTGTGTTGCTTGCTGCAGGGACATGTCAGCTGTTCTCACAGGTGGACCTCTGACATCTACCCATGGGGGAGAGGCATAGGTAGGTTTCTCCTTTGCGCATTAACTTGGAAGTGTAATTCACTCACACTTCTTCTTTGGGTGCTTCCTGGTAACATACAGTGCAACCCGCAGATACAAAGTGCTGCCCTGAATTCCAAAGGGACTGCAAACTTTGTTCACCTTGCAATGTGGAGTTCTTGCTTCGGTAGCTTCATTCTGTTCCCAGTGTCTACTGGGAATCACTGTTTGCCAGTAGATCTATGCATTACTATACTAAAAAAAATGCACTGCTGTGAAATATTTGGATCCAACTGCAGATCAGGAGTAGGTTCCAACCAACACTGTGTGAGGGCTCTTCCATGTCCTCTCCCATGAGATGAAACTGCTCTGCACTTACTAGTGCCTCAGTTCTATGAGCAGAAAATCAAAGGAAACAGAATATATCTGTTTTGGGCAAGAGTAACAGGCCTGTCTGGTCTCACACAAATTATTACACCCCAACGTTTGCATTTAATCTAGAAAAACTACAACCTTGTGGTTCTATATTCAGAAACACTAATGCATATTAGAGTGCTCAGTTCACCCTGAGCACTCCCATTACAAGCATGGGAAAGATCCACCCTTTTACAACCCTGAGTACAGTAAGCTGATTAAGGGAAAGTGAGGGATCTTCCACTCTGAACATGTTGGGATGACTTGAATGTATGCATGGAATCCGTATTTCAAACCGGCACAGGTATAAGATTGCTGTTACACATGCGAAGGGGGAAATGCTCTAATTGCACCGTGTGTCTGTGTGCGTGCGTGAGTGAGAGAGAGAGAAATTTGGAGGTCGAAAACCAGCAGAGAGAAAAGGGTTAAGATGCCCCACCCCAGCTTTAGGCACACCACACACACAAAAGGGGAAAAAAAACAGGGTAAAAATATGTGATTAATGTCTCACATAGTTCTGAGTCTGAAAAAACAGCTTTCGCAAATGTATGATATCTCAGAGCAGTCGAACGGAAAACTAGAGTTAACTTCTGCCACATATCCGAAGCCCTGGCTCCATCCTTCTTTCACGATTGCGGTCTTATTGCTGTCTTCGCTGCCCGCATTCACTCATTCCATAGAAAGGTTTCTTCTTGCACCATTCCTTTCTTGCTGAACGCACTTGGCTGAGGTGCTCAGTGTATGGCCCCCACTTCAGCTTCTCCACACAATGGACCTTCCCACCCTCTGCTAGACAGTTCTCATTTTAATTTGATTCCAACATCCTTTTACATGTGAGATTGAATTGTGCTACTAATGTGAATGTAAAACCTGCATTGGCTGGTGTGTGTGTGTGTGTGTGTGTGTGTGTACACACAGTCAGACACACACACAGATTTTCTTCTGAATTCTTTCCTGTGTTAATAGCATTTGTATGTAATGTGAGAGGCCCAAAGTGTCTCTCATATGAAAAATAACCCTGCTACAGCTTTCCATTACCATCAAGAACGGAAGGCCATGCCTTAATCTGAAACAGCGCTAGTCATAACAATTCAATAATTATGGATCACTGTGCAGGATTTATGAGTAATGCTTGTTACAATGACTAGTTGTGAGAAATTAATTTTAAATTTTGTCCAATATAATCCAATCTTATAATTTGCCAGTTTTTCTACCGCTGTAGCTTCAAACTATCAAGAGAGCAAGGAGAATGTAAGATTGCCTCAGTATCCCTTTTGTAATCAATTTAGGGCGCAATCCGATGCATGTTAAGACAGAAAAGAGTCCTGCAACGCCCAGCATTCTCCCGCCAGCCATTTTTTTCTGTCGAAGCATGCACAGGATTGTACTCTTATTCATAAATGTACTTGAGGTAACCTCCCACCCCTATTTTAATTCTTGTGTCTTTTCTTAAACCAATGGTAAAGTGAAAGGCATGGAATAATATTTGCAAATGAGAAATGCTAGTTTTTTCAATCTGAATGTTCACTATCTGCTTTAGGGACCACCTGAATAGAACAACAAAAGTATTCCAGATAAACTCCATAGCAAAGTTCATTACAAAAACAATGAAGTATTTCCAAAGGGTCTAATGGGCCCCAAGATAATTCTTTTTAAGTGGAATTTGTCAATTAACACCTTGATTTCTTTCTTTGATGAACAGACCCACTTATCACTGTAACACACATAGGCCTGTGTATAATACACACATTTGGGTTTCTTTTTTGTTTTGGAGTCAGCTGTTGGGAGATGACTTTTCCCAGTGGGAAATGGAAACCTACCAACACACTAAGCTAGAAAATTAATTTCTACCTTTTTGAATTTATAATCTTGCCTATGCTTCTATGGACACTTTGTATGGGCTGCAGCTCAACTCCTAAAACAGCAAAGAATTTGTTCCTTTCCCATATAGTATTCTCTTTTATTTGAATTTTAAAATGCGTATAAATGCAATAATGCAGGTAGACTAGAAATACTAGATTGAAAATTAAAGTAGTTTAGCTTGTCCCATTGTGACCTACAGTGTTGTATGACACCCAACGCTGTATCCTAGCATTCTCGAGGCTTTCCTACGTAGCTGAATCTAGTATTAGCTTTGAAAATCCATTGTGTGAATGGCGGGGTGGGTCGATTGGAAATGTGTGCACTTTACACACCGTATGTTGTTTGCATCAGAAGCTATATGGCCACCATGTACTATGGAACTGTAAATGATTCCCAATATACCTGTAACTCTTTATTAGGATTGTGTGAAATAAACTATATATATATGTATATGTATATTGTATAATTTCTATTGTGACCATCATTTTGTGTTTTATACTTGAGTGTACATACAAAATCCTGTTTTTTAAAAACTTTTTAAAACTTTATTATTTTTTTAATTACCATAAGATGACATATCGTTTGTACCTTAACAATCAATGCATTCTGCATACAGACCTGGACAGTTTTATCAGTTAGTAATCTACCTACTTATCAACATGGGAACCTGTTATTTGGCAAACTATGGATTAGACAGGAGAACATAAAAATCGGTACTCTACATATCTGTCTAAAATATGAAGAAAGGAGTCTTACTACGAGGGATTTTGGGAATGCAGAATAACACAAACATCATGGCAGCCTATTTAATCTACAGCCATATGGACTTACCTTAGTTTGTACTGAGCTAGTTTCTGGAAATCAGGAGAGCGGAATAATGATAGCAAAAAAAAGTAGGGAATTACGCAGAACCATGTTCTGAACATCTCTCCTGGAGATACATTTCCACAGTTTATTTACAACATAACCATAATTATCCTTCAAAAGCGGGGTGGGGGGTAACTTAAGTGAAACTATACGGAGTCTCCGTTGCATGTGTTTTTCCTCTCACTTTTCGTATATTTCCTGGAAAGAGATTTAAAATTAGATTCAGTAGCGTACTTGAAGCTAGATTACAAATTTGTTTTCTTTAGTCTGTAAGGAACATAGATAGGTAAATGAAAATATCTACATCAATGCGAAGCTGTTGGGCTCAGTATGGTTAAGGTCCATAAGGCGGGGGCACCATTCCAGTCTTCAGTCATGGTCGCAAAGAGACGGAAGTGCATGCTTAACAAGTTTGGGATATAAGCGAGATTGAACAGGGGGAACTGTGTATTAGGAATATTATTATTTTGTGACGGCTTTAGTATACCTCAGGATAACCAGAAATGTAGGTGCCCCTGAGGAATAAAATGTGGTCTAACACATGGAGGTAGGGGGTACGGTGACACTGCTCCCCCTCCCTAAATGCACCCCAGTAAGAAGATTACTGATTTATGATTTAGCACCACATCAAGACAGTTTTACAAGAAACGTGTTTTGGCTAATACTTTTGAGACTATTTCACCTCTGTGCAATACTGCTTTTTAAGTTGCATACCTCTATTCCTAGCTGGAATCTCTGCAGTTAAAATTTACACAATGACCTTACCATCAGTTAGTGTGAGATAAGAACCCGCCTACATTTGTATCTGTTTCTAAATATGTTTGCACATCATGGTGGGACTATGTATTATTATTGCTGCCAAACCCAGCAACCCCACAACCAACACCCCTGTATCTTCCCCTAATGCTTAGGAAGATACACGTGGCATGACATGCAATGGAAACTTGCCCCTCCTAGCAGCAGCAGCCAATAATGTGTCGGGGGGGGGGCGGCAGAAAAACCTGTGATGTCACATTTTGGGACTGAAATGTTACTGGAAGAAAGGGACCAGAACACTTGTTGCCTTTTTCAGTGGCAAACCTGCATTTAGTTCTAATCTTAAGAGGGTGGGGCAGTAAGTTTGAAAGCCAAAGGAAATTATTCCTGGTAAAAATTGGCATCATCTTTCTCCCTTGTCCAGGACTAGCCAATCAAATAAACAGCAGCCAAGTAGTTACTCCTGGTAAGAGGAGGAGTGGGGAGTACAGAACTCTTTATGGAAAGCTAGAGACGTAGAAAGGATAATCATGGCAGTGGTGGGCAGGGCCGGTACTACCATTAGGCTGAACTAGGCAGCTGCCTAGGGCGCGGGGCTAAAGGGGGTGCCAGAAACGCCTTGGGGAAAAAATTGCAGAGCTTAACTAGCCTTAAATCCTCTTGCTCCCCCCACAGGACCGTCTGCCTGCTTTTGCCTGCCTACCTGCTTTTGCCTGCATCAGTCGGCCCCTTCGCCTCCACCACCACCACCACCTCCTCCTCCTCCTCGCCAGCCACCAGATTGGTTCTGGAGTTAAGCAGCCGTGAATGGAGACTATTTTCACAGGGCGTGGGGGGTGGAGTAGAGAAGAGAAGCGATCGTCGCTTCTTGGAAAGCGCTCGCTAAGTTGAAGCCCCCAATGTGCTGGTTGCTGCAATGCAAGCCCCAAAAGGAACTTACCCCGGAGGAGCAACCACCCAATTTCAATGAAATGACGCCATAGCAAAGCCGCTTAAGGCGGAATCCAGTGTGCACGTCCCCTGCACAGGTCCCATTGAAATTCATTGTGCGAGGATAGTCTGCTTGTGCAGGAGAACTTCCCAGTTGCGTTGCGCCCTTAGCCATCAGTCCCTGCCCCCACCCCGTAAAAGCGAAAATCAGAACAGCCACCATCATCCTGTCTGTAAGACTACCAGCTTCATCAGAGAGAGAGAGAGAGAGAGAGAGAGAGATCGCGTCTTTTTTTAAAAAAGAAGAAAAACACCCGATCAGGGCAGCAGACTTCAATGTCATAAGAGGTGCTATGTGACACAACCATTTCCAACCTACTTGATCAGGGAGTTTCACATTTAATATGAAATCTATGGCCCCAATCCTATCGTATCAAACGCCAGCGGTTTCTTCTACAAAGCCTTTTCTTTCGTCAAAGTTTCCCTAGATTTGCATTTCCAGCACTGTTTGTGTGGGAAGTGCAGTCCAACTTTTTTTTAAAAAAATCTTCACGTTAGTCCTTTTGTGGCACAATCCTATGCAAGTCTACTCAGAAGTAAGCCCCACTGAGTTCAATGGGACTTACTCCCAGGTAAGTGAGGATAGGCTTGCAGTTTAAGGGAGTGTGTATAGGATTTTTATTTCATAATGGGCATAGGGCTGGAGGGAGGGAGGGCTCAAGTGGGAAGGGGGGGGCGCTAAATATCTGATCTTGCCTAGGGCACCAAACTGCCTTGCACCAGGCCCTGGTGGTGGGGAGCAGGGGGTGACTGACTGAAACATACTGTGATTCCTTGCCCACCTGTAGCTAAGAGTGGTCAGGATAACAACTTTTGAGTTGTCAGCTTGAGATGTGCCAATCATAGTAACAAGGCTTAGGTCCAGACCTCCCTTGTTCTACTACTGCAACATGATAGAAGGCAGGGCTGGTGCAAGGCAGTTTGGTGCAGTTTGGTGCCCTGGGCAAGATCAGATATTTAGCGCCCCCCCTTCCCACTTGAGCCCTCCCTCCCTATTTCTGGCTGCCCCCTTTAGCCCTGCACCCTAGGCAGCTGCCTAGTTGGCCTAATGGTAGCACTGGCCCTGATAGAAGGCCTACATCTGTCTCCATTGTTGATGTGTCAGGGACAATTTCTAGGACTTCCATGTCAAAATAGGTCTTGTAAAGTATTTCAGATGGCCAAACCAAGGCCCGAGAGTGTTTCCCTGGAAGGGGAAGGCCAAGCCACACTAAGGAAGAAAGTGGAGCTGCAAGACCACTGAACTGCAAATCATGCTAAAGATCAAGGCTTGCTAAGCAAGGATACAAGCCAGTCTGGCCTTCACACATTTCCCCCTTGGCTACCTCTGTCTTTTGCCTTATTTCATCAAAAGCAAAGAGTGACTGTAAATTCCCAATATATTCTCATTTTCTGATGTATGAAAAAATTCTAATAAAATTAAAGGTGAATGCGTAATAGCAACGCTTGGTGGATTATTTTTAATTATTGCCATCTGTGGCAAATGGTTACCAGCTTTGGACCAGTATATCTATCTTTTCCCGTTATAGATTAAGTACAGCCTAAATTCTTTCAGTTAGTTGCTCTCCCTCTTGGCATCAGTTCCAAGTTTGTATTGAGATTACAATTTATCTAGCAGTATTAAAATTTTAAAATAATTTTTGCACATGAAATGTGCTGTATAAATGCTTTTGATAATGATAAGAGTCTCTTAAGAATATACAAGAGTCTTCCCCAATCTGGTGCTCTCTGAATGTGTTGGGACTATATTTCCCATCATCTCCAGCCAGCATGGCCCCTGGTTATGGGAGTTATAGTCCAACACAGCAGGAGAGCACCAGACTGGGGAAGGTTAATATACAATAGAAATTAGGTATGCTGTGTACCTATCTCTCTAAAATATCCTTACATGAATATTGATTTGCGTGCAGTTATAAATTTCAAGCAAAGAGTGTTTCCCCAGCCAGTATCTATATAAAGTAATATGTGTACCTTCAATATCTTTGGTAGCATCATGGCTACTTACCATCTAAAATAAGAAATGAGTAGACCATAGACTAAGCTCCAGAATATGCATCCAGCAACAGCAGCACCTAAAATGCTTCTGCGAACGCCAATAGTAATAGCCCTCTACTGCTGTTCCCCTATCAATGGTATTTAGGGCATAATCCTATGCCTATTTAGACAGAAGTAAGTCCTACAGCTCCCAGAATTCTCCACTAGCCCTGCTGGCTGCGGAATGCTAGGAGCTGGAGGACTTTTTTTGTTTACATAGGCATATGATTGCACCCTTAGAGGTTTATGATCCTGGAGGTAGTATATAGCCATCATGACTAGTAGCCTCATCATCTATGAATTTATCTAATCTCCTTTAACAGCCATCCCAAATTTTTGGTCATCACATCATGTGGTAGCAAATTCCAGTTTAGCCATGCACTATGTGAAGGATTACTTTCTTTGTTTCCGTCCTGAATCTCCCATCATCCAGCTTCAGTTATGAGAAAGGAAGAAAAACTTCTTTAAAAGGAAACCAGCTGTCACTTGATGTCCCAGAAATCAGCACATTTCTTACAGCAGAACATCTGTTAAGATGGAAGAGCTGCACAATGCCTTCTCACCGGTAGCGACAGAAGTCCTCTGTCTGGAAGCACTGCAGGTTGAAACGAGTTGTTCAAGAGTGCCCCTGAGAAAGCGCAGTTTCTTCTGCAATTGGTGCCTTCCTGCTTTTTTTCTTGAGTGGGCCATCAGCCTAATGTATCAAGTCACACTTTGGATCTGGTGTATTTAGTTTGGCAAGAGATGGTGATCTGATTCTGGGGGGATATTTATTAACTCCTCTATTTTTGGATCACTTTCCAGTGAGGTTTAGGCCTGTGGCACACCGACCCTCCAGTAGGGTGGTGGCCAGATTACGATGCTCGGCCCTCAGAGGCTAATAGATTAGGCTCAGATGCAGTGGTGCAGCTAAGGTTGGACCTTGGGGCCCAAGTCCAAAGCCCCACACCAGGGTGGGGAAATGGCCACCCAGAGAAGGGCAGGCAATGAGGGCATCAGGAGCAAACCCCATTTTATTCCTATAGTCATGATTTATGTGAGCCTAAAATGCAAAACTGCACATGCTCAGAGTATTATTTTTTTTAAATCAGGTTGACAAAGTGCTGTTATTCTAATGTATCAGGAAAGCAGAAGCAGTTTTAAAGTATAGAATGGCAGTTGGAGGAGAGGGGGAAGAGAAATCTTAATTGTGTGCTTCACACAACTATAGTATACACATGGCCATCTCCTCCCCCCCACCCGCGCATACGGTCATAATTCTCTGCATGCTTAGACAAAAAAAAGTCCTATAACTCCCTAAGCATGCATAGGATTGCACCTTAAATCCAGGGTCTAAAATTACCAAGCTGCACCACTGTTCGGATGGCTCCAGACTTATTATAAAACAAACAAACAAACGTCTCTGTTTAGCCCAGAGAAATAAGCATACAGAAAACAAACCCGAAAATGAGTGGCTGTTTTTTTCTTTTTAATGTGACTTTTAATTTACTGTCAGCTCGCTCCTCCTTGCCTACAGACTTGATCATTCTCTTCAACCCGCTTGTCCCACTCCTCTCGCGCGCACAAAGACCCCATTCAGCCGCCGCCGCCGCCGCCAGGGGAGAAGCCCCCTCCCTGCCTCGCGGAAAGCCCCGCCACCGAGTCTTGGCCCCTTCGCTTATCGTTCTCCAGCTCGGAGGGAGCAGCCGGTGGCGCCTGCGCAGTGAAAGCCGGGCCTGGCAGGCAGGCAGGCAGAGCGCAGAAGGACTTTCTGTGCCAGAGGCGCCGCTGAGCTTCCTCTCAGAAGCCCAGCCCAGAAGCGCATGAGAAGGCAGCCGCCTGCTTCCTATTCCACGGGGGACTCTCCGCGGCCAGCAGCGCCGGCATGTCGGAAAGGCTCAGTAAACCTACGTGCCTCATTGTGGCCAGCGCGGCCGCTGCAGGTGAGACCGGGCGGGCAGGCTCCCTCGTCCCTCCCTGCCTCTTCCCGCCCCCATCTTGGCTCCGTCTTTCCACCACGACCCTTATTTTGCTTTGCGCGGCCCTGCCGCGGAGAGAGGACCTGCGGCGGCGGCGGCGGCGACTGGCCGGGGAGAACGCAGGGCCTCTCTCGGGGCTTTTTTTTTTTCTGAGGAAGGGAATGGGCGGGCGCTGGCATTCCCCCGGGTGGTGGGATGGGCAGAGAGGGGCCCGTGGGCGGGATTTCATTGCAGGAGAGCAGCAATGCCTTGGCCCGGTGCAGCATCCCTATGGCCAGAGCAGGGAGCGAGCCTCGTCAAGCCACGCCAACTTTGTGTCATCAAGTTAAACTCACACCTACCCAGAATAAAAGTGAAAAAACCAATGTAAATTAAAATCTGGAAATATATACCAATGGTATAATACCATACCCTAATTCTGTACAGCGTTCCCCAACCTGGTGCCCTCCAGATGTGTTGGACTGCAGCTCCCATAATTCCTAATGGCCATGCGGGATGAGAATGATGGAAATTGCAATCCAACACATCTGGAGGTCGCCAGGTTCAGAGAGGCTGCTGTACTCACATAATATTTATTTATTTGTAGTGTTTATGTGGAGGAAGGGGGGGGGCTGGCTGACCCGGCAGACCTCCACCCTTTCCTACTCCAAAAGAAACCCAGACCCTCTGAGATCTCAAGATACCAGACTGCCAGCCTCAGCTGTCTGCAATCCTACTTGGATCTCTGTTTAGGGACTCGCCTTCATGTTTCTGTAACCTGGATTTAGATCCTGAACTCAGAGCACTACAAAACCCATGTGGGGTAAAACCAAACAAGGTTTATTTCTGGTAGCAATTTACAACAAGATTAGGGAAATAAGAGAAGCACACAATATAGAGAGACACTTTGGTACACAGTAAAGCTATAAAACAATAAAGACCTGATTCCGTAAAATCTCTCAGACACACACCTGTTACCTGAGGGTGTTCGCTTCAAGGGTTAGATCCAGCACAGTCCTGCCTTTCTAGAGCCCTCCAACCAGCTAATTTTACCAGGGGCTGCCTGGGGTCGGTTCCTGAGGGGGGCCCCCCCTAAAGGCTCGGGCCCCTCGCTGGCGCGCTGCCATGCCGGGCGTGCTACCAAAAGGACTGACCAAGAACAAAGGCTACACGTGGGGAAATAGCTCTTCCCCCTCCCCTTTTCTGTAACCTTCTTGCTTCAGCCAATCAATTTGAACTTCACCTGGCCAGGCAGGGGGGAGGGAACTGGCCAGGCAGGGGGAAGGGAACTCCTGAGTCATGGCTTGAACTATGCATATGAATGCCCTCAGCCTGGCTCCTCCAGACCTCTGGGCGCCAGGCCCCATCTCATGTTCCATGCACCTTTTGCTTCTTCCCAGCCCCCACCTGGTTTACTCATGAGGAGGTGTGTGTGTGTGTGTGTGTGTGTGTGTGTGTGTGTGTGTGTGTGTGTTTGTTCCTGCATGCAGGAACCCTAAAAACTCTTTTCTCTACACGCTAACTATGCACACCCCACCCCAGCCGGTTCACACCTGAGGTGTGTGTGTGTACCCCCAAAGGCTCGTTTCTCCACAGTTTATATACAGCTAAAGCTAATTATAATAAAATCCCTAAACAGTAGTAGTAGTTGTCGTCGTCGTCATCATCATCATTTAAAGCCCATATTCTACCCATCTGGAACTTGAAGCCAGTATGCTGTTTGTTGTGACTGGAGCTTGTGTTTTTATTTCTTTTAGTCATATGAGATGGCTTTTTCTAATTGTATATCCCTCCTCATGTTGTTACCAAAACTTTTAAAAAGATTTCTGACATAATTTGTCACCTTTCCTGGAGCTGCAAATGTGGGTTATTGCTTATGGTACTCTCTTAGGATTGATATGTTCTGCTTATTTTGGTTTGTATGTTTGGGGCAACCAGCAATAATTTAAATCTGTTGCTATTTAAATTTTTTGTGAATATAAAGAATGTTGTGTATGGTTAAAATGCTCTCCTTGGGGGGAATAAAATGATTACCAGGAATAATAAGTGAATATTGATTGAATATTGAAATGTTCACTTAAAAAACAACCACACAATGTTTAATTTCTGTTCAGGTGTATCTGCTGACTCGTTCCTTCATTCATTTACACTGGCAGGCTCTGCTTTTAATCTGCAGGTTGCTACCCCAGGGGTAAGTGAGAGTTCGTTATTAACTGTGGAATACATCATGATGGTTGAGAACTATCTGTGTTAGACTTACTTAGAACAAGGGAGGACCTGTGAAAAATCAGGGGGGATAGTCCTCTCACAGTGGAGAACATTGCATGTGAAAGGGGGCTTTGGCTCTGAAAACATTGTCTGAGGGGAGTTAGGCCCAGGGCATGTAATTCACCCCCTCACCATTCTTTCTTTGGCAAAGGTGTGTGTGTGTGTGTGTTTGTGTATGTTTGTACTGAGTTCTTTACTGCTGAAACTATTGTTGCAGGGGGGAATTAGGATGCATGCCACAGGGAGCCAGGAGAAAGTAAGTAGCCTTGTTTCATTGTCAAAAGGATGGTGATGGTGTGTGTGTGTGTGTGTGTGTGTGTGTGTGTGTAAACCAGGCTCTCAAGAATGCGCTGGGCTGTGTTCTTTGGGAAGGGGAGAGCAGTGTACTTGAGCTGTGGTGCTGTTCCTAATTGTGTGCCAGTCTTTACACTGGGCCAGTTTTTTGTGTATGAAAAGTCTGTTATCTTTCATTTAATAACAAAAAAATGGCTTATACCTTGTAATAATGGGGTCTCTCATTAAATCTTGCCCATGTAAAAACTCTTGCACTTAGCTTAACTTGTAAACTAAAAGGCTTATTGCGTGTATTTGCATTAATTGGGCTTTGAACTATGATTCTAGGGAAAGTCAATTGATTTCACTGGTGTTAATGAGACAAACATGCGTTGGATCCAGGACTTCCGCATGAAATCCTATGCAAACCCTGCCAAGCTGGAATCAACTGATGGTGAGGGATCATTTGACTTGCAACTCAGTGTGTCTCTTTTCTGTATGGATACAGTGTTCTTATTTACACAGTAGTGTTTCTTGTTGCTAACACTGTGGGCACAAGCCTGCCAAACATAAGCACTTAAAGTCCTATTGATTTCAGTGGGATAGTTAAGCATGTGCTGTCTCTGGCAGTGAAGCTGTTACTGTCTCCTTTGCATTTTCTGGATCCATTTCAGTTGGGGTTCAGGCTGGGTTTTGACATGGAAACAGCCTTGGTTGCCCTATGATGACCTATGTCCGGAGAGAGACAGGGAGAGTGTAACCCTGTTGATTCTCCTTGATCTCTTGGCCTTCAATACCATCAACCATGTTGTGCTTCTGGGCAGACTGTCTAAGTTGGGATTGGGGCTATTGCTTTCCAGTGGTTTTGCTCCTGCTTGGGTGGTCAGCTCCAGGTGGTGCTTGGGGGACATCGCTTGGCCTTGTGGATTCTCCAGTATGGGGTTCCGCAGGGGTCGGTTCTATCCCCGACACTATTTAACATCTACATGAAGCCATTGAGTGGGGTCATCAGGTGTTCTGGAGTGGACTGTCATCAGTATGTTGATGACACACAGCTCTATTTTCCCTTTTCATCATCATTAAGTGAGGCTGTGGATGTGCTGGAATGGAGCCTGGCTGCAATGATAGACTGGATGAGGGCGAACAAACTGAAGCTCAATTCAGACAAGACTGAGATGCTGTTTGTGGGTGGTTCTTCTGACTGGATGGAGAGTGTTCATCGTGTTCTGGATGGGGTTGCACTCCCCCAAAGAAGCAGGTTCATAGCTTGGGAGTTCTCCTGGAGTCACCTTTATCTCCGGGGGCTCAAGTGGCCTCAGTGGCGCAGAGTGCCTTTAGCTGCTGGCCCACCAACACCCCTATCTAGACTGGGACAACCTGGCTTCAGTAGTCTATGCTCTGGTAACCTCTAAGTTAGATTGCTGCGACATGCTTTACATGGGGCTGCCCTTGAGAATGGTTTGGAAGCTGCAGCTTGTGCAAAATGCAGCACCCAGATGGATAGTGGGGACCAGAAGGTCTGAATATACAGTGCCAATTCTGGCTCTCTTGCATGGTCTAGCCTGTATGTTTCCAAGCCCATTTCAAGCTGCTGGTTTTGAGCTATAAAGCCTTTTACAAAGAGCTTCGGCTATTGGGCAGTATAGAAGTGTAATAAATAAATAAATGTGACTTGGGACCAAAATATCTGACAGAGCGCCTCTCTCAGTATGAATCTACCCATATGCTACGGCAGATAACTGAGGGCCTCCTCCAGGTGCCTCCTCCAAGGGAGGCTTGGAGGGTGGCAACAAGGGAGAGGGCCCTTTTGGTGATGCCCCCCCCCCTATTATGGAACACTCTCCCCAGTGAGGTCTGCCTGGTGCCAACATTGTCAGCCTTTTGGCGCCAACATTGTCAGCCTTTTGGCACCAAGTTAAGACTTTCCCTTACTCCCATTTGGTAGCATATGATAAGGTTTTAACTGGCCCTAAGATTTATAATGTTGTTTTTTATGTAAACACTTTTAATATTATGCTTTATATTGTATTTTTAAGGTTTTAATCTTTTGTAAACTGCCCAGAGAGCTTTGGCTATTAGGTGATATAGAAATGTAATAATAATAACAACAATTTTTTTTTAGCAATACTCTTAGGGAAGAAAAGATTCCTCATTTGCCAGAGTCTCAAAGCTCTGATTGTCTTTATGGCAAAAGGTGTCTGGCTATATTAATACATGATGGGAAACCATTTTTTCCTGCTATGAGAATGAGCTGCCCTAAGCATTAGGCTCACACTTTCCTTTCTTCTCTCTCTTTAGTGTGAAATCAAAAAGTTCTGCTTTCACTTTTAACTAATCACAGTTCCCTGTGATGTCCAACCTTGGAGAAACATGGCTTATTTAAATTATGGTTAGTGAGAACAAGCTGGGATCAAATTGTGGTTTTAGATCCTGGCTTGTTCTCAAACCATAGTTTAATCAAACCTAGTTTATGGGAAACTGTGATTAGTTTAAAGTCCAAAGCTTTTCATTGGTGTGAAAGAAGAGGGGGAGGGTACCTGAGCCCAAGATTCACCATGGCCTTCCATTGTGTCTGAACTGAGCCTTTCTTTTCCTGTCAGTGGCCTGCCAGATCATCCTCAAAAAATCACACTTTCCCTTGGAGCAGTCAGAGGAAGAGTCAGGCCATTAGGAAGCAGTGATTGAGGGTGGGAGTGCAAGGGGATGAATTGATTTGTAGAATGGACTGGGACTCTTCATCGCTATCCCTGCAGGCAGGAACAGCATTACAAAACTAATTTGTGGGAGTAAAGGGGTGGCAAAGGCCATTATTACTTGAGCCAGGAGTTAATCTATCCTTTATAGGACATTAATATACTGTGACTGAAAACAGGGGGAGCAGATGGGGGAGCAAGAATACTTTAGGGGAGCACCTGCTTACTGCTCTTTGGGAGCCATCCTGCCTGCCTGTCAAACCTAATGAGTCTTTAGTTGGTTTTGAAATGAATAGAATTGAATGTATCATAGCAAGAATGTATGCACTTTGCTTGTACTTCATATCTAGGTGCCAGATATCATGCCCTGTTGATTCCTGACTGTCCTGGTGCTATGACGGATCTGGCAAACAGTGGTTACTTAGCTAGAATATTGCAACATTTCAGCTCTGAGAAAAGTGGGTAAACTTCCTTGAGGATTTATCCTTTACTCTATCTTTTGTACATTTTATGCTAGGAAGCATGAAAAGAGGTGCTATATGTAAAGCATGTCTCTATTTCTGGTCAGTGTGGAAGTCCAGGAGTCTTTAAAGAAATATTATTGTTGATGTGAGTAGCAGACCATTGTTCAGTTTAATAATATAAGAACTGCTGATAATGTATCCCAGTGTGCTCTGCTTACACTGCAAATAACAATACTGTATTTCCTGTCATCTTTTTACACAGACCAATCCCCACAAGTAAATTTTGCTGTCAGTCAGATCTCATTATTTTGAGGTTTTGTTTTTTTAAGTTTCCTTTATTGAAGATGTTAAAAACATACACACACAGTAAATATTTTTTTGAGTTAACCCTATTAATATTCCTGGTAGTGGTTGCATATTTTAAATACAGCACAATCCTAGGCATGTCTACTCAGGAGTAAGTCTCACTGAATTCAGTAGGCCTTCCTCCCAAATACATGTGTACAGGAGCACAGCCTTACTGGTGTTTTTGTGTTCAGTTAGGTGGGAAAGAATATTATTTAGCATAACTGTACCCCTTGAAGAAGTCTGTTGTAGTTTTTTAGGATGTTACACAAAGGGATTTTTAGGCAAAGTTATTTCTCTTTGAAGAGCTCATTTGTGCTGTTGGACATGGAGTTGCTGCCTTATGCTGTGCCACAAATGAAGACAAATCCTGGGTATTTCAAGAATACAGTTTAACAGGGGTAGGTGTCTGTTTAAGCTAACAATGGACCTTTCATATGTAGCTCTTCTAAAAAAAAAAAAAAAGTATTAAGCAAACACACAGCCTGCAGCCACATTTTATGTGTGACTGGGTTTCCCAGATTACAACAACAGATCTGCCCCAAGCCTCTTGTGGTGGTTGTTTTCAGTGAAGCTTGGCATATATTTACTGGCATTTAATTCGGGGCGACTACAAGCTGAGTGACAAAGTTGTATGTATTTACTTTTTTTAAAAAAACCTGCTTTATAGGCAAGAAGCTCTCAAAGCAGGGTAGAAAAATAATCACAAGAAATCACAGTGCAATCAAGATAAACAAAGCCATAAGTACTGTGCAGTTTTGCTTAGTAATTGTTAGCGGAAAATTGTTATTTCATGCTGAAGAATAAAAGGAGAAGCATGCTGAAGAATAAAAGGAGAAGTATGGATTATTGCAAGTGTGGGTTCACTTTGTCTTGCACTGTCTTTTTTCTTTTAACTAGATTCCTGTGGTCTACTGCCTGTATAACTTGTAACAGTTAAGATATAACTAATCCCTTACCCTGAGTATGTACTCCCGGTTAGGAAATGCCTTGCTGGATCAGATGAAAGTCCATCTGTTCCTGTATTTTTTGTACAGATCCAAGCAACCAACAGATGCTGGGTGGCCCACTGAATAGAATTATCTTTCTGGCAGGGCTCTCCAACCTTGGGTCCCCAGAAGTTGCTGGCCTACAGCTCCCAGCATGCCCAGCCAGCATGGCTAATGGCAAGGGATTCTGGGAGCTGTAGTCCAGCAACATCTGGGGACCCAAGGTTGGAGAGCCCTGCTGTAGAGGTTTTGCAACATTGCAATGTAAAAGTACTACTTTTTATTCTCTTGTCTCTTCTAGCCCACCGTGTATGAACTAATAAGGCTGCCTAGTTTTACTAGTTTGCCCATTATCTTTGAGGACTTTGCAAAAGATTCTGGAGCTACCTTCAGTGGTATGTCACTTTACGACTCTTGCCATAGTTTTAAACCAGTATTTGATAAAGTGAATGTGTGAGCAGGATGACAAAGGACTGTTCATACTGCATTAAAGTAAAATGTGACACTTTGTAAGATGACTTATGGCATTTAAAATGTTTTGCAGAATAACATGTAATATTAAAATGCACAAGAGATACAAAGGTGGTTTTGTAGATCCTATGAAAACACCTTCCATGCCCTGGGGACATCTGATTAATACCACAGCAAAATATGCAGCACTGTGGGAGCCATATTAACTCAGCATTCTGTAGTGAATCTCCCAACTCATTTGAATGAGCATGGACTGACCTGGATTATTCCTGAGTGAGCCTAGGTAGCATTGTTCCAATAATGTTGCCTCGGACTATCCCAGAAATAACTTAGGGCAGGGGTAGGCAACCTGGTACCCTCCAGAAGTTTTGGACTACAATTCCCATAATCCCTTATTATTGACCATGCTGGCTGGGGCTGATGGGAGTTGTAATCCAAAAATGGGAGTGGCACTAGGTTGCCTACCCCCTGCTATAGGTATTCACAATCTGCTCATATGAATGAAGATGACTTGGTGGAAAGCCCTCTAGTGGTCCTTGTGTTGTAATAGGCAGATATGTACACTAAGATTCATTGTGGCCGTTATATAATAAACCACTTCAGCATAGTCTTGCAGCAGTGAATTGTTTTAATATTTTAAAAGAATAATAGATGATAATTTTGTGTTGGTACCTTTATATGTTGATGCACAAAATATCACACCACTTTGCATATTGACACGGAATTTAAACCTTTGTTTGTGTTTGAGCAGAGACTATGGCCTGGTTCAGATTATCATAGTTCTAAACCATGGTTTAGATCAACTTCCTCAACCTGGTGCCCTCCAGATGGTTTGGACTTCAACTCCCATCAGCCCCTGCCAGCATGGCCAATGGTCAGGAATGCTGGAAATTGTAGTCGAACACATCTGGAGGGCACCAGGTTGGGGAAGGCTGGATTAGATAATCGAAAATGAGCATGGCAAGCCTTAGGTTCGACCTTCCCCGCAGCCCCCACCTGCAAGAGGAAAGACTAAACTACAATTTGGAAGCTTTCACTGCCCTCCTTTTGCACCTGCATTGAGCAGGGGGCTGGGCTCGATAGCCTTGTAGGCTCCTTCCAACTCTATGATCTATGAAATCTATGTAAGCCTAAGACTCACTGTGGTTCGATTGCAATCTAAATCAGCCTTCCCCCAACCCCAGGCCCTTCGGATAGCTTGGAGAACTCCCAACGTCCTCAGGCTGCATGGCCAATGGCTGGCGAGGGTGGGAAGTGTGGTCCAACATTTTTAAATTAATGCAGTATCCATTGTAGTACTGGTGGGTTTTACAAGTTGTAAAGGAGAACAAATAAATGCTTTAAATCACTGATTATGAGCAGCAGTAAAACCTGTGCAGTTTTACTTGGGTGTCAAAGAACCAGGGGAAGTTGTGGTATGTAAGTTAAGACATGTGCATATATATATCTATATATCTTATACAGCCAGCAAAGCAGATGCAATACATGTAGTGTTGGACAGACACCTTGTCACTGGACAGAATGACAATTCTACTGTTGCAGCTGTCCAGAATCTTGTTTTTCTCTGCAATGGCAGGTAAGAAAAAGTGGGGGGAATTGCTAGTAAAATGTATGGTAGTAAAAGCTGGGATTTGTGTGTGGGCACTACCCTTCAGTTTCTCGGGTATTTATAACTCGGTGTAACTAGCATTGATAGTGACTTGGGGTAATTTTATGTTATGAAAGAATTAAAATTATTTTTGTTCCTAAAACTAGGCAAAACCACTTTTTAAAAAAGGAAACAAGGAATCAATACTTTAAGTGCTAAGAATCTGAGAGTTACCAGTATTTGTTTAAGTGTTACTAGTATAAATTAGTTTAAGTGTTACTAGTATGTTTCATTTCCATTTAAACATTGGGCGGGTTCGCATGTCATGGAAGGGCACCCTGAGAATAAGCTACACAGGATGGTTGTTTGCGGAACAACCCACAGTGCGCCCGACCATTGGGCTCACTGTGGCTTGCCCCCCCCTCGGTCCTCCAGCTGGTATCCCAGTATCCTTCGTGGCAGAACCCATCTTCACTTCCCCTCCCTATTCTGATCGCTGCCCCTTTTCATTTGCTGCCTCCCCCCCCCCCGAGCCTCAGAAATGCACATTTGGGGTGGTGGTGTGTTTTTTGGCACCAGAAAATTGCACAATTGTGTTTGTAACATTTTTAATTTTAATTTTTTTTTTTGTCTTTTGCAAGTTTGCAGTAGCGCACTTATATGGCTATCTGATATGAGAAGTCTTGCCTGGTCAATTGCCTTGTCTGTTTCAGCTGTCAAAGAGAGTGGTGAAGTGCAGCAGGAAACAGATTGACAAGCTGAGATTGCAAATAGGCAAATTTGCGCACAGTTACAATGATCCACAAAGTTGCCAGAGGGAAGAACTTGCCCCCCCCTTTTGGTGCACCTTCTTTTGCAGTTTCTTTCCCCTTTTCAATTTACAGGTAGGCAGTTGGTCCCTGACAAATTTGCCTAGATGCAGGCTTGCCTTTTCAATCTGTTGCCTACTGCACTTCCCCACTCCCTTTGACAGGTGAAGCAGAGAAGGAAATGGATCAGGCAAGACTTGTGAAAGATGGAAAAAATAATTTTAAAAGTTAAACACAATTGTATAATTTTCTGGGGCTGAATATTTTTTTTAAAGGGTGGCAAACCAGTGACAGTTGTCCAAGCAGCACTTTGGAGCATCGGTGGAGGGGCTGTCACTGGTGGTGGCACAGGCAAGTTCGTGAAGAGTGGCAGGGGTTGTTGCCACTCTTGCCAAGTGGCTCGCTAGCTGATCCCCACAGTGCACAATAAAATTACTCCCCCAGGTTCAGACAACACGCCAACCCATTGTGGGTCAAACAACTCCTAGAACAAGCCATGAGTTGTCAAGAGTGGCTTGTTGCCCCAAAATAAGCCACCCTGTGGGAAACGGTTTGAGTTTGGACGACATGACAACTCACCATGGATAGTTACCCATAATGGATTGTTGCATCCTGCGAATCAGGTCATTGTCAATTGCAGATAGGTAGAATAAGCAGATTCTGCTTCTTTGGGCAGTTCTTTAGCCAGTTATACTTGAATCTGTCAACATGAAAATCTGTCTGTAGTTTATATGCAAGCTCCTTATTACTGTACAGTGATTTAACTCGTATCATGTTTCTTTCAGCAGAAAATGATGACATTTTGTAAATGGGATGAATGCAAACTTCTTTGGCTTGCGATATGGAACATGAGAACTTTTATGTCAACCTGTGGAAGAGAACACCAGTGTTTTCTAAAGATGGGACTGTTAATATTGTGGAAAAGAGCATCTTAATGGGCTGGTTCACACAATCACCATGGCTTATTTAAGCCATGGTGGGTTGTGGCACATGCATGCAGTCAGTTTGAATATCCAAGCTGTGGCTTGTCATGTCATCCAAACCTGGGGACTGTGGGTTATGTGAGGATTAAACAACCGCTTGCATAACCCAAAACAGGCAATAGGTTCTGCGAGGATTAACTCTCACATAACCCACAGTCCCAGGTTTGGAAAACATGACAAGCTGTGGCTTGAATATTCAGGATGTCCATGGGTCATCACGACTTAAATAAGCCACAACGAGCTGAGGCGATCATGCATAACCAGTCAATGTGTGGAACCTGAAAACTGTACAAGAACCTTATTCTTAAAGTTTTTCTGTTGTTGTTTTTAAAAAACACGTAATTACATCTATCTATAATACAGATCCTTAAACCTGGTTAAGACATAACAGGAAACCATGAACTCGGATTCAACTCTGCAATTCCAATGACAGAAGCAGATCAGTCAGCAGAATTGGGAGGAGGCAATTCCACCCTCCACCCCCCATGTGCCCTCAAAATCTGCTCCAGAGGGGTGAGATATCCTCTGGAGCAGACTTTTGGGTGACATGCAAGGCTTAAGGGGGGGCAGAGAAAAGGAGGAAGTCCTGCACTACTGCACCTCTGCTCGTACGAAGTTGTGAGCAAGCCTGTCTGCGTGTTCATACACCAGAGGAAGAGATCCAAAATCAAATTGGAAGCTTTCAAAGCAACCACAGTTCCCCGTGATGTTTCAAATTGTTTAAACCATGGTTGGCCAGATTCCCATTATGTCTGAACTTGGCTTAACTGTCATCCTTGTGAACAATCTATGGTAGGTCTGTATGGTGCTTGCTTGCACATGTGGTAATCTAACTCTTAAGCAAAATAAGACTGAAAAAAAACACCTATGTTTGTTCCATGCTACACTTTCAGCTAGAATTTTGAGTTAGATTTCAACCTCTAACTAATGCAGTATTGAAATTATTTACAGTCTACAATAAGCTTCAATCTAGTGAGATAAAAATGGTTTCAGATCTTGTGAACTGATTTTTTAAAAAGGAAACAGAACAATTAAATGTAAAGTTATTTAATTTTAGGACTGGTTGGATTAATTTTTTTAAAAAAAAACATGGTTATTTTCTTTGAAGGGTGTTTATTACCTTCCACAGGATCATAATATGACAATTACAGTAAATACTACAGGAAAAAAGTTACAAAATCTGTTTCAGTTGGACCAAATTCTTACATCACCCTGTGTAATCTTTTTGAGAGATTAATTTATGGTAATTAGCTATATTATACATACATTATGTAATTTTCCCATTTTGCTTTTAAAATAGAAAATCATAGGCAAAATGAAGGCTTCTTACTAGCATATTAAGTATATTTAAGCCGAAATCCACAAGCCCTGTTACCTGCCTGACCCCCCCCCCACTAGTTCTTAAGCCACACCCGTACTTCTGCTTAACTGTACAGAACCGGGAGCATTATGCTCTCATATTTTTCATGTCTGTTAAAATAACATTTTGCAGCAAAACTCCTTTTCCCTTTTTGTGATGGGTGTGTGCCTAGAAAGGGAAATATCCTCTAAACTTCGGCTCACCCAACAGAGAATCTTCCGGAGAAGAGTTGCCAACTGAGATAGAGGGTAGATGGCACAGAACAGCAGAAATGCACAATGGGATTATGCCTTTCACAACTTAAATTTCTCTTGCCCAGTCACTATTCTGCACCTGTCTCCACACTGTGACAAAACATTTAAAAAAAACGTCCTACTTAATTCCCAAAGGGTACTTGTTCATTACTTTCATGTAATCATTCTTGACCTTCATGAAGCAGAGGCCAGCTAGGTTTATACCACCATTCCCCAATGTGGTGGTGTCCTTGTTTTGGACTTCAACTCTCATCAGCCCCAGTCCACATGGCCAATGTACAGGAATGCTGACAGTTGTGGTCCAAAACATCTGGAGGGTGCCAGGTTGAGGAAGGCTGGAGCATTTCTTCTGCAGCAGGAGTTCTATTTCTGTCCTGGCAGGGCCTCAAGTCGAAAGAGGCAGAATACAGTCCTGGTGGCTATTTGAGCAGGACTGCCCACTCCAGCTGAAATTCAAAAATGTACTTGATTAGGATTCTTCTTAATTTTGACATTGCTTTAAAATCTACCTTATAGCTGGGGCAGTTAGTAAAGCTGTTCCCCTTGGCTTCAAAGTTTCCTAAGGCAGCTGAGACCTTCAGGGTGGAGTCCCAGACTCAGAGAAGGGAGTATGGGAGTAAACTAAGTGCATTGGGGAGACAGACAATCAGCCACAGATCCTCCCTGGGGAGGGAACATAGGTAGATATGAACAGACAGCCTGAATAAACTGAAGCAATGCAGGCAGAGCTGAAGACCAGACAGCCCTTATCAGCCAGGCACATAGCCACAAAGAGACACACAAGAGCAATTCCAACCAGGATGGGTGGGTGGGTGGGATGGAATAGAAGTAGGGACAGGTTCTGTCCCCCTGGAAACTTAATACAGTATCTAAGGATAATATCACAAGGGGGGGGGGGGCGAGGTTCCTGTAACTCAGCTACTTGAGTCAGGTAAACACATTTGCTTTGCAAGGATCAGCCGTATAGATGGGGCCAGGACTAAAAATGGTGGCCAGCCACCTACAATAATTCCTCTATTTGCTGAATTAGCATGTAAATGCATACGACAGACCATACCAACTGCTGTTTCTGTGCAATGTCAAATCTACTTCACTGCATAGGGATCTGTGAGGGATCTGTTTGGGGGGTGAAAACCCAACGGATTTTCCCGACTTGGCCCTCCAGATTCTGTTGTTTTCCCCATGCTGGCACCAACTCGATCTGATGCGAGTCGAGCCAGCACATGGATGTCCGCTTGTAAAATGGGCCGTGATTTGTGCTAGGTTTTTTTTTTTTTTTAAAGCTCAGGAAATCTGCGCAAATTGTGGAGCCCAATATCTCAAACTTGCACAAATCCAAGCCTTTCATGGGGCCAACCTGACTCAAGCTGGCTGCCCCACCACTGGGACCCCCCTTGTTGCCTAAAACCCCCCAAACCCAGCAGCATAATCATAAACAACTGAACTGCAATAAACAGTACTTATCGGAACAAATACATTACTGAAAGAAATCAGATATGGTATGCATAATATTGGTGGGAAGAATGAGGGGCCAGTAAGAGACTAAAAAAAACCATGACTCTGTTTGCACAAATCATGGGAGCTGAAAAGTAGTAACTGAAAATATTAATGAAAAATGTGTCTATTTGATGTGCGCAAACCACATAACCCTAGTGCGGATGCTGAACTAGATGAAATTGACAATGACATTTTCTTGGTGAAGTAGGGAATATGGTGCAGTAAGGATGAAGTAGGGAGAGGAAGAAACTGACAAGGATATTTACCAAGGGAATATGCAGCACCCGGAGTTCCATAACAGACTTGCGAATGCAATAAAATATTAAGAACAGCGCAAACCCATTTACACAAATTTAAAGATTCAGACCCAATTTGCACAAATCACCATTCGTGAAAAAGGCGCTACAAATACGCAGATCTAAGTTCTCAATGTGCACAACTATTACGTGCACATTTCTAGAATCCCAAAAAAGAATCTGGTATGGTCCGCTTCCGATCGCTGGACTGGAAACGCTGCAGAAATCCATCAGGCTTAAACGAAATGGATTTCCCATCATCGCACATCCCTAAGATATATTGGGACAAGACAAAAATATGTAGCATTGATGCAGCTGAGAAGCCATCTCTTGAAAGGCATATATAATTTACAGAAGATTATGCTGACCTGATGGCAAGGACAGACTTTTATTCACAGAACTGTGCAGGCACTAACTCCATTCACGCATCATACCAAGCCCTGGCTTGCACAAACCATAGTTAAGCAACTACACCATGGTTTTGGGTTTCCAAACATATAAAATAATGGCTTGTCTCCTTTAATTGTCCACCTGCTCAGCACTCCTATTCCTAGGAGATACAGGACTCTCCAGAGGTGGAGCCATGGCCCTAACTATGGTTTGTCAATTCAGACATCACATCAAATCATAAGCGTGGTTGAAAAGACACTTCAACCCATGGTTTCTCAGTTGAGAAATCATGCCAAACTATAATTCTTTTTCCTTAAATCATGGCTTGTTGTGCTGTCTGAAATGAACCACTAGGATTCAAGTTCATTTACTACAATCAAGTTATTAATCTATGCTTTTCTTTTTTTCATGGAAAAAAAATACCTACTTCAGTGCTGTGAAGCTATAGTCACTTATAACATCTTCAACTATATAAGAATCCCTTACAGAGCTTCCCTTCAAATTTAGGACTTGCCTCAGTAAGGATACAAGGTGTCAAGCTATTCTTCCTTGGAACTGGGAATCAAGTATAGTACCATAGTTTTAAGGTATACGGTAAGTAGTGAAAGCATTGATAGATATATTTTTTTATTAATACCATCTTGGACAAAAACACTTCTAATCAATTGGTCCTTGTCATTTACAATCCTAGTGGAAAACTATTTGCAATCCCCAACCACTGGATTCCCACAACAGTGGGAATTTTGATATATAAAAATGCCACGAACATTAATATTTTCTCTTTGCAAATTCGTACAAAAAGCCTGGAACACAGAAAATCCATTCATAAGCAACATGTTGATATTTGTACATCCACACAGCAACCAAGAAGATTGGTGTGTCTACTTTCCATTTTCAGCACTGAACATTCGTTCCTAAGAAGAGAGGAAAACAAACATTTAACAAGTGCCCTAATCATATGAGTCATTGGGCAGGTTCACATGTCACCCTAACCTACCTGGCAATAAGCCACGGTGGGTTGATAGTTGTGTGAACAACCTACAGTGTGCCCGACAGACGATAGTGGTTATTCAACCCTCCTTCCCCCTTGGTCCTCCTGTGGGTATCTCAGGGGACTGCATGGCAAGACTGACTTAGCTGCTCCACCCACCAGCGAATGTGAGCCTTTTTTGCTCAATCTCCCCCCACCCCACCCCGAGAGCATGATCTCTGTTTTGACAGCCAGTGACAGCCCCTTCAAAGTACCCAAGCGGCACATTGGAGGGGCTGTCAGTGGTTGGCAACCTTTTTAAAAAAACAATTTGTGCCCACAATGTGTGGAGATATTTTTGTTATTTTTTAAAATATTTCTTTAGGTGGACTTATGCACTTTTGAAGGTCTGCAAGTTGGAAGCCTCAGCTGGGCAATGTCCGTGGCGAGATCCTCATCTTTTTCTTTTTTGTTCTTTCTTTTTTGCAGCCATATGCCCCTGTCAAAAAAACAACAACCATTGTCCTGTCTAAACCCTGTTTTAAAAGGGACCCAGAGTTTTGACAGCTGTCAAACCACCCCAAAAAGGGGGTGGGATGCACTTTTGCACTTTCCCAAGCAGCTAGAGTCTTGGAGAAAAGTGCAAAAAGCTAACCCTAACCCTGAGGACAGTCTGGGTGAAAAAGAAAAAGTTGAGGACCTCACCACAGAGGTGGTGTAAATCGCGCAGTGATTCGCGCCACCCCCTTTTCACAAGCAAAGATCACTCGCAGCTTTACTTTCCCTTCACAGCTTGCCTTTTAACACCTGTCATGAGAAAGAAAAGTACAAAAAACCCTATTTTGAGCCTCTCTGGGTCAATGTCCAAGGCTGGTACCTGCTGCACTTTGACAGCAGGTACCTCCCAGGACATTGCCCAGCTGAAGCTTCCAATTTGCAGACCCCCAAAAGTGTGCAAGTATGCACTTGCACAAATCCGCTTAATTTTTAAAAAAGAATTATGAAAATATTTGCACACATTGTGGGCACGCACACACAAAAAAGCTGCCAATCAGTGACAGCCCCTCCAATGTGCCACTTGGGCACTTTGAAGGGGCTGTCACTGACTGCCAAAATGGAGATTGTGAAAACTGGTTGTCAAGCCAGAGATCACAATCTCTGGAAAATAAAAGATTAAGGGGTGGGGGAGCCCTGGCAAGCAAAAACGGTTTGCAATCATAGCAGGGGCCACCCAGCCAGTGCCAGTCACCCCAAAGTACTGCTTGGGCACATGTGGGGTGGCTGGCACTGGAGGTGGCCCAGGCAAGCTTGGCAAGAGGGCTTTGCCGCTCTTGCCAAGCTGCTCGCTAGCCACTTTCTGGTACCCATCCATGATGGGGCTGGTCACCCAAGTTGACAACACAACAACCCATCATGGGTAAAACAACCCCAAGAACAAGCCATGGGTTGTCAGGGTGGCTTGTCACCCATGATGGCTTGTACTGTCATGCGAACCAAGTCATTAAAGTCTAACCCAGGAGAGTTTAGCATATGTCAGTTTTGAATTGATACATTTGCAAAACTGCATATGTGGTTGACATTACTTCAGTTTCAAATTAGTAGGCTTATAACAGCAAATAAAGTTCCAAATATGGAGAAAGAATAAAGAAGATCAAAGTTGTCATCTTTTTGAGTTCTAATATTCAAGAGAACAGCATTTCAGAACTTTTTATCACTGAAGTGTTAAGGTTCCAAATCCAAGCTTTGAATTTACATTACAACAGCCTTGTGCTAAAACTAGCATACTTATACTTTCAGCCTCCCTTCAAAAAGACAGACCCATCAATTTGCCTGTAATGAGTCCTGTCAAATTGTTTATATATTTATATTCAACCCCTAGTAACATGTAGGAATCAAAACATGCAAGAGAATCTATAAGCCCACCATAATATGACATAATGTTTATATTAGCAGCATCACATGCCAACATGTGCCATTCTAAGGGACCTGGAGGATAGTTCTGTACCAAGACAAAAAACAAACCCCTTTTAATTTTACCTTTATCATCCGTTCCAGTTTAACTGCATCAGCAGCAAACTTTCTGATCCCATCAGACAATTTCTCCACAGCCATTTGGTCTTCATTATGGAGCCAACGGAATGTCTTCTCATCCAGATGGATCTTCTCTAGGTCAGAAGCCTGAGCTGCATTGAGGAATATAAGACATTATTGAATCACAGTATAGCTGGTAAAGCTTGTTGTATATAACAGCTCTCAACAGATGCCCAATTGATCCAATCGTACGTAATTCAACTAAATGGTAATGCAGCAGTTGCTGCTGCCCACATTTACAGAGCTCCCATACGAAATGTTTATCTCAATTACCTTACAGAAATCAAACATCTAATCGGAGTTCAAAACACATACTGACTTTCATTTGCTTATTAGTGTTATGCTTTCAGCCCCACAGTAGGTTGTACTGCATATCATTCAGCAACATATTGATCTAAACACTCTTTTGAGCATTCAGAGCTGAAAAGATGAACTGACAGGAGTGCTATGATGAACCTATTCTACCCCATATCAGCCCTGGGGGCTTCTCCAAAATCTCCCACCAGTATGCAGTATTTACTTACTATGTCTCTGTTGCCAGATTCTATAAGAATTCAAGAACTAGAGCCCTCAAGAACATTAAAAAGTCCTCTGCATAATACAACAAATCAGCTGAAGTACTCCTTAAGCAAAAGTTCAGCCGTTACACAAGAAGAAGGATGACAGTGAAGGACCACTGCCAGATTGTTATTCTACTGAATCACACCATATCAAATGTTAATGCAGAAGAAAACTTACCATCTTTGATAGTGAGCCCTGGCGTTAGCTTGCTGCTATCTTTACTGAGTTCTGCCAGAAGCTTGGGTGAAATGGTGAGATAGTCACACCCAGTCAGTGCTTTGATTTCTCCAGTGTTTCGAAATGAAGCTCCCATCACAATAGTTTTATAACCATACTTTTTGTAGTACTTGTATATTTTAGTGACACTTCTCACTCCTATAAAGGAATATGGGTAACTTTAAAGAGCAGTATTAGGCAGAATTATTCAATTTTGAAGAAACTCAAGCCTCAGCTCTTGTAGACTAAACATTTCAGCTTGGTTGTGCTACAATCTTAATTTGTTAGCCATGTTTATTCAGTTACCTGGGTCCTCTGATGGCTCATAGGCTTTTTTGTCTGTATTTGCAACATGCCAATCTAGAATACGCCCAACAAAAGGAGAAATGAGGGTGACCCCTGCCTCTGCACAGGCAACAGCCTGAGCAAAGGAAAACAGCAATGTCAGGTTGCAATGGATCCCATGCTGCTCTTCAAGAATCCTGTAAAAGGAAATAGTCTTAGAGCAGAATTACTTTTCCCAACAATTACGCTTACACTGATGAAGTAAGACTGGGTACAGAATTTTTCTACATGCATTCTATTTTCTTTTAAATCATATTACTAAGTTTTAAAATTAATGATTAGCATGTATTTGCTTCACTTAAAGCTCCAATTCTAGATGACTAACTTTAACATCAGAAATGAAGGTTCAAGGGTTCTAATCTAGACAGGGGCAGAGAAGTTGATATTCAGTAGCCATCAATTGGTTATGCATTAATGCACCAGGTATAAACTTACTTGGCAGCCTGAATGCCCTCCCATGTTGATGACAGCTTGATTAGGATGCGATCTTTACTAATTCCTGCTTCCTTGTAAAGATCTATGAAGCGTCTGGCCCTCTTAACCATGCCTTCCTTGTCAAAAGACAGCCTTTCAAATAAAGTGATTTTTTAAAAAAGATTAAAACATATCTTTTTGCCTTTAGCAAATAGCACTCATGTTAGCAGTATTATTCATGAAACAGAAGCTATGATAAAGCTTATCTAGAAAGGAGTACTGGTTCTACAGTTAGTGAGTCACTACTGCATCATTGTGCCTCAACAAGTTTGTATTTTCTGGGATTATTCTGCCCAGTTACAGAGAACTTTAATGCAAAATAACTTACATCATGTCAGCAACTCGGGGAATGAAAGGGCTGCTTCACCATATTTTACCAACACAAAAGTACACACTTTCCCTTTTGCCTATGTACTTTAATGTGTGAGTCATATACGGTACATACGCAGTTTGCTATCTGTACACAAATTGGGAGCCAATTACAAGTCCCCACCATATGTACTCATGGCAACATAGTGAGTTCACACAACATGACAACCCATTGTGGTCCAAACCCAGAGCGTTTCGCACAGGGTGGCTTATTTTTCGGCAACAAGCCACAGAGAGAACCCATGGCTTGTTCTAGGGTTGTTCTTGCCCTCGATGGATTGTCATGTCCGAACCCAGGAGACTGATTTTATTGTGGATTGCCACAATCAGCTACAGAGCCACGTGGCAAGAGCGGCAGAAACCGCTGCCGGTCTTCTCGCACGCAATCTTGCTTGCCGAACTCTGCCTTGCAACATATTCCACTGTGGCAGCCTGCGCCCCCCCTTGCAGTCTCCTCCCCAATCTCCTGCGGTCTTTTGCTGCTCCACTTGTCAGCGATGTCATTTTTTCTAACCCACGTGAGCCAGCTGTGTGAAATTTACACAGCGACCTTGAAAGGAGCTTATTCTCCCAAAGGAGCTTTGGTTGTGTCTTCAATGTGCCCTTCATCCACCCCCTGCAGCATGGCTTTTGAAACAATTCTCTTGGAGAAGAATCCTGTAAATATTGTAGATGAAATTACTTACTGTGGAGAGAAAGCCTGAGCACACTGCTGAACCCTGACATATTGAACCCTGACATGTTTTCCCCTTTTCTGCTGTCACCCCTCTGTCTGCATAATCCCCACCTGGGGCACAGGAGACACAATTCTGGGCAGACCGGTTATACACAAGCCACATCTGCCACATCTGCATACCTTCAATGGGGCACATTTACACTTCCCTCAAAGAAGCACATAACATTCCGGAGGTGGGGAGGGGCGCAGTCTCAAAGAGCTGCAAAGTACCCCAAAGTACCCAGGAGATGCCAGCACCCAAAAGGTGCCACCACCCCGCGGGGCGGGACCAGCCCACCTGATCATCAAGGGCGGGGAGGGGGCGAGGGAAGGTAGAAAAGATACGTGCCACAGAACAAAGGGTTGTTGGGAACACGGTGCAGGCTTGTACAGGTCAGGTCGCTAGTCCAGCTAGGGCCAAGCAACTTCCAACCCTGGGCGGGGCGCCCGGCGATCAGCAAAGCAAACCGCCTACGTTAGAATCTAGAGTCAAAGTCTCTGGTGTCAGGTAATATTCTGCATTCGAGCAAAGCCTACCTAGAAAGCAAATTGAATACTTCCGTTTTCCTATCTGTATTGACTGTTCTGTTTATACTGTGAAATTCCTGTAGTCTATTAGTTCCGCTCCATTAAACTCTTTTGTAACTGACTACCTTGTGGCTTCCCTGTGTTTCCAAGGGGATACCTTGTCAATTTCACAAGCAGCTGAAAGTAAAGGTTTTGACAGCTGCGTACAGGGCATGACTTCGGTGCCGGTTAACTCGTAAGGTGCCGAACCCACGCAACGGACCAAGTTTGGTCCGCCACACTTACGCATTCTTTTGACACTTTGCAGCACTTTCTACATGTCCCGGGCAACTTTTGAAATCATAGCATTAGAAACCAACCCAGCACCAACATAATTAACCAACAGCTGAAGACAGGGCTGGCAATTGTGGTATACAAAGGTCTTTCTAAAAAGCAAGATCCTCACCATACAGTGGAGGACCATTAAAGATAGCAAGGCCCTGTCTGTAGTCTGGACTGTCTGAGTCAATAGAACACAAGAGGGCCTCCACAGATGAGCTTACCAAGCAAGCACATTCATATAGGAGAAGGTAGTCCTTTATCTAAAGATAGATATCAGAAGGTAAATGAATTCAGAAGGCACACACCTTGCATCTACTTCTGTGGACACACGACCAGGTATCCTCTTCAGTATTTCTGCTCCAAACAATACAAAAAGCTTGTCACAAGCATTTGTAACCTGATCATCTTCTGAGCTGGAAATATATAATTACCAAAGAGAATTATGAATACCGAGGAAAAAAGTATACAGGAATAAAACAACCATGTGATGCTAACAGAGTGTGTAAAAAAATTATTTCCTAGGTCACAGGCCAAAATGGGAACAGTTAGCTTGTTGTTTGTACTATGTTCTGATCTTGATCTTTCTTGGTCAGCCATAGCCTTTACTTGTAGGCTGACACCAAGATTTTAAAACTAAAACACAGCAGGGACTCAGGGAAACCCTGTAAGTCATAACTACCAAGTCTGAACAATAATGGGCTACTCACCCTCCAAGTTTCTTCCCATATGCAATAGCATCTTCCACCAGTTGCTGGTAGGATGGCATCTGGGCCGCAGCTAGTATCAAGGAAGGATTGGTAGTAGCATCCAGAGGCTTGTACTCCTCAATAGCTACAGAAACAAAAACAGCCAATAAAAATGGGTTAGCCAGCGCTACAATAATTAATTTAAAGCATATGCAACAAGATGGAAACAGTGGCACCTAGGCCTTATCGCATCATACATGGTAAAATCAGTAAAACAAAAAACCCAGTACATGGAGAAGATGGAGGCCTCATCTTCAAAGCCAGAAGAATGATGTGATAGATTTGTAAGATGGCAGAAAAGACTGTACTGCTTCAGCCTTCAGGTACAGGAATCACATTTTGAAAAATCTCATGTAAAAAAACTTATCTGCATGTAGAAAACTAGCACACGGGGAGGCTATAGTCCAGCTCACTTTCTACCTCATGGGCTAGCTTTTATTTGTGTGTTTTTTTTAAACTTGCAAGGATTTTTTTTATTTTCACATCTACTGCACCTCTTCAGGATTCTACCACCTTACACTTCTGAATGTGTAGAGACTAGGCCTAACCAAACTGCTAAGGAGTAAAACAGAAGGGAAAAAGTTTAAAGGGCATTATATAGAAGAAAGCAAGTTCATTTATGTAGATTTCTATTGGAAATTTGTATAGGTTAATATATAAACGTGTATAGGTTAATAGGTTGTATAACTCAATAATCAAATATGATATGACCTTCTTCCAGGGGTAATAAAATTATAAAAATGGGAATTATTAGTTTTGACACACAAATGAGAAAATTGCATTAATATAATTTTATAGAAATATCTTATGATGCATTGTACTTTGACTAGTTTGCAGTCCTGCTCAAGCTGCAAAGTATTTAAAGTTGTTTGTCAATTATAAAATAATTTGTTATAATCCATTTTCAATACCCTTAAAATCTGACTGAAAAAAAAAAATTAAGCCGGTGTGGAACACTGTTGAAATCTTTTTTCAAAACAGTTCCACCAAGCACTCTGGCTCAACATACAATCATATTTAGAAGATTGCTTAAGACACCATTCCAAGATGTTAAAAAGATGGCCAATTTCACTGTCACCAATATAAGCACAGATGACTTAATTGGCTCTTTCAATATCTTCTCACTGTAGAAAGCCTTATTTTTTTATTATTAATATTATTAAGATATACAGCATTATTTGCTAAAAAGTCATCAAGATGGTACACACTGTTTTAAAACACCTTGGTCAAATATAAAAATAGACATATTTTTTTCCAACCATTAGAAAATATATACAAATTAAAGCTTGTTTCCTACAGCCTATCAAGCATCTAACACTACAAAGTGACCCAGTTTGCACGTGATGGCCAACTATGGGGTATTTAGCCCCTGGTTGGTCAGGGCCACAGGAATGTGCCTGTTTGCTGCTTCTGCTTTGCATCTGGCTTATGTGCAAACCTGGAACTGGACTGTTGAGGAAGAGAGAACCCAGAGTTTTAGCCCAGCAACAAACCATGGATTCCTGGGTTGTTTCATAAACTGGATGCAAAGCGGAAGCAGCAGGCAGGAAGCAGCGTGCCCACTTGCTCCTACACAGCCCTGACAACTCATGGGTTGTCAATTATGTGTGAACTGGGCCATTGGGTTTCAAGAGGCTCGGTAACTTTACTGCTTTGTAATGTCTTTTTGCAAAACAATCCTGTGGACAAGCAGGTTTGATACTGAATAGCTTAGAGTGCTTTTTTTGAACATCAGGATTCATCTGTGTCCAGAGAAGTAATGCTCCATTAAAGAAAAGTCTGGCAAAATTAGAAACATGATCAATGACTATGTTTCAATAAACAGTTTTTCAACACAGGCAATGAACAGTCATCAATGCTATTTAACTGTTTGCACACACAGCCCATTCAGAAGAATTTTGGAATGTCAGGTTAAAAGTGGCATCTATTCAATTCTTGGTTTTAGCACAATTTTGTTTGTAATCAGCATTTTTTCCCAGAACACAGAGAAAACAGTAGGCCCAGTGTTTAGATGTTTTTCTCTTATCTGGATATGAAAAATCTTGAGAAACAGATTTAATTAAGACCAACAATTAAGAAGTTCAAGGCACAATCCTTAAACATTACTGGCTGGGGAATTCTGGGTGTTGTAGGACTTTTCTCTGTCTAAATAAGGGTAGGATAGCACCCCTAGTTATGCAATCTGCTGCATGAGCTTCCTTGCTTATAAAGAATGAGGAAGTACCATTTACTCCATCCCCTCTTTCCCCATCTCAGTACCGTTACCATTTCTTGTTTGCATTCATAGTGCATCACAAACCCAGAATTCTGTTTTCATTGTGCAGGAGACAGCAACAGACTGAATAAGATACAGCGTCAAGTTTTCATTATGCTGAAGAGGCATCTAGCCCCTCAACCTGCATAGACTATGAAAAGTACATGATGCAAGCATGGCTGACAATGAAAATAACGCTTTTGTGTAGACAGAGCAATGCATGCTGGAGGATTTTCCTCTGTGTTTTGGCACAATGCTCCCCTCCCTACTTCCTCCACCTCATCCCTAATGCAAATTCTGAGGTTTCAACTTTATACTGCGTAGAAGTACGCACATTACTGAGAGATCCCTCCAGCAGGTGAATTTATAACCTAAACCTTCGGTCCACCTTCTTCAGTCAAGGAACAAAAGTACTTACGGTACTCATTGCAAGCTCAAGTAAATAAAATTTCACTCTTTATTCATGCCTCTTTGTAACATTTCAGTTTTCTTTTAAGCAATAATTATACAGGAAATCACTAAGATTAACTAACCTAACATAAAGCAGAATCCCTATCCAGGTAGTGTAATAATGTCCAATCCAATATGGGAGCAAATGTTATTGAAGTGCACCATCTGACAATTCTTGTCACAAAACCCAATATATGTGAAACCATTTGGAAATCTAAGGGCTGCTGCATACAAACTAGAAAGATGTGATCACATGGTGAAACTGCAGGCAGGTATTACTGAACATACATATTGTAAACTGAAATGCTTTTGTACCGATTATAATCTCCAAACTAACTTAAGAAGAACATGCCCAATTTCTCTCCAAAGTTGCACAAGTGCCACCACAGAAATGCAATACCTTCATCCTCATATGTGACATTCTTAAAGATATTATGCAATGTTTCTTGAGTAAATCTACAGATTAGCAGCAGGCCTTAAGCCCAAAATTGGTTTCCAATGATTGACAAATAAGTTGGCAAGCGACTCTAATGAGAAAAGGAGCCCAGGATGGGTGGGAGTTTTAAAAAAAGGAAATTCTAAAGGCACAATGGCAAACAATTCCCACAAGGAAAAAAGGCAGAGGGCAACAGAAGAAGCCAATGTGGCTTCACAAAAAACTCAAGAGATGACCTGAAAACAAAAAAGGACACATATAGGATGTGGAAGGAAGGCCAGGCTACAAGGGAAGAGTACAGGCAGGTAGCACAGAACTGCAGGAATAGTGTCAGGAAGGCTAAAGCTGAGAATGAGCTGAGGCTAGCGAGGGATGCTAAAAACAAGAAAGCTTTCTTCAGATACATGCATAGTAAAAGACAAGAGGAAAGAAATGGTGGTTCAACTACGCAATGAGGATGGCAAATTGATAACAGAAGACAAAGAAAAGGCAGAAGTGTTCAATTCCTACTTCGGCTCGGTCTTCTCCCAAAATACAGTTTATGTCCCCCCTGGCAAACCTGAAGTGCGACTGAAGGGGCAGGATTGAAGCTTGAGATTGATAGGCAAATGGTCAAGGAGCACCTGATTACTTTGAACGAGTTTAAATCTCCAGGGCCTGATGAACTGCATCCTAGAGTAATAAAGGAACTGGCAGAAGAACTCTCAGAACCACTGTCTATTATCTTTGAGAAATCATGGAGGACAGGTGAAGTGCCAGATGACTGGAGGAGGGCAAATGTTGTTCCTATCTTCAAAAAGGGCAAGGAGGAGGAACCTGGGAACTATAGACCAGTCAGTCTGACATCAGTCCCTGGGAAAATTTTGGAGCAGATTATAAAGAAGTCAGTCTGCAAGCACCTTGAAAACAATGCAGTGATTACTAGAAGCCAGCATGGATTTGTCAAGAACAAATCCTGCCAGACTAATCTGATCTCATTTAGTGATCGGGTAACCTCCCTTGTGGACTGTGGGAATGCTGTGGACATCATGATATCCTGGTTAGCAAGCTAGCTAAAAGTGGGCTAGATGGAACAACTATCAGGTGGATCCACAATTGGCTACAGAATCGGACTCAAAGAGTGCTTATCAATGGTTCCTTCTCAAACTGGGGAGAGGTAACGAGCGGGGTACCACAGGGCTCGGTCCTGGGCCCAGTACTCTTCAACAATTTTATTAATGACTTAGATGAGGAGGTGCAGGGAATGCTTATCAAATTTGCAGATGACACAAAGTTGGGTGGAACAGCTAATACTCTGGAAGACAGAAACAAAATTCAAAGCCATCTCGATAGGCTGGAGCGCTGGGCCAAAAACAACAGAATGAAATTTAATAGGGATAAATGCCAAGTGCTGCACCTAGGGAAAGGAAACCAAATGCAGAGTTACAGAATGCCCTGTCTCAACCTGCTAACTCACTACCCATCAGCAGGAAGTAATTGTTAAGCAACAGAAATATTTCAACCTCTTTCATAAGACTGTTTACAAAATATTTCCAGCATGTTTAACTGAGTTTCTCTTTCATACTGTTACATTCTTTGAGCAGCCTTTACTTTGGTCAGTGGATTACCGCTATAAAAATTAAAAGACAAAACCCTGCACTTAGACAACTTACATTCTGGGTTGAATTGTTGAATTCTGGATTGAATACTGAAATGTTGAATTCAGCAACCACTAATTCATTTCTGCCATACTATAGTGCAGTGCTGGAATATACATAGCCCTGCCTTCAATTATAGGCATGAATTTAACCCAGGGTGAACAATGAGGTGGCCACGTCTGCTGATGACACCAAATTATAATTAGGGTCGTGGGGAGAACAATCCTATGGCCCCTGGACAGCATCTAGGGGGTCATAGGATACTTCAGATTCCCAGATCTGAGGTCAGAAACAGAACTCCAACTTCAGAACTGGAAATCCATGCTCTGATCCTGCCCCCCAACCACATCGGAAAGAACCACACCGGCTGTTTCTTCAAGATTGGAAAATCGACCTCAAAGAGGGGTAAAGGGGATGGGGATTGGAGGAGACTGGGACTGCCAGGATACAAGGTATCCTGACAGCGCTCCAGCCTCCTTCCCTCCGCCTCTGAAGTGCCTCAGTTAGATGTCCAAAAGCAGCCATCTAGCTGAATTGCAGAGTGGGAGGTGTGGGGAGGCAGAGATCACCTCTGCCACTCCTCCAGCTCTGCACTGGATGCTCATAAGCCTCATAGTTCAGAGGCTTACGAGCATAGAGGTTACAATTGATAGGACTGCACCTTAAGACAAAAAGGGACTGCAAAGAGCTCCAAAAGGGTCTCTTCAAACTGGGGGAATTATTCCTTCAGTTTTTAAAATTGTGCTAGTGCTGCTGGTTTTTACTTTGGTTTTATTCTGTTCTTTTAAAGGTTGTTAAATTACATTTTATTAAGTTATTGTATTTTATGTTTTGTGAATAGATGAATAGAGCTTCATCTATTGAGCGGCATAGAAATTAAATAAATAAATAAATAAATAGCAAATGTGGTTCAGTATAAGCAAATGTAAAATAATGCACATGGGGGGGGGGCTAACTTTACATGTACCCTGATGGCAGTGACTGACCAGGAAAGGGATGTTGCGGTTGTGGTGAACAGCTCAGTGAAAAGGCTGACCCAGAGTGCAGCTGCTGTGAAAAAGTCTAATTCCATGTTGGGGATCATTAGGAAAGGAATCAAAACTAAAACTGCCAATATCACAAGTTCCTTATACAAATCTACGCTTAGAAAACTGTGTACAGTTCTGGAAGTCCCACAAGCAATCATACTCCAGTTGCTGGGGAATACAAGTGGACAGGTGCTATTGCACTCATGCCCTGTCATGGGCTTCCCATTGGCATCTAGTTAGTTAGAACAGAATGCTGGACTAGATAGGCTTTTTGCTCTTAAGAACAGAACTCAATTCAACTAAATTATTCCTTCCCCACGCTCTTTTAGCAATAAACTATGCCTGTAAATTGTTTGCTTCTAATATACTCAGAGCTGCAACAACACCCACTGCAGACAAGAATAAAACTGCTATATGTGGCCCCATTTAAGATCTGTATCCAGTTTATACGAATCCAAATAAACTCAGGCATACACCCCAGAACCTTTTAGTAGTGGCTTTGACTTTACTGCGGGGGGTAGTCATGCCAGTTAAATTTTCAACTAGCATAATTTATCCTAAACAAATGATCCAAGCGAAGCAGGAGGGTGGAGCCAAATTTCACTAGGCGCAAAACCAAACAGAAATCCAGTAACCAAAATTAAGGAGGTCGAACCTTATTATTGATTGATTGTATTTTTAAATCGCCCATCTAGCCGGTACCCAGCCACTCTGGGCAATGTACAACATACAATAAAACAAAACATTAAAACCTTGCCCTTCTTCATGACCCTTTTAGCAAGGTGGAAGGGGAAATAGCCTTTCCGTCTCCGTTTAAGTAGGGCGATTGGACGAGCTGGGCTTGACTAATAAAGCCTCGTTAATCTGATCTGATGAACCCCAGTCTCGCTTTCCCCCGCCTTATGCCATCATCTGGTTCCCCAGTTCCTGAGGCTGCACCCTTACGCCCATTTACTTGGGAGTAAACTCCATTGAGCACAGTGGCGCCTTACTTCCGAGTAAACATGTCATAAAATCGGACGGTGAAAAACTGTCTCCTTTATTCTTCTAATTCCTTTATTACAGGTAGCGACAGCCACGAGCTTCCCACCTGAGGGAGGGGGGAAGAGTTGTTCTCTTCCCACAGAACCCGGAAGAGGCCTAGTTGTGGGCAACAAAGTTAAATCAAGTCGGGAGCGGCCTTGACAGGGACCTCTGCACTCGCTCTCCCAGCCCGAGAGACGTGAAGGGTACCCTATTTGCTCGCCCTCTCCATCCCCTCTGTGGAAGGGTTCGGCGACTGAATGAGGGACACGGCAGCGCCTCCTCACCATGGAAGTCCCCGGTGTCGGCCACCACCGTTGTGTGCTGCTTGAGCTGCTCCAGCACCGACTCCATTTTCGGCTTCTTCACGGGGGAAACTGACATGGCCCGTCGACGGAGAGGGGGCGCGGTTGCGCCTCGCGAAACCCTTTATATACCCTCGAAGGGGGGAAAACGTTGAACGGCGCGCGCCCTTCTCTCGCTCGCGCCACCCAAGGCTGTGACAAGCGGCGGGCGGAAGCGGTGACCGCGCGAGACGGAGGGGAGGGGAGGAGTTAGGCGAGCAAACGCCGATGCTGCCATTGAACTCGCTTCACCCCACCCCTTTTACGGGCTCGCGCTAAACCAGAGAGAGAGAGAGAGAGAGAAGGCGATGGTGGGGCGCGAGAGGCAGAGCCGGTAGTGGGCGGGTGCCTCACGCGGCATTCCCCCCCCCCGACTTCACAACCAATCACGGACTGCAGCTGACCGTAGGAAGAGAGGGCAGGGCCAGAGCTAATGGCAGCTTTGTGAGGAGAGGGAATTGTCCAACCATGGGAGGAGAGTAAGGGGAAAGGTGCCTGAGCGATTTGGTTATCTCCTTATTTCCCCTCCCCCATTCTGGATTTGTACTTTAGCGTGAGGAAATTCTGCGAGATGTTATAAATTAGATTATCCTCCCCCCGCGCCTGCAGTCCTCTCTCTGTTTGATGTACTATTGTGGTAGTTGTAGAGTGGTTTCCTCCTACCCGCACCCCATTTCACCTCACGCCTTTAACGACAAGCCTCATACACAAAAAATGAAGCAAATGAACCCGTTCTTGTCATGGTGATGGGGGAAGTTTCGCCTGCTTCATTTCTGTATCAGGCTTCTGCTGAAAGCACAGAAGCAGGGCTAGAAGGAAAGGTGGCAACCTAGGTAGTTCTGCCATTGCCTTTTGTGGAGAAAGCCTGAGCACACATGGTTGAATGAACCCTGACATAGTTTTCCCCTTTCGCTGACACCCTTCATCCCCATCCTTTCTTGCATAATCCCCACCCAGGGGGCAGGAGACACAGTTCTGGGCAGACCCATAGCTACATCTGCATACCCTCAAGGAAGGGCATAAACATTCCGAAGGTGGGGCGCAGTCTCAAAGAGCTGCAAAGTATCCAGGAGATGCCAGCACCCAAGAGGCCACCACCCCACAGGGCGGAACCAGCCCACCTGGTCATCGAGGGCAGGGAGGGGGCGAGAGAGGGTAGAAAAGACAAGTCCTCGAGAACAAAGGGTTATTGGGAACACTGTGCAGGCGTGCATGGGTCGGGTCTCTGGCTCCGGTCAGGACCAAGCTTCCTCCAACCCCAGACGCAGCGCCCGGAGCCTGGCAACACAGACTGCTACGTTAGCTCAGTAAGTCATAGTCTCTGATGTAAAGTTAATTCTCTGTATTAAGCAAAGCCTAGCCTTGTATGTGTATTGAAGCTTTCTGCTTCAGCGATTTTTATGGACTTTCTTGTTTACGGTGTGAAATTCCAGTAGTCTATTAGTTCCTCTCCATTAAACTCTTTGAAATTAACCGCTTGCTGTCTCAATACGATTCTATGCGATTCAGTGTCAATGGTTGGTAGCAGCTGGGTTTAAAATTCTCAGAAGCCGCGTAAAGGGCATTTCTTCGGTGCTGGTTAACCCTTTAAGTGCCGAACCCCCGCAACGGACCAGTCCCGGTCCGCCACAACTTTGATGAGTGCAAACCTTGGATGCTTTTGGATGCCCAGGATTCACATTATTAAGCTCTCACTCGCAGCAGATAAACACTAAACTGAAGATGAATTACTAGGGAGAAATATTTCTGGGTTGTGTGACTAGGATAGGCACCACTTACTGCTCTGTCACACCCTGTTAGGTGCCACATGTTATACCTGTATGTGGTAACATACAGGTATAACATGCACATTACCACTGAGAGAGGTAATGTGCACATTACCGTTGGGAGGAAACCATGGCTTATAGATCCAGACCTTAGTTTGGATCCAAAGTGGCATCTGTGACTCAGGGCATCTTTCACCAACTTGAGCTGGTTTCATTTGAATTCTGATGGAATGTACATTGAAATCAGCTCCCTCCTTGGATAGTCGCTGGAAAACTCGAGTCAAATGCAGGTAAACTTCCTGCATTGGAGCTCCTTGTGCTTCAATGTGCTCCAACTAAGCACTAGATCAGGGCATCCAATTCCAGTAGCAAGGAAACTGGTTAACTGCAGAGAGTTCTTATAGGCAACAGCAAAAGCGCATACAATAAAAAATCAGCTTGCCTTAAATTGTCCAGTAACCCAAATCTAAAATCTACATTGACTGCAGTGTAAATTCAATTTCTTTTCCACTTTCTGTCTGACATTGAGATTACACAAACAGTGCAACGGAGGCTCTCAAAATGCATTTTATACATTGTTCAGTATACATTTACATTGTCATGTTCTAGGTAAGGGAGAACTGGGTAGAGTTTTCTAGTAAACCCAGTCAGTAGTATCTCGGACAGAGGCCTTGCATACATAAATAGGAGCTTTAACTTGGTTGGAATACCACCACTGCTGCTAAGAGTCTTCCACAACCATGTTTTCATTACAAACACTATCAGGTGTGGATCTCCATACTCTCCCTTACCTATAATGAAATACCAAATCAGGAAAGGAAAAGCTGAGAAATGCATTCCCTTTTACAGCTCCTGTACAAACTTTATGCACAGAAGGTAGCAGATGGGCATCCTACCCTATCAGTTCTTTGATGTCTCTTGCTTGGAAAGGTTGATTCCAAGAGGGGAGATCCATTCTGCTACTGGTTTCCATTCTGCTAGTGCAGGGGTAGGCAACTTGTGGTCCTCCAGATGTTTTGGCCTACAACCCACCAGCTTAGCCAATGGTGAGGAATGAAGAAAGTGCCTGGCCCAGCCAGAGATTGCTGATACTCTTCCAGTTTAATTTCAGGTTCTGATTTACACCTTAAATAAATATAATTAAAAAACAGTTTGTATTTAATATAGTTGTGTGTTCTGGCATGGGGGATGGCCTTGAGGAAAACTGAGTTTTTAATGTCTCATTTCACCTTCGGCACTTATTGAGCCTTAATGTCTTGCCAGCTAAGCAACAGGAGGGCCGAGGGGGCACCATGACTGGGCTGTGCTTCGGGCATCTGCTGGCCTTAATCCGGCCCCGACAGACACCCATGCTGGCCAAATCTGCTCTGGAGGGTATCCCAACCCTCTGAAACAGATTTGGGGGGTGGGGGTGGGGAGCTGCAGGCAGAGGGGAGATCCATTCTGCTACTGGTTTCCATTCTGCTAGTGCAGGGGTAGGCAACTTGTGGTCCTCCAGATGTTTTGGCCTACAACCCACCAGCATAGCCAATGGTGAGGAATGATGAAAGTTGTAGGCCAAAACATCTAGAAGGCCACAAGTTGCCCACCCCTGCACTAGAAGATGACCAGTGTTGGATCCAACCCTGTGAGCTAAAATTTGGCCCATGAACTTAATTACACTTTGGGTGTAATCTTGCTGGCCAAAGGAAGAGTTTTCAGTATTCTACTTGCTCCATTTAAGCAAATATGCATGGGCCCCACCTGCTTGTCTTATGAATCTCTTATCACTCTGTGGATTGGACTGCTCTGTTAATGGATTCCAGGCAAGTTTGGGGTTATGATTCCAGTTCCTTTTATTACCCCCATGTTTGAAGATAAAGACTTGGGAAAATACAAGGGGCTTTTCTACGAGACATTTATCATGCACTCATCATTCCCTACTCATGGTTGTCCATGGGTTCTTTAGACGATGACACGACCCTCCAGTTTTGTTTCTGTGTCTAACCAGCAATTTTGGCAAGTTTTTTTTTTAGAGCAGGGAAAATGCAGCATTTAATTGTGAAAGCAAAAGAAAACGCCATTTCCACTTTTGTATTTGCGCTGTTCCACTATACCACAGTACCACCCGGAGGTTAAAAGCAGGAAACTCTCTTCATGTATTGCTCAGATCTCAATTCTGCAACAAAACTGAAAGTGTAATACAGCAGATTAACAGCCTCATTCTATCCTTGTTTTAGAAGTATGGCTTTTATTATTTCTGACTAACAAGGCATATATGCTCTAATTGTGTATAAGCTGCATACAACAAGAACCAGGAATTTTTGGAATTTACCTAGTGTTCGCCTTGGTTGGAGGCAGAAACAGAATAACAACTGTCCATCTATGTTTCCAGTTCCTGCAATGGAATAGGTTGGGTGTCAGTTACACCGATTGTCAGTGCTGGCAACCAATGGTGCAGAGTGCTGTTTTTTCCACAGATTGCAGGGACATATACCCCTTGCATTTTTGTTTCAACCTCCTTACTCCCATTGCAGGCCAAAGAGCAGCACCATCAAACAAACTGCTAGCTATTCTTTTAATTAAACTTGCAGGGAGGCCTGAACAAGGGCTTATAATTGTGGAATTTCCTATTTCAGTGAAGCTTCCATTCCGTCCCTATGTTTTATGTATCCTCCCATTGTAAATACATATGTTTTGAAAATCCAACGGATGTTGATTTGCATCATGCACATATTTATCTGGAAGTAAGGTTGGTTCTGACATCTAGAATGTTCTTCGCCTTTACAGGTCTGCATTCATGTAAAGCACCGAACAATGACTTGACTTCTCCCTAGATACCAATACATACTCCCAGTGTTTCCATTACGAAGGTGGCACTTTTTTTTCCTTTTCTTGCCATGGTAAAATCCTTATTCTCCCCATAGATCACAAACCTGTGCATAATCCTGTGCAGTGCAGCCCTCTGGTGGAATGCCAGGAGCTCAACCCTTTTTGACCCTGATGAAGCACAAGTAAGGAGGTTCTGAGGACTGTGAAAGGGGCAAGGAAAAATGGGTTCTGAGGAGACTTTGAGGGGAGAAAAAGGAGACAGGGATCATGAAGTAAGGTTCTGAGGAAACTGTGAAGAGGGAGAAACAGAGAGGAGAAAAGAGGCCTTGAGGAGGCTGAGAAAAAACCAGGAAGAGCAGTAGCAGCATTCTGTCCTCCCTCAGTCACCAAGTCAGCAGCTGCTCCACAACCAGCTGCCAGTGACAGACTGAGGCCTAGTACAGCCAAGGCCGGCCCTACCATTAGGTAGAGTATGGTGACCGACTCAGGCAGCAGATATTGGGGGGTGGCAGCAGCCCCACTGGCGATTCCTGCTGAGTCCCCAGCCATTCCCTTCACTGGAGGACAACTGCTGTGTATACTACAAAGCCTGTCCTGAGCTGCCTAAATCAGCCAGGTGCCTCAGGTTCAGTGGAAGACACAATCAGAACTCCTGAAGTAAGATTCAGTCCAGTTGGCTTCTGTATATGGAATGGACAGGGGGCATCAACTTCGCCTCTGGCAGAAAAATGTATTGGGCTGGCCCTCCATTGCCTAGCATGGGATACGACTGTTCTATGATTGCATCTGTAGCTACCACAGTCTATCTGTAGCACACTGAGGGTGCAATCCTATGGCCCTGAGAGGGCATCTCAGGGGCCATAGGCTTTTTTTGGATCTCTCTGTCCAACGGCCAAGAGGGAGGTCTGACCTCAGAGAGGGAGAGCTGACCTGCAGCTGTGGAAAGGTCTGCGGCCAGTGCTACTCTGATGTCGGAGAGGACAAAAAGGAGGCATGCCAGGAGAGGTTATGGATTCACAGGATCCAGACCCCTCCCATTACTCCAACATGTACTCAGAATGGGGGTAAAACACCAGCCCTGGTGCTGGCATAGTTTATTTCCCTCCAACTGGGAGCAATGGAAGTGAAAATTTGTGTTTTGTTTTTTTTGTTTTTTTTTAACAGTCATAAAAAGCCAAATAAAAGATGGAAAAAGCCACACATGCACCTTCTGCCCTGCCGTCATGAGCTGTCAGGGCATAGGAAAACGCAGTTCCTCTGCCCTGGTTTCTCCTTCTCCCTCCCCCATAAGACTGCTCTGTAAATGTGTTCACCATATATCTTTACAGAATTAGAATGTCCACTTCTATTAATGTTAACACACATTACAAAGTGAGAACAGAAGACTTTATTTATTTGTTACATTTGTTTTTCATTCTTCCAAGGAGCTCAGAATTATGGTTTTTTGTTTTACTATGTTGGACTTTCATTACTATTACTCCATATAACAAGCAATTTGTTTGCTTTGTCTGCTCTATAAGTCTGGTCTACAGTTAAACAAAAATAAGTGCATATTCTGCTGACTGTACACTTGCCAGCTTCATATGTAATATATACTTTATACTAGTTCTGATTCTTAGTGTGATTAAATTATATCAGCTACCTTTAAAATGCAACATATAATGTGAACATAATTTTAATTTAGTTATACCTCCATCATTTTTGTTTGTTTTTAGTTTTTGTTAAGAACCTTGTATACATATTTATGTACAGATAATCTAAAACCACTGTGGCTAATGTACAAATAACAATTATAGATGGAGAAACATTTAGCAGTGAAGTCTGTGTTTCCCAAAGTCTTGGTCTTGCAAAATTCTCCGAGCATGCAGAGGAATTGAACTTCTTTGGGATAAATGACAGATGAATGCGGTAGTTCATACCATGTACAGTCAGCATGTTAAAAGTCTTTGCAGGACTCATCTATAGCCCAAATACATTTTCAGATTTCCAGAATCAAAGTAAAAGAATATCTAGCAGCCATTTTTGTTCATACAGATATGTCTATTTCCAGATGTGCTAAAACATTAAAGCTTAATGGAGTTTTTATTCACCAACACCAGCTGCAACTATTGTCATAAACTGCTGCCCCAAATGAAACTGCATACTTTACAGCACTGAGCTAAGTAGTTTCAAACTGAGCATGGCAGACGTGGATTTATAGCCAGCCACATAATTTGGACAGAACAAGAACAAAGCATCTGAGAGCCACTACTACTTGTGAGGTTTGGCTTATATCTAATCATTCAAAAGAGACAATAGGCTGTGTAAACAGTCGGGCATACAGGGGCACCTGCATTTTAGCATGATGAACCAACTGAGAACAGCTTATTCAAGCAACATGAAACTGACTAAGAATTATACAAATAAAATTTGGAGTGCCTTTTTTATGGCCTTATGGGTTCTGAATATGTATGTGCTACACATATGTACTACATGCTTGTTCTCAAATGTTTCCTCCTCACCATATGGACCAGAAACTTTTAATGAAAGCTTCAATTCATTACAATATTCCCTAGACCCAACATCAGTAGCCTCATAGGCCCTATAATGTGCATCCCTGGATTAAAGCAAATTACATAGCTAGAATGCACTCAGGGCAGGGTGGTGTGGACACACATCAGGTTGGAGTTAAATCTCATGTTCTGACTCATCTTTTGATTAATGATTGATGATCAGTTGGGCAATACTGTGACTTTTAAGTCAAGCATGAATTCCAAGACAAACACAGCTAATCCATGCCCATCCCATATAGATAACAGGTGGATGAAACAGAAAAAGAAAAGCCCTTGCCAATCAGGAAATGTGAATGTGTTTCAATTCATTTCAGCCCCACCTTTTCCTTGAAGAAATAGGCATATTATGGAGAGAGAGAAAATGTTTCAGTTCTAGTATTTGCTTACTAACTCTAACTCTTGCAATACATCTATAAGTAGCAAAAGGTATAGCCCCCTCATTCTAAAGTCTGGCCCTGGCACTGCTTCATGATAATGGGTAAAATAGAGGGAAGGGCATTTAGGCGGCAATCCTATATACTGACCTGGGATTAAATCCCATTGAACTCTGAGTAGACATGTACAGGACTGCACTGTTAGGGACTTTGGGAAAACAAAGTGTCTCCTTATACCAGTCAGTAAGAAATGAAGATTTCTTATACACATTGCTAAGGACCAGTTTAAATATGATCTATTCTGCAAATCTTCATGCAGAAGATATATACAGGCCTGTGGCTCACGGCACGCTGGCTCAGCTTGTCTGAGTGTGGAAGTGGAAAGCTAAGCAGGGTCAGGCCTAGTTATTACTTAGATGGGAGAGCCCCTCCTCTAGTTTCCTGCACTGAGCAGGGGGTTGGACTCGATGGCCTTGTAGGCCCCTTCCAACTCTATGATCTATGAATCTATGTTCCTTTTTACATGATAATTTGAGCATTTAACTAAATTAGCTACTGAATCCTAATGGATGCTCCATATCATCACTTCAGGGTCAAAACAGAGCTGCAGTGTGATCTTGACCATGCAAGAACAAAGAAGGCATTCAAGGTGGGTTAAAATGTAATAACGGAGTCTTGAGGGTGTGGATGTGGGAGGGACCAGCACAACCAGTTGTCCAAAAGCTCTACAAAGTACATTCAGAAAGAATATACATTCACCTGGAAAGTAGTGATATCACCTTCAGCTCATGCTATCACTTTCTGTGGGGTTGGAGCAGCTAATGGTCATTTCAAAAGTGCCCTTGGATGAACCCTGGATATGCTTGATACAATTATGGTTTCTCTGTGCCTTTTTGGCAGCATATAAAAGCAATAAACACCATTTGGGAAAGAAAGAGATGACTTGGTGGCCAAATTCTTTCTGAAAAAATCCAAAACAAACTTAAATCACTTCCCTGCCAGTCAATCATCATCTTGTCTTCTATTTTCTGGGTAATTACATGTCACAACAGTGCCCCCAGAAAGTATTCCCACTCCCATGTTGGGCTAACCCAGGCCTTATTGTGTTATATACAATAAAAGATATGGGAGCATGTAATCTTCAAAACACAAGGCCTCAGAACATTCTTGTAGATGTATATCTGTATTTCCAGCCCCTTCTGTGAAGCTTTGTCACAGCAGCGATGGGCCATACAGGAAACAGATTACTTTGAGGTCATATTGCTTCATTACAGCCTTTGCTTAGAACATAAATTCTGCTCCTCCTCATACTCTGAACTTCACACACATAATGTCTATGTATAAAATATAGAGATACAAAAATAATACTTCATGCAATACTAGAACCTCTCTCCCAATGCAAAGTCACATTAGCAAGGGAGTATAGCTTCCCCTTTATCAACAGTGCTGAAGGAACAGTCAATCTGGATGGCAATTTACATTGTTTAGGTGCTGATCCCAGCCGTGTTTTTTCATTATAACGGGAGGTTTTATTTTTGCTCTCTTTCCCTTTTTTTTCTGCAAGTAAGTGTATGTGTCTAAGAGTTGAAAAAAACCCAGACAGAACTTAAATAGCAGAATCAATCCTCTCTTGGCGTCTCTTCATGATTCCTTGAAGCTCTGACTCCCCTCTGCTTTTCTGGAATAATAAAAGCAAAAGATGAAGAATGAAATTCAAAAGCCCCTTTTGATGAAATAGCCCCCTTTTCAACTTAATACAAGTTTCAAGACATCTACTTATACTAATAACATCGGACTATCATTTTTGGTGTTTTTTTTTTAATGGCTGTATCACTGGCAGTAATTTTGGAAAACTTTAGTTGGAAGTCTAACGAAAGAACAGATGTGAAGGCTCAACACTGTGACATGCAGAAATGATCTTGCATTGAACCCTAAAGCTCAAGATTTCATATCTGTTTTTCTACAAAAGGCCTTGACAGATGTTACTGAACATTTTTGAACTAAAAGCAAGCCTTCTCCATCGCTACCTCATGCCTTCATCCAGGGCTTGCTTAACCATACAACAACATACCTGGGCAACATAACTGACCAATTCCCCAAACTGGCACCCTCCAGATGTGTTGGATGACAACTTCCATCATCCCCATCAACATGGGCATACTGGCTGTGAATGATGGGAGCTGTAGTCCAACATCTGGAGGGTCCCAAGTTGGGGAAGGCTGCCCTACTTCTTCTTACTGCTACTTTTTTTATACAATTGTTCAGCGGAAATGTATTTAAATTTTAGTACGTATACCTTCAATAACGATATCTTAACAATGCCAAGATGTTAAACTGATTTTTACAGAGAAAAATTAGAATAATCAAAGGACAGTGTAATCAATAACTTATTCACAAATAAATGTCTTGTTTCTAGGTTTGGGTTTTTTTACTACAGTTAATTTTAAATTGTTGATTCTAAAAAAAATTAGATTGGACCCAACTGCATATAGGGGTTTACTGCAACCTGACCTCTATTATTCCAAAAGGAAACAAAGAGACTCCATTTTTCTATGAACACGTTCTTGCTGGCCCCCTTCTCTAACTCTCACCATATTTGTTAGCTTAGGGCAATCCTCTGTATGTTTAGACTGAAAAAAAACCCCGACAATTCCCAGCATCCCTCCGCCAGCGATTGCACCCTTAATCATATGAGCTATATCTCATATTCCTGGGGTCTCCAATGTGGTGACTATGGACACTGCTGTGCCTGCAGACACATTCCTTGGTACCCACCAGGCTCCCTCCCCTAAAAAATATTTTTTTAAACTGGGAGGGATAATGAGGGGTGTGTCTATGTTTTGCCTGTGCTGTGTGTATGTGTATGCGCGTGTGTGTGCATTTTGTCTGTCTTGTGCCAGGTTTTTTGTTGTGTTTTAGCTGATTTATTTGTTTCTTTTTGGTGTGGTATGTGTTTTGCCTGGGGTGTGTTCTCTGAGCATTACCAGCTTACCTTCTCATTGTAATATATCATATACAGGCAATCCCTGGGTTACGAACGAGATCTGTTCATAAGTCTGTCTTTAAGTCGAATATGTACGTAAGTCGGAACAGAAGCCACGCAATGTTTTCAAAGTGTTACAAAGTGTTGCAAAGTATAGTGCGTGTGTTCGTAAGTACAAACCATTGTATTTAACTCAGCTTTTTACATATATGGCGGTCTGTTCTTAACTATGAGTTGTCCGTAAGTCGGGACGTTCGTAACCCGGGGACTGCCTGTATATAGAATATTATAATTCTTAATTATATACAGATTATATATCTGTATATAATTAATTATATGCATTATTTAAATTTTATACAATTAAACAATGCATTTTAAATTATGTATAATTCTGTACAAATATATATATTTCCTGTAATACATATTCTTCATTATAATATATAGCTGCAAGAGGTGATAGCCCTGGGTTTAACGTCTTCCAAATTTGAGTTCTCCAAATCTCTTTATTTGGGATCTCTCTCCAAGGAATGTAACTGGTGCTATGATCTTACTACCTGTCTTTTCACATCTAAATGCAGCCTTAAAATGTTTAACTCTTTTTACCCTAATAAACCATTTTCTGACAAAGTTCTTACCTCAAGGAAAGACTTTTGCACTGTGATTTTGCTATAGACTCTGGCACCTTCTTCTCCGCATACTTTTTTCAGTTCTTCTTTGTTCAGAGAGAAAAGTTGTGCCCCGGTCAGTATGCCAAGATGGTCCACAGTCCTAGGAAAATGTTAAATAAGTTGCACTATTTAAATTATTACTAGGTGTGGGAGAGAAAAACAAGAAACATAAGAATATAATAAGGGCCGTGCTGGATCAGAGCAAGGGCCATCTAGTCCAGCATTCTGTTCACACAGCAGCCAGCCAGCTGCCCCGGCCCCATAGAAACCCACAAGCAGGACATGAGTGCAATACCCATGTTCCCAAGCAGCTGGTGTACATAGACATACTGCCTCTGATACTGGAGGTAGCATATAGCCATCAGGACTAGTAGCCATTGATAGCCTTGTCCTCCATGCATTTGTCCAATACCCTTTTAAAGCCCTCCAAATTGGTGGCCATCACTACATCCTGTGGAAGTGAATTCCATAGTTGAACTATGCACTGTGTGAAGAAGTACTTCCTTTTATCTGTCCTGAATTTCCCACCAATCAGTTTCATGGGATGACCCCAGGTTCTAGTTTTATGAGGGAGAAAAATGTCTCCCTATCCACTTTCTCCACAATATGCATAATTTTGTACACCTCTATCATGTCTCCTCTTACTCATCATTTTTCTAAGCTAAACAGTCCCAGATGTTGTAACCTTTCCTCATAGGGGAGTTGCTCCAGCCCTTTGATCATTTTAGTCGCCCTTTTCTGCACTTTTTCCAACTCTGCAATATCCTTTTTTAGGTGCGGTGACCATAGGCTTCTCTACATGTGAGGTTTAACCCACTGTTTTACTGAGGCTTCTCTTCTTCCGTTTTCATTGTGGGAAGAAAAGTGTGTCCTTTACATGGGTTTTTTTCCCTGGAGTTTGTATTTCTCCACCTTTCTATATATTCTATTAACCAACCACAAGGTAGCACTATGGTATAGCTGCAGTATAGCGGAACAGCAACTTTACACAAGGTTTTCATTCCAGTTTGATCTGGTTTGAAATTTAATACCTCACTTTCCTCGCTCTAAAAAACCCCTGTGAAAATGGCTGGGAAACATGGGAGAGGCCCTGGAGGATGACGATGTTGTGAAAAGGCCCCGCAAACTTCCATGAGTAAGGGATCACCAGTGCACAATAAATGCTTCATGAAGAGAAGCCGCATAACTGTACACAGTGTGGTCACACCATAGATTTATATAAGGGGAGTATGATCTTGGCAGTTTTATTTTCGATTCCTTTCCTAATGATGCCTAACATAGAATTTGCCTTTTTCACAGCAGCCGCACACTGGGTTGACATTTTCATCGAGCTGTTCACCACAACTCCAAGATCTCTAGTCTTTCTTGATCAGTCACCACTAGCTTAGATGCCATTGGCGTATATGTGAATTTGGGATTTTTTTGCTTCAGTGTGCATCAGTTTACACTTGCTTACATTGAACTGCATTTGCCATTTTGATGCCGATTCTCCCAGTTTGGAGAGATCCTTTTTGAGCTCTTTGTGATCCCTTTTTGTTTTAACATTCCCTTCAAACTGGGGAAGATGGCAATTCAGCAAAGCAGCTATAAACGATTTGATTCGCAAAAGGCTGTTTGCTCCCCCACTGCAGATCTTTCTACAGCAACCCTTCCTGTCTGGCTTTCTCAGGAGGCTACCCTTTAAGCATCCTGCTAAAATAGGGGTGGGTGACCTGATGCCCCCTGGACGTTTTGGACTACACGGGCCCCAGCCAGCAGGGGGTTGTAGTCCAGAACATATGGAGAGCACTGGGTCACCTAAAAGACAACTCAGAACTGCAGCAGGTATATAGGGGGAGGGATGAGTCTCCTGTCTCAAGAAGGATCCAAGGCTTGAGAGAAGGTGTTGTTTGGAATTCAGCACTCCCGTCCCTTCTGAATTTCCCCAGCCCCCAATATCCCTGCTGTGCATGTAGCCTCTTGTTAAGAAAGCTATATATCCTGCTGTCCCAGGTCAGCTCACATGATATAAGGTAAGGAGCAAGTTGAGGAAAGAGAATAGTGAGAGGGGTAGAAAGAGGTTAGCAGCAACTTACCCTTTGCTGAAAGAATTTGCTTCTAGCCAAGCTCTGACTTGCTCAGCATTGGATTCAAAAGTCATGGGCACATGGACATGCTGTGCCTTCTCAACTTTAAAGTTTCTTTGAGGGACTTTGCTATTGGTAATCTTTTTCAGCAGTTCATCATTGACTTCATCCATGTGATGAATCAGTTCTAAAAACAGAATACGCAAATTAAAGGAGGTGGGAGGAACCACTAGAGCTGTCAATCACTTAAAAAATTTAAGGTGCAGTCCTGTGCACGTTTAGACAGGAAAAAAGGCCTACCACTCCCAGCATGCCCTTAGTCATTAATCATCTCTTTTTTACTAATTCATTGATTAAATTTAAATAAATCTGCATCTTATGAAATCTTCATAGGCTTCCATATACTGAAGGAAGTACACAAACTTACAATGTAACAAACAAAAGTTACCACTCATTATTGGAAAGAAAGGCCACCTTTAAATATTTTATTTTTCATCTATTATAATAAATACACCAGAGCCAAAATTGCTGTCCAAAAATAACAAGTGTGCGCTTTACTCCTGTCCACAGTGCTTAAATTATTAAAATTGGTCCCCAGCCATTAGATCAACTAAAGCTTTATGCTGCAATCCTATACACACTTACTTGGAAGTAAGCCCCATTGAACTCAAAGGGTCTCACTTCTGAGTAGACATACACAGGATTCTGCTGTATGCTGATTAATCTACTGAGGCTGCTGGCTAACCACACATTCCAGTTTGTGCCTTGCAGCAACAGAAATGGGAAGCCCAAAGCCATGCAGGTCATCTCCACACACGAATGTCCACCACAACCCACAAGAGGACAATAGGAGGAGCTACACTACAGCACACCCACTGCATTCACCCCTCCCCCCCATGACAAAGGGGGAGGCTGATGCATGAGCACTAGTTGCCATATCCAGCTAGCCCCATTCCCACCACATCTCAATCACACACTGCCCAGACATGTCAGCACCATCGCAATGCATCACAGATGTTGCCTGCTGCTCGTGTTTGCCTTCTCTCCGCTCTTCTCTCCACAGACTGCTGCCCAACAGGTATGGATCCAAACTACCACACTGTTGCACTGAGGGTGGAAGCTTGTCCGCAGGCTTGTCCACAAGCTTGACTACCGTCCCCAGGTGCAGCAGTCAAACACCCCCCTTCAACCAGGCTCCTGTATCCTTGCAATCCCCATGACAGGCAGTTATGTCACAGGTGCAGCAATCCATGTCCTGCCCCAGCCTCATGAAGGCACGCTACACCTGCCACCCTGCTGTCTGTCTGGCCATTGTCCAAAGCACAGGAGCCCTGCTGTAGGAGGGGCTTGACAACCATCTATGTGTTTTTCTTTCCTTGCAGAGACCACATCCATCCTAATGTTTGCTCAATAAAGACCACTAACATCTGCACCGGTATCACTGAATGTTGGTCTGTTGCATTGGTATATTGTCTTTATTTGCAGTCAGAGCTTAGCTAGGAAGGGATCCTTTGGGCCAGGCTTCACCACCCTGTGCTCCTCCAGATAGTATGGATTACAGCTTCCATTATCCCTGACCATTGGCCATACTTGCTGGGGCTGATTAGACTTGTAGTATGATCATCTGGAGAGAGACAGGATGGGAAAGATTGGCACAGTGTCACTCACAGAGGTCTGGCTGCTGCTGAAGCTCAAGGGGGACTCAGGGGAACATCAGGTGGGGCAAGACATGGCCAGGGGTGCGATCCCAAGTCCAAAGAGCCCACTGATCCCACAATGAAGAAGAGGGACCCCCCACAAGGGAGGGCAAAGGGCAGGAGGTCAGCAGGGCAATGAGTACTTCTCACACAGTATACGGCAGGGCAGAAACATCAGGCTTGGAGTGGGAGGAGGGGATGCACTGTGGCGATGGTGCGGTGAGTAGGTCACCACATGCAAGCATATAGGACAAGGTGATTGGAGGGCTGCCTCTTCAGACCTCTGTGCTGCTGAGTGACACACATCGTGCACCAAAGAATTCTTCAGCTACATAACCACAGGCCTGTATTCCGTGGGGATCCTGCTCCTGGCAGGCCTCCTCCCCCTCCCATGAGCAAATGGAATTATGGGAGCATTCTGGCCAGGGTGGTCCACCTCAACTTCAAAAAAGTGGCTTTGTGTTTTGGAACTCAGACCCCACCTCTGCCTTGTACTTTGGCACTTGGACAAGTTACTTTTCTTTTTGCATCACCAGTTTGCCACGCTCACCATGGCCTCCATTTTGTGAACAAACAAGCCTCCTTTATGGCAACCATTTTGTGAGGGTGCCCGCAACATGCTCTTAAAATTCCAAATGTGCCCACCAGCCCAAAAGGTTTGGGGACTCCTGGTTCAGACTAAAAGATTAGTATTGTTTTGGCCTGTATAATACGAAGTTATATTGGAAGATATAAAATGCAGCTTGTTCAGAGGACACTGTGTACTTACGTTCTTTGGCATCAGGAGAATTACGGGCTAACATTTCACTTCCCCATTTATCCCCAGCATAGCTGACAGGTAATTTATGTGAGGGGCTGGAAGGTCCGGTTCCCCTTGGACTCAACTCTCCTTTGTATTTCTGATTACTCTACAAAATAAGAAAGATCTTTAAGTACAATGTTTTTTACCTTTATTACTTCAATACAAAAACAGATCACTGCCATCTTTCAGGCCCTATTACTGTGATAAGGAGGTACAAGAGCTGACTTGTCACAGCTCCTCCGCTAACTTTTTGCACCATCAACGGTCTCTACCTTTGTTCTGCCATTTAAGAAAATATGAACATAAGAAGAGCCATGCTGGATCAGACCAAGGGTCCATCTAATCTGGCATTCTGTTCACACAGTGGCCAACCAGCTGCCCACAGGATCCCACGAGCAGGACATAAGTGCAAAAGCAGCATTTATGTGCTCATCCCAGAGATTCCCATCTACCCGCTGATGGATGGCAATTACAATGTACTGGGCACCTGTTGGGGCAATTTGCACTGCTGACAAATGGAGATATGGTGAGCTTTATTTTCTGTCTCTCTAGTGAAAACAGCACCTTAGGTAGTAGGATGAGGAATTTAGTTATTTGTGCAAAGGCTTCCCTTGGACAAAGGATACAGCCATGCTAAACTCCTCCTTAGAAATAAGCAAATCCTGCTTTTCCAGGACCATGGGCAATATCCAACTGTGTCATTCTGCCAGTGCAATTGACCCTGCGCTAGCATGAACTAGGTTCCAAACTATGTGGAAGAGGAGCATCCAACTAAAGTTACATTTGCGCAAGCGTGGTTGCACAACCGGTTGTGCAAGCAGCTGTGCAACTGGTTGCGCAAGCGTAATGAGCAAGTGCTTGCACAACAGAAAGATTTGGCAGAGCTCTGCTAGCGCTATTTGAGTTTGCAGAATGACACCATTGGATACTGCCCACAAAGCTCAACAGGACAGGCTACTCTTCAATCCACACTGCGTTCATGTCCATGATCAGTGGTGAGCTTATTACACCCGTGATCGTTTAGTTTGCCTCCAATGGCATGCTATCAGAAAGAACTATGCTATAGTGTTTACATGACCCAATAAAATCAGTTGGATTCAATATCACTTTTGGGGTTGTATCCAATGTTAGTGTAACTTAAGTCCCATTCATTTCAATGGGTCTACTCTTAGAACTAACATTCAATACAACCCTTGGCATTTTGTCATATGCACATGTGGAGGAAGGGGGGGCTGGCTGACCCGCCACACCCCCACCCTTTCCTACCCCAAAGGACCCAAGACCCCCAGAGATCTCAAGGTACCAGACTGCCAAGCCTCAGCTCTTTGCAATCCTACTTGAATCTCTGTTCAGGGACTTGCCTTTGTCTATAACCTGGATTTAGTTACTGAACCAAGCAGAGCGACTACAAAACCCATGTGGGGTAAAACCAAGAAAGGTTTATTCTGGTAGCATTTTACAACAAAAGGTGGGAAATGAGAGAAGCACAAAATAGAGACACTTTGGTACAAAGTAAAGCTGCAAAATAACAAAACCTACTTCCTTATATCTCCCAGGCACACAACTGTGTTACCTGGGGGTCAGTTCTCTTCCAGGGTTGGATCCTGCACAGCCTTGCTGCCCGGGAGGACTACTTCACCTACCCGAAGGTCCGAGATGGGTAGTCCTCCACAAGACCTGCCTTTACCAGAGCCCTCATTCAGCTAATTTCACCAGGAGCTACCTGGGGTCAGATCCTGAGGCCCCCTGAAGGCTTGGGCCTCTCCTTGGCTAACCGCCATTGCTCCAACAGCCGGCAGCCACGCGATGACCAAAGACAAAGACAAAACCCACACGTTGGAAAACCCACACGTTGGGAAATATAGCTCTTTCCCCCTCCCCTCCTCCTTCCTGTAGCTCTGCTGCTTCTTAGCCAATCAGGATGAACTTCACCTGGCCAGGCAGGGAGGGGAACTCATGACTCATGGCTTTTGCATCTGAAAAGCCGTGTCTCCGGCTTTTCAGGACTTCCAGGCGCCACCCAGAGGAACTATGCACACTTCGCCCCCCCCCCCAGCCTTTAGCCGGTTCACACGAGGGTGTGTGTGTGTGTGTGTGTGTGCATGTAGGAACCCCCAAAGGCTATTTTCTTCACAGTACAGCACTTTGAAAAGCAGCTGGGACTCCACAAAACTGTGGTGTGGGGAAGGAAGAAAAGGTCATTCTTCATCAAAAAGGACATGAGACTGCATCTTGCTCAAAGAGCATATCTGGGAACACATACCAAAGTTTTGTATCTTCATTCTTGTCTCTGTGTCGCAGTGCAAAATCTTGCAGTGGTGTACTAACAGTATACTGTATAAATCATCTCTACTTAAGTGTCTCCTGAGTTCCACATTTGGCGACTTGTTTGTTTACTCCATTTGTATCTTTCACTTCCTCCAAGGAGAATCTGAGAATTTGAAGTTAATTTTCCTATCTTAAAACTCTACACTCTAGCCACTGTACTGTGCTGGCTTTTAGAACTGGAAAAGTGGTTACTAGCAGCACCTTGGAAAAGAGGTACTGTGAGTCTGTGACACAGGAGTTTGTATGCCAAGAATTCCGTTCGTGTGGCCTGTGCCACTAATGCAACATCTTTGCCCATAATTGCACCAAAGCCATGATTCCTTTGTCTTCCCTATATGCCCATCATGTGCCATATAGGTTTTGAAGATTCGTTATTCAGTACGATGTAGTGATTAGAGGGTCAGACTAGGGCCAGGGTTCAAATCCCTACTCAGCCATGAAGCTCACTGGCTGACTGTGGGCCAGTCACTGTTTCTCAGCCTAGTCTTCCTCACACAGTTGTTGTGAGGATAAAATGGCGAAGGGGGAGAACCAGATATGCTACTCTGATCTCCTTGTAATCTATCTATCTATCTATCTATCTATCTATCTATCTATCTATCAAAACGCATACATATGTGAATAGGTTTCTGTGGCAGCTGTGCAGTATATATACACATATATTATTTCTTATAATTAAGAGGAGTTTGTAGCCCAGCATACCTGTATTTTAAGGGGAACACCTCTGTAGATGTTATCTATAGGATTCAAATAAGTGCTTACTGCCTGATTGCAGCTAATTGATAGCTAAATCTGACCTGATCAATTGACCCATAATCTTCCATCTTCACCAGATCCAGGATGTTATATGGGACATAACCAGCCTGCCCACTTCGATTTCGCAGCTTCCACCACTGTTTATTATCTTCCAACACCTGTGGAGAGAAAGAGACTTAATCTGCTGAGAAAAATTAGGTCCTAGTGATTTTTTAAAATATCTGCTTTGGGATTCTTATTTTATGTTCCTTGCACAAATATCCTGGAAAAGTGTAGCCTGTGCTATGCAGCACCTAGCACTTCCTGTCCCTAGACACCCTGAAAAGTCTTTCCCCCTCAGAAGAGTCTGTTACACCCGAATAGTTTACAGGCAGTGATGTGGCTGTAAATTTTGCAGTGCCGGTGCTCATCATGGCAGTGCCCACGGCCATGCATGCCCTGAAGGAGTGTCCCCCTCCCCCCTCACTCTCTATGTATTATATATCCCTTTTGTAAAGCTAATGGGTTTTCATTGTCCATTCAAGAGCAAGCCACCCCAAAATAGTTTGGATTACCTTGGGCTAGCTCACAGTATATTGTTGCTAGGAAAATCCATCCCCCCCTACTGTGAGGATTTCAGCTAAGCTCAGAGGCGAGCAGGGAAACCTGAGGGGAGTGGCAGATGATGTCATCATTCCTGCTAATCAAGGCGTCCCAGTGCTTCGATCCTGTGAGCCCTGGCTTCACTACACCACTGCTTACAGCAGGGTGCAGAACCTCTTTCAGCCTGAGAGGGCCAAACTCCATTTCAGAGACGCTCTTGGGGGCTGCATACCAGTGGTGGGTGGGGACAAAAAAAATAATACCAGCATATTTTAACTTCAAGCTCTTCCTGCCCATACATAACTAAGCCTCAGGAGAGCCATTTCTGCCCATCTTAGAATGGGGAAAAAACTGCACAAAAGCTGAGAAACCACCAAATGGTTGGTGGTTGGGGGAAAGGAGCAGGGGAAGGCATGGGGCCTTCTGGAGAACCCTGCAGGGCCAGATTTGGCCCCCAGGCCTGAGGTTCTGCACCCCTGGCTTATAGGAAGGTCTTGCTAATAAGCAGCACATCGATTTCCATCCACCTTCGCCCTCCACTACGTAATTGGTCCCCTTCTCCCAGCGCCCAGCGCCTTCAGCTCCCAGCCAATTCAGTCTTAAAGAGCTGCTCATTAAAATGAGAGCCACATGTGCAGCCTCCCCCCACCATACTCTTGTTTAACACGGTGCAGTGCTATGGATGTTGCTCATATAGTGCATTCTCTCTTTGAGCAGTCGAGAAGAATGAAAGCTTTTGTACAGCAACATTGTCCTGGATGGATGGATTGCCACATGGCAAGGCAAAGGCAAAGCCAGTGTGGCGTAGTGGTGAGAGTGTTGGACTGGGACTCGGGAGATCCGGGTTCTAGTCCCCACTCGGCCATGAAACTCACTGGGTGACTTTGGGCCAGTCACTGCCTCTCAGCCTAACCTACCTCACAGGGTTGTTGTGAGGATAAAATGGAGAGGAGGAGGAGGACTATGTAAGCCGCCTTGAGTTCCTTGCAGGAAAAAAGGCGGGGCATAAATATAATAAATAAATAAAGGTGATTACACCTCCTTTCACCATAATAATTATTTGCAAGGCTGGGCTAGGAAGCATCTTAGGTTCATTTTTTTTTACCTCTAGAATTTCTTCCCTCTGCACTGAAAGTTCAGTGGCATTTCGAGCGGTGAAGTCATATTGAATTTTGGCATATCTCTTTGACTGGGCCGTACCCTGTGCCTCAAAATTCCTGAAAGGAAGACATAAAGGGATTATAACTAGCCGCCTCTACATGTCAAAAAGAATAATGGTCTAGCAATTGCAATCTATCATAGCCTATTTAAATTAACAGATAAATCAATGAACTGAACGAGCTTAGTTTAGTTTATGTGCCAATTTACCCGCACCCACAAATTGCTCAAAGCAGCTTATAAAACATTAAACTCTTCCAGGCAACCATAACAAGCCTTCATAATAAAAACCAATGAATATGAAATATAGTTGTGATTGTGAAGTTAAATAAAAAGGATATCTGCTCAGAATAAAATTCTAAATCAAATCACAACAATTCTCCATTTCTTTTCTAAAAGTATTCATCCTGAGCCTTGGGCAAGCCTTCAATAAGTTAATCATTACAGCTCTATGCTGAGGCAGGAATATTGGAGCTGGAATGTGTATGTTGCTTATTTTACCATGTACTGGTTGAAAGAAAGTATGTGCTGCATGCAGCGAATCTCCTGAAGATCTGTTGCTTTCGGCATGAACATACCCTGTGCTTTTAAGTAGCCATGCTGAGCTCCAGCTCAGGTTTTCTGGTGCTTCATTAGTTATTAAAAATCTTTCTAAGTGCTTATATCAATGCTTAACCATAATCTTGGTTCTGTTATAATCAGGACTTGAATAACATACAGGCCTGTGGCTTACGCTGGCTCAGCTTGTCTGAGCGTGGAAAGCTAAGCAGGGTCAGGCCTGGTTATTACTTGGATGGGAGACCCCTCCTCTAGTTTCCTGCACTGAGCAGGGGGTTGGACTCGATAGCCTTGTAGGCTCCTTCCAACTCTGTGATCTATGAAATCTGTGAAATATCCCAGAAGGTTAAAGCGGCTGCAAATGAATTTTGTAACCAGTTAAAGCTCACTTTGCCCTGTTGGGTGGGAGTCAACCGCTCCATGAACGTTTAGCTCAGTATATTCTCTGTCTGTAATTTGCAGATTAGTCGTGCAGAAAATTCTTAAGTGCTTTAGGGTACAATCCTATGCAAGTTTAGACAGAAAAAAGGCCTAGGATTTCCATAGGATTGCATCTTTATAGTGAACGTACAAATAATCTGCTAGACTCTCAGCTAGTATGGCTCAGTTCTGTTCCTTTGAAGCCAGTTGCCTTGAATCAGCAAAGGAAATATGCAGAAACAGACTTCTACATGTACAGCTTGATGCACAGCCACATCATGAAGCTCATCCAAGTCCCAGTGAAGCAACCGGATGCACCTTTTGATACAGATGTAGATGCATATCCCCCATTCAGGACCATCAGTTATTGCATGCCACTTCAAAAAAGAAAAAAAGAAAAAAAACCCTCACAGACGTATTGTGGCATAAGCTTTAAATGTGAGCCTTTAAGGCCCCTCAAGACTATTTCTCTGTGTTTTTCTGGTAGAGACTAATATGATGGCCCCTCTAGAGCCAGTGTGGCATAGTGGTGAGAGTGTTGGACTGGGACTCGGGAGATCCGGGTTCTAGCCCCCATTCGGCCATGAAACTCACTGGGTGACTTTGGGCCAGTCACTGACTCTCAGCCTAACCTACCTCACAGGGTTGTTGTGAGGATAAAATGGAGTGGAGGAGGAGGATTATGTAATCCGCCTTGGGTTCCTTGCAGGAAAAAAGGGCAGGGTATAAATATAATATAACATAATAATAACATGCATGCAAGTAGTTGCACATGACTGGAGCTGGAGCTGGCCCCCTGTATTGGTTGAGGACAATCCTACAGACTGAGATAACACACTTGTATTTTTATCATTCACTATTTGCATGGTTTTACAACACTTCATAATATTATCTTTCACAAGCATGCATTATGCCCGTCTATTAATCTAAAACAGGTTTTTTGGCTTATATCAACATTTTGCATAGGAAACATCTCTCAGTATTTTTATTATTACTACTTTGTTATTATTACTACTTCAGATGTATGTGTTCTCCTGCATAGCCACTGAAAGTCCCTCTGGTACATTTATAAAAAGCTCTTCATTGCTTTTGTCAGTTTGTTCATCGACAGTAACAGATATGCACTTTACATTAATGTCTGAGGTAGCTATAAGAGTTCTTCTCATGTTCTGCCTTCAGTCTTGCTGATTTGGGACAACGTTTGGTGTTACAGTCAATAAATGCCTATAAAACCTCATAGTTGGGTAAAAGATGAAGTCATTTTTGTGAACTGGGATTTGGAATCAAGGGAGCTTTAACATACTAGACAGGAAAGGAGGTGGTAATCTTTTCCAACAGTTGTTCTCAAAGAAGAAGTCAGAAATAAGTAGGACAAGGTGAACTATGTTTGAAACATGTAAATAACAGAGTGAGTCATTGGAAAGAACATTTGAGACCGGCAGAATGGAAACATTAAGGAAAGTTTCCATCCTCCACAACCCCATACTTGGGCCTAAGTACAGTCATGCCTTGGATTGAGAGCATAATTCGTTCCGGAAACATGCTTGTAATCCAAAACACTCTTATATCAAAACGAAATCCCCCCAAAAAAATGTGTACAGAGATTTTTAATTTAAGCCGTACTACAGTACTTGTATTGCAAGACGTCACTTGTATATCAAGTCAAAAAAAATTAAATAAATATTTAAAAATTTGCTTGTCTTGCAAAACGCTCTCAAACCAAGTTACTCTCAAACCAAGGTATTACTGTATAAGAAGAAGATACATAGATGCCACACAGACCCACATCTCCTCAGTAGCTGAAAAAAAGGTGTGATGTGACATAACTGTGTTAGCATTTCCCCACCCCAGGCACGCAGTACTGAAAGGCGGGGAACAATTACACATCACAGGAGGCAGCACTCTCATGTCTCCTCTATCTAATTTGGCCCTTACTGTGACTGGAATATGGCTACAGCAAAAGATTCAGTAAGGGCTTTCACTGTTTCAACAGTCAATCACTGTTCATAAGTGCACGGTTGCTAGATTTGTTGGGGGGGTGTGTGTGCCAACATCTTTCCTTGCGGTAGAGATTCTGTTGCTGGAATATTGCTTTCCCCAGCAATCCATCTGCAAGTGAAAATGAGATCCCTGCCTGATGTATCCATTGCAACTGTGAGTGTTCCACGGATGTTAGTATCCTGGGCACCTATTGGATGGTTCTTGTGACATCAGCATGATGTTGTTTTTTCTTGCGCTTTTGTGAACTGTAAGAGTTGTATTTTATATATGATATGTAACTACTTCCTTAGAGGCTGACCATTCCATCTGTACTTGAGCATGACTGCGTCAACAGAGCACTTTAAGAAATGCAGCAAAAACTAGCAAGGCGACCCCTATCTTCACACCAGTAACCTGCCATTTTATGGGCCTTTGGCTTAATTCTTTTAATTTAGGGCATGTGTCACCCTCACCTCTACCAGGGTGCACATTCTATAATTTAGGTTATGATGCACCCCATCCACAAACGGGGATAGAAGCCCCATGTACAGCAGGATAGGAAGCCATCAGAGCAAGGGAGGGCGGGGGGAGAAAAGGACCCCACCCCAGGGCCGGATTAAGATAGGGGCTATTGGAGCTGCAGCTCCAGGCCCCTACCATAAAATAGGCCCACAGCCGGCCCGGCAGCGCGCAGCGCACCCACTCGCCCGAGCCGCGCCGCCGCCTGCTGGCTGCTGCCGCTGCTACGCTGCTGCACTTGCCCTTGCGTCGAGACGCCAGGCAGCGGCTCCCTCATGGCGGCGGCGGCAGGCCCGCCCTACCAAAATAGGCCTACCGCTGAGCCGGCCCGGCAGCGCGCGGCGCGCCCACTCGCCCGAGCCGCGCCGCTGCCTGCTGCCGCTGCCGCGCTGCCGCACTTGCCCGTCAAGACGCCAAGCAGCAGCTCCCTCGCGGCGGCGGCGGCGGCTCTTCCCGCCGGGGACCTGCGACTCTGCGAGATGTCCCGTCTGTCCGGCTCGGGAGAGCCAAAGCCACTCCAGTAAGGTAAGGTGGTTGCCCGCGCGTGCGCCTGCCTCTGACCTCTGCCTCTCACGGCCTGGTGGCAGGACTGGCGCGCCGGCGGCGGCTCGGCGGGGAAGCAGCAGCGTGTGCGGCTCTGGCTGGGCGCCGACGGACTCCCCCGGGTCAGCCTTCCCCAACTGGGTGCCCACCAGCGGTGTTGGACTACAACTCCCATCGTGCTGGCTGTGGGTGATGGGGGCTACAGTCCAGTTCACCTGGAGGGCGCCAGGTTGGGGGAGGCTGGCCGGGGGTGGGTGGGGACAAAATCCTCAGCACCAGGCCCATAATGGTCTTAATCTGGCCCTGCCCCACCCCGAGTCCTCCTTTTTTCTGACTGCTCAATCATAGTGCCTGATAGGTAAGTCCCTTCCCTTGGCATGCTCAGTGACCCTGGCTAATTTCAGGGATGTGCGGATTTTGTTGAATCCATTCCGTCTGCGTTTCGCAGATTGTCAGGCATCTTTCGTTCCGTCATCCGCTCGTTGATGCAACCGGAATTTCTTTCTACTTGCACTAATCTGCATTAGCGCTAATTTGTATTAGTTAATGCAGATTAGTGCAAGTGTACATTAGCACTAACATGCACTTGCACTAATGTGAATTATCACAGATCCCCCCAGTGAAAAACCGGTCTGCAAGTCCATGGAATCCACGCGGCTCAGAAAAAGATGGTCTGCTGCGGAATCTTCAGGTCGGATTCACAGAAATCTGAACTCACTGGAATCCTCTGTGGATTTCTCGAACATCCCTATGAATCATGTACAAAGCTGCTGCTCTTAATGCGAGTAGCCTGCATAGGGCCAGCGCCAGGCTTGAGCGGGCCCTGGGCATGGTGCCTGCTGAGCTGGGTTCCCCCCTCCCCACTGACTTCTCTATCCCCTCACCCGGTCTGGGCTGGCTTACCCGCTCCGGAGAGTTTACCAGGCACTGGTGAGAGGGGGGGATGGAGGGGGGGCACCACCCGCGGCACTATTCTGAGCCCCGCTGCAGCACTTTCCTATTTATTTATTTCATTTTCTTACTTTCTTGGTGCTCCTCTGAGCGCCAGGAAATAAATGTAATTCAAGGGACCAGCCAGGGAGCCCAAAATAGCACAGAAGGCAGTGCTTCTCCTCTGTTGCTAGCTGCCAGCTGCCGCCCTTTCTCTGCTGTCCCCGCTGGTTTTGGTTTATTTATTTATTATATTTATACCCCACCTATTTTCCTTCAAGGAACCCAGGGTGGCTTACATAATCTTCCTCCTCCTCCTCTCCATTTTATCCTCACAACAACCCTGTGAGGTAGGTTAGGTTGAGAGTCAGTGACTGGCCCAAAGTCACCCAGTGAGTTTCATGGCTGAGCGGGGACTAGAACCCGGATCTCCTGAGTCCCAGTCTTGTGGATTCTATGCTCAAAGAAGACAGAGGCCTGGTAGTAGTGACTAAGGCTTTATTGTGTACGTCTCCAGGCCTGCTGAGCTCGCCCAAGCTCCTCCCCTTTTGACCTCTCAACTAGAGGTTAAGATCCAGTTCCTTTGCAGGAATGAGCTGCTACCTATCATAACACCGCCACCTGGAGAAGTGCAGGCATTGCTTACTTCCAGCCTCCACGTGTGCTACTTTGGACAGGCAGTGAAGCGGCAGTGGCTGGTGGCCGGCAATAGAGGAAAAACAGCGCCACATGTGCTCCACTGGGCTTCCGGGCTCATTTCTGCCAATGTCGCCCACCCAGAGTGGCGCAGGCAGAAGCACTTCCCCTCCATTACTGGCCTGGCCAGGTACAGTGCTGCCACCCCCCACCATCCTCTCTCTTCTTTCTCCTCACTGCCTCTGGGCCCTGCCCCTGGTGAACATGTTGGGGACAGGGTCTAAAGCAGTGTTTTCCAACCTTGGGTCCCCAGATGTTTTTGGCCTACAACTCGCAGCATGCCCCAGCCAGCGTAGCGTAGCTGGCTGGGGCATGCTGCGAGTTGTAGGCCAAAAACATCTGGGGACCCAAGGTTGGAGAATACTGGTCTAAAGGCATTGAGGATAAGGAAGAGAATAGCTGCTGCAGGACTTCTAATTAAAAACAAATGCATATTTTAAAAAAGGAGGCAGCTGGCATCACTCCCAGTGGTCCTGGCATTTCCCTGAGCCTGCACACTGGCTATTCATTTCTATACACTAGAAATTACCTATTTACATGTTGAGCAACATGGTGAGTAAAGGCATCCACAGCTTGCATTTGATCAGATGTCTGGACAGGCTTTAGGTTACGACTGGAATGGCCATTAGGTGATGACAGCTAAGATAAAACAGAAATAACATTATTACCACCTTGGAGAAAACTGGGGAGCCTTTCCCTGCCAAGAAAAGCAAGCATTTGAACCTCTCCAAGTGCAAACAAGAGGACACGAGACTAATGACTTACCAGGCAGTGCACTCTGTGTTTTTAGTTAGGACAAAGCAGATCAAATGGCAGTGAGAAGGTACATATGGGTAGGAGAGGGGTAGGCTGGGGATGAAATAGTGGCCACATGTGCTTTAAAGGGACCTGGGAGTCACTGTGGCACAAAGGGCAACTGGTGTGTCACTTCTGGAGCAGGGATTGTTATCAACAATGAACGCTGAACAAATAAATATCTTCATATTTGCCATTAAAACTTGGTGTTTTCGAGTCCTGCCATTAGTTACGCATTTATTTATTTATTTATTTATTTATCCCAACTCAGATTAATTATGCAGCGTTTCAAACACCTTCTATTGGTGTTTGCCTGAAGCAGGTGATCACAAACTGTAACTTATAAAAGCAACATTGGAAGCTACCTTATGGTCCCAGGAAGAGGCCTTTCCAATGCCAGGGATTGAACCTGGGACCTTCTGTATACAAAGCTACCACCCACTCAGTTATGGCCCTTCCTCACATATGGCCTCACGAACGTCGCCATTTTTAACCCAATCATTTCCTAAGCTAAAATACTGTAGAACTGGCATAGGGAAGCTCCAGCCCACAGGCTGAAAATGGCCAGTGGGGCTTCCCCTTCCAGCCCACCAAGCTTCTTCCCCAGGACCTGCCCCTTCACCTTCCCCAGTGCCGAGAGAGGGGAAAAGGAATCCACAATCCCTTTTCCCTCTCTCAATGCTGGGGCTGGGGAAAGGGCTTTCCTCCAATCTGCTGCCCCTTTCCCTGCTCAGCACTGAGAAAGGGAGCCTCTCTCAGCACCGGGCAGCAAAAATGGATTTCTATGGATCAGCTCAGCTGAGGAGGTGGGACTAGTTAGAGAGTATGTGAGTGTATGTATGAACGTAAGAACATAAGAAGAGCCATGCTGGACCAGACCAAGGGTCCATCTAGTCCAGCATTCTGTTCACACACAAGCAGGATATGAGTGCAACAGCATCTTCCCCAGCACCAACTGGAGTACCTAGGTATACTGCCTGTGTGTATGAATGGGATGTGTGTTTCTGTGGATGGTGTGTGGGTGTGTGAACGGTGGGAGTGTCTGTGTGTGTGAAAATGTGGGGGGCACATGGTAGCATTGGGCAGCGATCCCAACATCCCAGCCCTCGGGCTGAAAATGGCTCCTCATCCTTGCTATAGAAACTGTTCTGATTTGAAATAAAACTGGGGACAGTAATGCTGGGATTCTTCTATTCCAGGCAAATTAACTTATAGCTTCCATGGGTCTGATTCTCTGCTGCAATACTTGATTTTTTAATACGGATGAAATTCAACCAATATAGCTTCATTATCTCAGTGGAAAGGTGTAGAAAAGTTCAAAACAACGAGCAATGTCCAACAGGACCGCGCTCGGAACGAGCTCTGCTGACCTGCCCTGTTCAGGAAACAAGTATTTTTGCTTGTTTGGGGTTATTTTTAGAAGTACTCCATTGCACAAGCAGTTGCTCCCGCGAGGCCATGGGCACAATAGGATACTACCCGATGGCCTCAGTTGAACTATATGCATTCATGGTGGTAGGTTGCTGCAGAGTGTCGTTCAGCAGTCAGAGCTATGAACCTGCAGAGCCAGTCCGATTATCAATGGTAGAACCATTCCCTTGTTTGGAGGAAGGGAACCTCCGTTCCTGTTCTTTCTCCCAAATTGCTGACCAGCATTATTGCTTACAATCTCACTGTCCTGGATGGGTTTTTTCAGCATCGTACATAGCAGCACCCATTTGTGAAGTTTCCTTTCACAGTTAAAAGATATGTGCGTGTAAGCCTGCTTCCGCACACATATGGCACTAGCTAGAGTGCGGTGAGTTACTCTAGTAACAATAGCTCTGAGTGGGCTGGTTTGCAGGATCAAAATAACCCATGGGCTGTTGTACGGTTACTGGAGAGTTGTTTCCCCCTCCAACAAGCCATGCCATCCAGGTTTGGATGACATGACAAGCTGCATCTGTGAAGGAAACGAAATAGTTAAAAGAAAATCTTACACAAGAGATTCTAGCCAAGCATGTAGACAGATTGCCAGGGTAATGACTGTGGCAATGACTGACAATGGCCGACAATGGCTATGTTGATTCAAAAGGGTTGAGGTGTTTTGCTGTCTCACCCTGCCTACGTGACCAAGATCAGATAATACCTACCAGCTGCTTGATTGTAAGATCATCCTCCTGTCTCCTTGTAAGGAAATCCCCCTCTCCTAAAGCAAGCCCCCCCTTTTGTCTTGACCTTGCTGACCAATGTAAAGAATTGTTGCCAAATGACCAGACTTATGTATGCTATAAAAGTAGTTGTAAAAGCCCCGCCCGGGGTTCTGCTTTGCGACACAGTCCGCAGGACCTATTGTGCACAATAAACCTTTTTCCAATAACCCGAGTTGGTCCTCGTTGTCCTTGTCTGAGGTAAAGGGTGACCACTTCAAATGGCGACCGCGGCAGGACAGCAAGGAAGCTTTGCAGCTTGCTAGTGGCACAGCCCACCACTGCCCCCTAAGGAGAGGCCTTGCGGAGCTCCCAGCGCGCATCACAGCACTTGGCTGTGAGGGAATCCGAACAGGGGGCCTGACGGGGCGGTGGTCGGACGGTGACTCCAAGAACCAACAAAACTCGGTGCGGAACTAGGACCAAGGGGGCCGGACCGGCGGAACAGGCGAGTATACTCTAGGGTTCCTACAGGATTGAATAGGAACAAGGGGAGGAGGATTGGCCATCCTCCGGGGATTGGACCTACGAGGCAGCTGAAAAAAGCTGAACTGGTTCTTTCCCTTTTGGAAAGAATTCCCTTCCCTCTCAGGAGGGAATGTGTTGGTATGTGTGGTAAAGTGTGAATGCCACTGCAGTTCCCGTAGGTGACCGTGGAACGTCCGGGGCCACGGGTCAGCGGAGCGTGTGTGTGAAATCCCTTAACGTCTAACAGGAGAGACCCCTTACTCTCCTGTCCGTACCCCACCCTTCTGTTTCTGTTCTTGTTGTTGGTCTTAGAATTAAGAGAATGGGGGGGGGGGAGCAGCGTCCCAAGGACACAGCTTCAATGCATGGAAAGGAATTTCAAAGCAGGGTTTGGGAGAGACTACGGGCGAAAACTTAAACGCCAAACTCTCCAGACCCTGTGCAAGGTAGAGAGTGGCCATCCATGGGAGTGGGGTGGCCAGCACAAACCCACCCCATGGTTAAAAAGGAGTGCAAGATGGGGGCGGCACACATAATGATTGCCTGGAAAGAGACCCTGCCCTGGCCCAGAAAAGAGGAACGTGCCAGACCAAAAGAAAGGCAGAAGAAGAAAAATTAAGTGAGTGCAGCTGTCCCTTTAAAGTAAAACCTCTGCCTGCTCACCCAGTTGCCTAGAAAAAAGAAAAAAAAAGCACAGACTAGCTAATCACATTCATAATGGATTAGAAGTCAAACACAAGATCTAGGAATGGCAAGAAGTACTGGTACTCAAAGAACCCTGTGTTGTGTTATAGAAATACAACAACAACAAAAATGTTTGTGAGCTTTTTTTTGCAAAGAGTTCCTGAGCATACGCAAAGTTTTGGTGCCTTTGGAGTCTCCACCAGTCCTGTGTTTAGTGAAAAGGAAAAGAGTGTGCTCCTAACCCAAGCACATACTTCCTCAGATCTGAAGTAGAGGTGAGAAGTTCCAAAATGAGAAGATATATATATATATATATATATATATATATATGTTATAGCTGCTAGCAAAATCAAACAGTTCTCCAAAGAAATGGGCAAAAATGAATTGAAATACCTCCTTTTCATTTTCTTCTGGTTCTTGATTATTGCATGGTGTTATTGATATTGTGTTATTGTTATTGATGTTGAAAGGTTTAAGGTTTAGAAAAGAGGGAAACCTTCAATAAGGGTAGTATACATGTGCGTGTGAAAATGTCTGTGTGCATGAATTAGATTCATAAGCTGTTGAAAGACAGACAGGCCCATCTCGCTCTCCTTCGCTTATTAGAATTCATAAGCTATTGAAGCTGGGGATTGTGGGTTCGAGTCCCACCAGAATCAACAGACAGGGACACCCCCCCTTCTTTCCAAACCTCCCTGCTGATGAATGCATATAAGTCGCTGAACAAGATCTGGGATTAAATCAGGTCAAGACGCCCTGATCTCTGTTGCGGCAGAGTTTCAAAAGCAAGTGGGCCTGATTGAACCCCCCCTCCCATGATCCAGTGACATGTGAATGTTGTGTGCCTGTTTGTGAATTAAAACCAAAGCACTACACACACACACAGAGTGAGCTCAAAAGGTAGAATTCTGTGCCACAGTACATCATAGGTGGGAACCAAAATGCTCCAAAAGGGGCACCTTTAGCAATAGTACTCCAAGAATTTGCCTCTTTACCTAGAAGTAAGACTTTGTCAAAAACATGGTGGCAAACTCTTTGTACTAAAGAATGGCCATGCAGAAGGAGAAGTACTTGGCCCAAAAATGGGTCCTGAGAAAAACAGATCCTAAGGGACCTTCTGGTGGCCCTAGAGAACAAATTCCAAGGACAATTAGATGATTGGTATGTTTAGACAGAAGTGAGATTTCAAAAGGGCTACCTTAAGCCTTCCGAAGTAGGTTCACCAGACAAAAAGTGCTTCTTACTCGTAAATGGTAAATAATGCTTTAAGAACTCAAGCAATTAAAAAACATTTAAAGAATGCTTGCAGTTGTCAGCAGAATCTCCAGCACAATTTCTGTACCGGTGAAAACAACAAATCCACTTGTTTAGAGGGGTAGATCCTGAGGGCCCAGCAAAATGAGTCTTTAGTGATATCCATTTGTAAAACATTCTCAAAGGGGGGGAAGAGAAAACATGTAAATGAGATTCTGGCTACTGCAAGCCATGTATGTAGCCAAAACAAAAAAAAAAAAGAAGGTTTATGTTCAAGTTAAATGTTTATTCTTCCAAGTGGGGCTAGTTGATGGTATAAATTGAAAAAGTTTTTATTTTGTTTTGAGTGTGTGTTGAATCTCTAAAGTAAGCAAAGATAGAAAAAAAATGTTGCTCCTGGTTATGCAAATGCGAGGTTGCTTCCTCTTGTATAGCAAAAGCGACTGGAGATGTGAAAAGATTAAAATAGCAGCCATGAATTGCAAAAATTTTAAAGTAGAAAAGAAGGTTGAGAAAAAAAGTTTATCCCTTGCACCTCGAAAACAAACAAACAAAAACCCTCAAGTGACTGCAGGTTTCCTGGTATGCAAGAATTGGCCAATCACGCTCCCAGAGAATCAGCAGCTAACCACTAGAGCGAAAACAATACTAAAGTGTTTTTTTAAGAACTGTAATTGAGAGAGTCTGAGTATTGAGAATGCAAGTTTTCTGAGCATAAACAAAGTGTTAGTGCCTTTTGAGAATTGAACTGTGTTAGCTTTAAAAGGTCAGAAAAAGTCTGCCCCTGATCAAGGCAGGCTTTTTCTCTGAGACTACAGCTGATGCAGAATAAGCTCAAAAAGAAATAGTTAACTATTTTTCACAGAAAATTCAAGAGCTTCACCAATGAGTGGAGCCAAAAGATTTTGAAAAAAGGCTATTTGAAAGAAAGTTGTGTGAAGCAGTGTCAAAAACATAAACAAACAAAAAAAAAGAATGTGTATCTTTAAATATATATATATTGAAAAGTAACGTGCAGTTCTGTTCTTAACAAGGCAGATTAGAAATCAAAAGTTTTCTTGACTTCTTGAAAAAAAAAAAGAGAAATGGTTCTGTTAAGTCATGATGGATTGTGTAAACTAAAGGCTACAATAGAATGTAGTCCCAATTCTCCTGGCATTTGCTGAGTCTCTGGGGAATGAAAAAAACAGGGCTTTCCGCCAATATTGGCTTTGGTACCAGCAGAATATTAGGCGGAAAACCAAAAAAAGAAGTAAGACTCATAAAAGTCTGCTTCTCTGGTTCAAATAGAAGAAAAAGAAGATATGCTGCAATATCCCCTCCCTCGAGAAGCAATAAATGCTATAAGGCTCATTAAGTAACTTTGAGTCAGTCACAGACTCTCAGCTGTACCTACCTCAAAGGGTTGTTGTAAAGAGAAAAATCCAAAAAGAAAAATTGTAAAATGCTGTGTCACTTAAAACCTTGCCACCTTGCTGCTGCTCCCAACAGAAGGGAAGGGTAGGCAAGGGGAGGGGGGGCATAATTATTTACAAGCAATAAAAGAAGTGCAGCTATCAAAGATAAATCTAAACTACTAACTCAGTTTCTGTACGTTTTAGTGCCCAGTTTTGTTGAAATGGGCTTTCCTGAAATTTTACCCTCTTTATTGTCTTTTTTAAAATGTATGCTTAGTTAGTTTTTGCCAAAGGCAACCCAACAGGGCAGCTTTGGTAAATTTGAACAGTTTAGTTGCAAATTGTATGCTTGTCTAGTGGCTTTTATAGCAAGCTAACAGAGCACTTTTGTAAAATAAGTATTTAAGTGTAGCATAACGCAATGGCACCAAAATACCAAAAGAATTGCAATCCTTCTGTTGTTGCTAAGTTAGTTTTCAAAAAGTTGTACAAATGACTTGTTGTGTTTTATATAATTTTCAAAAGCTTGGTTTGCCTTGCTAAAAATAAAAGTCTGTGGCTCATGCTGGTTCTCAGCTTATCTAAGTGTAGAAAGCTGAGCACAGTCAGGCCTGGGTATTACTTAGATAAGGAACCCCTCCTCTGGTTTCCTGCATTGAGTGGGGGGGTTGGGCTTGATGGCCTTGTGAGTCCCTTCCAACTCAAAACAAGTCAGTTTCTCCTGCATTCTTTATAGCAATGTCACAAATTAGTAAGTTGCTTTCCTGCTAAAGACTCTGTACAGCGTCATTCAGAAAAGCAAATTTAGTTATTGGTTTGATTGTTAACAAAGAGTGGTTTGAATTTAATTTTACATCTGCAGTAACTCAGTACTTTGTCCAGTGTACAGTGTGCCAGGCTCATAATACTGGAAAACCTGTAAAAGACAGGGTGAGCATACAACCTCACCCTGGAGACCTTTTTTGTGGTGTACAATTTGATTTTGTTGAAATGTCTAAGTATTGTTCCTATCAATATGTGTTTGTAGTTGTTTGTATGTATTCTAAGTAAGTAGAACATGCCCCTGTGTGAGAGCTAACGCCACGGCAGCGGGAAGAGAGAATCCTTTTTGCTAAAATATTGGAAGACAAGCTGGCCAAAGTATACACAGAGACGAGACTGATGTGGCCAAATGCACCTTCCATGGCCCTTGTGTGTGTGAGATCCAGGTCGAGTGGCGAGACCTGACCCCTCGTGAGATGTTGATGAGACATCCAATTCAGAATTACTGCAAAGCCCTGGTGAGATGTGTGAAGACTCTTCATTCACGGGTGAAGGCGGCTCAGCACCAGCCCAGCACAGAGGGACACTCTGTCCCAGGTGAATGGATTCATATTCAAGTACAGCGAAAGGAAGTGTACTTAACGCTGTGAAGTGCCAAGGACTTCAGCCATAAAAAGCCTCTAACCCCTAACAAGAATGAGGACATAATAACGCCTCCAATGATTCGGGGTGAATGTGCTAGAACCTCTTCCCCTGAAACAGAAGAATTTGTGCCAGAACATCAATATCATCTCAGACCTCGGACGGGACGGCCATCAAGAAGAACACCCAGAGGATCGGACGAGATGAACTGATGTCAACTCCAGCTCAGTCTGAACCAGCCTTACCTATCAGCCCTTAATTAAAAGTAACCCTCAGTGTGTATTCACTTAGAATCAAAAGGAGAGAATGTGGTAAAGTGTAGTTTCAAAATGTATTTCTATATTGTATAAACGCATAACCTGTAGCCAATGTTTACTATTGTTATTCTGCTTGAATGTGATCCTATGGCTTACATATGCATCCAGTCCAGACCTAGAAAGGGCTCGATCTAGGAGAAGCTTTCTCTAGATGGTTCCCCAAGTACCAGGGTTGCAAGCGATAGGGCTAATCGCAATGGGTTGCATCCTGCTCCCTTGTGTCCTCCCTATTGTGGTCCGGACAATCCAAAATAGCCTGAGCCTATTGGCAGAAAAAGGGCGGCTGCCCAGGTCCTGGCTATGTGAAAATATCGCCCCATCCCCCAGGTTGAAACTCCAGATAGGTGTTGAAGTTTCAAAGGGGAGGAGTGAAGGAAACGAAATAGTTAAAAGAAAATCTTACACAAGAGATTCTAGCCAAGCATGTAGACAGATTGCCAGGGTAATGACTGTGGCAATGACTGACAATGGCCGACAATGGCTATGTTGATTCAAAAGGGTTGAGGTGTTTTGCTGTCTCACCCTGCCTACGTGACCAAGATCAGATAATACCTACCAGCTGCTTGATTGTAAGATCATCCTCCTGTCTCCTTGTAAGGAAATCCCCCTCCCCTAAAGCAAGCCCCCCCTTTTGTCTTGACCTTGCTGACCAATGTAAAGAATTGTTGCCAAATGACCAGACTTATGTATGCTATAAAAGTAGTTGTAAAAGCCCCGCCCGGGGTTCTGCTTTGCGACACAGTCCGCAGGACCTATTGTGCACAATAAACCTTTTTCCAATAACCCGAGTTGGTCCTCGTTGTCCTTGTCTGAGGTAAAGGGTGACCACTTCATCTGGGCAGTGTTTATGGAAATTGCACTCTGCACACACTGCAATTTGAATAAGACTTAAATCAGGCTTATTTTGATCTGCGAACCAGGTCAGTATGTCTTTGATCATCCTTTCATCTGAAAAACAGTAGGATTACTCAGATGAACTGGGCATTTTCTAGGAATCAATTTTCCTTCATAAGTCATGAATTTATTTATTTACTTGGATGCTTGCAGAGTATTTGGCTCACCATTTGAGTTAGCTGAAAGTAAAAAAAAAAAAGGAAGGTTTAAACCTGAAACTCACCTCTTCTTGCAGGTGGCCAATATCTATTTCCCAAGGGGCTCCGCGGAAGATTTCCAGGGGTGGCTCCCACCCATTGCGGAACCTTGGAATGTAGCTTGGGATGTTGGCATCTCTTGGCCACTCAGCTCTTGGGACAAACATGAGAAAGAAGTTTATTTTACAAGCAGCAAGCACCATAGGGCATATTTTTCTTTTCTAGGCTATAGTTGCCATTCTCAAAGTTCAACACATATTTTGAAAGCCAGCATTCTGGTTTCTAGATTTTCTCAGCTCACTTTAAATTGCCATCAATGACTATATAAGACTGGAAATAATAGGTGGTATTCCCCCAGCGAGTCGAAGATGGTTTGAAAGAGAGATTGTTGCTCATAGTGTGGACATTCATCCCACCTTTTAGCTTTGATGAACAAGTTTTGCAGGGTTTTGTATGGTTTCAAACTCTTGAACAAAGACAATGGGGGGATGTATATAGTGTACACCAAGAAAAGCAATGCCTCTCCCAAATCACCTTCAACTCTCTCTTAACAAGTATTGTCAGTCTCCAGTCTAAAATGCAAAGAAATACTGAAATGCATTATTGCCTGCTTCCAAGGATCCCTTTGGAAACCTTGATATGAAGAACGTTGGTGTTATAAAGCAGTTTTTGTATGTGAGTGGGGGGTGGGATCTGTCATTAGATTTTAGGTCAACATTGCAAGTTGGGAACAGGGTAAACTAAGCATGTGAGCAGGATGCTGAACCGTGCATGCAGGCCCCATCCCCCTACATCCCAGTGTGTGCTGGGCTGGCCCCATCCTGCCCTGCCTCACCCCTCAGTTCAAACTTGGCCATGTTGAGTGGCAAGATCTGAATGGGAGTTCTACTCATATTCTCTTGAACGCAAGTAGACCTCTCCAGCACAATCAGGGACCTTGCTTTCTCAGGGTCTCTGACTGTGTGGAGAGCCATTCAGTAGAGTAGAACTCCCCTTCAGATCTTACCACTCAACATGGCCAAGTTTGAACTGAGGAGAGAGGGAATGGTGCATACTGGGATGTAGGGGGCAGAGGCTGCCTGCAGGGCCCCATGCACTTAGCTCCATTTTGTAACATGATTGCCCCATTTAATGCTTCTATTCATATGGTCTCTCAGTGGGCTTTCCCCTTCACCAGTTTCAGCCAACTTTGAGAGCCTTTTCTGGTTTGCCCTTTGGCTTTGCTTTTACTTACCTTGACCTTGTCCATGCCTCTCCTAAGGACTCCCATAATGTCATCTCCTTTGGTGTTAGATGTCCTCGCAGGAAATCTGTGGCATCTTTAGAAAGAAGTGGGCTCACGACAGACCTTGCAAGTTCAGGGCCTCCACAGCTACTTACAATCTGGATTACAAATGAGAAATCACAGAAGATAATTTCCCATGATTTTTCAAAATGTTTGAGAGGAAACTACGGTAGTTTCCAATTCTCTCCTTAAAACAACACACTGGGAAGCTAATGGAAAGCTTTAAAAAAAATCAGGGAATGCTAATTCAGGTTTTGGGTTTTGTAAACATGTGAGCTTTCCACTGCATCAATTTGGGCTGTGAATGCTTCAAGCAATCCAGTTCCAAAATAATAATATTGTATCAGTAACCTGTGTCCTCAATGTGGGAAGCAGTGTGGATCTAGAATTGGCCTCCACAGTCACTTAGGGACCCATTGCTAGAGTCTACACAATTTTTTAGAATTTCCTCCTTTTATAATTTTCTTTTTGTAATTTTATCCTGGAAGACAATCTTACTCAGTCACGAGTGATCACCTACTATTGTATATTCACAGGATGGTTCCTGGAATGAATCCTATAGGATACGTGTTTACACTTCACAATATGGTGTTGGCATGGATCAAATACATTACCTGCATCATGTACCCCCCCACATTTTGGCTGCAAACAGATTTGGCAATGGTTAACATGGAGAAGGTTTTCACTTTAACCTTCATTACATAAACAAGTTGTTTTGCCAAACACTTCCATATCTGGCCCAGTCCCTATTTTTAGGGAGCCATAAACTGCGCTACACATGAGCATTTATGGCCAAACATGGGCTACATCATGGTGCCATTCCAGGAGATTTGTTTTTTACAAGAGTTAGGTGATGAATGGGAAGTAATGTACGTACTCTCCAGATTTTTTAAAATGCCAATTTTACTAGTTGCTCACAGCATGTTTGCCTTTCTAGTGTTCATGTTTATGGAATACACAGAGCAGAAAACATCCAAATTTACTTCCACATTGAGCTTATTCTGGATATATGACAAAGCATCCTGGGGCCAATCTACACTAGGATTTTATCCTGATACTGTAACATCTTGCTCGCATGCAGGGCACACAACGCACTCCCCAAACTGTTGTCCTGCCTCTATTCCATGTTTTCCCAAGCTATTTTAATGATATTTTTTGGTGCTTGTAGTTTCCATGCACTATAAAGCCATGTGTGTTCTAATCTAGCAGTATTATAACTCCTACAGCCAGAGTGGCTCTAAAAGTGTAGAACCTGTTTTGCAACATTTTTCGTCGTGGTCCCCCCCCCCCCCCCAATGTAGGATCTACATTTCTTTCTTCTTCTCCTCCTTCCTTGCACTGATTTTCATGGGATTTGTGGGCAGGAAATCTATTTTTTTGTGGGAGGGGATTTTTCACTGCACACCTACAGAGCAGTGAATAACCACACACATTTAAAAACCTCAATTCCTGTGTGACAGAGAAGGTGCGCACACAGTTAGCAGACTCAAAAAAGAAAAGCAAATTGAAATGGCAGCATGCCCTCTCATTTGTCCTGCAGTTGCAGCACTATACTGTGGCACATGGAACCTGTTTGCAGTATAAACAGAAATGATAAAATGCAAGTGACCATTCAAACTCTTCCTACTTCTACAACTCTATATTTGTATGTGGCACTCAAATCAACACAGCCGATACTGCCCTGTATTCACTACTGTGCGTCCCCAGAGCAGCAGCTGCATATGGAAAAAATACCCGCACAGTGGTGCCTCCCCTGTAGATCAAAGGGTTGCACCAAGTGCAGATTTTTCCCATCACAGTGCTGTAGCAATGGGGAAAGCTGCATCTGATGGGACTGCAATTCTTAGGTGAAGTCTTGATGATTTAACATAGAAACATGCTTCAAGATAAGGTGCAGGTGCAATTTTGCCTCACTTTACACTTCAAGAGTACTGTTTTCTCCTTGAAGCTTCTGTGCACCTCTCTCAGTGCCAGCCCAGAGCCAAGGATCAAAAGCTGTCATCAGAGGATCATTATCACAGCCTTATCCTCTTTGTTAGAGTTATTTGGGTAATTAACATTTCAAGGAGTTCACGGAAAGTCTGTGAATATGTTACCTTGAAACAGATAAATTCTCCTCCATAGAACTATGAGTTTGACCCATTAGAGATGATAGCCTTGCTATTTTCATGATCACATATTCAGGGATAATTGAGATAAACCAAGAGCTTCTGATCTTGCCATGAATCATTTACCCTTTTCAACCTCCCAGTATACTCCTTTGAAACAAGTAAGAAGTTGCTGTCCTAGTATAGCTGAGAATGTAAACAGGTTATAAACATGTAACAACACATCTCTAAAACATGTTTAAAATCTGTTAATTTATAAGTGATTTATGAGTGGGACCTTAATATTAAGGGTACCCCTAACTGGGTTATTCATCTTTATGGCTGTTGATGATTATGTTAGCAATGCATAAGGAAGAATGTAGAGATTATAGTTAAGATTATACCAATTCCAATGGTCCAAAAGGAAATGCACTAATTCCGAAGCACTTGGATTCTGGATATGTTTTTTCAGTTTGGCCTGAAAAGAAAAATCAGGTTTAATCAAAATATGTGGATTCTATGTTCCAAGATGATACAGAGATATCACTATTTTCTTACGTTTCCATAGTAGAGAAATGAAACTAGGAAAGCAGAAATGTTTAGTGATAATTCCAAAATTTAAAATAAGGATGACAAAAGAAATCAATCATGTGTTCAGTTGGCATGGGAGTCAAATTTTGCCATACTTGCATCTTGGGTCTATTTTTCAGAACACTGTAAATAAGTTTTGAAAATTTTGGCCATAAAGCTCTGGACTAATCCAAGATGTAGTGATGGCCTTTAGTTTAAATGGGTTTTAAAAACAACAACAAAAGCATTAGACCTGCTTTCCCCAACCTGGTGCCCTCCAGATGTTTTGGACTTCAACTCCCATCAGCCCCAGCTAGCATGGCCAATGGTCAGGAATGATGGGAGCTGTAGTCCAAAACATCTGGAGGGGAACACCAGGCTGGGGAAGGCTGCATGCATCAGACAAATTCATGGAGGACAGGCAGACTGTGACAACTATAAGCCATGACAGTACATGGAACCTCCATGTCCAGAGGCAATATGACTCTGAATACCAGATGCTGAGGACAAACAGCAGGGGTGACCATCACCTCATTCATTTCATTTATTGCTTTTCTAAACCACCCAATAGCTGAAGCTCTCTGGGCGGTTTACAAAGATTAAAACCTTAAACATACATTTTTTTAAAATCCCCATATACATACAACCATATAAACAGACAACAGAGAAACACATGTACCTTGGATTGCAAGTAACTTGGTCTGAGAGCGTTTTGCAAGACAAGCAAAAAATTTAATTTTTTTTTACTTGATAAACGAGCAAGGTCTTGCAAGACAAGCAGTTGTAGGGATGCAACCGCTCGCCTCGAGTGGGCGTAGTGGGCCGAAATCGGCCCCGCTCACGCACGCCAGAGACTCGCTTTGATATAAGAGTGTTTTGGATTACAAGCACGGTTCCGGAACGAATTATGCTTGCAATCCAAGGTATTACTGTATTTAAAATAATTTTAAACAATCATAACAAGAAAAATCATGCTCTGCTTGTGAGCTTCCAGAGGCATCTGACCAGGCACTGTTGAAACAGGATGCTGGACTGAATGGCTCCTGGTCTGGTGTAGCAGCACATGATTTTATGTTCTGTCATAATAACTGGAAACATTTGAACACTTTGTTATCCAGCGTATTTTAACACAGACAATGATACATTAAAGTCTAAAGCATTCCTGATATTACTCATAGAACACCATCAATGTACATGGCACTATACTGAGTAACATAAGCCAAAAAACTGTTGCCCTCATGTCCTTCTTGTGGGCTTCCAATCGGGACATCTGGTTGAACACTGTGGGAACAGAATGCTGGACTAGACAGGCCTTTTGTCTGGTCCAACAGGGACCAGACAAAAAAAATAAGAAATGTTTTAAAGGGAAATACAATCCAAATATTAGTCAGGATTCTTAAGCTTGATTTGTACAGAGTTTGTTTTAGTCGTAGAGAGGGGTTTGTCTTAATGCAACCGGACCAGTTGCAGGTTACACACTGGTGCATCCACAGCCTCAAATATTTGTATTTTAAATGGGCTGTACTGCAAAGGAAGAACAATGAGAGGGATTTACAAGGATGTGAAATGGATTGCGTTAGCAGCTAACAGCCATTCAGATGAATGCACCTTTTATTTATATTGCTGAGGATTTGCTGTAGTGGCAAACAAAACATGTCTTTGTTACAATGGAAACTATGGCAGCTCAGTGCACGACAGCATTCTGCATAGCCTTCCTCTTGCTAGTTAACCGTTTCTGCTGTATATAATATTCTGGCAACCGAGGACCAGCAAATGTATGGGTGGGAGTGGGACTCGTGGGAGCCAGTTCAGAAATTGCTCGTGGCACTGACACTTCTTTCACTGTAGGAACTGAAATAACATCATATGGGGAAGATCAGATGTTACATATGGCACATGAACTAAGGCTGGTTAACGGCTTGCAGAGGCAATCAGGCAATTTCGTGCTGCAACAATATTCTCCCCAAATAGTGCAATATTTGCAGAAGAATTTAATAGTGCTACATGCAGTCTGTATGTTATCCAACTTCATTATGGCCTTAGGCTAAATGATACATGTTCGATTGGTTATTTTACTTAGATGACAGGGAGTGAGGAAGAGCCTTGGCGCAGCAGGAAAACTAAGACCCTTAAGAAAAGATTGGTGCAAGTTTTCCATTTCTGTGATGTTCATATTTTTAAGAAGTCTTTATCTACCAGACAAGGCAGGAACATGCACATTAGAACAGTGGCAGTGAGCAGTTTCCTAAAGGAACAGCAGCAGTGTGCAAGGGTGTCTATCAAGGGCAAATGACATTGCAAGCAGAGGTGTAGAACAAAGCCCTAGCTTCTTTCATTTGTGTTTACCCCTTTCAGCCTGAGGTCCGAATACAATTTTAGAGAAGCACTGTGTGTGTGTGTGTGTGACTGCATTCCGGTGGTGGGCAGGGCCAAAGGCAAAAGGAGTGGGCCCAAACTACGGTACCAAAAATACTAGCATATCGTAGCTTAAAAGCTGTTACTGCCAGTAACTAAGCCTTAGGAGATGCATTTCAGCCTTTTAGAATGAGGAAAAAAGCTGTGCAAAAGCTGGAAAACCATCAAATAACCGGCAGTTGGGGGAAGGGGGCATGGTCTTCTGTGGAATGCTGGAGGACTGGACTACCAGGAGGGCCAAGATTTGGCCTGCAGGCCTGAGTTTCCCCACCCCAGTGTAATAATCTATTGACACAGGATGGTGGCATGAAGTACAGGTGTACACTGCTGCCTTTCTTGTCTACACATGACATGGTGCCTTTTGCTTCTTACCAGAAGATTTAGTGCCAGCTTGGTTTTCTGGAAGCAATCGATGAATTCACCCTCATTCGGGGGTTTTGCCCTCAAAGTCAGAACTCCCTCTTTAAAGCAAGCAAACAAACAACAGGGATAAAGAAATAAGAAGGGGCCAATTAAAAAGTGAACATGGATTTTAGGAGAGGTAACAGAAGCACCACAGGGAAGATGTCTGATTGTATCCTGGAGGAATAGCACAATCCTATGCATGTTTAGGCAGAAAAAAGGCCTACAATTCCCAGCGCACCCCAGCCAGCATGCATAGGATTGTGCCCTAAATCACAACAAGGAACTTTATTCTTTTATGAGGAAAAAAAGCTTTACTTTAGGGATAACCAACCCCTGTATTCTTTGAAGCCACTCTATTCCTCAGAGACTGATCTATGAGGCCATAACTATCTGACTTTTTCCACAGATGGGTCAGGATCGATCTATATAAAATCCAATTCCCAATTTTCCCTCTGGTCCTTCCAACACCCTAACAAGAAGCAGAACAAAAAACAGAATCCCTGGAAGGGCTGTGCAGAGAGGGAGTTGGCTTGATTCTCAGTAGCTCCCATTGAGTTCTATGTGACAAAGTAAACATAGTCCTGGCAATCTGGGCAAATTCTGCTTCTCTCTTGAAATACTGGGGATCACCGAAGAAGGGGAAGTTTATCCCCACCACCTCAGTAGCATCCCTGATGCACCTTCCGGTTATATTCTCCTATATAAAAGAGTATGGCTGCCATTTATACCTATGTGGGGAAAGTAAATTGCTGCACAGTACTTGGGAACCATGTTGCAATGGGCCACCGCCCCACCTGACACTGGGTGGCCCGGTCCAGCCTCCACGCATGGGAACTTCATGGAGTTCCTTTCCTTGCCATCCTCCCCCAGGGTCTGGAGACTGTCTTCAGAATCAGGGAACTGAGGGCTGAGCCAAGTTCGGAGTTCATGCTGTAGAGTGTTGGGAGAAGAAGATGGAATGTTGGGAATTGGTTTTATATAGACTGATCCTGACCATCTGTGGAAAAAGTCAGATGGCTATGGCCTCGTAGACTAGTCTCTGAGGAATAGAGTGGCCTCTAAGAAGGCCTTTGTCCTGCTGAATCAATGGCTTTAATATTGAGTGGGTGGGTGGGAAGTGAGGGAAGAGAAGAAGGGGTGGAGTTGTTGGCATCACCTAACAGTAAGGACCACATCATGTGCCCAGATGGTATGAGGTCATTGGGGGTGGGGGCTGAAAAACAAATATGCTTTTGAAAGATCCTTCAAGGCACAAAATGGTGTTGGTTCTTTCCCATTCCATCATGGACATGAAACAGCAATACAATATAACATATATGAAATAAACATGGAGTCTCTTTGGTTCTTTTCCTTTCAATTGAAATTGTGAGGAGAATTTTTAATCTCAACATTTGGTGGGGTCATCACCAACATTTGGTGGGCTCCTAAAGCAAGTTGCTTTAGGAGCCAAACCTGTCCCATGGGCTGCTAATTGATCACCACCCCTTTATCTCTTGCAGGATGTTCCAAATCTAGAGACTCAAAATTGTGCTGACCAATTTTGAACAAGAACTAAGGCTGCAAACCTATGCACACTTTCTTGGGAGTAAACCCTGCTGACCAAAGTGGGACTTCCTTCTTGATAAACATGGATAGGATTGAACTGCATAAAGAGGTTTTATTTCTAGGTTCTGGCAGTCCAGCTCTTTATACCTGCTGGTGCTTTCTTCTTGTTCTTCTTTCCCTTCTTCCTTTGGTTCAGCTGTTTAAATGCCTCTGCTGCTTTCTGAAGCTTGGCGACAAACAGCTCAATATCATCTAGGGTGCAATTCAGGATTTGCTGCAAAGAGACAAATAACAAAATTAATACATAGATAGTCAGAGGCTATGCAGGTTGAGTGTGGATTGTTCTTGAACCGTGGGTTGTTGTTGAAACATGGGTTATCGTGTTTTCTGAACCCAGGTTGAGATTACAAACCATGGTAAACAACCCACAGTTTACAACCCAACAACAAACCATGGGTTCTCCTCATGGGTTGTTCGTGGTTAACAAGTCATGGCTTGTTAGCACAGCTGGCTTCAGACAACACCATAACCGTGTTTCAGCAACAACCTATGGTTCAACAACAACCCACACTCAACCCATACTCAACTCTTGAGTGTGGCTTATCATGTTGTCTGAATCTCTCTCTTTCCCTGCCACAGTCCCAACAAAAATTGCCTCTGTGAAGCTGCTATTTGCACTTCAACTAATGCTGATGGGAGCTTGTCGTCTTGAAATGCAAACAACAGCTTTGGAGATATGATTTTTGTTAGGATCATGGTTGGGAGAGTTAAACTCTTCCTCCTCACCAACACCAGTCCAGATGTTGCTCAGGTTTTCCTGCAGCTGTTATTTGCATAACACCAAACTGTGCACGTTAACTGCATTCACACAACAATATCACATCTACTTTGGCCCTTAGAAAATGCATGCATCTTCCTCTTTTCTCTGCAGTATTGACATTCAAAATTATTACTGAAACTGAATTTGCTGCCCTAAATGGTTATCATATCAACTTCCCACATAACTTTTTAAAAAAGAGGGGCTATTATCACTAACCGTTTCTTTTTCAATCTTCTGCGCAAAAATTGCACGGGACTCTTCCTGATCCTGAGAGCTAGAGCTTCGTCGATCATATTCTGCCAAACACACAAAAAGAACATGTTAGTTATCAATGAGGAAACAGGAGTGGATTCCAAATATTTGGTTTTTAAAAACTCACCTTTATTGAGTCAGTCTGCAAAACTTCATGTGATATGGATATTATTAATACACAGTACGCTTGACAAGTTCCCAGTTTGTCAAGGGAAGCTGATAGAGTGATCTTGGAGCTAACATTACTAATTAATTATCTCAGAGTGATGAGGCATCGTGTGTTGCTTCCCGATGAGGCTTTTATCATGCTATCATCCTGCCAAATTCACAGAATTTTATGGAGGGTCCAGACAAAGACATCTTCTACTCTTAACCCTCCTGTATTTTCCTGCTACTTCTGTCTTCTTTTCTTAATATGGAAAAACCATTAAGGAAGAATAGACAGAATAGCTACATAATCCATTTGAACTGGTAGTGCTAGGAGCCCTCTGTCTGGAAGCACCCCTAATCCCATTACTGCAAGCCTTGTTGATTTGCTTCGTTACCAAAGCGCAGCCATAAATTAGACAGTTCATCTAGCATGATTTGGCAGAGCTTCCATCTAAGGAGCTGCAAGTGTCTCACTGCCTGAGTACCTTTCTGATCAGAACTGCAGTGAGATTGTACTCTTGAGCACAACTCCCACAAGTACCTAATGTGTATCTTCTTTTTTTCCATCCACCTTTGCCATGAAGCAGAATCTGGTTGTTTTGTGTACACCCTTCTTGGAAGAGAAGAGTCAGAATGCCAGGGACAGAAGGTGTGTATGACACCACACCTGCTGCATCTAAGTCAGTCCAGAATCCTGATGCGCATGCAAGGAGTTCATCCTGTCTATCTCAAATGTTCTTCAGGTTGATGACATAAAACAGAGGGAAAGCTCAGCTTGAGCTAGGTTCCATATATGCAAGGTAATTAGGGATTAGCTAAGGAGGAAATGCCCTCCATGCACATTGAAGGGGTTTTCTGTCAGCATGCAAAATTCCCATTCTGCCATGGTCACTGACTCTCAGCCTAACCTACCTCACAGGGTTGTTGTGAGGATAAAATGGAGAGGAGGAGGATTATGTAAGCCGCCTTGGGTTCCTTGTAGGAAAAAAGGCAGGGTATAAATATGATAAATAAATAAATAAATAAATAATAAATAGATTGGCCACACGTAAGGAGCTACAACAGGGCAGAAATAAAGAGCAGATGCCATGAGCAGCATGGGGCTATAAGCAATGGTCTGGTTCTCTTGCCAGTACATCTGTGGCTAAGGTTGCCACCTGTTTTAAATGATCGGGCCTGCTCTTAAGTGGCAGCCCAACACGCAGAAATTGAGCAGGTAAAGCTTTCCCTGGCAAAATAAAAAGATAAAATTAATGGGGAAAGTTTCACCTGCTAAATTACTGCATGGTAGGCTGCTGTTATAGGCACAAGAGCGCCAGTACTACAACAACAAGTTAGCAACTCTTTCCATGGCTCCATCAAAATTCCACTGACCTCCCATGACATCCCAGATTTACTTAGAGCTGCGTGCAAAGGGCCTCTAGAAATTCTCCACCCTATTGGGGGGACAATTTCACTGAATTTCTCCAGGAAGAGGAGAAATTCAAAACGGTTTCTCATGGGTAGGGCCCACCACTGGCAGGGATTGTAGCACAGCTTCTTTCTTTTTTCATAAGGGTTTTTGTGGGTTTTGTGCTGCCACTTCAAGTGACAATAGCATCCACTGTGTTGGCAGGCTGGCCCCCATTTTGCACCCACCAAAATGCAGGTGTGGGGGTGGGAGGGTGGAGTGTTGTGTCTAGCTCCAGGGAAGAGGTGGAGCTAGTGCTGTGCAAAAATCTGCCCTCCAATTTCCTGAAAGTTTTCTTCCCCCATGAAAGTGGCTTCTGTTGTTCTGCCTCTTTTTCAGGGAGTTTTATAATTGATTTTTGTGGTGTTTTTGAGCTAACCTAATCACTGCGAGGCAGCCGAGGGTGCTGTGTGTGTGTGTGTGTGTGTGTGTGTCTCCATTGCTCTGCAGCCTCCCAAACTGCCTGCACTTCCTGATCTGAAGAAGCCTTATGGGAGGAATTACTTCATGATGTCTTCCCCTGGGCTCCAATTCAAGTGTGGGAAGCTGAGGAGGCTGCTGGAGGGATGATTGTACGATGGAAGACAGAACACTTGCACGCACTCCTTAGCCACCTCACAAGTAAGTTAAGCACGAGAGCCCTGAACCCAACCCATGAGAAAGGATGAAAACGAAGGAGAAAGGATGAAAATGATGGGGGATGGACAGGTTGAAGAGAAATCAGGCTGAGGGGCAAAAATAAACAAGAGAACTGACTAATAGCCCTAGGCTGCTAGGATTTCTGCATGACTGCTGTTTTATACATACTTATACAGAACTCAGAGGAACTCTGTAGGAACTTGTACAACCCTCTCCAGAATCCTTTTTGTTTTTCAAAGGTGGGGGGGACTGGAATGTGCAAAAGTGTTTCTGCTATAATAAGTAAGGAGACAGATATACAAGTAACCTGTAGAAACTCAAGAGACAGATAAATCAGTGTTGTGGCAGGGCTGCATTTCATTGCCTACAGTGTTTCTGGGGAGAAGCTTGTCTTTGCACTTTTAAGTTTGCAGAAGAAACAAGTCTCCAGTAAATTTCTGAAAGCTTTTCAGTGACAAGCAGCAAGTATTCAGACAAAAGGGCCAGAATGCAGAAAATGGGAGGGACTGGCATTAAACCATAAAGTCTGCCTGCATTCATGTCATCTCTAAGTCAGGGAATTAAGATACCCGCTGAGGCAGGTATTAAGTATGCCTTAGTAAGGAAGCCAACGCATCAAGCCCTCACCATACAGAGTATTATTATACCCCACTGTACATGCCAGGTTCCACCATATTAGATTGTCAAAAACAAAAAGATGCTGCCTCTGGCCCTACCATTTTCAACGGGTGAGGAATGTGTGGCTATCCAGATGTCGCTGGACTCCAGCTCCCATCAGCCCCAGACAGCATAGCCACTGGTCAGGGATGATGGGAGTTGAAGTCCAACAACATCAGGAGGGCCACAGATCCTCCAGGCCCAATATATAAGAATGGCATTAACATGTTCAGAAAATATGCAGTGAAGACTGAAGTTAGGAATAATACTAATTAGGGAAAACAGCAATCTTACAATGAAATTTTATTTTTATCAAAACACAGCAGGCATTTTACATGTAATCACTAAATCTTTATTTTTGGGGTGCCAGTATGAGGTCTCAGGTGTTGACCCTGCTCTCTTTTTGCTTCTGGATTGGAAAGCCAGTCTGCAAAAGTCATTGTTCAAGCCGTCCTATGACCACAAGTACACATCAGCTGGGAAGCTGGTTGGTACTTGGTACCACAGGCTGATAGATTTTTGTGCCCATCTACTGGCTGATCTACTGCATAGCAGAGCCATTTGTTGCTTATAAAACATAAACAAATGTCCATTGCCCATAATAGCTCTACATTATTTTTCTTACGCAAAACTAGATTTTAAAGCAGCATTGTATTTCTCAGGACCAGAGGGCCAGCAGTTTTAACAAATCCAATCTATTCTACGTAGAAAATATTTTCTGTCCAGTATGGGTTTAAAGCAGCTCAAGACACTTAGTTTAAACACATTTTTCAAGATGAATTTGTGCACTAAAGAGTAAACAATAAATACAATAAACATGCCTTCAGTGAAAGCTTGATGCTGCTAACATCTGTCTGCCTGGCAGAATATCAACAGGTGAAGCTTTCCCCATTATTGCACCTCCATGCTAGGTAAAAATTGACCTCTTCGTTCACTGTCTATCATGCAGAAGAAACTTCAGCTGGTCCAAAATGTTGCAGCTAGACTATTGACTGGGGCCAGCTACAGGGAGCACATGAGTGACCCTTGCTATAACAGCTTCACTAGCAACTGGTCTGTTTCCAGGCACAATTGAAAGTGCTGGTTATGTCCTATAAAGCCTATATAGTTTGGGACCAGGCTACCCGAAAAACCACCTTCTCCCACAGCCACATGAGCCTGCCTTGGTTTTAAGTTTTTTGGTGGAAATCTTCCTTTTGGTACCACTGCCATCAGAGGTGTCTTTGGTGACACCATGAGAGAGGGCCTCTGTGCTTTGGAGCTCCCTACTGAGGAAGGCTCGGTTGTCTCCCTCTCTGCTGTCCTTTTATTTATTTATTTATTTATTATATTTATACCCCGCCTTTTTTCCTGCAAGGAACCCAAGGCGGCTTACATAGTCCTCCTCCTCTCCATTTTATCCTCACAACAACCCTGTGAGGTAGGTTAGGCTGAGAGGCAGTGACTGGCCCAAAGTCACCCAGTGAGTTTCATGGCTGAGCGGGGACTAGAACCTGGATCTCCTGAGTCCCAGTCAAACACTCTCACCACTACGCCACACTGGCTCTTCTGCCAACAGGTAAATACGTTTTTTATTCAAGCAGGCCTTTGGGTGCTGTTTTTATTCTTTTACTGTTGTCTTTTTTAATTGTGCTTTTAACGTATTTGATTTATGATTGTTTTAACTAAGTTTTTATTTTAACATTTTGATTCCTATTATTGTTAGCCACCTTGAGCACCATTTCCTTGGTAGAAAGGTGGGGTATAAATCAAATAAATGAATGAATAAATAAAAACATTTAAACACAAAAGTCTTGTGTTCATAAAAGAATGACACCATCTCTGCTCTGATCCTGCTGTTTTTCTGTAGTAGTAATTATCCAGACCATCCTAATATTCCTGTGAGGAGGAAACTTACACTTCGTCACATTTCACGTAAGCATTTATAAAATAGCAGTCAGGCAGAAATCCCTTATTTCCTCCTGCGATGCCTGTGCCCTTGATGGAGCCACTCCCTTTAGGCTTTGGGTTGCTGCCTGTCAGTCACATGACAGCAGTGGAGGCTGGTAGCTCCAATGACAGCGGGGCTGTGTATCTGCTCTGGATTTTGGGGATAGGGTTGTTGTGGTTGTTGTTATTATAATAATTATAATATTTATTTGTATCCCGCCTTTCCCCCAACACTGGGACCCATAGGGTTCAGCACCATGGATAGCTCCTTTAAAGTTCAGTGTAAAATCTGGAGTGGATACACAGCCCTGTTGACACTGGAGCCACCAGCCTTCACTGCATGCCAGAGAAGCATGTTGTCACTTTAACAGAACAGGATGCAGGAGCAGCTTCTTTTGCTGTGGCCCCATCAGCCAATCACCCCTATCTGCTGGAGCAAACAGGATCTTTGTGTCGCACCAGAGAAGGACAGTGGGACTAGGAGGGGAGAAGTCCTGGCTAGATCCTTTTTCATTGCTGCGGGGCTGCTGAGCAGACAGGATGGTTCTCTAGTTTGAGACCTGGCAAACCCTACAATCCTTTCACTGTAGTTACCACACCAGAGTTGAAAAATCAATATAGCAATTTCTGTTGGAAATGCATGTAAGCTTTGTAAGATGGATTCAATACGATATAATATGCTATAGTTACATACAGTATCTAGCACAGGGATGGACACATCTATTTCAATTTCTATAATACTTACAATTTAAGCACAAGCTCATTCCATCCTGTTTATGCATCAGTTTGCGATTTTTAAAAATCTGTATGAAAATATGTATGCATTTTTGAAAAATTGAAAAAAATCTGCTTGAAAAATTTGTATACACATTTTTGTATACAATTTCCCAATACATGCATTTTTGTGTGCATTTTTAGTGGAGAAAAAAAATCATCACGAAATTCGGAGAAGTGCAGAAACTGAAGGATAATTTCGCATAGTTTGGGAAGTGTATCTTATCTATGTCAGTTCATATTAAGATATGAACCAAACAAATTTCACCCCATCCTTAATAGCACAGGTATTATACATGCTATTAAAGGTGCAGGAGCCCCCTTTATCAGAGCTTTCCCCAACCAGGTGCCCTCCAGATGTTTTGGACTTCAATTCCCATCAGCTCCAGCCAGCATAGCCAATGGTCAGGAATGTGGGGAGTTGTAGTCCAAAACGTCTGGAGGGCACCAATTTGTGCAAGGATGGCTTAAGAGCCCTCAGCTTTAATTACCACTGGGAAATATTCAGCTTGGCTTGGTTTCTTGGATCTTTAAAATGCACAAATGAATGAAAATGAATGGGGTATTGATTTTCCAGTTCTGCAGACACCTTCATCTGCACTGGGAAACAGCACTGGATTCCTCATGTTAAGGCAATGCAAGGCTCCTGTGAGTTCCTGGGTGGATTGCAACTCTGCAGATGACGCTTGTATTCGTCATCTGTCTGAACTACCCAATCAGTGACTGCCTTCTATACCTGGCTCATTATGCTGTGAAGGAGCAGCCACTCGATTCAGGCTGTTTTTTGGGGAGCCTCTTGCTTCATACTGGAAAGAGATGGGAGCTGGCCCTTGAGGTGGTGGGAGGATGGATTGTCTCTGTTTTATCTTCTCTTGGTTAACCCTGCAGAGGAAGCCACAAATCATTCTGATTACCAGGAGATTCTGTTGACTGAACTAACTGAAGCAGATCAAATAAAATCTAGCCTATGCTGTTTGATCTGTATTTCATTAGATTATCCCCCCCCCTAGTATGAGAAATGCCTAATTGTGGCCCCAAAAATTCCAAGCTGACCCCAAAAGGACAGCACCTGATACATTTTGCAGCCAACTCAGTTATAGGGCAGTCTAACAGTGCACATTCTGCAGTGTACACTTTGCCCTTCTCAGAGTGTCCCCTCCAAAAGAGGCTAGAAGGGTGGCTACTAGGGGAAGGGCCTTCTTAGTTGTGGCACCCCATCTGTGGAATCAGCTTCCCAAGGAGGTGTGCCTGGCACCTACACTCTTTTCTTTCAGGCACCAGGTGAAGACCTTTTTGTTTGCCCAATATTTTAATGGTTGATTTTATTCCTTTTATTATTGCCACTGTACCTCTGGATTGAATTTATTTTGGATGCTTGTTTTTATTGTGTTATATTATAATATGTTTGTGTTTTTATACTATTTTTGTTGTTATTTTTGTGTTGCTTTGTTTTGTAAACCGCCCAGGGAGCCTTTTGGCTGATGGACGGTGAATAAAAATATTAAATAAGTAAATAAATAAAGTATATAAATTATGCAAATTCAACAGATTTGCATAGGTTGCTTGAATGTACAACCCAATCCTATATCTATCTATCTGGAAGTAAGTCTTACGCAGTTCAATGGCAAGTAAGTGGGCAGTATCCAATGGAGCGCAACTGCTAACATAAACTATGTTGTGCTAGAGTAATCTATTCTAGTGCAAGGCCAATAGCATTCGCTGGTGCATCAAGTTTTCCCTGGAAAACTCAGCATGCCAGCAAACACTACTGATGTTGTGCTAGAGTAGTTTATGCTAGCACAACATAATTTACGCTAGTGGTTGCGCCCTGTTGGATACTGCCCACTGTGTATAACATCAGGACCTTACTTTGCTTCTGCTAGTCAAAGCCAACCAGGAGTGGGATGGAAACCGCTGTGCAGGCCCTGAAACCCCACACACTGGCTGCTGAAAATCTTCTTCCGACACTCCTCCGGCTTCTACAGTTTCACCAGCCATGCTTACAAGACTATCTCTGATCAATGCCGAGATTTTCTGCATGCTGAACTGGATTCAGTATCAAATCCTGTGCTTATCTGTGCTTGCATAGAGTCATGAAAATGGACACCACATCTATGGCTAGTAGCTACTAGTTTTTGTGTAGTCATGGATTATTTCTTCAGTGCCCAATTCTACTAGGTACTGGTCTAGCACAAACAATTGGCCATAACAATACTTTTATGCAAACCCTGGTGGTGAGATGTTAGAGGAGGAGTGCTACCAGGTTTGGTATCCTTTGGATGAGTGTGCCTTTGTAATATTTGATTTATTTACAAATATGCCAGCAGAGCATAGGTGGAGGCAAACAGGTCCTCCTACAAGGCTGATCTCCAGAAAAAAACGTTGGCATGACTCCAGAAAGAAATGGCTGCCTATTCATTATCGGGCCAGGTTTAAGGTTTTGGAACTAGTGTATAAAGCCCTAAACAACTTGGGATCAGGATACCTGAGAGAGTGTCTTCTCCCTTACCAACCTGCCCGATCACTGAGATCATCGGAGGGCATGCTCCTGGTGGTTCCACATGGACCTATGGCCTGATTAGAGTCCACCTGGAGAAGAGCCTTCAGCGTAGCAGCTCCATTTCTGTCACTCCCTGCCCCTGGAGGTCAGGCAGGCACCAGCATTGTATTGTTTTCGGAGCCTCCTGAAATCATGCTGGTACCTTTCAGAATGTTTTATGTATCAATAGGACCCATTAGGATGACTCACATTCCTTAGATTTGTGTGTATCAGAAATAATCCCTGGGACAAACAGCAGTTTTTGCTGCCAGAAGAAATTCACGCCATGCCTCACTTGTTTCTCTTCCTACCCTGATTCAAGTTGCTCAAAGTCCCATGACGCTGTGCATAATTTTGCTACTCTTTAATCCTAACATGCTCACATCCAAAGCACACACCTAAAACTTTAATAGCCTAAAAAGGGACAGGAAATTAAACTCGGGGCAGATCATAAACCTTGTGACTTATATAGCAATGCTTCCTCCCAAGCTACATGCTGGAGCCTGCCTCTCTCCAGCAGCACCCACTTACTTGAGCGTCTGTGGCCGTATCTTCTTTCCACACTTATGGTCAGCAAGTGCACTTTCTATGTCCTCGTGAACCATCTCTGCCTAAAACACAAAATCAGGAGAGTCTGAAAAATGGAAACGGCTCATGGCAGAAAAGGTACAAATATATAAATGCAGATCAAGCTGCCGTATAAACCAATGTGGCATTAAAATAAGTTTTCATTGTGTAATGGCATACTTTCTTTTCTTTTTCTAATTTCGTTTTCATGCAGGCATACTGGCATAGGTTTGGTTTTCACATAATGCTAACCCATGGTTTATGTAACCCACAGTTTGTTGCCCTACCCAGGGTTTGTCTGACAGATGGTAGAACAAACCGTGGTTTGTTTTCTCAATCCCTGAGTTCTTTGTTTCCCTCCTCCTTCACCTCCGCGGTCATGATCTAACCCTAGCAGGGCTCTCCTATTGTCAGCAATGGTAGGGGAAGGTGTTCCCTCTGTCAGATGAGCTGTGTGTGTAAGGGATGCCCCGTGCATATCCAGAACTCTGAATAACAGGCACTCGTCATGGCGCCATTTTTAACATCTGGCCCCAAGCTGCTGAGAACTTTTGCTTTCATGACACTGTTGTCCTTTCTCCCCACCTTGGCAAGGGTTAGATAATCTTCATTTACCTCCACCTCGTCGCAGTTAAAGAAGTGAATGTCAGGCTTGTGCTGCTCCGAGTCTTGACACACCAGCAGGAGGATGGAGGAGTATCGCATCTGATTCAGCACAGTTTGGCAGAGCTGGACTGTTGGCAGAAGGAAGTCTTCTAGCTCTTCCTGGCAGGCAACACGAGAGAGAGTGTGGCACCCACATTTAAAAGCACTGTTTCGCTGCGTTCACGCGTTGTAATAGCCATTTCAGGGAGAAGACAATGGATATTGTAGCATTTGATTCCCTCACAGTTAGGGATATACGGACATTGTAAAATGCATTCCGTCTGAGTTTTGTGGAGTGTTAGGTGGCTTTCGTTCCATCATCCGCTCATTGATGGAATCGGATTTTGTGCCAAACCCATTCGGAAGCAAATCCACAAATGCCTGAAAATGCGTGAACTCCCCCCTCCCCCCCCAAATACGCAAAGCCCTGAAAAGTGCGTCTTTTCATGCTTTTTAGCCTAACGGGGGAAATGCACATTTTTGGTAAGGTTTTTGTTGTGTTTTTGTATTTTCTATGACTACATTTGTGTAAAATTATGGAAACATTTTAAAAAATGGCCCGCAAGTCCGCAGAATCCGTGTGACTCGGGAAAAGACGGTCTGCTGCGGAATCTGCCGGTTGGATTCTTAGAACTTCGGACTCATTTGAGTTGGCCGTGGATTTCTCAGTCTCTACTCACAGTACTTTAAATCCATTAGCAGCTGCTACCCCCTCACAGAGGAAGATGAGCAGAACAATTGCTGGCACAAGGGCACCTTCTGAACTGAGCCTTAGCAGAGGCCAGTGGAGAGGAGAGGGCAAAGTCTATGCAAGGTGGCCAAGAAACTTCCCTTGTACTTCTGCCTCCTCCCCTTGCTATAAATATGAAGCCTGTGTAGAAACACGATGTTCTAAAGACATAAGTGACATCTATGTTTGCAGAGACAAGTAAACAGCTTGCCTGAGTGAGGAATATACTCTGTGACACTGCCTTCCTCAACCTGGCGCCCTTCAGCTGTGTGTTGGACTTCAACTCCCACCCACCCCAACCAGAACACCCCCCCCCAAATGGCCATGCTGGCTAGGGATCATGGGAGTTGTAGTCCAACACAGCTGGAGGGCATCAGGTCAGGGAAGGAAACTCTATCAGATCCTGAAATGTGATCCACAAGACTCCAGAAGCCGATCTTTCAGTTTACATGCTTGGCTACGGGCCAGACTGGTCACGTGTATTACTCAATCTGACAAGACCCCTTCCAGGCCTTCTTAGAGAAAGGCTTGACTCCTGTTCCCTTAATTTGCTTCATCTTTAACTTACCTGAACAGAAGTTCAGCAGTTTATTCTTGGTTCTGCTACAGAACTGTATTTTCCTCAGTCTCTATCTAGAAAAGAAGGTCAACAACTCCCCCACCCCCAGCGCCCTTTCTGTTGCAGCTACCCTGTATAGTTAAAAGCTTTCCGACATAGTATTTCCCAGCAAGACTCCAAATCTGGTCTAGATCACTTAGTGCTACTATAATGCAAATAAGCTCTCCTGACTGGCACAAAATGCTTTTGCAGAGCAGAATGTATTTCCATTAATGGCTAATTTATCACCCTGATGGCTTGATTAAATCTGTCCGGTGCATACACACAAATAACACAGGCACTGTACTTGTCCTGCACGTACGCAGGGTGAAATCAGTCAGCCTTTCTACTTTTGTCATAGCTGGTTTTAGCATTCATTCAGTCCTGCTTAATACCCTTACAGAAGCCTGTTGCAATTGTTCAGCCCATTGGGAAATAGTGTGCATTCAATTAACTAAATGTTTACATGCATTAAATATTATTCTTCATCTGTCTCCATCTAAAGAAGGAGGTTCGCTGCTCACCTGAGTTTCGCAGTCCAGCAGTCGGATAGATTTGTCATTCACCTGCAGCAGCATCTCTTGCGCCCAGATCTTCTCTTTGGAGTTAAGCTGCTTGAGCTTCCTGATGGCATCGTCCACTGTTACAATGGCCTCACTCTTATCCATGATGAAGGTGGCTAAATGCTGGAGGGGGCAAACCCACAAGGGGCAGAGGGATGTCATAATCACAAGAGTATATCACCAATTTAACTTTATGTAAACCAAAGCAGATGGGTTTTATTCAGGAATCACTTCTGTTTGTGCTTCCAGACGTGGGTGTCTTAGTGCTAACAGCCAGAAGGCTCTTCTGTCTTTTTTTTTTTTTTCTTTAATGGATTTTCCATGATAAGAAAAAAGGTGGTGGGAAATGGGTGATAAGTGGACGAGGACAACATCTGGATCCCCCGGTAACATTCTGTGAATGAGGCAGGCCAATGGCACAATAGAGCCCCATCTGGAAGCATCCAAGATGTTGGTGTCCTATCTGCCTCATCTGGAAGCGCCCAGGATGTGGAGTCCCATCTGCTGTCAACTGGAAGCACTCAAGATGTTGGTGTCCCATCTGCCTGCACACAGCAGATGTGAATAACAGCAGAATCAGTATAGGTTACTCTGTTCTCTCCTCTGATCGTGTGTGTGTGTGTGTGTGTGTGTGTGTGTGTGTGTGTGCATGCTTGTACATCAACGGAACATGAGCAGCCATAAGTTCCACAGCCCATTCCATGGCCTCAAAAGTGGGTTTGCAACGGTTACACTTGCCAGGGACCTGCAGCCCGATCCTTGCTCCCTGACTGGTGCACCTGTCTTACATACATGCTTGCAAATATCTGTCGATTTGCAGTGGTGTGTTACATTTTTTAGGCACACACTTAAAACATTATGAGGCATACACCGGAAGAATATAAAGTGCGATTGCGTACACTTCACTCCACATCTCTGCACTGCATAGTTACATACGCCTCTTGAGTGAGCCAGAACTAGGAATGCAGCTTTCCTCAGGCAGTAGAAAAGCCAGTTGGGCATGATGATACTCTTTCCAGCTCTGCTCTAAACCTGTTGTCCTGGTTAAGAAAGCATTGAGCAATTATAACATGACATGATCTCTCGACCTCAGGATTTGCATGAGTTGGGCGATTCTTGTATCAATAACAACACCATGCAGAAGCATCACTGCAATGCTGGGCATTACACAGGTGTTTTCCTAATCTCTCTCCCTCTCTGCTTGCCATCATTACCATATAGAAGAGCAGCTCTTCCCAGGCTCAGAAATGACATAATGCTTCCCTCTGTGGTTTTATCAGCCAGCAGAGGGAAGCATGAAGCAAGTGCAAGAGAACACATCCCCCTTGATCCCATTCTAGTGGATCAGACCATGGTAGAGTGCGGCTTCCTAGATTAGTTTCTCCCCCCCACACACACACACACACACACATTTTTGGCCTTCTTCTCCAGGGATTCAGCTCTGCACCCCCTTCTCCATTCTATTCCAGCAAATAAAGCCTAGGCCATTAACCCTGCACTGCATTCTGCCCACCTTATAGATTCATAGATCTGATAGAGTTGGAAGGGGCCTGCAAGGCCACTGGGTCCAACCCCCTGCTCAATGCAGGAAACTAGAGGAGGGGTCTCCCATCCAAGTAATAACCAGGCCTGACCCTGCTTAGCTTTCCACGCTCAGACAAGCTGAGCCAGCGTGAGCCACAGGCGATGGCCTAGTCAGGCTGTGCTCCCTTCCCTCACTCATACACCTGCCAAGTTTTGTAAATCCAAAGGAGGGAGGCCTAATTAGGAGAGCCAGTGTGGCGTACTGCTGAGAGTGTTGGACTGGGACTCAAGAGATCCAGGTTCTAGTCCCCGCTCGGCCATGAAACTCACTGGGTGACTTTGGGCCAGTCACTGACTCTCAGCCTAACCTACCTCACAGGGTTGTTGTGAGGATAACATGGAGAGGAGGAGGACTATGTAAGCCGCCTTGGGTTCCTTGCAGGAAAAAAGGTGGGGTATAAATATAATAAATAAATAAATAAATAAATAAAAAGCCTCTGCATCAGACACTGAAATCCCCATCTCCTGTTTCTTACGACTTAAACCATTTTGAAAGTAAAAAGCCAAGAAAACCAGGTTAAATAGTTGGAATATCAGTAATAAAGGGGTCCCCAACCTTTTTGGAGTCGTGGGCACATATGGGAATTTGAGAAACTGCTGTGGACACCACCTTAAAAATGTGTCCCACAGAGGATGTGGCTAGACACATATTGGCTGCTATGGGGGCCTGGCAAGTCAAAAGTGAGCTAAAGAGGGTGGGGGGAGAGAAATAGTGAGGCTACAGGCTGGGAGGGAGGGGCAAATAGCAAGGCAAAAGGGGTAGAGGGGAGAGAACGAGCAAGGCTAGAAGCTAGAAAGGGAGCGAAAGAAGAAGAATGCCCTACATTTCCCCAAGGTTTTAATTTTAATATATATTTTTTGTGGAAGGGGTCAGGGAGTGGAGAGCTTTGCAGGTGCCACGTTGGGGAACCCTGCTGTAGCATTCAGGTCAGATGCCTAAATGGAAAAGCTGCTGGCAGGGGAAGGATGAAACACTCCTGTTTCTCCTGCTCCCTTCTCTGCTGCAAAGTGTCCCCCCCGCCCAAGGAGGCACCGTAACGGAGAAGGGGACACTGGGATGGTGTTAGATGCAGCAGGTGCAGTGCAGCATGTAGCTGAGAATTCATAACTCTGATAACATCTTGGGGCTGTTTCAGAGTTGGTGGTATGTATGTGTCCCACACATGTGCTTTGGGCATGTACAGGCCACTGCTCCTGTGTAAGTGCCATTTTTGTCAATCAGCACCGTCATGGGGACCACTGGAGCAACAAAGAGAAGAGATCGCTACTAGTTTTATTCTTGTTTTTGTTGGCAAAAAACAAACAAACCAAACCAAAAACAAAAAACAAAATCTTGACCTGCACAAAGAAGAAGATCTAAAATGGATTTTACAGTATATAAAAATTGTTCGCATATCTATGTTTATGAACAATAGCTAAGAGTGACACACTCATAAAATTCGGTGAGCTATCAATCTGACACAGCTATCACATTTACTTCGATCAAAGCTCAAGGTAAAAGATCAGTTCACAACTGAGTTGCTGTAATTAATAGAGATCAAAATGCATTCTGGTTGTTGGAGAGAGTAAAGTCTCCAGTGGAAATAGTTTGCAATCCTTTTATTGCTTATTTGCAGAGGATAAGTCCAGTGTTTGATTTCTAAAAACAAAGGAGCCCAGCTCCAGCCTTCCTGGGAATTATGCTTTCTGCTCCCAAATGTTAAATGTGTGAGCAGGTTATTAATGGACCGTTTTAGACAGGGAAGCATTTAGACATGAAATCCCTGCAATAGGAGTGTTCATGCATTCACACATGTAGAATGAACATATAAAGGGGAATGGAATCACTCCTGCTGGCTACCATCCCCTCTCATCCATATGTTCACATGAACCTATGAACAGAGTCTACGGCATTACCCAACCTCGTGCCTCATTTATAAAAATAAAATAAAAAATTATTAGGATCAGCTGACAGTCATGGAATAGTGAGCTGGAAAGGGCAGTGTAGTGGACTTTGGCTAGAGAGACCTGAGGTTGCATGAGAAAGAGAAAGAGGGAGAAACAATGACCAGGTTCACATATAATGCTGCTAACTCATGGTTTATTTAACCCATGGTTAATCCATAGTTTGTTGGCCTACCCAGGGTTTGTGTGGCAGACAATTGAACAAACTGTGGAATTTTTTCTCATTCCCTGGGTTGTTTGTTTCCCTCCTCCTTTGCCTGCTTCCTCCCTGTATCCCAAATGTTTGTGGCGCTGAAGTACTGGCAAGCAGATTAGCTGTTTTTGTTTTTTACCATGCTTGCCTGCAGCCTCTGTAGTTCTGCAAAACAACTCTTAGCTCTGGGTTCACACGTAATGACAACCCAGAGTTCACAACCCAACAACGGGTTCTCTTGCTGGGCTGTTCGTGGTTAACAAACGAGGGATTGTTAGCATGGCTGGGTTTGCTCATCACAGCAACCCAGAACTCAACAACCCATGGATTAAATAAACCATGGATTAAACACCTTGGGTTGGCGTTATGTGTGAACCAGGTCAACATGTTCCCAAACAGCATAAGAACACCAGCGCAAGATTTCCGAGGAGTTTCTTGTGCCAGCAACCAGGGAGAAACAGCTAATCTCAAAGTCAACAAACAAGACCTAGCAGTTTTCAACAGGTCTTTGGTAAACCTAAGATCCACCAACTGGAGCCAGGTGCAACAGTCATGCACTTAGAATTTAAGAATTCTGACCCCAGCAACTTGCTTTGAGTACCAGAACTGAACAGATCTCACAGTCCTTTCACACAAAAATCCACTCCTGAGTACGCCAAGTGTTCTTTATTTCAGAGGTATAATTTTGAGGCAAAGGTGGGGAAGTAATAACAAAATGACAACAAAATTATTGAGTGGGAGAAATGCTCATTGATCTACTCCAAATCACCCAGAGACCTACCAGCAGATCTCAATCCACCTTCTGCCCACCCCTGATCTAGGTAACCTTTGTGAGGGCACTGGGAAAACAAAATCAATTACTATTGTTCTGAATACCTAAGTGTTGAGGAAGAAGGACAAAAATCAATAGTCATTACCAGCCTCCAATATCACCAGAATATTATGGGTTGGGCTTCTGCTGTTTGTTCATAGTTAACACTCTATGAGCAATGGGATCATAAAGAATAAATACAGTATACCATTTGAAGGATAAATGTTCTAATATAAATTGCACAAATTCAGCAGCATTTCTAATATACAGAAGTTTATTGCCCATTGACTATTTCTGACTCACTTGCATATGGTACTGTGATGTCTCATGCATAATGACGTTGGAGTTGGAGTATTTCTTCCTTTGCTCTGCAAAAGAAAAAGAAAAAAAGGGAAATCATGTTTAGCTTTGATGGCAGTTTGTTGGTAGAGTAAGGACCAAGCTAGACATTGTCTTGGCAAACATGTGGTTCGAAACCCACATAGAGAGGGGCCACAATTTAGCAGTAAGGCACTTCTATCACTGGCATTTTCTCATCTAAAAGATTCTGAGACAGCCTCGCCGAACCTGGTGCCACCAGGTGTGTTGGACTACAACTCCCCTCATCCCCAGCCAGCATGACCTTTGGAGAGCCACTACCAGCCAGAGTAGGCAAGACAGGGCTAAATGGATCAATGGTCTGACAGTATGAGGCAACTCTGTATGTTCACACACAGTTGCTGAGATAAGGGGGAATGTAGGGGCAGGAGAACCATTTATATGTGTCTCTTCTAGAGTAAGGGTGGGCAAAAGGTAGCTCTCCAGATGCTTTGGACTTCAACTCCCAGAAGCCCTTGCCAGCATGGCCAATGGTCAGAAGTGCTGGAAGTTGAAGTCCAAAACATCTGGAGATCTACTTTCTGCCCACCCCGCCCTATAGAGGAGGAATGGTGAGCAGGAAGTTGGGACATTTAACCCCCATCACATCAGTCAATTCTCCCTTGCAAATGCCTCCTCAAAGGCAGTCCCTCCCCCTCTCTCCAGTAAGGCTCAATTCTGGTTTCAAAGCCCATGTTCTTATATTAGCATTACAAGGGAAAAGCAAGCTTGGGAATCCTGTGTTTCCCTCATTTTAACATCAAGTTTGGTCTCGAGCCCCAGCTGAAACTCACACAAACAGACTCATCCTCTCCTTCTCCATTGAGTATTAATCAAGCATTACTCCACTGAATATTAACCAAGCATTGCTAGTAGCAATATATTGTTATTATCATCATTCTCATTTCGATCGCACAGAGTGTCATATACCTTGCCATGATTTTTGAGTCCACCAATAAGCTGACGTGACTTCTACCAGCTCCCTGGTGAGTGTGAGCTTGTTGAAGAAAAGGACATTTGGAAGAACCAAACTATACCAGTTTATTATTTAGAGAAACCAGCTTGTTTGAAGGGCCTGACATCAGAGAACCAGATAGCAAACATTCATCTGCAGTGAGGACAATGGATGTGTTTTACAGTGGTTTCAAAGAGAGACACATGTTCATCCAGTGTCCAACTTCATCCGATCACTATCTGTGAAGAAAAGAGCCTTTGGGGGGGGGGTTCACACACACACACACACACACACACACACACCTCATGTGTGAACCGGTTGGGGTGGGGTGTGCATAGTTAGCGTGTGGAGAAAGGGGCCTTTGGGGGTTCCTGCATGCATGCACACACACAACACCCCCTCATGTGTGAAGGCTGGTGTGTGTGTGTGCATAGTTCCTCTTGAATGAATGGCGCCTAGATGCCTGGAGAAGCTGGCCTAGGGCTTTCATATGTAAATAGTTCAAGCCATGAGTCATGAGTTCCCTTCCCCCTGCCTGGCCAGGTGAGGTGCATGGTGATTGGCTAAGAGGCAGCAGAGGAGGGGAGGGGGAAAAAAGGTATATTTCCCAAAGCGTGGGTTTTGGTCTTTGTTCTACCCGGCTGTGGTAATGGCGGTAAGCCAAGGACCCCAGGCAGCTCCTGGTGAAATTAGCTGGATTGAGGGCTCTAGTAAAGGCAAGCCTTGTGGGAGTTTTACCCATCTCGGACCTTCAGGTAGGTGTGGTAATCTCCCTCGGGCAGCGAGGCTGTGCTGGATTTAACCTTTGAAGAGAACACCCTCAGGTAACAGGTGTGTGCCTGAGAGATATTAAGGAATCAGGTTTTATTGTTTTGCAGCTCTATTTCTGTGTACTAAAGTGTCTCTCTCTTTATTTTGTGTGCTTCTCTCATTTCCCTAATCTTGTTGTAAAATGCTACCAGAATAAACCTTGTCCTGGTTTTACCCCACATGGTGTTTGTGGGTTGCTCTGTGGCTTCAGTAACTAAATCCAGGTTACAGAATTAAAGGCGAGTCCCTCAACAGAGATCCAAGTAGGATTGCAGACAGCTGAGGCTGGCAATCTGGTACCTTGAGATCTCTGGGGGTCTTGGTTCCTTTGGAGTAGGAAAGGGTGGGGGTGTGGCAGGCCAGCCAGCCCCCCCTTCCTCCACACTATCCATCTTCCATGCTTTACAATTACTCCATAGCATACTGGTCACCTTCTTGGCTCTGCCCATTCACACCACTGGTGGCGGCTAGCACTTGAACAAGTGTATGGCATGCAATCTATACTTCAAAGTGGTGTGCAAACAAACAAGCCAAGGTACTTTCATTTTGAAAACACACACATTTCTCTACTGCCACTTTGGTTTCTAGGAGTCAAACTGAGATGTAGGGCAAGGGAAGGCACGGCTGGGGACCTGCCAAGGACCCAAAACCCAGCAAGGACCCACTGACAAGAGTCCCCTGGACTTGCTCCTTCTTTTCACCCTTGCCACCTGTTTGTTCACCTGCCTCTCGCTGTGGCCCAGACAACGGAGGTGGGAAGAAGGAAGAAAGTAGATGCCACTGCCTACTTGCTCACTGTTGGGCATCCTCCTTGCTAGAGGGCCAGGAACACCCTTGTCCCTGACAAGACGACGGCAAGTAGATTCATGCATGTCTGCCTACAAAACCCCATTTGACCATAGATCAGACTGCAAACTTGTAATAACCACTTGCCTAGTCTCCTATGGTGAGTAAGAATCACCCCAGGCAACCAGGCTTTATATAAAAATATTTTTTTCCTGGCCAAATATGGCTAATACAGTAAAACCTTGGATTGCAAGCATAATTCGTTCTGGAAACGTGCTTGTAATCCAAAGCACTCGTATATCAAAGCAAATTTCCCCGTACTTGTATTGCAAGACCTCGCTCGTTTATCAAGTTAAATTTTATTTAAAAATTTTGCTCGTCTTGCAAAGCACTCGCAGACCAGGTTACTCGCAATCCAAGGTTTTACTATAGGCATGTGCAGGCATGAGGGCTAGCAATATTTTTTGTGGGCTAGTAACTTTTGTGGAGTTATTTGCTAGGCTGCCCTAGCTGTACAGGGGGTGGGGTGGGGGGGAGAATCAATGAATGTAGTGTGGGAAATAAATCTTAAGATATCACCTTCGGTTCTCCGATAGAACTATAGTCTATGTACAACCTTAGACTCACACAGTGCAAATCTCATTGTTTGTCCCAGACCAAAGCCATGAAGCATGATGAGCAAGAATAAATGACAACTTAAACACCTTCCATAAGAATAAAATGACCCCAAAAACACATCCCTCAATGTGTGGCTTCAAAGTGACGGTGCTACTGATATAAGCAGGAGAGTTATTTGCATCATAACATGACAGCAGGAGAGTTGAGGCAATGAAGGAGTGAGATATTAGGACAACAGAAGAGGAGAATGAACATGCAAGAAGAATGTTTTTGCTCAGCAATTCCTGCTGGGAGGAACTGCTGCAACAGAAATGGTCTACTTTTATATAATAGCCAGCGACCTGATCTGTTCAAGCCTGCACCGTGTTCCCAACAACCACTTGGTTCCTGAGTGTTTGGTTTTCAACCCTCCCTCGGCTCCCTACCCTGCCCCTGAGGATCAGGTGGCCAATTGGAGGGGGGAAATGCGGGGTGTCAGCTACAGGGGAGGCAAGGGTTTGTTCAACTGTGTGTGCTCTGGCTTTCTCCACAAATCCAAACAAACATGCTTCAATTCAAGTACTTACATCCATATCTAAAGAACTGCACAACTAGTTTTGGGCACCAAGTGGATGTTGGGTTTGTGTTTCTTGAAGAACAGCCCTCCACGTGACATGGCAAATTGCTTTTGAAACTGCTGAGGAAACTCTCCAAAACAATGACCTTGTTCACACGTAATGACAATCCATGCTTTAATTAGCCCATGGGTTGTTGCTTGCCCAGAGTTAACCCACTATTTGACTGCCAGACAATCAAGCAAGCCACTGCTTGTTTTGTCAATTCCTGGGTTGTTTAATTCCCTCCCCCTTTGCCCACTCCCTCTCTGTTTCCCAAATGCCTTTGCCGCACTGGTGCCGTTTGCATGTAACGACAACCCATCAGTTTAAAAACAGATGGATTGTTGTGTATGAGCAGGAGAGAGCGGACACACTGACCGTAGTGTGGCCACCTCTTCTGCTTTCAGTTAGCAACCCACCACAACTGGCTCAGCCCATGATCGCCTCCTGCTGAGCAGGATGTCCAAACCCAAGCCGCTGGGTTGTTTAGGGGCTAAACAACCCAGCAGTTAATCCATGGTTTGCTCCAGTGTAACCCACATACCCTATGCAGTATGCAGTATATAGGATTAATGAAGCCTCTAATCTAAAGGCTCTGAATGACAGTGTAAGGGGGAGGAGGCTAAAAATAACTAAATGCAGAATGTGTGTTCTAATGAAGGGTGCCACAGAATATATATGGTAGCATTTAAACGAGAAACTCTGCGAATCCCTGTTTTAAGTCTGCATGATTCACCTTTCTAGCTCACTAGGCTACAGAAGAAACCTTAACAGTGCAATGCCATACATATCTACTCGGAAGTAAGCTCCATTAAGTTCAGTGGGACTTACTCCCAGGTAAGTGAGTATAAGATTGTAGCCTAAAGTATGTTTCCAGGGTCTCCCCCTCTAAAACCTTTGGCTGTCATGGGAGATAGAACTACACTAGCCACTCATCATGACTGCTGTCCATCGTTCTCCATTCTTGTAGAGTTAATTCCCTGTCTTCTTAATGTCATTTGGGTGATATTTGCATCATCTGTTTTTGGAGAGAAGTGAAGCTCACGAAGATCACCCTAGCTTAGAGCCAGTGCCAGTCAGTAAAGGGCTATATCCACAAAAGTGCCAATGCCGCCGTGATTAAACTTACTTTTATATATATAATTAAACTTAATATATATAAAAAGTAAGTTTAATCACGGCGGCGTTGGCACTTTTGTGGATATAGTAGTAATTACCGTGATTCCCCTTCTATTAGCTAGTCAGTAAAGGGCTGGCAGACTATCAACTCATCTGGTTCCTCAAAATCCAGATCACAAGGTTAGGAAGACCTTCTGCTTTGAGTTCAAAGCACCTAATTATTATAGCTGGTTTCCCTCACCATTGGCCATGTGGGCTCAGTATCATGTCCGGTGGGCACCAAGCTGGGGAAGGCTGCCCTACGACAATTAAGATAAGTATCCCAAGAGCTGAGCTTGGGAAAAAGCAAAAGCATTTTGCAAGGCAAAAGCATTTTGCAAGGCTGCTTAGTTTCCATGTGAGCTAGCTAAAATAATCTTGGGGGGAAAACTGAGCTGCTAGGTAGCTCATATCTTTTACACACACTATATAGAACTTTACAATACAATCCTATACATGTCTACTCAGAATTCAGTGGAGCTTAATCCCAGATAGCAGAAGCAACTTCAATTTTTATTAAAATACATCTATCTTGCTCTTCCAGCAGTTCAAAGCAGTTTACATCCAATTTTTTAAAAATACATTAAAGCGAGAACAAAATCACATCAGTGCATTGCTACAGATTTAAAAGAGCCTTGGTAAACCAATTTCTCAACCGCCAACAACCTAAACAGAAGATTAGAATTTACAGAGGATAGTATAATAAAGGATTAAACCTACAGTTTAGTAAACATGGCCCTTATCCTACATTTACAGATATACTTTGAATGAAGGCAAATATATGCCATATATTTCTTTACTTTAATTATGGGTCAGTGAAGATGATGTAGTTAGGTGCGGAGGGAGATTAACCAATTTTTAAAAATCCTTTTAGGACAAAATCGTAAGTTGGCAGACATTAATTTCATTAGCTGAAAGCTCCGGTCTTGAACGTGGCCAAATACATGAAGTAATGTCTCTGCCTATTTAGTCACAGGGAGTACTGTTTTAGAATGCATTCATATAACAAGATTTGATCTCGATGCTGGAACACAGAAAAGAAGGAAAAGAGAGGAGACCACAGAAATAGAATAAGATGAAAGATTTATGTTATCCTAAATAAACAGCCTGAACCTATGTTTACTTGGATGCAAGTCCCACTGAAATTAGTTGGAGTTACTCCCAAGTAAGTAGCATAGAATAAAACCATGCATGCATCATTTGTGTAAACCCAGACTTCACTTCGCCTTTTTTAAAAAAACCACCCATGCCTTCAAAGTCCCTGCATTTCAGGGCCGGTGCAAGGCAGTTTGGTGCCCTAGGCAAGATCAGATATTTAGCGCCCCCCCTTCCCACTTGAGCCCTCCCTCCCTCCAGCCCTATGCCCATTATGAAATAAATTTCCCTCCCTGGGAACTGCCGAGCCCCATAGAAAAACTTTGTGGACTTTGAGACTTTTCCTTTGTGTTCACGCGGAAAGCAAAGAGGCAACATCAGCCCAGCTATGCCAGGAACTCCCAAGGGCCTTCTCCTACTCCATATATATGTAAAAGCCTGTCTCCTCTTGCGGGCAGCACAAGGGATATGAAAAAAGGATGTGAGAGAGGTGTGGTGGCGCTACCTGTGAGGAATAGAGACAAAAGGGCATCTTGCAGCCTGTCCTACCTCGCAGGGTGGAGGTGCAGAGACACCGGTTTGACTCATACACCTTCTGGGTTGCAGGGGGGGGGATGCATGTAGTAGAAACATAGCAAAGAGAGAGCCCGTGGATCATCTGGTTCAAATTAAGGAGGGGCTTTATGAAACTTGCTGCTTCCCCTCCTCTCTCTATCACTTTGTTGCAATATTTCTTTATCAGAATAATGTATATTATCCTGTCTTTCCCTTTACCAGCCTAGTGCTCAAGGCAGACAACAATATTCAAAGTACAGTAAAGCAAACATCAACAGCTCAGGGCACATGCTGGCTGGGGAATGCTGGGAGTTGCGAGGCTTTTTTCTGCCTCAACGTGTTTAGGATTGTGCCCTGAGCTGTTGATGTTTGCTTTACGGGGGGGGGTCTGGCGGCAGCGGCGGGGGGCGGGTCCGGCGGCGGCGGGTTTCTCCGGCAGCAGCTCGATCAGCGTGAGCGGCACGGATAACGCTCCGTGCCGCTCTGAAGAGCGGGATCGGGCCGCCGCCGCTCGCGGAGGGCCAAGCCCAGAGCAAGCCTCCAGCTGACTCCAGGCTCGGCCCCACCACTAAGCATTGCTGGTTGTGAGGAGGAGCCTGCCTGAAGCTTCAGCGGCTCCAGCAGCAATAGCAGCAGCAGCGGTGCCAGCGGCAGCTGTTGCTCCTGGTAACGGCAGCGAGGCTTGGAGACCGAGCCCTGAGGTGGAGGAGAGAGAGGGAGGGGCGTGCTTCTTTCACCTCCCCTTCCCTGCCACAGGACATGATTGGTAAAACAAACTTGGTAAAATACGCATTTTAGCGCTGTATTTTTTTTCCCAAGCCGTTTCTGGCGCCCCCTTTAGCCCGGCGCCCTAGGCAGCTGCCTAGTTCGCCTAATGGTAGCACCGGCCCTGCTGCATTTGCTACCAATTAGGAGGGAGTGTGAAGCCTTGCATAGAGGAAGAATCAATCCCTTTCCAATAAGAACTAGCCTCAAGGCAGTATGTTCTCTGCCTGTATTTCGTCAGGTGAGGGAAACCTGAAGAACCTTCTAGATCTGGAATGAACTCACTCAAACAAGCAGCTTATCACCTGCTGGCAAACATTTCACCCATGAGAACATAAACATCCCTTTCTGACCTCACTTGGTCCTTGGCCTAGACCTAGAGAGAAGCCAGCAATAGCTATAAAAGATAAGAGTTCAGCACCTGGTGGCCGACAAAAGGCCATGCTTGGGTCACTGCAATACTCTGTAACTTCATGCAATTCATTGTACAGTACGTTCTATTTTCATGTTAAAAGCTCAATGAGAGCTAAAGGTCCTTCCAGACAGAGGGCTCCTAGCGCCACCAGTCATTGGACTTCCGCAGTAAAGTACTAGCGGAATTCCTGTGTCCTGTCCTGTCCACGCTGTCGGAAACTGCCGCTACATGCCGCCACCTTCTGCCCAACCAGTAAGCAGAGATGCAGCCAAAGCTCTTCCCTCCCTTTACTGTCCCCTCCCACCCCACTCTTTGTGCCAAGCTGGATTTTGTTTGTTTCTTCTCCAGAACTGCGCAATTCTGGAAGGCCGAAGGTTCACTGTTGCGCGTTTACTCCCGTGTAGGTGCATGTTGCCCTATTCGGATCAGGACCATGGCATTTTGGGAGCAGAGGGTTAAACCTCCCCCCCAACACACACACACACACACACTCACACCAGTTTTTCCCCCTGACATTCCACACACACACACACCTGCAAGAAGGTTAAAAAAAAGAAAAAAGTATCCACTTGAGTCATTTTCTTTTTTTTACCCTCCCATGCCCTCAGCTACATCACCTTACATTTCTCACAGCCACATCCCCACAAAACACCGCAAGCTCCTGAAACCAGGCCAGCCACGCCACCGTTTCTGTTTTTTGTTTGCAGATCATGGCACACCAGAAAATAATGAATGAGTTTCCCGTGCTGTGAGAAAATACGGGAGAAGCGGAGGGGGAGAACACAAGATGACACGGGATGACTGCAGGAGACTAACAATGCTGTGCAGGTAACCCCCCAAATCCCGCAAACAAGGCAAGCCGATAACACCTTAAAAGTCCCGCCTGGAAGAGCCCCGAGTTGCACAACCAATCTAACCATCCATTGATACAGGCCTGTGGCTCACGCTGGCTCAGCTTGTCTTGAGTGTGGAAAGCTAAGCAGCAGGGATGTTGAAGAGTCCTTGGTCTCGAGTCACGAGTCGAGTCACGAGTCTTTGGACCCGAGTCTCGAGTCCGAGTCTGAGTCCTTGGTCCAAAATGGTGACTCTCGAGTCCCGAGTCCCAAGTCACTCCCAAAGCTGACTCCACGAGTCCCTATTAAAATCAATGGGGGTTTTTCCCAACAAAATAAGGCTACTTCAGATGTGTGGCTTAAATAAATTCTAGGCACAAGTGTGCCTTTTTATTTCAAAACTCTGCAACTGATTTTGGCAAGAACAGACCAGGCAGACAAACCCAAAATAACCAGGCAGGCAGAGGAGGCAGGGAACCCCAAAGCAGGCAGGCAGAGGCCTTTGTCTTGGACAATTTAACTGTTGAACTGGTCAAGAAGGGACCAGGCAGGCAGAGGAGGCTGGGAACCCCAGACAGGCAGGCAGAGGCAGCCAAACTCAAAATGTCTGAAAGGTTGCATTTTAGAAAAATGATTTTAAAAAATAAACTTGCTGTACTTCCTAAAACTTATCCATGTTGCATTTGAGGAACATGATTTTTTCTAAATGTTTGGCCCCCATTCTGGAACGGTGAGATCTCATCACAATTCCACCCTCACTGAACACCCGCTCCACTGGTGATGAACTTGCTGGAACCAGAAACACACTCAGAGCAGCCACACAGAGTAATCTCAGGTCCTTCTTCTGCCTCTCCCAAGTACGCAACACATCAATCAAAATAAATCTTGACACACTGTTGGGGCTGCACTCCTGGTAGCCGTCCATAGTGGCCAAGCAGCGGCACACCTCGCTTCCATGCGCTCTTCGCCGGCAATCACGCTCCTCTCCACTCCTTCTGGCACAGCCCAGGGATGTTGAAGAGCCCTTGGTCTCGAGTCCCGAGTCGAGTCTCGAGTCCCATTAAAAATATTGGGACTCGAGTCCGAGTCGAGTCAGAGGGGGGACTCAGTCCGACTCACGAGTCGAGTCCTCGAGTCCGAGTCCCCATCCCTGCTAAGCAGGGCCAGGCCTGGTTATTACTTGGATGGGAGACCCCTCCTCTAGTTTCCTGCATTCAGCAGGGGGTTGGACTCGATAGCCTTGTAGGCTCCTTCCAACTCTATGATCCATGAAATCTATGAAATCTATGATAGTGGGGAGGAGGGTTTTCTACTCCATCAGCTTATTACCATTTAAAAAGAGCACCCCCATTTGTATTGTCCTCAGTCACTGCCTTTCCTCCAAGGATCATCTTTTGTTGCAGGGATACTGCATTTTCCAAGTAGTCAATGTGCCAAATCTTGTACTAAGGAAAAAGTGGTATTATTTGCCCCAGACAGAGCGTGCAGTTGCTATTAGAAATATTTGGGATGTGTTTACACGAATATAGAAAATATCAACTAGAAAGGATTTCTGACATAACGGTAATTGGTAAGTAACACAACTTCTTGCCCCTCCCCAATGACATTTAAATGTATTGCTCAATGCCCAAACATGGCATAGATGTATTTAGAGAATATTAGGATACATTTGTGTACAGGAAGGTTTGTTGTTGTTTTGGTTTGGTTTTTGAGATCAAGCAGCAATACTGTTTTGAGCAATGTAACCTACCTAAGTTAATTGTTTGCTATGATTTTGATCACTGCTGTCATTGAATATAGCGAACTCTTTATGATGTTTTGTTGATAAATATATTTATTTCTAGGTTGTAACTAACATGGAAAATCAACTTTACAAAATGGCAGCCTTTATTCAGCCAGAAAAGGCTCACTACTAGTAGAAGTTACAAAAAACATTTTATAGCCATCACCAAACTATTGCTCTCTCTCTCTCTCTCCCTCCCTCTCTCTGGGTGCGTGTGCCTGTGCATGCATATTATACTGGCAAGGGCTGTGTCTGTTGGAGGATATGGAAAGGAGTCAGTCCTATAATGGTTAGGATGAGCAGAGTTTTCCCCCTTATGCGCAGTCTGGTTATTGAAACTGGTTATCACCGCATGGGTTGCTTAACCCTAAAAGGCTCTTAAAATGAAACAGGTTGTCCAAACAAGGTTTAAAACTAATAAAGACATGTATTAGTTTTACTTACAGTCCGTTTAATCATATATGCAGGATGCATATAAGCAGATTAGAGTCTTTGGTGTTAAGAGTCCGCTTCATTGGAGATCACTGGCTGGAAGCTCAGACTATGCGTCCATCAGGTTGGAGAGGCAGAGAGAGGGAGCTGGCCACAGAGAGGCCGGAAGTAGGGAGGAGGGATTACAAAACATGCACCCTGGGGATTGTTCAATTAACCCTTTCCTCCCACTCTAACTAGTGGTTACATTACCTCGTTGATTTAAGCAGGCAACATTACGATTTCCATCAGTGTCAGCACCAGTCAGTGGTGTGATGGAGCCAGGGCTTGCAGCGATTGCACCACGGGCACTTTTTTTTAATCAGCAGGGAGCCAGGGACGCTGACATGATCTGCCACCACACACCCCTCAGACCTTTCTGTTCCCTCTGAGCTTAGCTGAAATCATCTTCACAGCAGCTGGGGGGGGGGGATGAATTTCCCCAACAACAATATATTGTTCCTTGTTATAAGTCAAAGTATTTGGGGGTGGTTTGGTCTTGAATGGGGATTTAAGACCCATGAGTACGAAAAACCTGCTCCTGGAGAAAATGAAAACTGGTTTGTTGATATGGATCAACACCGCTGCCTGAATGTTTGGACTCTCCTTGGGGGTCATCTCTATGGGGACTGTCATGATGAGCACCTGCACCTCAAAATTTACCACTGCACCACTGACACCAATTGTGCATATCTTATACCAGCAGAAGAAAGTGCACAAAAAGAAATCTGAGGCTGCAGTCCTATGCCATTTTACCTGGGAGTAAGCCCCAGTGAAAACAATGGGACTTACTTATGAATAAGTTATGAACAGAATTGCACTTTGAGGCCAGTAAGCTGAAAATTCTGGTTCATCTCATGGGAACATTTTCTATTATTCTTTTGCTTATATTAATGAGATGCTATTTTCATTAATATGATGCAAGTTTCAGAAAACTCTCCAAGTCTCTGAGCTGTGATTAATAGGGGGTCTCATATTGAAGACACATAGTTGTAAAATGGATGAGGCAAGAGGAAAATAAAACCTTTTAATTTCCCTTTGAGGCAACTCATTGTCTTATTTTCAAATAGGACAGAGCTAGAACAATGTGGCTTTGTTATTGTGAGATACTATCTTCAGATGACAATCAAGTTTTTCTAAAAACACAGCTGGGACGCATCCTAGTTTCTTTCTTCTCTCTCTCTCATATATATTCTTTGGTCTGTTGGTTTACTATCTGATTTGTATTGATTCTTTCCTACCCCATTTCCTTTATGCCATACTCTTCAACCAACAGGAAAACAATGAGTGCCTTTATGTTCCATCATCACATTTGTTTACACTGCTGGTTTATCTAGGCAACCAATTCAAATGGCGCCACTACTACATTGACTGGGTTCACATGACACAACAACCCATAATTTATTTTTAATCCTGCTCTGCTGTGCATGCAGCCAGTGGCCTCAAAACAAAAGAGAAAGAGAAAGTAAACTGAAACAGCAGCATGCCCTCCTATTTTGCACCACAACCCCAAGATCTCTTTCTTGGTTAGTCACCACTAGTTCAAATCCCATCAGTGTAAACGTGAAGTTGGGATTTTTTGCACCAATGTGCATCACTTTACACTTGCTTACACTGAACTGCATTTGCCATTTTGATGCCCATTCTCTCAGTTTGGAGAGATCCTTTTGGAGCTCCTCACAATCCCTTTTTGTTTTAAGCACCCAAAATAATTTGGTGTCATCAGCAAACTTGGCCGCCTCACTGCTCACTCCTAATTTCAGATCATTTATGAATAAGCTGAAAAGCATTAGTCCCAATACAGATCCCTGTGGGATCCGACTGTTTACATGCCTCCATTGGGAGAATTTACCATTTATTCCTACTCTGCTTTCTGTTCTTTAACCAGGTACTGATCCATAAAAGGACCTCCCCTCTTATTCTATGACTGCTAAGTTTGTTGAGGAACCTTTGGTGAGGGAACTTGTCAAAGGCCTTTTGGAAATCCAAGTAAACAATGTCTACTGGATCACTCTTGTCCATATGTTTATTGAAACTCTCAAATAACTCTAAAAGGTTAGTGAGACAGGACAAACATTTGCAGAAGCCATGCTGATTCTTTCTCAGCAGGACTTGTCTTATTAATGCTTTCAACCCATTTACACAGAACAGACATTAAGCTAACTGGTCTGTAATTTCCCAGATCCCCCCCGCCCGATCCCTTTTTAAAAATTGGTGTTACATTGGCCATTCTCCAGTCCTCTGGTCAGGGCCGTGCAAGGCAGCTTGGTGCAGTTTGGTGCCCTAGGCAAGATCAGATATTTAGTGCCCCCCCTTCCCACTTGAGCCCTCCCTCCCTATTTCTGGCGCCCCCTTTAGCCCTGCGCCCTAGGCAGCTGCCTAGTTGGCCTAATGGTAGCACCGGCCCTGCCTCTGGTACAGAGACTGATCTTAGGGACATCTTACATATTTTTGTTAGAAGATCAGCAATTTCTTATTTGACTTCTTTAAGAACTCTAGGATGGATACCATCTGGGCCCAGTGATTTATTAACTTTCAATTTGTCAATAAGGCTGAGACCTTCATCTTTTGTCACCACTATTTGTCTCAATTACTCAGATTCAGGCACAGGTATCTGTCCTATATCTTCTGCAGTGAAGACAGACAAAAAGAATTCATTCATCTTCTCCTCAATCACCTTATCCTCCTTTAGTATTCCTTTAACTCCATTATCATCCAGTGGTCCAACTGCCTCCCTAGCTAGTTTCCTGCTACTGATATATTTAAAGAATTCTTTATTGTTGGCCTTGATATTGTTAGCAATACGCTCCTCAAAATGCTTTTTTGCATCTCTTATTGTCTGCTTGCATCTCTTTGGGCAAGCTTGCGCTCCCTTTTGTTTTCCTCATTTGGGCAAGACTTCCATTTTTTGAAGGAAGCCTTCTTTTCTCTATTAGTTTCCTTGGCTGTGCTCGTTAACCATGCTGGTGACCTCTTTGACTTGGTGCTACCTTTCCTAAACCCCAGGGTTCAGTTTAAAAGCTGCTCTGCCACCCTTTTTATATTTAGTGCCAGCAGTCTGGTTCCATTTTGGTTCAAGTGGAGCCCGTCCCTATTGTATAGGTCCATTTTGTTCCAAAATGTTCCCCAGTGCCCTAACAAATCTGAACTCCTCCTCCCTGCACCACCGTTTCATCCATGCATTGAGACTCCTCAGCTTCACCTGTCAAGCTGGCCCTGTGTGTGGAACAGGCAGCATTTCAAGCTGGCCCTGTTGGTGGTCCTGGATTGCAACCTTCTACCTAGCAAACTAAATTTAGCTTCCAGGACCTCACAAATACATAATTTATTTTTAATCCTGCTCTGCTGCGCATGCAGCCAGTGGCCTCAAAACAAAAGAGAAAGAGAAAGTAAACTGAAACAGCAGCATGCCCTCCTATTTTGCCCCACAAATGCAGCCATATACTGAGGCTTGCGTCATACGCTCATGCTATAAACACAAATGATAGAACACACATGACCTTTTAGACTCCTCCTACTTCTCCCACAATTGCCTATGTGCGTGGCACTCGATTGAACTATAAACACAGTAGATACTGTGCTGTATTCACTAATATGTTCCCCCAGAGCAACAACGGCATTTTGAAAAAATACTGGAATACTGCTGCCTCACACACGAAAAGTGCTCTAGTGTACATTCTTCCCAGGATAATCTCCAGGTAGGAAAAACACAGTGACTGGGGTCAGACAACACAATAACAGGGATGTTGAAGAGTCCTTGGTTTTGAGTCACGAGTCGAGTGACGAGTCTTTGGACCCGAGTCTCGAGTCTGAGTCCGAGTCCTTGGTCCAAAATGGTGACTCCTGAATAACGAGTCCCTCCCAAAGCTGACTCCACGAGTCCCTATTAAAATCAATGGGGTTTTTTCCCAACAAAATAAGGCTATTTCAGATGTGTGGCTTAAATAAATTCTAGGCACAAGTGTGCCTTTTTATTTCAAAACTCTGCAACTGATTTTGGCAAGAACAGACCAGGCAGCCAAACCCAAAATAACCAGACAGGCAGAGGAGGCAGGGAACCCCAAAACAGGCAGGCAGAGGCATTTGTCTTGGACAATTCAAACTGTGGAACTGGTTAAGAAGAGACCAGGCAGGCAGAGGAGGCTGGGAACCCCAAACAGGCAGGCAGAGGCAGCCAAACCCAAAATGTCTGAAAGGTTGCATTTTAGGAAAATGATTTTAAAAAATAAACTTGCTGTACTTCCTAAAACCTATCCATGTTACATTTGAGGAACACGATTTTGGAACACGAGTCCTTGGTCTCGAGTCGAGTCTCGAGTCCCATTAAAAATATTGGGACTTGAGTCTGACTCGAGTCAGAGGGAGGACTCAGTCCGACTCACGAGTCGAGTCCAGGAGTCCGAGTCCCCATCCCTGCACAATAACCCACACTCACAGGTTCAGTGTGGGTTGTCATTGAACCGTGGGTGGTGGATGATGATGATGATGATGATGATGATGATGATGATGATGATTTTATTTCATTTCTATACCGCCCCATAGCTGAAGCTCTCTGGGCAGTTTACAACAATTCGTAAAAACAATAATACTCATAATAAATACAGATAACAATAAAAATATACAATTTCATTACAAAGGTTTAAAAACAAATTTAAAAACCCAATTTAAAATGGCAAATAACTGAACAAGTTAATAAACTAAGCTTGCAGCTGACATAACATTCACTCCCCATGTGCTATTTCGAGCTGTTCAATATTAAATGCCTTGGCACAGAGGGTAGTTTTAACCTGGTGCTGAAAAGATAGTAAAATTGGCACCAGGTGGGCCTCATCAGTGGGGAGTTTATTCCAAAATTGGGGGGCCACCACTGAGATGGCCCTCCTCCTTGTTGCTACCAACCGAGCCTCTCTCAGAGATGGTAGTAGGCAGAGGGCCCCAGATGTTGAGTGCAGTGTCGGGTAGATTGTGGCTGGGAGAGGAGTTCTGTCAAGTATTGCAGTCCTAGCTGTGTAGGGCTTTATAGGTCAAAACCAGCACCTTGAATTCAGCTCGGAAGCATATTGGCAACCAGTGTAAGCGGGCCAGAACTGGTGTTATATGTTTGGACCTTCTGGTCCCAGTTATTAGTCTGGCTGCCACATTTTACACAAGCTGCAGCTTCCGAACAGTCTTCACGGGCAGTCCCATGTAGAGTGCATTGAAGTAGTCTAGTTTAGAGATTACCAGAGTGTAGATTACTGAAACCAGGCTATCCCTGTCCAGATAGGGGCATAGCTGAGCCATCAGGCGAAGCTGGTAGAAGGCACTCCATGCCACTTAGGCCACTTGAGCCTCAAGTGACAATGATGGCTCCAGGAGCACCCCCAGCTATGAACCTGCTCCTTCAAGGGGAGTGCAACCCCATCCAGAACAGGTTGAACACACTCCATGCGGTCAGAGGAACCACCCACTAACAGCATCTCAGTCTTGATTGAGCCTCAGTTTGTTAGCCCTCATCCAGTCCATTGTCACAGTCGGGCACCGGTTTAGCACATCCACAGCCTCACCTGCTGAAGATGAAAAGGAGAAATAGAGCTGCGTGTCATCAGTGTACTCATGGCAACGCACTCCAAAACTCCAGATGACCCCACTCAGCGGTTTCATTTCATGTAGATGTTAAATAGCATGGGGGATAAGACCAACCCCAGAGGAACCCCATACTGGAGAGTCCACGGGGCCAAGCAACATTCCCCAAGCACCAGCTTGTGGAGCTGGCCATCCAAGTAGGAGTGGAACCACTGCCATGCAGTAGCCCCAATTCCAACTCAGACAGTCGCCCCAGAAGGATACCATGGTCGATGGTACCGAAAGCCACAGAGAGATCTAGGAGTATCAACAGGGTCACACTCCCCTGTCTCTCTCCCGACATAGGTCATCATACAGGGTGACCAAAGCTGTTTCTGTGCCGAAACCAGGCCTGAACCTTGACTGAAATGGATCCAGATAATCACTGAAATGTGAGTTATTGTATTATCTGAACCCAACCCAACTGCATTAAGAAGACATGGCTTGTTAACCACAAATAACCCATGAAGAGAATCCATGGTCTGTTGTTGGGTTATGAACTGTGGGTTGTTCACCATGGTTTGTTATCTCGGCTGGGTTCAGACAACATGATAAACTATGTTTCAACAACCCCCGGTTGAACAACAACCCACACACAACCCTTGAGTGTGGGTTATCGTGTTGTCTGTACCCAGTCAATATATGAAATGAGAAAGTATACGCTTCTTATGCATTGTCAGCCAGCCCAGACATCTCTGCGTAGCATGCCACTGTTAGGAACGCATGGCAATATACCATCACAGTGGGCTCCGGATTAAAAGGTCTGTTCCAACTGGCAAGGCTGGGATACACGTCGAGATTTCAGGGAGGTTTGACTGAGCCTTGATTTATTAGTATTCTGATAGTAATCCACTGCTTTATCAACAACAGTATGCTGGCAAGCTTTAGGAGGAGTCAGCTAAATTCCTTTCGGTCATGCTTAATATTTACCTCGGGATCAGCTCTGAGTGCTTGCATTCCTTTGTTTATTAGCTAAAGATATAAACTAAGCAAGCAAGGAGAGCAAACGCAAATACAGCCAACATTTCCTTCTACTTGTGCAAAGTCTCCATGCAGTGAAAAGCACTGAGCAATTCCGACATGCCAAAGCTTGCAGTAATATCACCTGACCCTTTGTATAGTGCTTTCAAGTGCTCAGAGTGCTTCACATACATTACCTAGTCGTAATCCTTACAACTACCCTGTAAGGCAAGTCAGTGTTATTATCCCCCATATTGGAAACTGGGGGAGGGGGGAATGGCTGAGAGAGAGTCACTTGCAACCACCTAGTGAGTTCATGAGAGGCGAGATTCAATCCAGAGACTTCCTGAGCTGTAGCTCAGTCTCAGTCTTGTCGGCATCCTGAAATGCCAAATGTTGCAGCTTTGGTTGTTTCCACAGACGACAGCAAAAGCACATGTTGCTTTTCGTGTGTACTTAGCAGAAATGTAAAACTGGTGCAGCAGAGTCACAACCTGCCTGGTGTGCGCTGGTTTTGCATTCAAACCAAGACAGTACTCTGTAGAAGCCACATGGGGTGGTACTGCTAAGCTGGCACAGCCATCATCACCAAGGACAGCAGAGCAGCATTACTCCAAAGTGGCTGCCTGGTGCAGAACGTGGTGGAGAAGCGGCATGGCAGGGGTGTGATGTGGGTGGGTCTCTGGACAGCTCTATCCTCAAGACATTTCAGCGACATCGGAGCCAGCTACATTGGTGGCAAACTTTTATAATAGGATTGCAGCTGGCAGGCAGCACAGCCGAAGGGTCTTGCCAAGAACAGGATGTTGTGGTAGTAGCTATGCTGGTCCAATGACACCCCTGTGCTCTTGCAGTGACATGTATCTTTAGTACCAAAAGTGTTAGTCACAGTGGGCTGCAGCTTCCCAATTGCAAAGCAAAGGTATTCGCATTTCATTACTCCCACAGAGAGCCAGTGTGGCATAGTGGTTAGAGTGTTGGACTGAGACTCAGGAAACCCAAGTTCTAGTCCCCACTCAGCCATGAAGCTCACTGGGTGACTTTGGGCCAGTCACTGGATCTCAGCCTAACCTACCTCACAGGGTTGTTGTGTGGATGAAATGGAGAGAGGAGGGCCATGTAAGCTGCCTTGCGTTTCATGCAAGAGGAAAAAGGCAGAATTTAAATGTAATAACAACACAGATACTAAGAAATGGGAATATACTGGCAGTTGGCAAGGCTGGCGTGCTAGGGATGTGCAAGAAGTTTGTTTCAGTCCATTAAGTGTCAAAACATGCTCCATTTGCAACAGAACAGAACAGAACAGAACAGGAGCGCACTTCTTGGACAAAGCTCGCATATTCCTGAGCTTGCAATCACATTTGAACAATGCGTTCGCTAGAAAAATGTGCACTTTTTAGAAAGCGCATTTTGAAAAAAACATCATTTTCACACTTTAGTCACAGGTGGAAATTAAGTGTTGGGGTGCACGCTCTACAAAAAGTGCGCCCAAATGTGCACTTTTTCTGTTCAAAAAAAAAAAAAAAGGAGAGAGAGAGAGAGAGAGAGAGGAATGGAATGGAGGAATTCACATTCAGGAATGGGTATGAAAATGAGGAAAACTGAGCTGTGAGGTGGAAATTGAATTCTGCCACCCCTACTGGCAACTTGAAAGGGGTGAAATACACTGGTGATGGTCACCAATTTGCAACAGTGGAAGTTGGGGGCTTATAAAAGCAAGGAGGGGGAGTTACCAAAAAGGTAAGCTGCAGTGTCAATGATCTGGAGTAAGGGCTGTCTTTCTAAAACTCTCCTGCCCACATTGCCCACCAACCACAAAAGAGTTGTGGTCCTTCTTCACTGCTAAGTGGTACATTAGGAATGATAACCAGGCAGCAAAACGACTTTTATGCATTCCGATAAATGCGGTTGCTCTTGGTATTCATTTTCAACCAGAGTTGCAGTTGGAGTTGGTGGTGGGAGGGGAGGAATCTGGGATTTCTACTGCTCCCTTACTAAAATGGGGTGGGAGGAATGGGAACATTAAGCAAGGTTACCCGTGAGAGGAGCACTGTAGCAGAAGAAAGCAGAGAATAATCTGAAACTGTAATTGTGCGTCGGAGAAAGGAGTTTGAAAAGAGAAACTGAAATGGTAGCACTGGCTAAAATGCTGGGGCAAACAATGGAGTTATTCACAGCACGGGAGTGGGAATCTGGAATTAATGTCCCCGAAGCATTCCAGTGGCACCATTCCATTAACCTAGATCTACTCTACCTATAACTTTCTCAGGGAGATTTTAGGAATAAGCACACACATGAAAGGAAGAACAACAAAGAGTCCTGTAGCACCTTAAAGACTCATGCATTTATTATGTCATAAGCTTTATGGACTAGCGTCCACTTCATCAGCTTCCCTCCCATGCCTACTTGCGTCGGGGCATTTTCACTGAGACCACAGCACAGGAATAAAAGGCTAACGCTCCTCCTGATCAGCGCCCCCACCCCAGGAGATGTGACTTACAGTTTTTTGTTTTTTGTTTTTAAATGCATTGCCGAACTATGTGCTTAACGTCACATGTAGTTTGGTCCTTCATGAGCAACAGTGTAATCTTCAGCAAGTCACCGGGAATCAGATACTGCTAAACACACCTAACCCAAAGACTACCTGCTCTCTGAACAAATATTTCTTGTTTCTGAAGCAATCTATTGGTCTCCATGGTTATCGATACATAGAATCGTTGGCATCTATCTCTAGCCATGTGGGTTGCAATTTAATTTTTGACCAACACTACATTGCACGTAGAAGTGGTCGATTATCATTCATGCCTGCCAAGAGTTGCACAACCACATAGACTTTTTCTGCCAGCATGTGTTGTGCAGAGAGGGAAAGTTGCTCTTATTAGGAGCCTTGTTTACTCAGCAGTATATCCTACTGGTTTCAATGGGAATGGATTGCCTTGAATAAATGGCCATGAATGAATAAATATTCTTAGGGTTGGGCGACCAGGTACCCTCTAGATGTTTTGGACTGCAACTGCAATAAACTCCAGCCAGTATAGTCAATGGTCAGGGATAATGGGAGTTGCAGTCCAAAACATCTGGAGGGCACTAGGTTGCCTACCCTTGCAATAGAACCTTTCAATCTGTGATGTGGGAATATACAGGCCTGTGGCTTACGCTGGCTCAGCTTGTCTGAGTGTGGAAAGCTAAGCAGGGTCAAGCCTGGTTGTTACTTGGATGGGAGACCCCTCCTCTAGTTTCCTGCATTGAGCAGGGGGTTGGACTCGATAGCCTTGTAGGCTCCTTCCAACTCTATGATCTATGAAATCTATGTGCCTGAGGATTGGATTAGATAGGGGTTTTCCCCCCCATTCTTCAAGACTATGCATGAGTTCATGAGTTAAAAGCACCAGAAGGTGCATCCATTCTGATCCTAGGCAGACATGTGGGAATGACTGTGCCTCTCATGCTGGCCTACAGTGTACTGTTACAGCACTAAAACCTTTCTTGGGTTACATACCGTTTCTTGTGTCAAGTGATCTTGCCTTGTCCCTCCTCAACTGAATATTCTATCCTCTGGTTTGTCTATCGCAGGAAAAGTGCTTGAATGCTCTGAGAGGCTGGCAGCCACTTCACATTGGACACTGCCAGCTGTGAACAATGCGAGTATGCGACAACTTACAGCATTTCACCTCCATCCTTTCTATGCCAGGGATGGGCAGACTTCGGGCTTGCAGGGTTTTTGTTTTTACTAGAATGCTGAGGCCTACCAACCAGAGCTAGATACAAAATGGTGGCACAGGATGCAGAGTCAACAATCTACCGCACCTCATGAACCATACACTGCAATACACACAAATCTACTTGCAAGTTAGCAGAGATCAGGGATTCTAATACAGTCATGCCTTGGATTGAGAGCAGAATTCGTTCCGGAAACATGCTTGTAATCCAAAACACTCTTAGATCAAAACGAAATCCCCCCCAAAAAGTTTGTACAGAGATTTTTAATTTAAGCCATACTACAGTACTTGTAGTGCAAGACGTCGCTTGTATATCAAGTAATAAATAAATAAATAAATAAATATTTAAAAATTTGCTTGTCTTGCAAAACGCTCTCAAACCAAGTTACTTGCAATCCAAGGTATTACTGTACATCATTCTAAAACTGGCCAACAGAACTGAATAAAGACCTGGTCAAAGCAACCAATTAGGATTCCAATTTCACAGAGGAGGAACACTGAGGCTGAGAGATAAGCAATTAGCACAGGGGTTCTTTCTTTATCTTTATTATATTTATACCCCACCTTTTTTCCTTCAAGGAACCCAAGGCAGCTTACATAATTGTGGAGAAAGCCTGACACGAGTATACATGTACACGCACACACCAGTCTCCGTCCTCCAGGGGAGGGGGGCGAGAAGGGGAGATTGGGTTACAGGGAAGCAGCCAGACAGACCGGCATTCCAGCAATGGAGGATCTCGCTTGTAATCCATAAAACCCAGGAAAGGACCATCAAGACCATCAACCTAACAGGGCAGTCTCAAAGAGCTGTAAAGTATCCAATACGTCACCTTCTTCCCGGGCAGGAATAAGCCCACCTGACACGAAGGGGCAGGCAATAGCCCCACCTGACCTAAGGGGCGGGAGAGCGGGAAACACAGAGGTAGAAAACCCCTCTCCCCTCCTTTGTTGGTTGTTGGGAACCCAGGGTACTTTTGAGTACGAATCACCCTCCAGCAGCGGCTGGAGTAAGCTGTTCCCTTCCCCGGATCGGACAGACCCGGAGTTAGGCTGAAACTGACTAGCGTGACGTCTCTGATCTAAGGTAACTGACTAATCCAAATGCGCTAGCCTGGGAGCCTGTCATTGATAAACTTAAAGGTCACGTCAGGTCTTATTGACGTTGTAGTATTTCCTAGAAAGCTGTTAGTTCCGCTCCATATCCTGTGTAAATAAATAAAAAGCCTTATTTGGCAGTTCAAAGGCTGAGTTTCCTTTTGTTTGTAAGAAACCTCTTAGGTGGTTTTCTTTCGCTTGTACGGGCTGTAACGCGGCACTGGTTAACCCGTTAAGAGCCGAACTCACGCAAAGGATCCAGGTGCTGATCCTTCACAATAATCTTCCTCCTCTCTATTTTATCCTCACAACAACCCTGTGAGGTACGGTAGGTTAGGCTGAGAGTCAGTGACTGGCCCAAAGTCACCCAGTGAGTTTCATGGCTGAGCGGGGACTAGAACCCAGATCTCCTGAGTCCCAGTCCAACGCTCTCACCACTACGCCACACTGGCTCAACCAGGGGGGAATTCCCCCAGGGGGGTTTTAGGGTTTCAGGGTGGGAATTGGGACCACAGACTCAAACTGTTGGAATACTGATCTTTCTACAAATTACAATTCTACAGATTGTACATAATCTACAGGACATCACACTTTATTGTATGGCACAGATTAAGTCAGACAATCTTGGAAAGGGAGGAATGACATTCTGACATATGTCAGAATATGTCTGAAAAGGGTGCATGGGGCAAAAAAGGTTGAGAACCACTGAATTAGCAGAATGCCAGTCATGGTAGTGCGTGTCTGAGTTTAAAAAGCCTTGCTCTTATTAAAGTCAGAAACTCTTAGAGATTTACTGCAAACCACCCAGAGATCTACCAGTAGATCCCAATCTACATTCTCCCTGCCCCTGCTTGATGCCACCCTAAATAGGCCACAAAGGAAAAAGTATGCCATTTTTAAAATCTACACTTTAAGAAAGTATGCATTTTTAAAAATCTACCGGTATACATTTTTTAACATCATAGAAGGGGACCACAAGGTGGTTTGTCATTTATGTCTGAACCCTCATCTGAATTAAGAAACATACACAAATCTTCTGAATAGATAAGGGAGCAGCAAATATGTTTTTAATGGTAAGGCTGGTAAGGTAAGGAACATGAGGAAGAGGTATGCAAATATGTTCCTGGAGAGTGCTGCAAATCTTTCCCCTGCCATCCAAAGATCAGTAAGGCATGCAAAAGGGAAAGTCCCACACATATGGGGCGTGTCCCATTTCCAGACTTATGTTCCTAGCTGCACTGCATCCAAACTATAGCTTCTTGAACTGCTTGAACTGGGAGCTCTCACAGCCCCCAGTATCCCACCTCATCTGTGCCTTGGCTTGTTCTGCACTGGAAAGATGACTGCTATTTTGAGGCAGATGTCACGTCCCACACTTTGACTGACTGAGGTTAACATATCCAGTGTTAAGCCTTTTGTAGTAATCAGGGCATGTGGGGCTTTGTGCACTATATTTCAGCTTTCTATATGTTGTAGAAGTAGTTTCACAATTTTGATGCCTCCATCCATCACTGAGAGAGTGTGTGAGGACCAGGCATCTTGCGAGAGACAGGTAGGGGACAGACAGACAGAGAGATGCACATATACACAGAATCATTCACTTTGAAACCTTTCTTATCCCCACCTTTCTTTCTTCCCACTATACTTTGTCAGTCCCTTCCCTCTCCACCCCATCTCCAATGTCTAATGTAGTTTGGAATCACTCAGTCACCATGTCACTTTGTTCTATATAGCACTAACAACACTACAGAGCTGTTAAGTGGCAGTAGCAGAAATTAGACTGCTTAATTTCTCTCCGTGGTCCACTAGTAAAAATAATCTATGTGCTTCACCCAGGATGGAAAACACTTCTGAGAGCAGCTGGATTTTATATTTTGAAAAATGGAGGATCCAACATTTCCCCCTTTCTGGCTCCCAGCAGTCCCGGAGGTGGCTGCAGGTTCTTTCTGTAACCATCACATGACCTACAGAGCCTAAGAAGAACGCCTGCATATATCCTTCCTCCCCCATTCCATCTTGGGGCTCTGAACATGCAGACACTGTGACTTCACCAAGCCTGTTGCTTTTTCTCCCCGTTCCCATCCACCATCATCATCATCATCAGGCGATCACTCGTAACCGAGTAAGATTGTCTTCCAGGATCAAAATTTACAAAAAGGAGATTTTAAAAGGAGGACATTTTAAAGAAAACTGTGCTAGCGATGGGTCCGTAAGTGACTGTGGAGGCCAATTCTAGATCCACACAGCTTCCCACAGTGAGGACACAGGTTACCAGATGGAAGATGGTCCTGTAAAGGATTCATTTGACGTGCTTTTCGCTTAGCACGTTTCTCCCTTTCACCTTGCACTCGGGCTTCTTCAAAGTCCATAGAACCTTTGTGAAAGGCCAACCTCCAGTTAGATCGTTCATGGGCCAGAGCTTCCCAGTTTTCGATGTTTATATTGCATTTTTTTAGATTAGCCTTATGAACATCTTTAAACCTCTTATATTGACCACCGATATTCCGCTTTCCATCCTTGAGTTGGGAATAAAGTAACTGCTTTGGGAGACGACAGTCAGGCATTCGAACAACATGACCGGTCCACTGAAGTTGGCGTTGAAGGATAATTTTTTCAACGCTAGTAGTCTTTGCTTCTTCCAGTACACTGACATTTGTTCGCCTATCTTCCCAAGTAATTCGCAGGATTTTCCGGAGGCAAGTCAGGCAACGTTAATGAAATCTTTCAAGGAGGTGGAAGTGACGTTTATAGATAACGTCACTTACCACCACCACCCCTGCCAAACCTGCTTTTTGTAACATCTTGCCTGATGAAGAGTCCTGGAGATCTTCTCAAAAGCTTGCACAGTTTTGTGATCTTCTGGTTAGCCTAATAAAGGCATTACACTAATATGGAGTAGCAGTAGTGTCTTCCTTGGTATCCTCCCCATGCTCTTTGTTCACCTGTCTGAGCATCTCATGCCTGACTTTAGAACCTGAACCTTTTGAGGACTGAGAGCCATCTTGACCACATAGAATTGCTGCAGCCCTAATCTGAGCCTCTGGGATAGAATGGATGGTTGATGATGAACAATAATCGACCCACAGAGCTGGACACTGATAAGGAATGTGTGACACACACCCCCCCAGATGTTGTTGGACTCCCATCAGTCCCAGCCAGCCTGGCCAATGGTGGGGGGTGATGGGGAGTTATAGCTCAACAACATCTGGAGGGCCACACGTTCAGAAGGTAAAGCCGGCAGTAAGTACGGCACTATTCTTTTAAGCCTTGCAAAGAGTTTCCCACCAGCAGAGGTGGGGGCTACTGCTAATGTGACAGAAAAGGCAGCAATAAGTCTGTTGTGTAAACCACTAATTATTCTGAAGTACTTCCGCTCCAGACATTCTCTTGAGCTTGCCAAGAATATAATGGATTTCCCTTCAAAGTCCTTTCATTTTGGTTCAGAACAGAAGCCAGTAAGCAGAGAAGTGGCTTTATTTATTCATGGCCCACATTAACATTTATTCAGCTGGCAGCTGTGCACTGAATGAGGCAGTAAACTGATAGCTACCTGCTCAACCTGTAAGCCATGGGATCTCTCTCGGCAAGTACCTGTAAGCCATGGGATCTTTCGGCAAGTGCACCTGGCAACTCTTCTAGAATATGGGGCTTAGCACCTGAGATGCCTGTGTTTCAGTTGCCAAAGGCAATGAGCATTCAGTACCCTAATGACCCTGAGGAAGGAAAGGGAACATTTGCGGTGGGGAAAGGACAACTCATTCATTCATGCAAGTAGGATGAAGGGTCATTCATTGGCTCTTGTTACTACTATGGGAGCAGATACTGAAGAGATCAACTGCTATTATATTTCCTCATTCTGCAGTGCTACCACCTCCCCAATATGTCAGCAATAACACAAATACCGTGGAGAGTTCACAACATGGCACATAATCATTACAACAACCCTGCAAAGTTTTCTTATCTCCATACTGCAAGATAGTATTCCGAATGCTCTGTGTGTCTCCTCCTTTTGTTTAGTACTTGCACATCAACCCCATTATTATTACCATTGTTGTCTGAACATTTCTGTCTGCAGCGCACTGAGCCTCACAACCCCTGATGTGAGGAAATGGAATGCTCGCATTCCCATTCTACAAATGAGGCAGGGTTCCGTAGAGGCTTTATGGGGCCTGGGGCAGGTGTGATGTTGGGGGCCCTGCCATTGCTCCCAACAAGGACCCATGTACGTGTGGGGCTCTGGTGAGTGATCTGGCAAGGCCACAGTATGGACCCCGACCAACTATGCACAGGAGCTGAGGCAGCAAGGCCCTTGTTTTGCAGTGGCTGAGGCAAATTGCCCCCTGGGCAGCCCTGCAGAACTCAGACTTTCTACTACAATCCCCTTTGTATCATTGGGCATAACACAAAAAGTGCCTCCTAGTTATGAACACAGTTGTTTTAGTATCTTTAGCTGGTATTCTACCATCTATACACTCAACAGCTCAGATAATTTGGAGATGGTATCCATTGCGGTGGATGCCGTGGTAGGTAGGATGTATTAGTCAACTGAGAGAGATGCAACTTCAAAACATGCTTAGGGCACAATCCTATGCATGTTTAGACAGAAAAAAGTCCTATAACTCCCAGCATTCCCCAGCCAGCCATGCTGGGGAATGCTGGGAGTTATAGGACTTTTTCCCTGTCTAAACATGCATAGGATTGTGCCCTTAATATTCAACAAACAAGACTGGAGGCATGTCAGACATCCCCCCCAAGGCACATCAGCAATGGGAAGCACTGTTTTGCCTGGCAAATTACAAGCTAATACATCTCCTGTTATTTCTAGAACTGTATGAGATGTCTATTTATTTTTGTTATGTTTGGCTCCCTTCCAGTCCAGATAACACAATTATTTTTCTGTTCCTTCAGAATCCTTGGTGTGAATACCATTTGGTCTTGACAACTTCCTGTTGCTGAGCATACCAGTTACCTCTAACTCCCCATTTTTTCCATGTCTCCATCTTTGCCAATATTTAGATTTATTTATTTACGTACATAATGTAGGTATATTTACAGTACTGGTTTTCAGTAGTTTATTTTCAGTAAAGCAAATCTATAACAATTATTTTCCCTGCAGTGGTCTTATTCAATTTTTAATGCTCTTTTTAATTCTTTGGTTGGCATATTGCCTGCTTTTGTCACATCAAAAGTATTAGATCATTTCTGCATTTAAACTAATGTCTCCTCACATCCCTTGCCTAGCTTATTATAGTTTTGCCTAGACCTTTTCATGCTCCTTTCAGTTTTGCTCGGTTGTACTTATTTTCTCGTTCACATTAACTGTTCACCGGTTTTTATTATAAAAACAGTACAGGAGTCAGTCTCCATAACACCTTATGGCAGCTGCCAGCCGTGAGCAGAAGGTAGATTGCGATTTACTGGTGGATAAAGCAGGGGAGCTGCTGGGCAACTTGCCTACGCTTCCAGGGCAGAACTGCTGCTGCTAAGCTTCTGTGGAACCCTAGGGTGCTGCAGAGCACAGGCTGAGAGTCACCGTCCTGGATCTATAATCATATCGATATTCAGTTGCAATTTTCCTAAACAACCAATCACATTTCTGATAGCATTGTCATGTTCTCAATGTACCACACATAGAAAGGTCATACTGATGTATACTGGAATGTCCAGTGTGGCCAGGTGATTGAGGGGTCACCGTGCTTTCTCTAACATAGAATCCCCCAATTTGGCGCCCTCCAGATGTGTGGGACTACAACTCCCACCATCCCAGGTGTCTGTGGATGATGTGAACTGTAGTCCCACACATCTGGAGAGTGCTGGGTTGGGGGAAGACTGCTCTAATGAGTTCCAGAGCTTACCAGTCCCAGCATGCCTTGGGGGTAGGGTGTGAGTGCTGAGGGTGGGGGTAACAGAAGGGCCCACACACCACCAGATCCCCAGCTCTCAGGAGCCCTAAGGAGGCATTGTCTCCTTACCCTGCGGAACAGCTGCATTCTTTGCACCTACCTCCTCACCTGCACCTTGTCTTGGCCTAGACTCAAAAAAGGCTAGCGACAAGACCAGCCAAATCCTCTCAGGCATCAGCTACCAAATAAATGAAAAAGGATAATCTATTTGAATGACAGTCAACCTAAGATTCACTTGAAAGGATTTAATTGATTCTGCTCTGTTCAACTCTCATTTGCATATATTTATTTATTCTAAAATCCATATGTCACCAACTAACCAACAATGGCTTTCGTGATGGCAACCAAACAAAACCATAGAATTCATAAATTCCATTAAGGTCACACCCACACACACACACACACACACACACCATATACAACACCTGACTGAAACTAAAATTCAGTTTGAAGTTCTCCTTGTAAATGACTTGCAGACAACAGATTCTTCTTCTGACAAACTGGTTAGACAAGATATCTTGTCTCTAATCCCCAGTCTGTTTGTCCTGTTTTCCACTGAGTAGAGAAGGACAGATCCTTAGTATTCTGGCGCTGTTATGGGCAGGGGCCATAGCTCAGTGGTAGAGCACATGTTTATACGCAGAAAATCCCAGGTTCAATCCCCAGCTTCTCCAGGTAGGGCTAGGAAATACTCCTCCCTGAAACCCTGGAGAGCCGTTGCCAGTCAGCGTCAACAATACTAGGCTAGATGGACCAACAATCTGATTCAGTATAATCTCCTTCCTATGTTCCTGTGTTACTCTGACAAATTCAAAAGGAGCTTCTCCTAGTCTACCTCAGCTACCTGAGTGGTACATATAGAGTTCATGCTGTATGTTGGTCTCTCAGGGTGCAATCCTATGCAAGTTTAGACAGAAAAAAGGCCTACAAAAGGCATTGGAGGCCTTTTTTCTGTCTAAACTTGCATAGGATTGTGCCTTAAATAAATAAAAAACTTTGCGCCATCTCTCTTCCCCATGAGGAACAAGAGAAGACAAAGGAAAAGATTAAACTAATGTGTTATTAATATGACTGCATATTTGTTTTCTGTCCCCCCACTAACATGTGATCCCTACTAATCGTCACTGTAAAATGCTAGAGCTCAAGTAGAGTGAAAAAGTGACGGTTGCAAGTTTTTGGTGGCCTCTAGACACACTCAGTAGGCCCCCTTAACATATGAGGGGTGGCCAGCCCTCCAACTGAGGGGCAGGCAAGCAATCACCAAAGGATGGATACACGTGTGGGGGACACTGGTTGGGCTTGACTGGCTGCCCAAGGACAGGGAGCAAGAGCTGGAACCACCACAGCATGGCAAAACAGGAAGAAGTGCCATTTTACTTGCCCAGTGATAGGGCTGACAGCAGCAGAGGATGCAGAGGGCAAGCTGCTGCGATTAAGTAGTTAGGCTGGAAGGATTGGCCTGGTTGCTCTGGCAACCAGGATATGTCTCCACAGCAGGGCTGGGCAACTTGCGGCCCTCCAGATGTTTGGGCCTACAACTCCCATCAGCCCTAGCCCACATAGCCAATGGTGAGGGATGAAGGGAGTTGTAGGCCAAAACATCTGGAAGGCCACAAGTTGCCCAGCACTGCTCTACAGCAGTGCAAGAATAGGGAGTCGTGTGGGAGGAGCAGGAGCAGGGGAACATTTGTGTGTGGCCAGTAAGACCACTTATCAATTTATTATTTATTTATTTATTATTTGCATTTATTTATCGCCCATCTGGCCGGCAAACCGGCCACCCTGGGCGATGTACAGAAAATAAAACAGAATAAAATACATTAAAACATTTTTCTCCATTAAAATACATTAAAACAGTATAAAATTTTAAAATCTTAGCCCACCCCATATTCCCGCCTGAATAACCAAGTTTTTAATGAGCGGCGGAAGCTCAGCAGAGAGGGGGCATGGCGGAGGTCACTTGGGAGAGAGTTCCATAGTACGGGGGCTGCCACAGAGAAGGCCCTCTTCCTCGCCCCGACCAGTCTAGCTGCTCTGGCTGAAGGGACAAGGAGAAGGCCGTCTGTGGCAGATCTTGTTGAGCGGCCCACTTGGTGTTGCTGGAGACGCTCCTTGAGATCAAGGGCAGCAAAGCCAGCCACCAGCTGAGGGAAGATTCCTGCTGAGGCAGGTGGCAACAGCCAGAGGTGGTTTCCCAGGAGGTATCTGACCAATGCCAACCACTGACACCAGGCCTGCCTATAAAAGCATTAATGGCAGCTGAGGATTTGGTTCTGCATGTTTCTCTGGGAGACCTCCTGGCATATAGAACATTGCTGCTTGCAAACTAATATTCTTTTCCACACTTAAAAGGACAGGCGCTATTCTGAAGTTACACAATATCTAATTAAGGAACATAATCCATTAAACTGCTAATAACAGTAAACATTTCTTGTTGTAAGCTGATCTGGGAACTCAAAACAGTTTAGAGAGCCTGTTTAACTCCATAATAAGCACACATCCCAGAGAGTCTGATGTTCAGCTATATTAGCAAAGTTAATATTGCAGTGCCAATCCTAACCAGCCCAGCTTTACTTGAGGTCAATACGGTGGTGGTATTAATGTAAAATAAAAGATTTAAAAATAAAAAAATTCTGTCAAGAAATGAGTATAGGAAAAAACATATTATCTTCCTTTGCTGCTTTGCAAACCAGCAAGTGTCATAGAATCAGTGCTTTTTTTCTGGAGAAAAAGGTACCGGAACTCTTGGATTACATTTCCTCGGGAGTAGATGGCGATTAAATTGTAATGCAATTAATAGAAGAAAAGGTGCTGGAACTCGGTTCCGGTGAGTTCCACCAGAAAAAAAGCCCTGCATAGAATAGAGTAGTTGAGGTACTGTATATGCTGGCTGACAAAGGACCAATATTCTTCTAGCTGTGATCCACAGGGCACTTTAAACCCATGGCGATGTTAGCGTGAAATGGCAAGCAAATAAAATAGGAACGAGCTGCATGCTGGTAGACACAGCATGTTTGCTCCTGCTTGGTTCCTCCCAACAGCCCAAGCTGCTAAAGAAACGAGAAATAGTTTGTTTAGCATGCACAAGCACACAGCCAGTGCTGGCTCCAGGTTTTTAAGGGCCCTTGGGCAGGAGACCTTCAACTGGGCCCTGTTCTTTTCACCGCCATTGTCACTAGCTGCTACTGCTCCTAATCCTCTTCCTCATCATTGCTACCACTTGGTGGCTTGGTGGGCAGGGAGCCAGGGAGCAAGTAGGCCGTGACACCTACTGTTCCTCCTTCTTACCACCACCGCTGTCTGAGCCAGAGCGAGAGGCAGGTGAACAAGCAATGGTGAAGAGCAGAAGCAAGTTCAAGGGGCTCTTGTCAGTGCTAGGGTGTAGGCCCTTGGCAAGTGCCCAACCATACCTACCTTTGATGCCAGTCCTGTGTGACATTCACTCCCAGTAAGCCAGGGTTTGCCAGAATCCTGGCTTATTATTCCATGCAAATGTGCCAACACTTCCACATACGCACCAGGTTTTCCCTGCTTTTCTCCCACAGGCATGGCTCATTATATTGTGCCACTCTCTAAACTCCCCTGAACTCCAGGAGTAGCTGGTTCGGCCTGGGTATAGGGCTACTATCAGAAAAGAGGGCCTCCGAAGCCTGCTGCGCATACAAACCTGACCCCCATAGCCCTTTGGATCAATGCCACAGTTGCCTGAAATGGCCTGCACTCCAAACAGAAACGTTCTTCACATAGGAGTTTGCATACCACACTGCTGGCAGGCAACGGCTCTCTTTGAAACACTAATGAACAATGATACTTCGTCATGTCAAGAAGTTAATTCCTAGATATACAGTTGGCTCTAGCATTCTATACTTTGGCAGACTTTTATTGACAGAAGTGGTTCAATCATGGGAACTTACCGAATAAATCTTTTGCACTCATTTTGCCAGCTCCATCTGCTTTGCCCATGCTGCCACTGCAAAAGGAGAAAGCCATGATCAAGACCAAGCCAGGACTTTTCTTTTACCAAGTTCAGTTGTTATCAGGATTGAGATGACAGCAGGCTTAAGCGCTAGTGTGGGAAACAGGTCGATAGAGTCCTGGGCAATGTTTGGACATACCGGTAATGCCCTCCATCTTCTTCATACCATGAGATCAAGAACAGACCTTGCACATTTCTTCTCATGCCCGCCTGCCCCCCCTATTTCTTCTCTCCACCCTTCAAACAAATAATTATCCCTGAGATTGGTCCACAAACCCTAATCGCCAAGGCCATCTATTTCCTTCAATTTATTCACCAAGTTCATCAAGATTTTCTGCCCCTTCTTATGTCCCTTATAACAGCAATACCTAGCAAATTTAAAGCAGAATATGAGAATGAGAATAACCCATAAATATATGGGCATCTCAGGCTCTCTGTCTCTCATTAATTATCCATGGTTATCTAGCTATTGATAATAGTGTGGGGCCAGTGTCACAGCAGCATTAATGGAAAAGTATCTCCCATGCTCTTCAGGAATCATCATCTATATAGCACCCTAAATGAACACATGTACTATAGGAAATGAAATGTCTACAGCAGTGTTCTCCAACCTTGGTTCCCCAGATGTTTTTGGCCTACAACTCCCAGCATGCCCCAGCCAGCATAGCTGGCTGGGGCATGCTGGGAGTTGTAGGCCAAAAACATCTGGGGAACCAAGGTTGGAGAACACTGGTCTACAGCATCACCTCCCAGCCTCTGAAAAGTTGTCATCTGTATATGGTTTTAGAGCAGCCTTCCCCAATCTGGTGCCATCCAGATGTGTTGGACTGCAAAAACTCCCCTCATTCCCAGCCGGGATGGCCAAGCACTTCCTATTCAATTCACACATGACTGTATGGCTCTGGTCCTCCCCTACTGCTCTCTCTTTCACCAAAAGTTTGTTTGTTTGTTTGTTTGTTTGTTTAACTGGATCGCAGTTTCTTACTTTGCGGAGCCAGGATAGCTGCTTGTAGATCCTTTATTGCTCATACTGCTTCCAAGACCTGCAACAGAGAGGCATGGGTTAGTGGAGAACCTACAATGTGATCCACTCATTTGCTTGGCTATTGAGTCCACTTCATCACTGTCCTTCATCCGGCAGATAACACCAGCAATGGACAAGATATGATCCAGTCAGTGGTTGCAACTGGCTACATCCAGAAACACCCTTGCCTGACCTGCAGGGACTTTTTGAAATATTGTGATGGGGCTGCTATCGGATTACTGGGGAAATGGCTATCACTGTCTTGAAGCACTGCTACATCAGACTTTGGGATTTGAATAAAAGAGTGATATGGGCCAGAATTATGGGTTGATGTTTCTTAATAGCTCAAGATCTCCCCCTGATAGGAATTAATGGTTGCGGTGTTCAGACTGGGAATACCTGGAACATGTGAAGCATTTTAGAGAAAGGGTTTCAGATCCCTCTCCCGCAGAGAAGGGGTGAGTCTTGAAATATGCATGTAAACAGAATAGAAGGACTTCTCTCTCTGGGTTCACACAACACAATAAGCCACACTCAAGGGTTGAGTATGGGTTGAGTTTGGGTTGTTGTTGAAACGTGGGTTGCTGTGTTGTCTGACCAGCTGCACTAACAAGCCATGGTTGTTAACTATGAACAACCCATGAAGAGAACCCATGGTTTGTTGTTGGGTTGGTTGGTTGGTTGTGGTTAACAAACCATGGTTTGTTATCATGGCTGGGTTCAGACAACACAACAACTCATATTTCAACAACAACCCACACTCAACCCTTGAGTGTGGGTTATCATGTGGTATGAACCCATCTCATTCTCTCTCTTGGATAGACAGCATAAGACACAGAGAGGGACAGAACTGAGCTGAACTGAGAGCTGAAGGAAAAGGCATCTTTGGTGGTGCTGAGCTGCCTGTCTGAGAACCTGATGAGGAGTAGATTTCATAGATTTATAGATCATAGAGTTGGAAGGAGCCTACAAGGCTATCAAGTCCAACCCGAGTGTTATACAATATGCTGCTACATTTGTAAAATAAATCTAAAATTAGAAAAATGCCATAAGTCTCCAGGGATCTTTCCTTCCAAAGGAAGCCAAACCTCAGTAAATACTACCCCTGGAACTTCTCACCACTCAGGGAAGTGAATATATATATATATATATATATGTGTGTGTGTGTGTGTGTGTGTGTGTACACATTCACACACACATGCACACACACATTCATATGCATAGAAATAAAAAACACAGAGAGAAAAGAAAGTGAGAGTTACAGATATTTCCTAAACATATAATGGCAACATTGCCATTAAATAAAATAAATAAATAAATAAATAAAATAAACATTGCTAAAGAAACAGAAACGAGGGGGGTAGTAAAGTAAATAAAAGGATTCAAGCTGATTATGGTTTTGCAGTTGCCATTTTTTTTTAAGCCCATACATGGAGGTGGTCTAATCTTAGGGTTAGTTCGGGTCTTCCAACTCTGAAGGCAAGTATTCCATCATCATAATTATATGGCGTGAAGGCAGCACAGTTTGCCACACCTCAAATCGTTGGTGCAAATGAAATGCAGATTATAATTACAGGCAGTGTGTGCATATTAGCTGTGCCTGTGCAGCTCTCCAGTTTGTCGTGCAGTCTTGATGCGGCTTGCCCTCCGTGCGAACAAGTTGGAAGCTGGAAGCCAAGATTTCAAAGGCACTTTGCCTACTATTGCAGCAGTCCAACATCAATTATGTATGTGAATGGCAGCATATAGGCACACATTTCCTTCCTCTCTCTAGGCAACCCGCCTCAGATGTTTTTCAAGCATAGCTAAAGATCTTTCTGACAACTCAGAAGCATGTGATCGTTGTCATGTTTACAATAATTTTGAAAATAGCCTCTAAAAAATTTAGGGCGCAATCCTATGCAAGTTTAGATGGGGGAAAAAGGCCTACAACTCCCAGCATGCGGGGGCATGCTGGGAGTTGTAGGCCTCCCCCCCCCCCCCCGGCTAAACTTGCATAGGATTGCACCTTTCGTTGTCTTTTGAGGGGGGAAAGGAGCGTGTGTCAAATAACGCTGGCTGATCTGTGTACCTGAAGGGGAAAAAGAAGAAGGGAACCTGGCAATGCCAAATATCAGATGTTACTGTTTTAAACTTAAAACTTAAACGTTAGAGAGAACTTGAAACAGTGCAATCTGAAATGCTAATTTCCCCTGAAAAGAAAGGAATGCCAGGCAAGGCTCTCCAGTTGGTCAGACCAACAAGTTCTCAACTGGAATAAAGCAGATTATTTTATTCAGAAGCAATGAATAAAATTCATTAGCTTCAGCACTGACCTCCACAAAGTAAAAATGGGTGTGGGAGGAGGGGAAGCAGAAGAAGCTACTGGTTCCCGGGGCATCCTGCTTGCATACCTGCTTTTAATTTTAATAAGCTGAACTTTGCTGCATCAACAGGCTTCCTTATATTCCTGTTAACAAATAATTGTTTAGGGTACAAATGCCTCAAGTAGAAAAAGCTCTAAGTCTGGAGACAGAATAATCCTTCTTTCCAAGGTGGTACAAAGATGGTATGATAGAGGTATCATTGCCCGTGGTTCCTCCACTATCATCATCATCATCATCATCATCATCATCATCACCACCACCGCACACACTCATATGCTTTTTAAAATCTGCAAAACCTCTTTGATCAACAAGTACAGTGCCAGTGGTACAAAAGAAATTAATGTTTAAACCATGGTGAAATTTGTGCCTGCCCTACCAAATTCAACCCTCTGCAGCCTAAATATGGCAGAAAAGGTCATGTGGCTCCAATCTATAATTTATGCTAGACCAGATGCAAAACTACCCACACCTGCAAGGCTACATCTTGCTATTCTTAGAAGCCTGTTAACTAATTTAGATTTCAGAAAACTGACCCCCAAAATGAACGGAAATAATAAATTATTTAAAAAGAAACAGAGAAACAAATGTTTAAAGCCGGAAACATCAAATAAGATTTCTTATTTGGGTGCTGCATACTTTCTAAAGATACATCAGGTTACAAACAAAGCAAGAACACAAATATATTGAACAAAGGAAGGTATGTTGCCTCCAGCAAAGCAGTCCAGCTTCCATTCTTTTTTTACTTTTGATATTTTTTATTCTATCCCATAGTCTGCTGAAGCAGCAGAGTGGCCATTTCTAAAAAGCAAGGAATGCGGGCATTTCCATTACTAGGAAACATGTTTACTTGGAAGTGACTCCCATTCATTTTCAGAGCACTTTCAGATTTATTTTTTTTTAGGGCTTTAGGATAACAGTCTTAAATTTAAAGCATCCTACAGGGCACTTAAACAGTTGATGCATGTACCTACGAATCTGAAATAAGTATTTTCAGCCTGGTCCAAGGTTAGAACTAAGAAAATTGGCATAGTCAACTTAGAATGTGAAACTGGTATCAACAAATTTGAATCCCCATCCCCCCCCCCCTTCCTTGCTGCCTGGTCAACTTTTCTTAGAAATTATTTGTTTGTACCCCCTTCCTTCTTCCAAAGATTTTTTACAGAGCAATCCTATCATACATCTATGCCTGGAAAGTGGAGGAAATCAAAGGGTGGAGCAAACACCACATTCTTTTTACTGTGGGCAGGACAAGAGGGGGGACTTTTTCTTCTTCCCTCCCATTGACAGATGTATCCACCCCACCCCCCATGCTGTCTTTCCCCCCTACGCTGCTGGTGGAACATCACCGGTGGAACATCTGCACCAGAAGAGCTTCCTGCTGGTTTGTGCGTGGACTTCCAGTGATGTAAATGTTTTCCAGCCAGTGTACTTCTGTCTCCACGGGTGAACTGGCACTTATTCGACTTGCACTTGATCCTCAGCAGGCTTTCCTGTGGAACTTGGAATCCAGCCATAGCCTTACAGGAATCTTGTGAAACAACAGGCTGAGAGCTAGGCTGCAGAGTCAGACTACAGAAGCTTTTTGAGTGGCCATCATCACCACCACCACCACCACCACCACCACCACCATCATTCAGTGTCAGGACAAACATATACATTTTCATGACTGGCATGTTGATATCTTTGGGTGCTATGCTTCTTCTTCCTTAAACTAGTATAAAGAAACATATAATATTCTTCCTGATATTATACTCTCAATGCAGGTTTAAAATGTTTGAAAAATGAAACTGGAAATCATCATCATCATCATCATCATCATCATCATCATCTTTATTTGTATCCTGCCTTTTCCCCAACACTGGAACCCAAGGCGACTCACAACCTTTAAAACTCATACAATTAAAATGGAAATAGAAAAATAAAAAAGATAAAAATAGAATTAAATCATTAATAATATTAAAATTTTTATATATACAGTAATACCTTGGATTGCAAGTAACTTGGTTTGAGAGCGTTTTGCAAGACAAGCAAATTTTTAAATATTTATTTATTTATTTATTACTTGATATACAAGCGACGTCTTGCAATACAAGTACTGTAGTACGGCTTAAATTAAAAATCTCTGTACAATTTTTTTGGGGGGGATTTCGTTTTGATATAAGAGTGTTTTGGATTACAAGCACGTTTCCGGAATGAATTATGCTCTCAATCCAAGGCATGAATATATATATATATATATATATATATAAAATTAAAAACAATACAATATACATAACAATTATGTAGAATTAAAAACATAGCATTCCATTGCATCACAGGCTAATCCCAAATGCCTTCCGAAACAGGAAGGTCTTTGCCTGCCTCCGGAAGCTTGCCAGGGAGGGCGCCACTCTAGCCTCCCTGGGGAGGGAATTCCAGAGCACTGGGGCAGCCACTGAGAAGGCCCTCTCCCGTGTTCCCACCAAGCGTGCCTGTGATGGTGGTGGAACCAAGAGAAGGACCTCCCCTGAGGATCTCAAAGTGCAGGCAGGCTCGTAGGGGAGAATACAGTCTTTCAGATAACCTGGACCCGAGCCGTATAGAGCTTTATAGGGCATAAACAGCACTTTGAATTGTGCCCAGAAACAGACTGGGAGCCAGTGAAGCTGTTGTAACAGAGGAGTTGTATGCTCCCTGTAACCAGCCCCAGTCAACAGTCTGGCAGCAGCTCATTGAACCAGCTGAAGTTTCTGAATACTCTTCAGAGGCAGCCCCATGTAGAGCACGTTACGGTAATCCAAATGGGATGTAACTAAGGCATGTGTCACTGTGGCCAAATCAGATATCTCCAGGAATGGGCACAGCTGGCACACTAGCTTTAACTGTACAAATGCACTCCTGGCCACCGCTGAAACCTGGGCATCCAGGTTCAGGGCTGAATCCAGAAGTACACCCAACCTGCGAACCTGTGTCTTCAGGGGGAGCATAACCCCATCCAACACAAGCTGACTCCCTATTTCCTGATCTGCCTTCTGACTGACCAGGAGCACCTGGAAATGCCACCAAATCAGGCCAGTGGCCAGATATCTTATGGTGAAGGAGCCTAATAGTATACCAGGTGGGTAGGAGGGCATTGTAAGTTGATGTGAAATAGAAAAAATGTGTATAAAGTCTGATACATTAACACTTACACCCAGAATCTACAACAAGGTCCATCAAACCATCAGCGCTAGATGCAGAGCCTTTTCAGTGGTGGCCCCATATTTCTGGCACTCTCTCCTGAAGGAAGTATATGTGGCCTCCTCTTTTTAGCTTTTAAACAAACCTCTAGAACATTTTTGTTTCACTCTGTGTTTTACTAAAAGTGTTGTGCTTGGCTATTAAACTGCTGTAGTTTTCTAGTTTTGTGTCGCATGTTTCTAGTTACTGGATTATTTGGGATGTATTTTTAAAAAATGGTTTTATATTCTTTTAATTATGTTTGCAAGCTGCCTTGGGGAGGGGTGGCTTTGCCCTGAAAGGTGTCATAATGAAATAAATATACACTGCACTGACAAAGAAAAAACCAAGATATGAGATTATGTAACCAATGCTTTCCACCACTCTGGTTACCAAAATGTGTGACACATGGGCAGGAGCAGCACGGGGCGACAGGGAGAGCAGTAATCCAGGATCAAAGCATCATCTTTCCCTTTAGGATATTTTCACTGCTTGGGTGTGTCTGCAAACACAAGGTGCAATCACTGAGCTCAGCTCCCACACAAAGTTCATTTGATATGAATGGCAATTTGATTCGGTAGATGAAGACCTTCTGTGTACAGTTTTGCTGCATCACGGAGTGCCAGCGCTGTGTGTCTGTGTCTCCTTTGCTTTCGCTTGAATCATAGCCACTGAATCCCCTGGCACCGCTCTTTGTCTGCTCTGTGGGTGTGATCAGTTTTTTTCCACATTTCAGAAGAGGAGTGAGGATGCTTCACAACTAATGTGAACTGAGTCACATGATTAAGACATGGTGAATTAGTTATCGCTCTTAAGGTGCAATCCTACGCCTCTTTAGAAAGAAAACAAGTCCTACAACTCCCAACACACACACACACACACACACACACACCCAGCCATGCTGGCTGGGGCATGCTGGGAGTGGTAGGGCTTTTTTTCTGCCTAAACAGGCATAGGATTGCGCCCTTACCACTGTTACCTGCTTGTATTATTTTCCCCACAGTATCTCCCTCTGCTGTGAATGTCACGATGTGAACTTCACCCAGTTCTCAAATTGTCCCAGTCAGTCGTGGGACACTGGAGAGGCAATTTGTGCCACACTTAGGACCACTTTGCACACTATAGAATTCCTACATTGAAGTCTCTTCCATATAGGAAATTGTGAGAACCCTGTGCAGTTGTAGTAGTATAGTAGTAGTAGTAGTAGTTGTTGTTATTGGTACAATACTGATCTAATGTGGGGCAGTGGGGGTAGGCAACCCTGTGCCCTCTAGATATTTTGCACTATAACTCCCATTAGTCTTAGGCAGCATGGCTAATGGTCATGGATTATGGGAGTTGTATTCCAAAACATCAGGAGGGCACTGGGTTGAATGCCTTACTTCAGCTACAGTGGCCATTAAAGGAGTGGATCAGCAGATTGTCCAGTTTCCCCCATCCTGGCATCTCAGACTTTCGTCAGTCCAGCCTCCTGCTCTCTGTCCTGCCTAGAAAACAGGTGCAGGAGACAGCAGGCTGCTGAACGGAAAGGCTTACATGGGCATGCCACAAATCCGGAAAAAAATTATGCACATTCTGCATAAATGTGCGTAGGTTTGGACTGCATAAAAGCATGAATAAAATCAGATGCAAGGGCATACCTCCCTTCTATTTATTTTGTCCACTGTATGCCACCAATTGGGTCCATGGATATAGACCCACAGGATGCAGACTTGAATAAACACAGCTTTAAGCTGCAGACTCAGTCAACCATTTGTACAGCAGACTCAGGCTAAGATTTTCTCTGCAATGCTGCTATGTGATTGGTGCAGCGTCAAAGCCCGACATTTAGAGCCACATTACATGCAACACTGGCAGACCTGTGTCTTTAACAAAGTGTCCTACCTTACATAGGACAGTCCTTTATTTGAGGGCACCCTCTATTGGAAGGGCTGTCCAGTCCAAGTCTGGTTTAACGATAAAGAACCATCAGAAGGGAGAGCTGGAAGCTGAAGTTGCCCATCAACAGTCCGGGCAGCAGATTGAGCAGGCACACAGGTCACCTGCTCAGCCTTCCCCACTAGGAGGAGATGTATTGTATTTTAAGTATAATAATTATTTCTAACTGTGCATCTATCCATATAAATTAGCACATGCAAATTTTATGCAAATCTGTGCCCTCATTCATCCCCCCCCTTTTTAGTGATGCGTTTCCTTTTTTTTTGGTGGCGCAGAAGTAGCTATCCTAGTATTTAAATGGGCCTGTCCCATTGTGTGTAAAGTTGGGGTGGGATGACTTAAAAGTGCAAAAGGAGCACACAGATTGGGTGGGGGCTGAGCTGAATCTTCCCTCTGCCTGTCATTCCCCCTGCCATGCGCACGCGCACGAGTGCATGCAGCGCGCACGCGCACACACACACGTTTCCCCCAGCTGGGCTCTAATACTAGAAGTGAACCCATTTGGAAGAAAAGCAGCTGGAGAAAGAGCTGGAAGGAAAGGATGCAACACCCCCTGTCCATGTACCCCTTGTGTGCTTTTTAAATCATACCTGGCCTCCCACTTGATTGGGGCAGGCCCGTGTTTGGGTCTTCTGCCCTCATGTGTGGTTCAGTCCTTAGAAAGCACCAAACATTCATCTGCAGAAAACAGCAGTATTTTATTGTTGTTGGTGAGGCTGGTAGGAACACCCAGCTCCACTACTCCACAAAAAGGGTGGCATGCATAATTCGGAGGCAGGCAGGAGCATTTCTGGAGCCTGAGCCAACAAATAGGAACTTGGACATCATGCAAGGCAAAAGGGTGGACCTTGTTACAAACTTGAAAGAAAGCAGCACACCTTGTTCTTGCCATACATTTTTCACATTGCAGACCTTCAGCAGAAGACAAACATGAAACTAAAAATAATGCAGCCTTAATAAGCTGAAAGACAGCAGCCAACGCCCTTGCATTTAACTCAAATGAATGTGCAGGTCAGACCATGACAGGTGTGCTAGAGAAAGGCCTAGCAAAGGTGGAAGCATCACATCAGATCCCAAGATGAATAGAAAGAGATGGCAAACACTCTTCCACATTAAACACATTCTTCTCAGGACCTGCTGCTGCTCTCTCTGAAGTTTCTCTCCACAGTGATTAAACACTGGGGGAACCAGAAATAAAATGGTATGGACTGTCTTGCTGGATCAGACCAAGGATCCAGCTAATCCAGCAGGCTGTTTGCAGTAGTCGAGGCTTCCCCAATCTGGTGCCTTTCAGATGTGTTAGACTACAACTCCAGTTGGACTACAAGTGGCTGGGGATGCTGGGAGCCAAAGTCCAGCACATCTGGAGGGCAGCTTAGAGAAGGCTGCAGTAGTCATAGATTCATAGATCATAGAGCTGGAAGGGGCCTACAAGGCCATCGAGTCCAACCCCCTGCTCAGTGCAGGAAACTAGCTTTCCACGCTCAGACAAGCTGAGCCAGCGTGAGCCACAGGCCTGTATGTCAGTCAGGAACAGGGCTGGCCTTAGGGATAGGCCAGCTGGGCAGCAGCCCTGGGAGTTGAGCTGAAGGGGGTGCCAAGCGAATATGAAGATGAACCTCCTTCAGCTAGCTTTAAAGTATGTTTCCTTTCCGATTGCCAGCTTGATGCTGTTTGTTCTAAAGAAAGATCAGCAGAACACAGCTTTACTTTGCTAGGTTTTACAATTCTGAGCAAGCCCCACAACTTGGCAACACTGTAAAACTGACCGAAGGTGCTCCTTGCCCAGGGCACTATTTATGCCAGGGCCAGCCCTGTCTGGGAAGCCCAAAAGCGGGACAATGAGGCAACTATTTTTTGTCCCCAGCATCAGGTATTCAGAGATACACTCACTGGCTGGGTTCAGACAACGTGATAACCATCACTCAAGGGTTGAGTATGGGTTGAGTGTGGGTTGTCATAGAACTGTGAGTTGTTGTTGAAAAACGTGGGTTATCATGTTGTCTGAACCCAGCTGCACTAACAAGCCATGGATTGTTAACCACAAACAAACCATGAAGAGAACCCATGGTTTGTTGTTGGGTTACGAACTGTGGGTTGTTCACCAGGGCTTATCATCTTGGCTGGGTTCAGACAACATGATAACTCACGTTTCAACAACAACCCATGGTTCAACGACAACCCACACTCAACCTTTGCAGCTGAGCAAGTTTGACTAAGAATATATATTTTTAAATGGGGGGGGGGGGAATTGCACAACTTTCTTGTGCTTAAAAAATAATTTAAAAAGAGGGGGTGATGAACCAGTGACAGCCCCTCCAATGTGTCGCTTGGGCACTTTGGAGGGGCTGTCACTGGCTGTGAATTTGGAGATTGGGAAAGGCAATCACCAGGGAAAAAAGCGGGGGGAAGGGGGGAAAAGCTGCTGCGAACTAAAACGGGCTCACAATCATGGCAGGGAGAGGAGACAAGCCACCAAGTCCTCTGGGATACTGGCTGCAGGACCGGGGGGAGGGGAGGGGAGGAAGGCAAGCCACAGTGAGCCTGATCGTCTGTCGGGTGCATTGTGGGTTGTTCAGTGAACAACCAACCCACCGTTGGTTATTTGCAGGGTGGGTTAGCGTGACGTGCAAACCAGCCCAGTGTGTTTCTGTGAAAAGCAATGGCAGCTTGTGCCCTGCCAACAGGGAAGTGAGGAATTATCTTGCTACTCACATTGCCGTTGTCTATGCTACTGCCCTCCCGCCATGTGTGCACAGCCACCAGGAGCGAGGGTGCCTTTGGAGGCAGACAGTGCATTCCAAATCTTCTACATCATGGTTTGGAGAATCGGGAACATGCAATGGACTCAAACACTGCCTGACCTTTCCCACTCCCCTTCCCCCTCTTCTGTACAGATTTCCTTCTCTCTTTCCTGGTTTACATAACCATAGTTGGCTTTGACATATCAGACCACCTACGGTTAGTGCTAACCATGGTTGCTTTCAGACAACAAATAATTCATTGTGGAATGGAATCTGCATGGCTCACTCAGTCACCTTTTTATGCAAGGTCCACACAGTATGTTTGGAATGAATTTCAAAGAAGGAACAGCTTCAGGGAGCTTGTTTTGCCATTCCCTGCCAGAAAAAAAAGGGGGGGGGAGAAATATTTATAAGAACTTTGTAACTAAGAGCTGGTGCCTGAGTTTTGCTTTCTTCCTCCTCCCTCCCAATCCCTTTTCCTTTTGTGTCATATCTTTTAGATTGTAAACTTGAGGGCAGGGACGGTCCTTTAATACTAATCTCTGTAAGCCACTTTGGGAGCCTTTTCTGGCTGAAGAGCTGGGTAAAAATGCTGTAAATAAATAATAATAAATAAATAATAGTTTGACTTATTGGGACACCATGCCAAGCTATTATTATGCAAATCAGAAAGGAGGAGCATGAGAGGAGTGAGGGGGAGATGGGAACATGTAAACCCATGGCTCATTTCAAATTCTCCAAGGCATTATTGAAGGATCATGAAAGCAATGTTTGAATTTGGTCTGTCGGTAGAGGTAGAGGGAGGGTTTTATGCAATGGCAAGTACTTGAAAGGTTGTCACACAGTGGAGGGCTAGGATCTCTTCTCGATCATCCCAGAGCGCAGAACACAGAATAATGGGCTCAAGTTACAGGAACCTAGATTCCACCTAAACATCAGGAAAAATTTCCTGACTGTCAGAGCAATAAGACAATGGAACCAACTACCTAGAGAGGTGGTGAGCTCTCCCACTCTGGAGGCATTCAAGGTGCAGCTGGACAGCCATCTGTCAGGGATGCTTTGACTTGGATTCCTGCATTGAGCAGGGGGTTGGGCTCGAATCTCGATGGCCTTATAGGCCCCTTCCAACTCTACTTCTATGATTCTAACCCAAAGATTTTTTCCCAACTCTGGGCTACTGTGAACAATGCAGCATGTTAGTGCATGCAGCTCTATTGCTCCTGCTAAGCTCTTCCTGCCAGTGGGAGAGGGGAAACAAGCCAGGGACTCTCCCTGTCTGTGTGCATAATATGACAGAATAACCCACAGGCTTCTATATCATCACAGGCCTCACTCAGGTCAGGGGCATGCCTTCATCTCATGTGCTCCATCCCTGTCCTGCCCTAATCTAGGCCCCAATGCCGGGCCCACAAAATCTTCTTGGTGGCGCTGCTAAAACTGCCACCAGATAATTAGCACATTTAGAACTGAACAGAGCAGCCTGGGCCCAGCTTGATGAGAGAGAATGTGGCTTGAAGAAATATCAAGGGCTTTTATTCTATTTTTAAACATTCTCTATTTGTTCCTTTAGATGTCTGTCTCTCAGGAGCTGTATTTTCTCCGGGGGGGGGGGGGGGATATAGAGTTGGAAGGGGCTATTTAGGCCCTCAAGTCCAATCCCCTGTTCAGTGCAGGAATCCATTTTAAAGCATCCCTGACAGATGGCTGTCCAGTCTTTGCTTGAATACCTCCAGTGACGGAGAGACCAGCACCTCCCAGGGTAGTTGGTTCCATTGTCTGACTGCTCTGACCATTAGGAAGTTTTTCCTCAAGTTCAACTGAAATGTGCCTTCCGGTAACTTAAACCTGCTGTTTTGTGTCCTCCTGCAGCCTTGGATGATAGAGAACAGGCTGCGGCCCTCTTCTCTGTGACAACCCTTTTAGGTACTATCATATCCTCCCTCAGGCTTCTCTTCTCAAGGATAAACATGCCCAGTTCCTTCAATCTTTCAATCAGCCATCAAATGTTAACATGACTTTTTAGTAGGTGACCAAAATTCTTTTAGAAATGAATCAATCAGAAAGTGTCGATGGAAAAAAGAATAGTTGCAGGTCTCCTGCTATAAAATGGTCACCAACTTAATTACCTGGGCCTAAGAAATGAACAATTATGTTGAAAGAGTAAGAATTACAGGTGGTTCTTACAAAAATAATTTTCACAATTTACTACTAGCTGGCTTGGAACAAGCCATTACAGCACATCTTCTTTGTTAAATATTTAGGATAGCCCAAAACATATTTTGAAGCCATGCCAGTGATAGCCCTGTGAATGCACAGTCAAGGCTTCTGGGCTGTGTCTTTGCTGAGAGACATAAGCTGAAATGCATTTACCTTGTAGCTATAGTCTCTGTTAGAAGCTTTACATATAATTTCAGGAATCGGATTACAAATTAGTGATGACAACAAAAAGAGCAGAGCTCACTAATGTTTGCAAGGAATATGGGCCAATGACAAACTTGTAGTACGTAGTTGCATCATATTTTAATAATAGGTGGAGTGATATCCGAGAACCAAACTGTATGTATGTATATATGTTTTAATTAATGCTTATAGAGCTAATTAGCATAGTGAAATGGCTACCACTAAAAAGACAACACTTAGCTTGCTTCCATTCATGAGCCACCAGGGCTTTTTTATTCGACAAAGATAACTGTAATATGTCACCTACTCTTGTGCAGCAAGGGTGTATGCATTAAATTATTGTATACTAAATATCACAAGAAGCTAGGAAAGCTTAATTTTGCTTGATGATCATTAGAAAATCAGGAATTTGCAGGGCTCAGTGCATTTGTTGAATAACTAGCAAGACACCCACAAAATGGTGGGAATGTGTACAGGAATATTCTCTACTGCTACCTTTCATTTTATTGTCCTTTTGCATCTCACAGGATCCACAGTAAGCCTCTCTTTGCTGCTCATTTTCCCTTGCTTGTTTTACACCTCTCACAGGCTTGGCTCGCCCATAATGCTAACCCATGATTTATTTAACCCATTGTTTGTTGCCCTACCCAGGGTTTGTCTGGCAGACTATCGAACAAACTATGGTTTGTTTTCTCAATCCCCGGATTGTTCAATTCCCACCTCTTTTGCCTGCTCCCTCCCCATATCACAAATGTCTTTGTGGCGCTGTAGTACGGGCATGTCGAGCAGCTGATTGTTATTATTATTTTTTTACCACTCTTGCCTGCTGCCTCTTTTGCCTGGTGAAACAACCCACGAACAACCCACGATTCTGGGTTTTCACACAATGACACCCATGGCTTAAACAACCCAGAGTTTACAACCCACCAACAAACCATGGATACTCTTTCTGTATTTTTCATGGTTATCAAACCATGGTTTGTTAGCACAGCAGCATTCACACATCATGACAACCCAGAATTCAACAACCCATACCATGGCTTAGCATTATGTGCAAACTAGGAGTTTTATAATAATGCAGATAGGTTTGAGAAGAGGGAAGGGAATGGTCTACTGCCCGCTGCAGTCTCAAAGGTACTAGAGCCTGTATATTCAGATCATTTTGCTGTGTGTGTGTGTGTGTGTGTGTGTGTGTGTAAACCACCTCCTCTTCTATCTGGGCTGCTGAAGTAGTTCACGAGAAGAGAGTGGGCAGGGCTTAAAACAGAAAGATGTATGAATGTGTGAAGCATTGCAGTGATACTATATATGTGGGAAACAGCAGCTTACGACTGTTTCCCCAACACTGAATGGCATTTAGAAAGCTAAGTCTTCACACCTGAGCACTCTTATTTAGGCATAAACCCTATTGCACTTGTATTGTATTCAGGCACCATGAATTAACTGTGCATTGTCCACAGAGTACAACCCAACTTCCAGATCCCCGCTTTACTCTCTTCCCATGGATTAGGAGAAACCCTGCTGATAACCCTGTGATAAAACAGTTACGTTATGAATGCTTGTGCAGAGTTTGAATCAATAGTCAAGGCTCAACAGACCCCACAGCAGGGCTGTGTTTTTGAGGAAACGCTGATAGGATTGTGCTGCACAGGCATTCCTATTTCCTTGTCTCGCTTCATGGCGTTGTGACAGATGCACATGCATGATGCAGCAGCAAATGTCAGATTTAGAGGATTTCTGTGTAGGAATTCTGTTGTGTGTCTGACTCTGAACCAAATGAATACGTGGATGAAAAGGGTGAGTTGGCAGACAGACGCAATGGTGCAAATGTAGCTTTTTTTGGTTTTGTTTTAAAATGGCATCAATAATGAATGATTAGGGGCGTGGCAATGGCTGTGCAGAGGAAGACCCAGGATGTTTGTCCTCCAGATCAATGACAAGAAAGTTTGCATCTCTTCATACCGTTGCTTTCTCCCACCTTGTAAGCCTTGAGCTACGCCTGCAGGTTCCTTGCCCTGCTCCCATCTGTTATGTCAGCCTTCCCCAACCTGGTGCCTTCCAGATATGTTGGATGACAATTCCCAGCATCCACCAGCCATGCTGGCTGAGGCATGCTGGGAGTTGTTGTCCAGTACATCTGTAGGGCACCAGGTTGGGGGAGGCTGTGTTATGGGATAGGTCTGTGTACGTCAAAAGGAAAAGTGGGAGATTCCACTAGCCACAGCTTCAGAGGGAGGTAACTAAAAGCAAACCTGCATTGCTTTGGGCATGAAGAAAACATTATGAAATCCTTTCCAAAGTGTTACTGGGTTATTCCCAGGCAGGCTGAGGAACGTGAAGTTGTTTTTTCCAAGCAAAAGTAAATGACTCATGCTGCACACCGTCCCAATCTGGCATTTCTTCTACGGAGTCTTTTCATTCCAGGGAATTACAGTGAGCTTTTATGTGAAGCGTATTTGTTTACTTCTTCTCAGGCTTCCAAAGATATCTACCAATGTGGAGGTAGCTGCTTTTTGGCCTGCTCAGCTTCAGCCTTGCAGGGCCAGGTTTTCCAAACTGGCGATAACCTACACCTCCTGTTGATTTCCCCCTTGGAAATTTGACCTTGCCAACAAAGTATTCTTGCCCTTCTGTGAACAGCTCCTTCCATCCAGACCATGGAAGGGATCAAGATCCAGCAGAAGGGAGGAAGAGATGGGATTGATTTTCACTGATTCCCCTTTCCTCCTGCAGCCCCTCCGTACCACTTCCCACACTGTTTCAGAGAGCCCCCCAATCCTCTGAAGGCTGAAGCAGCTTTTCAGGGGATCACAGGGGGGAGAAGGAATCAGTGGAAATGGCTTCTCCTACCTTCCTCAGTGTGTTCCGGATCATGGGCCATGCTGGTTGGGGCTGATGGGAATTGAATTCCAAATCATCCAGAGGACACCAGCATGGAGAAGGCTGCTTGTCTAGCAGCGGCCAAAACCTTTACTACAGGGACCAACCCATAGAGAGAGTAATATTTGTTTGGGTGCTTACCTGCTAGACTCTTACCTCCTGTTCCCTTTATGCCTTTTGCATGAGATGACAAAGGACTCTACTTGGCTGTCCCTCTGGAAGATGAATTATAGTGTGTGTGTGTGTGTGCGTGCGTGCGTGTGTGCGCGCGCGTGTAGAGAACCAATCCTAATCTTTCCCCCCAAATTCTTCTTTTGGACCAATTATCTGTTCAACATTTTCCAACAGATGTATAGATACTGGCTATTTATGTCCTTTCCTGTGGGTTTTTTATACACTAAAATAGAACAAAAGAATGGCAACAGTTGCAAATGAAGACAACCCAAAAATGCTAAGAAGCACACACCTGATATAGTTAAACCACTGTAGTCTACTATATCTACAAGACTCATATATACATTTGATTACAAGATGTAATCATGTGTATCTTGCATGAAATAAATACAATTATACAGTACCAAAAGGCTAATAAATAGTTAACCCCAACATGAGATCCAACAACTGCAATACACAGATATAGATCTGGTTCACACATAACGCTAACCAATGGTTTACTTAATCCATGGGTTGTTGAATTCTGGCTACCCAACTGCACTAACAAACCATAGCTTGTTATCCAACCCGGAAAGGGAGCCCATAGTTTGTTGTTGGGTTGTGAACTCTGGGTTGTTTACACTATGGGTGGGTTCACATGACACCCTAAGCCCCTTGGGAATTTTAGCCACTCACAGACGATCGGGCATAGGGGGGTTAGGGTGCCTCCTCCTCCCCCACCCTCAGCCCTCCTGCCGGTATTGCAGGGGACACCGTGGGAGCACTGAGGGGAGCGAAGCAGGGATTGCAGCTGCTGAAAAGTGCTGAAGTGGCACTTTGGGGCAGCTGTCAGAGGCTCCCCTTGTCCCTTCTTGTTGATCCGCAGCACTGCTGCTCAGCTGAGCGGCAGCTCCACGGGGCAACAGGGAGCGGGGCAGGAGCTGCTTCATGCTGGGCTTGGAAGCCCAGCACAAGGCGGCTCATCCCTTCCCGTTGCCCGGCGCCACCACCGTTCAGCTGAGTGGCGGCTCCGCCAGGCAATGGGGAAAGGGGCATGAGTGGGGGCCGGGGAGAGGGGGGAAGGGGCGGGGGGAACAAGAAGCAGGAATGAGCAGTTATACAGTACCAAAAGTACCGTATTGGTCCTGGAGTAAGCCAAGCTGAGCGGCTCATTCCAAATTGCCATCGCTGCAGCAGCAGCTGAAAGCAGCCGGGTCATAGCATTGGAATGGAAGGCACGGAGTTCTGAATTCCTGGATAGGTAAATGTAAACAAAAAGCAACTGAATTCTTAAATAGGTAAGTATATATTTTAAAGAAAACAAAGCCGTGACAAGCAATATGGGCATCCAGTAACATCCTGTTTTGTTGAACTTTATCAGATGCTGCCATTAAATGACCCAGGTTCCTCCTCCAGATACCCCACTCTTTTAGTTCTTTCCCAGAAAGGACCATCAGCTGCCTACCAGCAATGGTCATCATCTTAAAACGTCTTCTTAAATATTTCTTTGTTCTCTCCAATAACTATCACTCTTAAAGCCTGTAGATAACCAACGGACATCTTGCTAGCTTCTCTTCAACTTCTCTCAAGGGCCTCATTCTACTTCCATCTTGCACTGACTCGAAGGGTACATTGTCACTGTTTCCTAGTACTTGGACTGCAAAATAGCAACTCTTGCTTGAGTGCCTGCATTTTTCTGTGGAGATGGCGGCTGATATAGAAATGTCTGTGGAACCTAACCCTGGCAGAGGGCAAAAGTCCAGAAGGCTTGTAATGTGCGCTTGAGAGAAACAAGTAGCTTATTGCATATCCGGAGCTACTGAGAAATGGGAGAATGGATCCATGAGAAATGGGAGAATGGATTGATTTGAATCAAGCTGGGAGAAGGGCTGGAAACTACTATCATAGAGCATGAAAACGATCCTGCAAACCACTGCTATTAGTGATGATTAGTGGGAAGTCGACATTTAGGGGCAGTGCCTGGGTTCACACAACACGACAACTGCCCATGGCTTGTCACCCACAATGGGTTGTTGTGTCGTGCTAACCCAATCAGTGGTACATCATCAAACATGGGTTCTGGACTTCCCCATTTAAAATGCTGCCGGCTATTCTCATACCCCCTCCAGTCCTGCCTTTGGAGCTCTTGCTCACATCCTGTCTCTGTGTGTATAAATATAGATTTGGATATTTGTTAACAATTCATATTGAGCTGTAACTTGGCACACACTATGTCAGCTGGGAGTGGCACTTCAGCAAAACAAACAGGCACTGCTTTAGCTAGTCCGGTGGCAGATCTAGCAGATTGACGTTCTGTGGTTGAAGTTCTAGACCGCAGGCTGGGCAGTGGCTTCGAGAACCCCAGGCACGGAGCTTTGCACCAAGCAGCACTGATGGATTATAGAAGAACATAGGAAGCTGCCTTATCCTGAGTCAGACCCTTGGTCCATCTGGCCCAGCACTGTCATCACTGACTGGCAGCAATGGCTCTCCAGGAGTTCAGGCAAGACTTTTTCCAGCCCTACCTGGAGAAGCTGGGAATTGAACTTGGGACCTTCTACATGCAAAGCAGCTGGTGCTCTACCACTGAGTTACGGCTCCTCCGCTAAGGAGTTTCTGAAGGAAATCCTCCCAAGAGCACTGAAGGAGCATGCAGCCCAGGACCAAGGCCTTCTGATGAAGACAAAAGAATTGTAGGACATTTTTCATGGGAGACTGACGGGAGCTGATAAAACATGCCCAGCCCAAGCATGTGCTCAGTGGTTAATTCTGGGCTTGGAAGATAACCTTATTGTGTGCGGGATTGCACCTTTTATGTGCCACAGTTGGTTTAAAAGAACAAAACATAAACATGGCCTAATTTATTGTTGTAGCATAGAAATCAATGTCTGAGAAACTCTGTACTTCTCAAATCCCTAGGCTGATTTCACTTTGCCAGCAGGCAGAGTGTCTTCAACTTTCGTGGGTATCCTGGGGTGGGGTGGAGGTGGAAGGGGGCCACAGTAGATGCATCTGTCAAAGAAGCAGTGCAAATGTGATAACCAACCTGCTTGGTACAGAGTGACCAACCTGCCTGGTACTGAGATAATCAGATGAGGCACCCCTGGTGGTTCTGCATGGACCAGCAGCCCGTTTGGAGTCCACTCGGAGTAGAGCCTTTAGTGTATCGGCTCCCTCTCTATGGAACTCCCTGCTTGTTGATGTAAGGCAGGCACCAACATGGTTTCATTTTTGGCATCTGCTGAAGATGTTTTTATTTAAACAAGCCTTCCCTGACTAACCAGCCACAGTTTTATTGGCACAATCTGATTTTAATGGTTTTAATTCTGTATTTCAGTGATGACGATTCCCCTTTTTATTGTTCACCACTTGGATATTTTATTGGATGTAGAGTGGTAGGTAAATCATGTAAATAAATAAATATTATTCACTATTTATTGTATTTCTGTACCAACCCCCGGAGTATGACGAAGGCGGATTACAAAAAAATCAGAACATAAAAACCACAATCAAATAAAAACAGTGAAACATTAAAAACAACATTTAAAAGCCATAATAATAACAACCAGTTCTGAGCTAGTACCAGACAAAGCTCCGGGAACTCATGCTAAGGAAGGGAGAAGCCTGGGAAGGAATCCTTTTTAAACTAAGCACGCAGTCAGGCTGGAATAACCCACCCAGGGCAGCCACGAAAGCTCTTAATCACTGCAAAAATGTACAAAAGGGTGTAGCTGCATAGCAAGTTCGACCTCCTTTCCTTGCTTCCCCACCCACAGTATTTGGTGGCACTGTGCGTCTCGCTGAAAGGAGAAAAATGGGCTGGTACACAGATTTTCTGCCTTTCTAACCAAAGTGACAGAGACAGCATCTCCCCAATAGTGCCAATGTAAGTTACACAACAGCAGAGATGTCAGATTTCAGAAGTCAGAAGATTAGAAGAATCAAGAGCTGATTAGTAGGTTTCTGAGCAAGGATCCAGGTTTCCTAGCCATCACAGCCAGACTTACAATCATTGGCTTGAATCCTAACTTTTTGCTTCCGTTCCTGGAAGGAGAGTTGCACTCATGGAAGGGGTCCTTCTGCTCACGGAAGGACCCCTTGTGTGAGCACAAACTCTCCTTCCCAGAATGGAAGCTCCTTCTGGGAACAGAACAAAAGGTTAGGATCCAGGCCATATTATTGATTTATTCTTTAAAAATTTACTACCCCACTTTTCAACAACAATGTATTACAGATCTTTCATTCTGTAACCTAAGAAATGGGTTTAATGCAGCCAACAGAGAATGAAGAGCACATGAGGATTTCCATTCATTTATTTGGGGACTTATATTATTATAGAGTGGTATGTAATGCATGTGCGTGCTTATTTATTTTAGGAAATTGTCTGTCTGCTTTAATTGATAATCTCACTTGCGCCTCTTCCACTTCTCTTTTTAAATTAGTCTTTTTCTAGTTGGGTAGTCATTCAGACTACCCAGTGTTCCTTTCACTCAGGCAACTACAAAACCAAGTTTTTAAAAACAAGCAAATGATTTATATTCCCCACATCTCAGGAGAGGTAGATAAAATTAAGAAAGACACGCAGGGCGCAATCCTATGCATGTTTAGACAGAATAAAAGTCCTACAGCTCCCAGCATTCCCCAGTCAGGATGGTTGGCTGGAGCATGCTGGGAGTTGAAGGATGTTCTTCTGTCTAAACATGCATAACATTGCACTTCTAGTTATTTATATTTTAAAATTTCAGAGCGAACAAAGTTACGTATGTAAGGGGTTACATACGTATTTATTATTTATTGAAATGTTTTATTAGCCACCTTTCCAGTGCTCAGGGCAGTGTGCAATAACAGATAAACAGATAAAATAAAATAGACACTTAACAGTATTCAATATCCGACAACACTTGCAAAACCATTCTCAGATCAAATAACTATTTCATTGTACAAGAAATCATTGAGCACTAAACTGCAGGCAATGAGATTTCAGTGCATCTAAAGGGACACAATTATAGCCAGATGCCCTGATCAAGCAAGGATGATCCATGGATAGAAATGTGAATCCCAGAGGTTTCTGGTTGCTCTCCTGACTGTGTAAAAGACTGCAGCATGCAAAACAAAAAACTGCATCCAGCAGCTAGGAGTGCACAAGTAATGCTTCTAAATGCATCGCGAAACAGATCGCTGTGAGTGGAGAACATTTATCCCAGTTACGTTTTCTGATGTGTCATTTTTTAAATTTCTCTCAGAAGGACCGCAAAGACCAGGCAGGGACATAACTGGTAAGGCGATCCCTACACTAACCCTGTGTGAAGCAGTACACACAATAAAGAGATGCCAATTTGTACCGATTTTTGCACAGCAGTCTCCCTCAGCAGTCCTTCACTTGGCCTGTACAACCCATGCTGATCCCACTAACACCTGAATCTGCTGTTTGCATGAGCGGGAATCCCCACAGTCTGCTCAGGGGTGGGGGTGTCAATGTGGTGGGTAAGGATGCCTGGTTCACAACACTGCCCATCTAGAAAGCTCCATAGCATCTGGGATAGGTACAGTCTGCTGGAGCAATGGGGACTGCAGACCATCTTAAGAAATTATTTGCTGGTGACCAGGCTCTTTCAGCACAATCCTATCCTAAGCTCATCTAGTCAGAAGTAAGGACCACTGGGTTCAATAGGACTTACTCCCAAGTAAGCATGCATAGGCTGGGGGGTGGGCTGGGAGTTGTAGTCCAACACATCTGGAGGGCACCAGGTGGGGGCAGGCTGGCTTAAGCCATCAAGTGCAGATATGGTCTTAAAGAGGCCTTTCATGTCTCCTTTCCCCACCTTCTCTTTTGCACTCAGCTGCTTGCCTTCCATTGTGTTCCTAACACAGCCTCCAGTCCAAACTGTCAGGAGGAGAGGCTCAGAAGCTGCTGGACTTGCTTGTTTCTACCTAGCCCCATCCAGCTTCTGTGGCAACCTGCTAGTCTGAGAAGACTGCACTCGCTGCTGCCACAGACACACACAGACCAGGGATTTTGAGAGCACAAGACGCAAGCCCTTCCGGTTGCCTTCGCTAAGCTGCACCATGCCTTGGCCGCACCACTGCATGCAACATACAATTCAAAGCATCTGGAAAGATGAATACCTAGTTGGATACACGTGCACACCTTAACACCCAGAACCTCTCCCACCTCTCAGTGGCAACCTCCCATCCCCACCCCGTAAAATCTAGTTTACGTAATAGGGTTCAGGCTAACATGGCACCGATTATCTTGGCTTAGATATCACAGAGCTAAATGGGGCGTGCAAAATGTCTAGCTAGTTGTATCTTCGCTTATTCTCATCCCAGGCACCTTTAGAAGCAGCACAGACCAAAGGACGAAGAGCTGCAGTGCCGTTCTGTTAAGCTCTGCAGACAATTACAGGATGGGTGGAGTGAGAATGGCAGATGTGAGGTGCTCCCAAAAAAATACACACATGTCACGTCAAGAAAACTGTGATTTGGGAGAGATGGCAGAGGGAGATAGTCCATTTTGATTCAAAACGGACTATGTCTTCCTGTCGGCATCATGTGCTTTTGATGGAAGCAGAGGAGGTGGGATTGGAATTGGTGATTACAACAGCACGAGCAGAAGCTTTTTATAGGAAGATGAGAATGGGCAAGGGTGGGGGGGAATGGTACCACCAAAGAGTTTTCTCTTTTAATCTCAGTCTGTAGGATTCTATCTGACAGATGCAGCACCCTGAAGTATGCAGCCTTTCCTTTTTCTCATCTTACCAACAGTGGTGTAGTGGTTAATTCTGAAGTGTAGGAGTTCATCATGCCAGCAGGGTGGGCAACTTGTGGCCCTCCAGATGTTTTGGCCTACAACTCCCATCAGCCCAGCCAGCATAGCCAAAGGCGAGGACTGATGGGAGTTGTAGGTCAAAACATCTGGAGGGCCACAAGTTGCCCACTCCTGTCCTCTTGCTGCATGCCCCAGGAGAGTCTAAAACAGGGGTCTCCAACCTTTTTGGATTCATGGGCACATTTGGGAATCTGAGAAACTGCTGTGGGCACCACCACAAAATGCCTAATTGGTAGGCTGCTGAAGCCTATGTATAATTGCTAGAAAAGTTATATGCATTTCATATAATTTAATTGCTATGGATATATACAAATCCATGTACGTATATTAAAAAATGATAATTTTTGTGGGTGCCCATGGGAGCAGCCACGTTGCATACCCATTCGTGGCTGCCATTGGAGGTGCCTGCAGGTGCCATGTTGGGGACCCTTGGTCTAAAAGATTAGCTGACAACCATAGGATAGTGGGCTGGCAAAGGGTGGTGTAGTGGCTAGCATATTGGACAAGCTTCATATCCCTGACCAGCCATAAAATTCACTGGATGACCATGGTCAAGTCACTGTCTGAGTCTAGCCTACCTCACAGGATTATTATGAGGAAAAGATGGGGTAGTGCTCACTCATGTATGCCACTCTGAGCTCCAATGGAGAAATTTTTGGAAAATATTTAAATTTCAATAAAAGCCCAAATAGTTGGCTTTCAAGAGAAAGGAAGTAGTTTTTAAAAGAAGGTGAGTGGGCTATCACAGGAAGAATGAAGAATATCCTGAGTGAATGGTGAAGACAAATTTTAAAAAGAAAAAGAAAAAAAGATTGAGGAGGTTAATAGAAGAATCTCTAGACCAGCCTTCTAGACCTGGTGCCCCTGCAGAGGAGTTGGACTACAGCTCCCATCACCCCCAGCCAGCATTGGCCAATCCATGATGGCTGGGGAAGATAAGAGTTGTAATCCAACACATCTATAGGGCACCAGGTTGGGGAAGGCTGCTCTAGATTAATAGTTGTTATGCTGACTATTCTCTCTGTATCCAGGCTAATCAATCAGGACCACAAAGCCCAAAAGAGGAAATGGAATCTAACTGTCAGAAATGATGATCAACACTGTTAAAAGTCAAATAAAGACCCAGTTGTTTTGCCAGGAAAAGATGGAACTGGAAATTTTTTTTAAAGGACAGTTTCATTGGAACAAAGACCAGGAAGTGCATGTTGCATTGACTTGTTTCATGTGGCAATTTAAAACACATGAGACAAGCCATACCCTTGTAGCATGAGAAACATATCCCCATTTCAGAAATTCGGTGTAGGAGCAACTAGAAGCAGAATTGGACCCGCTGTGACAACCTGATCAGGGCTCACCTGTACTATGATTTTATCATGGCTTTACCGATGTAATTACCTCTTGAAATGCCTTACTATTGTATGTCTTAAAGGGTAACCGTGCCTCAATAAAAGATTTAGCAAAAATATTAGAACAGGGGTAGGCAACCTGGTGTTCTCCAGATGATCGGGACCACAACTCTGGTAATCCCCAACCATTGACCATGCTGGCTGGGGCTGATGGGAATTGTAGTCTAAAACTTCTGGAGAGCACTGGGTTGCCTACCCCTGTATTAGAACGTGGAGCCCAAAGTTTGGTTCTCTGAACTGGAAATAATATAAAAGGAACCGAAGAGCAGATGGAACAGACACATTGCAGTTCTTGGTAAGGGAACTAACAGGCTGCCTATGGCAATCTCCTCCCTGGAAGGCTTTCAGTAAAGGGTTGGGCAGATATCTGCCCAAGGGATGTTTGTGTAGGATATCCTGGTTTAGGGCAAGGGCTTGGGCTCAATTCCATAGGGTCCTTCCAGCTCATATGACCCAAGAGAATTGTTAATACATCCAGTCCTTATGAGAGCTAGCCAGAAAAACACCGTATGGGAGCAGAACTCCTGTATCTGAGTAAAAGTTCTGCCTTTAATGAGTGATGCTTTTCTATCTAAAATGTTGCTTCCTTCGTACCCCCAGACACAGATCTTGCCACAAGGCTGGTCGCCTCCTTTCTCTTGCATAAAGCACGGTGGGAAGAACGCTTAGTGTCAATCTACCACCCAACCAAACATGTGGTAGGCAGGAAAGGCTTCTTCCTCACCTCGCTGATTTAAGATGCCAAATAAAATATGCTTTCCAACAGAATTTCAGCTAAAAAAAGATACAGAAGGATATTTTTCTGGCACTCCACAACCAGAGGGTTCGAATACCTAAATGAGAACAACGTTGCACCAAAAGCCTCTGCGGAAACCATGTTCATAATTAAGGGCACAATCCTATGCATATTTAGACAGAAAAAAGTCCTACAATTCCCAGCATTCCCCAGCCAGCCAGACATGGCTGGCTGGGGAATGCTGGGAATTGTAGGACTTTTTTCTGTCTAAACATGCACAGGATTGCACCCTAAACCTCTTAAAGTATCCTTAGGTAATCTATGAGGCAACATTGCAGGCAACCAGCTTTTCCTGTTCCCTTGACTGGTCAATGTGCAAGTTGTGTGTCAAGTGCCATAAAGATTGGGAAACTTCCATCCTATGTCACTGCTCTCTAAGCACAGTCCAGGATGAAGCTTTGCTTCTCCTCCCCCCCCCCCCCGCCTTGCAGAGAGAGAAAGAAAGAGAACTTCGGTGAACCTGAAAACTAGCCCAGCAAGCAGCAACGCCTAGAGAAGCCTTCCCCAACCTGATGCCCTCCAGGCCAGGCTAAGACCCCACTGGCTGGGAATGATGGGAGTGGTAGTTCAACACTTCCAGTGGGCTGCTGTAGAGGGACCAAATGCAATTGTTGACATGGCTCCTGTGGCTTTAACAGTTGAGCACAAGAGGATACTTCTGTTGGTGTGGCATCTTTTCTCACGCCTGTGGCACATGATAACCCATGCCTGCCCAAAAAAAATCCCCTTGCTACACAGTTCCTTGTAAAAGGAACTGGAGCGTTTTCTTCCATTTCATCTAATCTAAGGGGCCCAGCCAGGATACACCTTGCTTCTATCAATGAGCAGAAGAAGACAGGGCTGGGTGGCTACACCCTTGCCTTTCTTGGAAAGTGCTCAGCTCCAACTAGCCCTGGCTTGTGTGGTGTCTGCTGCTCCTTTGCCCCAGCACACCTGGGACATATTGCTGTTCACCACCAAGCCTGCAATAACTGCCCCGCCTTAACCTGCTGCTGACAGACCTTCTCATTTCTCTTGTGGTGTCTCTTCACAAGAAAACTGGACCAGACCTCTATTCTGTCCAGTGTTCTGCTGTGTCTCAAAATTATTCCCGTGTACACTGTGCAGTAAAAAGACTTTTTCATATTCCCAGCCAGGGAGATACACTTGAGAAAGGAAGTATAATTATTCTGCTCCAAGAGCTACTCGTATTGGCTGACCTGTATTCAGCCAATGACTTACAGTACGCCCTAGATCACCTCCTCTTTTTCACCAGATGAACTGTCCAGCTTAAGGGGGTCATGACATGAACAACTTGCTGTGGACCTGATTACGGTAACTCTGGGACAACATCCCCATATCCTCTGCCTTGCCTTCCTAGTTGATCCCTCCCCTACTTATGACAACAGTTGCCTCAGTTATCTGGCTTTGACTTTGGCTTATCCCATGAATTCCCAGCTTGGTAAATCGCCGCATTTGGTTGCCGGACTGGGACTGGTTCCATCGCTGAGCCCCAAGTGCTGAACTTGCTTTGCCTAATGGCTAACTTGAATAAGAAGGCTGTGGCTGTCAGCTGGCCTGCCAGGCCTGTTCCTGAGCCATGAGCAGAGATTTGATATGCAGAAAAGTAGCGAGTGAAGATTTTTATGACTTAGAAGCTAAACGTTCTCCCCTGTTCCTTACTGCAGATCAGGCTGCTGCAGTTAGGCTCCAAAGAGATTCCAGGGCATGCGCATAAATGCTTCCGCTGGCACATGGGCCCTTCCTTTCTCCTCTTCTGACTGCAGTGCAGCTCCTCATGCTAACTTGGAGGGCAATCTCAAAATGGCCCTTCAGATCCAGACCCGAGTGTGGTACCGTTGTCAGTTTTTGAACCAGCTCATGTAGCTGTCCATTTAGCACAGGAGTGGGCAACACATGGTCCATGGGCTGCATGCGGCCCCCGCTCCCCGCGCAATGACAATTGATCATATTTAGCTCCACCGTTCCTGTACAGTTCCATCCCATAAGATGTTTCACAGCTTCTGAGCCTCTCCTCCTGACAGTTTGGACTGGAGGCTGTGTTAGGAACACAATGGAAGGCAAGCAGCTGAGTGCAAAAGAAAAGGTGGGAAAAGGAGACATGAAAGGCCTCTTTAAGGCCATATCTGCACTTGATGGCTTAAGCCAGCCTGCTCCCACCTGGTGCCCTCCAGATGTGTTGGATTACAACTCCCAGCCCACCCCCCAGCCTATGCATGCTTACTTGGGAGTAAGTCCTATTGAACCCAGTGGTCCTTACTTCTGTGGTCCTTTATGCATGATGATTTATCCTTGTAAAATCTCTATCAAAGGCAAAGGAGCAGGCCAGGCACATTGCAACCCAAGAGTATGGCTACAATCCTTGACCAGCCATGAGATTGAATCCAACAGTACCTGAACAGGTTTATGCTTGAGGCAGGATGCCTTCCTTCCCATCTGTCCCCCATACAGTGTTATTTCCCATCTCTCTTGATTTTCGGAGTCACCGGCAACATAACTGGAGTATAATCCCACTGCAAGCCCCACTGAAATTAGTTTTCTTGAGCCATACACAGTCATTTAAGTGGGGCTTGGGCCGGAGATGCTGCCCAGCAGAGCTGGCTTCCTCTGTTCTGAGCCATGGCGGTCTTTCTAGTTTACTAAATGTTCTCCCGCAGAAGAACAGCTGGACACACTGGAAGAATGGCACATGTTGTGGCTTGCATGAATATGAAAGTTGTTAATCACATGACTGCTGCTGTCGCTCATGAAATTAATAAAACCTATTTGCTGTTTGCTCTGGGCAGAGCTTTCCTCCCAGCCTCCAAGGGCAATACCTTGTCTTGGATAAGTCTGAACTCCATATGCATTTTAAACAAAAATGGCAAGCTGAATGATAAGATTGCAAGAGCTGGCAATGGCTTCGTACCTTTGCCACAAACTTGGCTTATTGTTCCTGTATCTGTGTAAATAGCCTGGGGCACAAACACAGCAGCCGGTACTGCTGACACACGACCAAGTTTTCCAACACAAATATGAACTACATACACAGAGAAAGGGGCGGGGGGGGTGGCTAATTGGGTGGCAATGAATCTATCATCATAACATTACCAGCACTTATTGTGCTGTTAACTGCTGAATGAATCTACTTTTGGTTTCATCGCAGCATTTGGATCTGAGCTCTACACAAAGAGCTCTTCCCTTTCTGCTACACAACCTATAGGTGGAACTGTGCTATAGCAGTATAGTGCAAATACACCAGGAGAAACAGCGCCATTCTCCCCACTGTAATTTAATTGCTCATTTCCCCCATTATAAAAAGAACCCGGGAAAGTGCTCTGAAAAAACAGAAGTGAAACTGAAGGATCATGACATCATCTAAAGAACCCGTAAACAACCATGAGTAAGGAATCACACGCACACAATAAATGCCTCATGTAGAAAAGCCCTGTAGCTCAGTGGTAGAGCACTTGCTTTGCATGCAGATTGCAGAAGGTCCCAGGTTCAGTTCCCGGCATCTCCAGGTAAGGCTAGGAAAGAATCCTGCCTGAAAATCTGGAGAGCAGCTGCTAGTCGCTGGCAAAAATACTGGGCTAGATTGACCAATGGTCTGACTCAAGGCAGCTTTGTATGTTGCTATGTACTGTCATCTGGGATTAACTGAATACGTTTGTTTTCAAGCCTCCAATTACCACAATACTCAATCTTATCAATGATTTGCATGACAACTGATTGCCGCTGAAAGAGAGCCCAAATGGGTGCTTCCAGACGAGGCTTTTAATGTGCATTCACATGTTTTTACTGAGGTTCCAGATGATGTCACCACCTTGTTGTAATCCTCTTTTGTTTTCCCACCACTTGTTCTGTCTTTTTTCTTATTGCAGAAAATCCATTATGGAAGGAAAGAGCAGAATAGGAGTCCGGTCTCTTTGCCTATCCGGGTGTGGATAGGAAAATGCGTGATTGAGGCACAGTGGGAAGAGTTGTCCCTGGAGAAGGTGGACGATGTGTTGGGGATTCCCTCCTTTCTTTGTGCTTGCTGTGCATTTCTGGTTTCAGAGCCAACCAATGAGCAGAGAAAATCAAACCAGCAAGAGACTAGAGACTAGGCAGTCTCAGGTGAAACTGATGGGACTTACAGCCCAAATCCACATCATATTTACTTGGAAATAAGCTGCCCTGCAGTCCTTGCGCCCTGTGCTGCAGTCACTCCTGTGTTCAGACAACATGATAACACACACTCAAGGGTTGAGTGTGGGTTGTCATTGAAACGTGGATTATCGTGTTGTCTGAACCCTGCCGAGATAACAAACCATGGTGAACAACCCAAGAACAAGCCATGGGTCCTCTTCATGGGTTGTTCATGGTTAACAAGCCATGGCTTCTTAGCACAGCTGGGCTCAGACAACACGATAACCCATGTTTCAACAACAACCCACAATTCAACAACAACTCACACTCAACACATACTCAACCCTTGAGTGTGGTTTATCATGTTGTCTGAACCCAGTTACTCTCTTTACAAGCAACATTTAAAAACGCTTTTTTTTTTTTTGCAATCCTCTGCTTCAAAAATTGTAAAAAAGCAAAACTAAACAAAAAAACACCTCCCCCCCCCCACAAAACAGGATGCTAAAATGTTGGGAAACCATTGAGGGATGTGGAAAGGGGAGGTATAACACTGCCTGTATGGCTATGTCATGCCCACCATATGGACCGAACATAGTGAAATGCACTTATCCAAAAAACTGCTAGACCCCTGAAGTACTGATGTTGTTACAATTCTGTGTGTAGCTTACAGCAGTGGAACAATTATTGGGAGACAATGGGAGTACTAGGGGCCCTCCATCTGGAAGCAACCCAACACAGTAGTAGGTCCATGGCATGACAGTTTAATCACCATTTTCCATTTCCAGAACAAGTCTGAGGCACACTGAAGAAATTAGTAGAAACAATAGAGTAGAAAGAGGGTCTATGACCCCCCTGGCAAACCTGAAATGCAGACTGAAGGGGCAGAATTGCAGCTTGAGATTGATAGGCAAATGGTCAAGGAGCACCTGATTACTCTGAACGAGTTTAAATCTCCAGGGCCTGATGAGCTGCATCCTAGAGTAATAAAGGAACTGGCAGAAGAACTCTCAGAACCACTGTCTATTATCTTTGAGAAATCATGGAGGACAGGTGAAGTGCCAGACGACTGGAGGAGGGCAAATGTTGTTCCCATCTTCAAAAAGGGCAAGAAGGAGGAACCTGGGAACTATAGGCCAGTCAGTCTGACATCAATCCCCGGGAAGATTTTTGAGCAGATTATAAAGAAGTCAGTCTGCAAGCACCTTGAAAACAATGCAGTGATTACTAGAAGCCAGCATGGATTTGTCAAGAACAAATCCTGTCAGACTAATCTGATCTCATTTTTTGATCGGGTAACCTCCCTTGTGGACTGTGGGAATGCTGTGGACATTATATACCTGGACTTCAGCAAAGCTTTCGACAAAGTGCCTCATGATATCCTGATTAGTAAGCTAGCTAAGAGTGGGCTAGATGGAACAACTATCAGGTGGATCCACAATTGGCTACAGAATCGGACTCAAAGAGTGCTTATCAATGGTTCCTTCTCAAACTGGGGAGAGGTAACGAGCGGGGTACCACAGGGCTCGGTCCTGGGCCCGGTGCTCTTCAACATTTTTATTAATGACTTGGATGAGGAGGTACAGGGAATGCTTATCAAATTTGCAGATGACACAAAGTTGGGTGGAACAGCTAATACTCTGGAAGACAGAAACAAAATTCAAAGTGACCTCGATAGGCTGGAGCGCTGGGCCGAAAACAACAGAATGAAATTTAATAGGGATAAATGCCAAGTGCTGCACCTAGGGAGAGGAAACCAAATGCAGAGTTACAGAATGGGGGACACTTGGCTCAACAATACTACAAGTGAGAAGGATCTTGGAATTGTGGTAGATCACAAACTGAATATGAGCCAGCAATGCGACGTGGCTGCAAAGAAGGCAAATGCAATTTTGGGCTGTATTAATAGAAGTATAGCTTCCAAATCGCGGGAAGTGATAATTCCCCTTTACTCGGCACTGGTTAGGCCTCATCTTGAGTACTGTGTCCAGTTCTGGGCACCTCATTTTAACAAGGACATAGACAAACTGGAGAGGGTTCAGAGGAGGGCAACAAGGATGATAAAGGGACTGGAAACAAGGCCCTATGAGGAGAGACTGAAAGAACTGGGCATGTTTAGCCTTCAGAAGAGGAGACTGAGGGGAGATATGATCGCACTCTTCCAGTATTTGAAGGGATGTCACACAGAGGAGGGCAAAGATCTCTTCTCGTTCATCCCAGTTTGCAGGACACGGAATAATGGGCTCAAGTTACAGGAACCTAGATTCCACCTAAACATCAGGAAAAATTTCCTGACTGTCAGAGCAATAAGACAATGGAATCAACTACCTAGGGAGGTGGTGGGCTCTCCCAGTCTGGAGGCATTCAAGGTGCGGCTGGACAGACATCTGTCAGAGATGCTTTGACCTGGATTCCTGCATTGAGCAGGGGGTTGGACTCGATGGCCTTGTAGGCCCCTTCCAACTCTACTTTTCTATGAAACAGACATTACTTTACATCCATATCTAGCAGCTACATGTTGTTTTCATTGTTACTCTAGAGTACGTGCACCAGCCCCAAATCAGATCTTAAAAGCCCCCCTCACCCCCATGCTAGAGTCCCAATCTGGATTGGGCCCCTGCACCTACTCTAGAGTAAAAAACAAACAAACTAAACATAGATTGTTTAGTTAAAAACAAACAAACTAAACATAGATTAGATTCATAGATCACAGATCTATGGAAGGGGCCTACAAGGCCATCGAGTCCAACCCCCTGCTCAATGTAGGAAACTAGAGGAGGGGTCTCCCATCCAAGTAATGACCAGGCCTGACCCTGCATATGGATTTAATGTACGGCCTGTTTGGCCCTAAGAAGGTTTGTGTTGCTCATTCTGAGTGAATCCATTCAAATTCCATTCTCTAGATTTACCAGTACTCATGAAGTTATCATGAACTGAATGATCACTATGATTGCTAATTGTTTATTTTAAAGCCCAACTCCAAGAGTCACAGTACAGTATTACCTTGGATTGCAAGTAACTTGGTCTGAGAGCGTTTTGCAACACAAGCAATTTTTTTTTTAATTTTTAATTGATAAACAAGCAAGGTCTTGCAAGACAAGTAGTGTAGGGATGCAACCGCTTGCCTCGAGTGGGCGTAGCGGGCCAAAATCAGCCCCACTCACGCCCGCCAGAGACTTGCTTTGATATAAGAGTGTTTTGGATTACAAGCATGTTTCCGGAACGAATTATGCTTGCAATCCAAGGTATTACTGTACTCAGATGGAAATGTTGTCTTTTTCAGGAATGTTTCTAGGTATCAACGCTTTGAAGCAAAGCTGGAATAAAAGCTTGGTTTAAAAACCAAGGAGGAAAAAATTACCCCCAAATAATTATTTGAAATTTCATATTACTTTTTAAAAGAAGGAAAAGATTGATTAGGCTGAGAATATACGTATACATCCACGGGCATCCCATTTGATTATTAGGGTGCAATCCTATGCAAGGATTGACGGGGGGGGGGGGGGAGAAGGCCTACAGAAAAAGGCCTACAACTCCCATAGCTGGCTGGGGCATGCTGGGAGTTGTAGGCCTTTTGTCTGTCTAAACTTGCATAGGATTGTGCCCTTAGTCATTCACCTCTCCTATATTACTTCTCACATGTAAATAGTTTTACAGTAATACCTTGGATTGCAAGTAACTTGGTTTGAGAGCGTTTTGCAAGACAAGCAAATTTTTAAATATTTATTTATTTTTTACTTGATATACAAGCGACGCAATACAAATACTGTCGTACGGCTTAAATTAAAAATCTCTGTACAAATTTTTTTGGGGGGGATTTCGTTTTGATATAAGAGTGTTTTGGATTACAAGCACGTTTCCGGAACGAATTATGCTCTCAATCCAAGGCATGACTGTATAGCCCTTATCTCATTTAGCCTCACAGAAATTCTGCTGTAGTCATTAACATTCTTAATTTGCAGAGGAAGCCCAGAGGTTAAAAAAAACCCCAAACACCCGTGATGCCATCCAGGAACTCCAAGGCTGAGCAAGGATTTGAATACATGTTGTCCGGGTCCATGATTCTGTCCATTGGACCACTGTGGTTTTCATCATTTCAGGATCATGTTTTCCTCTGTTCAAAGGCCTCAGGCCCTGATCTTGCAACTGGAACAATTTTCAGAACTTGGTAGCTCCATGCCTAATGTCAGTATCACAGGACGGAGGCCCACCCCAAGGCTCAGTCAGTTAAAATTGCTCTTATGACAGTTTATGGGAGGCTAGGTGACTCCTATTTTGGTGGGGCTCCTTTTCCATTACAGGTTTTTCAGGCTTTATTTGGAGCTTCATAGGAGCTATCCACGGTGCTGAACTCCACCCCCAAATTAGATTCACCACCGTGGATAGCTCCTATGAAGCTCCAAATAAAACCTGCAAAACCTGTAATGGAAAAGGAGCCCCACCAAAATAGGAGTCACCAACCTCTCTGCCTGGAATCTTATTTATTTTATGAATTTACACCCTACCTGTCAATGTGAAAACATTTCCTAGGCTTAGAGCAGTGATGGCGAACCTACGGCACGGGTGCCACAGCTGGCACGCAGGGACCTCTCTGTGGGCACTCGAGCCATTGGTCACCAGATCGCGAAAAGACTGTCCCCTTCTGCAAAACACTAATGATCTTGTTCTTTCTCACAGTGTGGAACAGAATGATTTTATTCTAGAATTCCTGTTACAGAATTCTTTTCTACATTGTTATCACATTTAAAAGATTTTGAAGAATGATGCACAGAGCATGGCTTAGATGTAAAGCCGTAACAGTTGACCTGAGTGCTGCATGTGCTGCTCTCAAACTAACGGAGTATGAGCCAAGGTTTGACAAATTATCAGCATGCATGCAATAGCAACAATCACATTAATTGTGCAAAAGCATGCCCAATGCAAACTTTTACCTAATGCAGTGTTTGCAGTCCAAGACATAAAGTGTTTAAAATGTGTTAAGCACGTTTCGTTTTCTTGTTTATCTTGCTCATCCTAGTACAGGTTGACTTTTACTTTTACTAATCCGACACCTGTAGAAGCAGGGAAAGGACCCGGGGTAAAGCTTGCCCCATACAATTTCAGTCTGGCATATAATCATATTACAAGTTGAGAATCCCTTATCCAAAAATACACGTGCCTAATTATTTAAAAAGTTTGTATAAATTCCCTTCAGGCTATGTAGTACTATAATAATTTTTTGAGTTGATTTTTTTTCCAACAAAAAACTGTTTGTATCATTGAAAGCTCTGTTATTGTGTTTTTCTTTAAAGACAAAAGATGTTAATTAGTTCGAACAACTGTATGAGTTGTTTTTCTAAAACTAAAACCTCAGTATTCAGGTTTAATTGCAGTGTTGGCACTTTGAAATAAATAAGTTGGTTTTGTGTTGCAGTTTGGGCACTCGGGCTCAAAAAGGTTCGCCATCACTGGCTTAGAGACTGCCATGAATTGTGAACAAGTGAATTATATGAATGACTGATGCAAGACTCAGAGTGTGGATTCAGATGAACCCTGTGCCAGGTAGTTCTTCTACACTTTTTGTTATCACCTTGCCATGTTGGAAGGTGGATTTTATCACACATCAAGATGCACACCCTGAGACACCCATCGTGTGACTACAGTGGTACAAAAACTGCTTCCTGATAAAAACAACAAAAGAGTCTTGTGTGGCACCTTAAAGACTAACAAATTTATTTTGGCATAAGCTTTCATGCACTAGAGCCCACTTCATCTGATGCATGATGAGTTAACCTCAAACTTTAATTTGAGCTCAAGACATCATGCATCTGATGAACTGCCCATGAAAAATTATGGCTGAATAAATGTGTTAGTCTTTAAGGTGCCACAAGACGCTTGGTTGCAGCAGGTAGCTTCTTCTCATGATGCCACAGTCATGTTTGCAGAGCCAGAAGCACTCATATGGGCCCCTCCCCATGTGACCCTTGCCCACCCGCCTGCCCACTAGCTGCACTAGCTACAGATGGATGGGGAAAAGCTGCACACCTGGCCCCAACTGCGCAGTTCTGGCTTCCAAACACTGGCAAAGCAGTGTGGGAAGAAGCCATGGGGAAGCAGCTCCCACACTGGCATTGCAGTTGGGAAAGAAGGGGCCATGAGTTTTGTTTAATTGTCCTTAGTGTTCAGACTATCCCGGCATTTCCTATTGCATTTTCCTAACAATGTCAGTAGATTCCAACCTTGTGTTTTATAACAGGTCCCTTTAACCTAAAATAGCAGTCAACTGGGATTTTTAAATGGTCCATCCTCTCCTCTAGACAATCAAAGAACTAGATCACATTAAGACAGGAGAATCTCATTTATGCAAATACTCAGAACATTTTGGAAAATCAGAAGTTTGGATAAGCAGAACTCTTGTTTATGTGGGAGTCTATTGACATGATAGCTTCATGGGAGACATACAGAGAATTCAGATATTCATGAGGTTTGGGTAATTCAGATCAGAAAATCAGAAATTCAGCAGTGATCTTGAATATACACAGCTTTAAACTGTACTGTTGGATCAGGGTTTTGTTTTGCTATGATTTAGCAAAAGACTGTGGGTGATGTCTGGATGCTTTAAAGAAACTTTCATCATCAGACAAACTCCTTACAGCCTCTTTATACCTTACATTTTGTCCATGGAGATAAATTCAGAAATACCTGTAATTAGTGTAATTTTTGAATGACATCCACCTGTAGAATAAATTGTGGCATCCAGAAAATACATATGAGCAATGAGTGTGAAGGGCAAAAGTCATGATTTATAGAAGTGTGTCATTCCTAAATGATACTGTGTGCTGCCATGTACTTTGCACTTGGGAATTGATTCCAGAGTACCAATTGTAAATAAGAAATGTAATTTAGCAGAACCTTGCACAGTAACTTGGCATTTCTCAGTGAGAAAAGGAAGCTGGGGTCTCTCTGTTTTCACTTTCAGGCAGTTATTCAGCATGGAAGAACAGTCCTGCTGTCGAACACTACTCCAAATTATCCTAATTAAAGCCAAAGAACAATTATATCCAACTGCCCCATTTGTCTAATAATACAGCGATTAGTTCCTAGGGCTTAAGATCAGGCAACATTTGAGAAAGCTTTCCTCTCACAGGACTTGCATCGCTCAGAAGAATTTGTACCGGTATTCCCTATTAAAACACATACACACCACCACCCTGAGTGCCAAGAGCTCAGTTTGCTGTTCAGAATATGATTTCACGAAATTAAAAACAAAAACAACGTTCTCTCACGATTGTAAGTTGGTGGGCCAGTTCGCCAAATTGCAACCAAGCTGGCTGAAAAGCAGAAGAAAATCCTACCAGTTTTTAAAAAACAAACAAAACCTGTTGGAATAGTTGCAGAGACACGGAGCAAGTGAAAATGGGATATTCTTCAGACTTTCTTTTATATCCCAAGAGTGTTCACTTATCCGGAAAGCGTTCCCTACTGGATCTTTAGGAAGGGTGTGTTAGGTCGCACCAGTCACACTGAGAAAATTCTGCTCTTTCCCCCTAATTTCTATATTTAACTTCTGCCAAAGCTGTATTTTATCAGCAGCACTCCCTTACACGCACGCAACGCACGCACTCTTCCTTGGCTATGCAAAATGTTCTTCTGTGGCTTTACGTCGAACTCGGGGGGCGAGATTAAAAAAATGAAATGAGACGACAACTCACCTTTGCTCAGGAGAGTCCGCTTGAATTTCCTGGGTCCCTGTGGTTCCTTTCCCACTTGGCAGTTCCCTTCCTCTTAGTCCAGGTTTGCTGCCATTCTCAACCCCGTTCAAGCTTCCTCCTCGGGAGCAGTCAGCAAAGTGCTGCTCCTAGAACGATGATCACCCTCCTGCTGCCCAGAGAATTGTAGAGGTTGCAGGGGGAGAACCACAGGCTCAATTTCTCGTTGCTTCTCGTTCCTCGTCCTCTTTTTCTCCAGTTCAGACTTTCAAGCTTCTCTGAGAGCAGGTGGAAGGGCTTTCTTAGCACAGCAAGAGGAGGAGGAGAGAGGTGGAGCTGCAGCTAAAGCAACAGGTTACTATATAACCAGAAGCCTGCAAGCCCGGAGCATGCCTCAGAGCCGGGTATCTCTGCTGACACCTGGTGCAACACTGCAAAACCAGAACAAGCCACTGCCTGTGGAGGCTACAGAATGGGCTTTGTTTTTGTTTTCCTTCCTCTCTGGGAGACTTTTTGGATCCCAGAGGCAAGGAAAAGGTGCCGTCCCTCCTGTTTGAATTGGTTTTGTCCCCTCTGCCCCCTCATAATTTGGAAAAGGGGAAATTATTACCAACCTGGCTTCTCAGCGGGGAAACAAGTCGACGTTTGTGTCCAGCACAAGCCACCTCTCAGAGAGCTTGCGGCTGTCTCGCAAACTGTCTGGTGGTGAGATGTTTATCCTGCCAGAATAAACTGTGCCCACCCTGCCCTGCCCTGGCCATGGTGGAAAATGTGCAGCCAATATGAGGATGTGGCTAAAGGCATTGCTCAGTCTAGCAGGAAGTACAGAGGACTAGTAGGGCCTAAGATGACCCAAATTCAGCAAGATGGAGGGACTTGGGACTCAGAATAATTTTTTCTGCTCAGCCACTGACTCAGATGTCAAATCAGCCTGTTGCATAGTGCAGACACCCTGCCCTTTACCAATAACTTGGAGATAATCAGGTTTCTCTGCTTTGCAAGGGGAAAAGAGAGAGAGAGAGAGAGAACAGGAAGAGGGAGGTGCTCAGATAAAGTACATCTATGTCCTTTAGCATGAAATGGGTGGAAATGCTTCCTTTGACTTCAGTGGGCTTTGGATTGGATCCAGAGTTTGAGGCAATATGTACACAAATAGAAAGTTACAGCCCAAGCCTATGCATGTTTATTTTTTTATTTATTTATTTATTATACTTATTAATCGCCCATCTGGCCGGTCACCCGGCCACCCTGGGCGATGTACAATTAAAATACAGTAAAAACACAATAAAATATAATGATTAAAACAATAAAACAATTCTTATTAAAAACCTAACCCACCCCATATTCCCGCCTGAACAGCCATGTTTTTAATGCACGGCGGAAGCTCATCACGGAGGGGGCATGGCGAAGGTCACTAGGGAGGGAGTTCCATAATGTGGGGGCCGCCACAGAGAAGGCCCTCTTCCTAGTCCCCACCAGCCTGGCTGCTCTGGCTGATGGGATAAGGAGAAGGCCATCCGTGGCAGACCTTGTTGAGCGGCCCACTTGATGTTGCTGGAGGCGCTCCTTGAGATAAGCTGGGCCGGAGCCGTGTAGGGTTTTAAAGGTCAAAACCAACACCTTGAATTCGGCTCGGCAAGCAACTGGTAGCCAGTGCAACTCTTTAAGCACTGGCGTGATGTGATCACGCCGGCGGCTGCCCTTAATCAGGCGAGCCACCGCGTTCTGTACCAGCTGAAGCTTCCGGACCGTCTTCAAGGGTAACCCCACGTAGAGCGCATTACAGTAGTCTAGGCGAGAGGAGACCAAGGCATGAACCACTGATGGGAGCAGGTGATTAGGAAGGTAGGGGCGCAGCTGCCGTATCAGATGGAGTTGATACAGCGCTGCCCGGCTCACAGCTGACACCTGAGCCTCCATGGACAGCTGGGAGTCTAGAATGACCCCCAAGCTGCGGACCTGGTCCTTCAGGGGTAAATGTACCCCATTCAGCACCAGGTCAACATCCCCTAACCTTCCCTTGTCCCCCACCAGAAGTACCTCGGTCTTGTCGGGGTTCAGTTTCAGCATGTTCCTTCCCATCCAGCCAGCCACTGACTCCAGGCACTTGGACAGGGTCTCAACGGCCAACCTTGGTGAGGACTTAAAACAGAGGTAGAGCTGCGTGTCATCTGCATATTGATGACACTGCACCCCAAACCTCCTGATGATAGCTCCCAGCGGCTTGAGGTAGATGTTGAATAACATCGGGGAGAGGATGGAACCCTGCGGCACTCCACAAGTGAGCAGCCGAGGGTCCGAAGCCTCTTCCCCGAGAACTACCCTCTGATACCTTCCAGAGAGGAAGGACCGGAACCACTGCAATACAGTGCCTCCCAAGCCCAACCCCTCCAGACGGTCCAGGAGGATACCGTGGTCAACGGTATCAAAAGCCGCCGAGAGATCGAGGAGGACTAGAAAGGAGCATTCGCCCCTATCCAAAGCCCTCCTCATATCATCCACCAAGGCGACCAAGGCCGTCTCCGTCCCATGTCCAGACCTGAAGCCCGACTGGCACGGATCTAAATAATCGGCTTCATCCAAGTGTGCCTTCAACTGAGCACCCACCACCCGCTCGATCACCTTGCCCAGAAATGGTAAATTGGAGACTGGGCGAAAGTTGTTTAAATCCTGGGGATCCAAGGAGGGCTTCTTTAGAAGCGGTCTTATTACTGCCTCCTTGAGGGCTGATGGCAGCACTCCCTCCTCGAGGGAGGCATTCACCACCGCCTTGATCCCCTCACCCAGTCTCTCCCTGCAGCTCATTATGAGCCAGGACGGGCAAGGGTCAAGCAAGCAGGTGGTCGGCCTCACAGATGAAAGCACCTTGTCCACTTCATCAGAAGGAAGAAGCCGAAACCGATCCCACAAAACCGGTCTGCCATTGGCCTCCTCCCGCTCACTCCCTGTGTCCACGACGTACGATATCCCACTCCTAATCCGATCGATTTTATCTGCGAAGTGCTTCGCTAAAGCCTCACAGGAGGCTTTAGACTGTTCCAGTGGGTCCGGAGCGACTGGACCGACCAGACTCCGGACCACTTGGAACAGCCTCCTGGGGCAGCACTCCGCAGACGCAATGGAGGCAGCATAGAAATTCTTTTTTGCTGCCTTCACCGCCACCCGGTAGGCTGAAGATGCAGCTCTAACCCGTGTTCGATCGTCTTCGGAGCGGGAAGTTTACTCAGAAATAGGTCCAGCTACGTTCAGTGTGACAACTTCCATGTAAATGTGTGCAGAGGACTGCTGTGTGTTTTTTACTGCTCAGCAGCAGCAAAAGCAGTATGCACACAGCAGACACCCCAGAAAAACAGATGACAGCTTGCCCTGTGGGATTTTGCCTCAGCCTGTAGTGTTTGTGAACAAGAATGTATAAAGCTGCCATATACTGAGTTAAACTCTTGGTCCATTTAAGCCCAGTAGTGCCAACTCTACTCTGACTTTCAGCAGCTCTCCAAAGTCGGGGACAGAAACAGCTCCTTCTCAGAACTACCACGTAAGATCATATTTAACGGAGATGCCATGGATCAAAGCTGAGACCTTGTGCATGCAAAGCATGTGCTCTACCACTGAGCTATGGCCCTTTCCTTGTGATGGCAATATTATGGAGGGATGGTGCTTCTCATGGATGACAGGGAGCAGTGGGAAATGGCCTTAAGTAAGCCCTGGAGAGAGCTGGTTACATTACCAGTTGTGGGTGTCTCTCTTTGCTAAGCAGCAACTAGCTCCTGCAAATTAGAGTACAGTAATACCTTGGATTGAAAGCATAATTTGTTCCAGAAACGTGTTTGTAATCCAAAACACTCTTATATCAAAGTGAGTCTCTGGTGGGCATGAGCGGGGCCGATTTCGGCCTGCTACGCCCGCTCGAGGAGAGCGGTTACATCCCTACGTGACTTGTCTTGCAAGACCTTGCTCGTTTATCGTCAAAAATTTTAATTTTTTTTTGCTTGTGTTGCAAAACGCTCTCAGACCAAGTTACTTGCAATCCAAGGTATTACTGTATACATTTTGATTCCCACAATAAGCACAAATCACTGAGCTGAAATAGTGAAATTATTCACAAAAAAAACCATACAGTACAGTGGTAGGCAACTTGGGCCCTCCAGATGTTTTGTCCTACAACTCCCATCATCCCTCACCATTGGATATGCTGGCTAGGGCTGATGGGAGTTGTAGGTCAAAACATCTGGAGGGCCACAAGTTGCCCACCCGATATAGCAAAAAGAAAAAAAAAAAGTGCTGATCGGGCTCCTGCATTGGGTTCTTGTATTCTGATGCCTACCACAGTGACATGGGATCTTGCCATAGGGATGTGGCTTCCATATTACCAACAGTACATATGAATGAGGCCTGGAGGGTGTGGAGAGGTGCGAGAGGCAAATTTAACAGGGGCTGAAGGTTAGCAAATGCAGTTGGCATGTATTTAGGCCTTGTTTTGTTTGGGGATGAGGACTAAAGGATTACGCCAGTTTGTTGAAAATGCAGATTTTGAGTAGGGATTTGAAGGGAGAGTTGACACCACAGAGGGAGTTCAGGCATAAGGGGCAATAAGGAATGATGGGTGGAGCTGGTTGGGATGGTAGAGTAATAGTACTAAAAGTCATCATGGGCAGGGATATAGAACAGAAAGAGAGGGTGGGCAAAATGGGAGCTCTCATTCATAGAATATGCCTCTGCCCAGTGTTCAACAATCCCCCCCTCCTTACGGCTCAGCCCTGTGCCACAGCCCACCCCATTGAAGAAGGTCCCCTGACTCTCACGATATGCTTTTGGGGGAGCCACTGAGGTGGGAGAGGATGGGAACGTCACCTTGCACACACTCCCTTCTGCCAGGATCTGAGCCAGCATATCTTCAAATGGATGCTTCCCCTTCAGTAAAGTGCATTTCCTTAAAAATGCAATTAACAGTTGTCTAATCTGGAAAGACTGGTTGTTCTGACTGCCCATTCTTGTTACAATGTCTTGACAAAGAGTCTTGTGGCACTTTAAAGACTAACTTTAGTTACTTTAAAGAGCCAGTGTGGCGTAGTGGTGAGAGTGTTGGACTGGGACTTGGGAGATCCGGGTTCTAGTCCCCACTTGGCCATGAAACTCACTGGGTGACTTTGGGCCAGTCACTGACTCTCAGCCTGACCTACCTCACAGGGTTGTTGTGAAGATAAAATGGAGAGGAGGAGGATTATGTAAGCCACCTTGGGTTCCTTGCAGGAAAAAAGGTGGGGTATAAATATAATAAATAAATAAATAAATAAATAAATAAAACAAAACAATTTATTTCTGGAACAAGCTTATGGCAGAATGAATTTGTTAGTCTTTAAAGTGTTACTAAACTCTGTTGTTTTTGCTGCAATAGACTAACACAGCTACCCCTCTGGAACGTCTTGATAGGTTATTTACGTCTCATGTTTGCATGCCACAGCAATGGCAGTTTTATTTGAGCCTGATTCAGGTTCCTACAGAATTATATCGACAAAGATATATTTGGGGTGGGGTGCTTGAGATGAAATTGTGAAGCAACTGGCTTCTGGGATCATGAAGAGGCCAGATATGCATTCCAAATGCTTAAAAAGAATGTAAGAGAATAAATTAACAAGATTAACCCACTAACCCCTTGAAAATGTTATCAAGTTTTGGAAGAAAGATGTGCCTGAAACAGATCTGGGACTAATAATTAACATTTTAAAAGTAACAAAAATGAGCTTGTTTCAAAATGGGAACTTTCATAAGCACAGTGACCTGGTTCACAAAACATGGCAAGCCAGAATATGGGTTGAGTATGGATTGATTATGAGTTGTCGTTGAACCATGGGTTGTAGTGTTGCATGAACGCAGCCATGCTAACAAGCCATGGTTTGATAACCATGAACAACCCACAGTTTACAACCTAACAACAAATCATGGGTTCTCTTTGTGGTTGTCCATGGTTAACAAACTATGGTTTGTTAGCATGGCTGGGTTCACACAACACAACCCACAATTCAACAATAGCCCATGATTCAATGGCTTGTCATGTTGTGTGAACCCAGGCACTCTGTGCATCACTGGATTATTAGGTTATGGTAAGACATGGAAATGGTCAGATGACTTGCCACACCCTAATAATCCCATCATGCATAGAACATGTTAAACTGACAAACTTGGTAAGCATCTGAGGTAGAACTAGACATTATGAGGGAAACAGAGGCTTCTAGTGCAGCAGCAGGCACGATTTGCAAAGGAAATTTGGAGGGGGTGCTTAATCCTTCAGACTCAGTGGGCATTTGCATGGGATAATCTGTAGGCATAGGAAAGTTTAAGCACCCCTTTCTACCATCAGTTCTTCCTATTTGCATTTTAACTGCAAACATGGTTTGGGAATAGACATTCGCCAATATGAGAGGTAATTCTGTCCTGAGAAGGTAAGGCAGAAGTGGTCATCTTTACTTAGTTATAACAACCACAGAGGCTATTTTGCGCAATCTCGTACTTTACTTCAGCATTGTGATTTATCAGGTGTATACTTACCTTGCTAATAAAGGTTGTAATGCAACTTTATTGTGAATCAATATAAATGAATTGGTAAAAATATCTACGTGGATAAGTGGATACATTTCATGTTACAGACCAATGTGACTGGCCCAGTCCACATGGCTGTGGCCCTTTAAACATTTTTTAAAAACATCCTGGGATGAACCCATGGAAAAGCAGCTCCCATGGCATATTTATAACATTTTAAATGGTGCCTAAGCCTTCTCCTCAAGCAGTTTCAGTGGCATGAAAAATCTGGCCAGGGAGGGCACACCCTCATACATTTCACTGGACTATTCTCAAAGTGGTGGTTTGACTAGAGAAAATAGTTCACACAGTGTACTATAACAATATGGGCAGCCCCAAGCTAACACTGAATATACCAATGTGACAAAATCAGACATCGGTATAGCTATTAACATCTAGTGGAAACCATGAAAGAACAAACATGATTTTGGAATGGACAGAAATCCTTTTGTTATAGGCATGTGCCAGTCTGTTTCAGAATCAGATTACCGTACTGGGTGGTACAGATTACACCTAAACCATTTGTTACTAAGAATACAGTAATACCTTGGAATGCAAGTAACTTGGTCTGAGAGCGTTTTGCAAGACAAGCAACATTTTTTAATAAATTTTGACTTGATAAACAAGCGACGTCCTGCAAGACAAGTGTAGGGATGTAACCGCTTGCCTCGAGCGGGCGTAGCGGGCCGAAATCAGCCCCACTCACACCCGCCAGAGACTCCCTTTGATATGAGTGTTTTGGATTACAAGCACGGTTCCGGAATGAATTATGCTCTCAATCCAAGTTATTACTGTACTGTGCATTGGCCAAACTTTTTAAAAAGCCTCTAGTCATATAAAAAAGCTAGTTGGCAAAGGGTTCCCACTAAGTGCACACATTGCAAAATAGATACACATGAGCTTGTCTCATTACATTATACGTGTGGCTTAACATGCAATACCCATGTAAGAAAATAATTGTATGCAACGTGTTGCTCTTATTTGCGGCAATTTGCCACAAATAAAGTCTTCACAATGCCCACGCACAGCTTGTTAACAAGAAGCAAACACAGAGTCCTCCCTTAAATTGCCCAAAACACTAATAACATTTTGTGTTGTGGATAAAAAGAAAATTGCTGACTGGTTCTTGAGGAATGCAGTGCTTTATTTGTATTTCATTTCCTTTTATTTTTGTTCGGCTTACAAGCAAAGGAACAGTCTGAAACAATGTAGCCCTATCTCTACAAATTATCTGAGGGCGCTAAATCCCAGGAGAGGAATGTGCTTTCCACTATCAGACTTTTAAAGCTGATGGCAGTCACCCCAAGTTGTGTGCAGAACAAAGGCTTTTTTTACTTGAAGCAAAAACACCAAAATCATGATCTCAGTTTCTGAAAAATATGTGCTCCTTTCATTTTTAATGCAGTTTTCATTAAAACTTGCTCATCCTGTTCCAGAAGGGATGGGCCTTTTAATTATACACTCCAAAAAGCCTAGCATGTTTAGCAATTATTGTTTGTGACTTCACCATGACAATTCATGCTCATGCTCACAAAGAAAAGATTCATACGTGTCATCAAATAACTCTAGCAGGTCAGGCATAACACAGGAAGACTTAGGCAGACAACGCCATAGTTCAACTGAAATAAATTTTTTAGGGCAATTTCACACTGACGTGCTGAGGAAGCCTGTATGTATTCAATATGTGACAGTGTAGACACAGTATACACATGGAAATGGTATTTGTATAGGAAAATCTACATGTAAAACAAGCCTTACATAGGCAGTTTAATCCCTTTGACGTAGATATGGATCCTGTACATGAAGTGAGCCCCATTGACTTAAAGGCAATTTGTATTTGTATACTTTAGAATATTTAGAATATGACAGCCTGTCAAATTAAATTATTTAGATTTATAGTGAATTGATGCCAATGTTAACTCACCAGTGGTAAGTGAAAGACAAAACCAGAAACATTATTTTGCATCCTGGATGGTCGGGGGATTGTGTATGGATTAAGATAGCAATTCTATGCATACTTACACGAGAGTAAATATTTTCCATCTTAATGGCAAACACTTTCAACCAAACATGCATAGAATCAGGTTGTGAAAAGTTTTGACACTAAGGACCTCCCTATACTCATTATATAAAACATTAGTGTGAGGGGGATCACCAGAGATATGCAAATAAATGTGCATCACTACATGTTATTAACTACTACTTATCAGTGGTGACTCATCATTAGGAGTGGAGGAGCACCATGCCACCTTCTACCTCCCCCCATTCCCTCTCCCACTCCCCAATTCTTAGTACCTAGAAAGGTGAAACAACAACCCAACCATCAGTACCTGTTTCAAGCTTTTGGCTGGGAAGGAGTACTCATTCTGCTAAATACCATTCTGCTGTGTTGAAAAACTAGAAGTAATTCAAAGTGCTGCCTATAAACATGGTGCTGTAAGTGAAGTGTGCTTAATAATAATGCTTATAAAATCCTGACTCCCAAAAGCTTACTATCTCTAGTTCCAATACTTTATGGATATTTCTGGAGGAATGTCCCTGCAGAAGTTACAATTTTCCTATGTAGCAACCTGCAACTAGATTTGAAAGAACCCTCAGGACCAAAAGCCACAGGACCAAACCTCAAACAAGATATATGATCTTATTTTAGATTTACCAGATCTGACCATCAGAATTGCCCCTTTTGCCCAATGCCAAGATTCTTACATTGTGTAAAAAAAAAACCCCAACAACACTGGATAACACACAGCATAAGCAGGTGTACTCCATGTATATACACTTCCAACAATTGAAGTGGGGAACTTTACTTAAGCCATAAGAATAGTCGCACAGAGAGAAACAAAATTATTCTGCAGTTAAATGCATATAATGTAGGCTGTTTATTCTTTAAAATATTGATAGAAAAATAGAAATATATAAATACAGATTTTAAAAAAAGTCTTACATATAATATGTTCATCTTTAAAACACTACTTAATGCTGCCTTGTAAAAAACACAATTCTAAGATATTTATTTCATAGAACAAAAACCTAAGTGGTGGAAAACCAAAATAACTTTTATAAAGGTGACATATTTCAAAATGAAAGAAAAAATATTGAATACTGCAGTTCCAAGAAGAGCAATTTGCAATTCACCTTTCCAAAGAGTAATATGGGACTTGAATTTAAAGTCACTGAAATTGCTCTTAACTATATCAAAACTGTTATCATATCAGACACGTTTTAGACATTTTGAAGGGAAAAACAAAACTGCAGCAATTTCACATGGGGAATATAATTATCAAAATAATCTAAGTTATTCAAGAGAAAAATTAACTATTCTACAGTACATGTAGAAAGGCAGAGACCCAGTTCACATGTAATGGCAGGGTACAGCAGGAGCAAGCACATGTGCTGCCCTCCATGTGCTTGTCACTTCCATTTTACACTTGGTTTTGTAAACAACTGAGGAACACCCATTCCTGGGTTGATGTCATGAAGTGTGAACCCAGTACACAGGATTGTTTAGCGTTTAACCCTACAACAAACCATGGATGATTGTTGGGTTAAAACTTTGGGTTGTTTAATCCTAAACAACGCAGAGTGCCGGGTCTGGGGGATTATTGGGTTGTTTACAAAGCCAGATGTAAAACGGAAACGACAAGTGCGTGGGAGGCAGTACGTTTGCTCACTGCAGTGCAGCCACAGCTAACTATGGGTTATTTAACCGACAGTTATCCATTATGTGTGAACCGGGTCATAATCTTCACCCAAATACTTTGAAAACAACTCTTTGAAACTTGTAATTTTGACTTTAATTGGAAATTTGGCATATGAGAATACTATTGGCCTTGGAAAGGAAACCATACTTAACGACTTCAGCTTGGATGGTTCAGATGTAACACCAAACCCTCTCCCCTTGTGCCCTGACTTACCACTGACTTACACTGAAATCAAAGGTTCACTTAAATAAAATCCACTGGTTCAACTAGGCCTACTAGCATATGTACAGCTAAGATACCCATTTCCAAGTAATTTAACAAGGTTACATGCTTTTGTAATGTGTACAGTGAATGTATATGCACAGTGTCTGATTCATTAACGAATTACCCTTAGTTTTATTCTGTTTCACCTTAAGCAGCAAAACATAAGAGCATGGCCCTGGCTTATATTTATTTTGAAGGATGTTTCGCACTTCACTAAATATTTTATGCTGCCTGTTCACTGTGTGCCTCCCAATGAACACTCCTAACATTTAAACAGGAGGTCAATGTCTATAATCATGTGGTGAACACCCAGTTGGGAACTGTGGGGTATCATGAAGTTAAATCCAATGTTAGTTCTACTTAGAGTAGGCCCATGGAAACCAACTAACAATTCATGACTAACTTAAGCCCCATTCATTTCAATGGGCCTACTCTAAGTAGGACTACAGTTGGATTTAACTCAAGGATCCCTGGCATGTGTCTGCTGCATGTGTCTGTGCATTTGCAGAAACACACATTTCCCTGCAACATAATGGTGCTCAGCAAAGATATACTATGGACAAGCAACACGCTTGTTTGACACATAAAATGTGGATTGGCTTTGATTTGTGTACAAACATTTAACCCCAAACTCCAATGTGAGCATACACCATACTAAATAAGCTATGCTAAGAAGGACCGCGCAGAACGTGTTACATGCTTGTTCCTGAAGGCCTTACAAAACTTTGCTATGAGATGAGCAACAGTTTTGCCAGTGTTTTAAACCTAAGAACATTAACCCCATGTACTTTTACAAGGATATAGTTTAAAAGATGGATGCTTTTTGAAGAAAATATATAAGATAGATATACAGTACCCCAGTCAGCAACATGAATTAGCGGACAAATGCAGCAATGGCTATGATTTCTAGAATCCCTTCAAGTCCATATGTAACAAGCAGTATAACATTAATAACAACATCTGCTCTCAGGACATAAGTTTGCCACACCAGAAAGTAGACAGACAGAATTACGCTGCCAGCAGTGATCACAAGACTGATCCCCAGGGGAGCCTCTTCTTCTGTCAAATTCCCTTTAGTTCCTAGTGAAAATAAAGATGACAGAAGCACAACAGTCATGCATGTGATAGCCCACAAAAATCTAAATCTAAAATGAAACAATAGTTTTGGTATACCGGTATATTAGAGCAGATAAACAAGGTACTAGGTACTATTTTAATAGATTAAAAATTATTAAGGGCAGAAAATACTGGGTAGGATCTAGAGCTTTAATTCTGCTGATTGAAGTGTCCCTGAGCAGAGTTCCACTCAGAATGGTCCTGCTGGCGGAAAAGTGGGGAAGTGCTTTTCATCCATTCCTTCCTCCCTCTCTAACCACCACATGGCACCTCCCCCACTGTTCTGGAGGGTCCCCCAACTCTCCAGAGATTTTTGGGAAACATAGGGGACTGAAGGAGGGGGAAATTGGTGAAGATCGCCTCTTCCCCCGTTGAGCCAGTGGAAAAGCTCCACTGATCAAAAGCCTCCTGCTGAAGAAAGGAACCCTTCTGTCCACAGGAGGCTTTTCTGGGCCCGACCCACTGTATTAACCTATTACAAGCTCTTGTATAAGGTCAAATAGAATGAAGTAAGGTATTGGGAATGATCTAATCCACAAGGTCTATGGACCCTTTATATTTAGCTTGCAGAACAATCCCTATGGACTGTACTGATGCAACTCACAAATTTATCTTGATTCTTTTTATCTTGTTCAAAAGCCAATACAACTAATGTGTGGTACAATCCTAGTTTTTGGTTCCTACCTGAAGAATACACAGGAAAAAAATACCACATATACATGGTGCTTATGGTGGTGAAGCCTACCATAGATAATTAAAAGGATTATTGATGGAAACCGCTAGGCTTTCCTTGTGCGTCAATAGCTACCACAGCACCTGATACAGAGCAGGTAGAGCAGCTTTACCTGGCTACATATCCTGGCTGGTCAGGATGGAACAGAAAGAACCAATGCTAGCCCATCCCATCCTCCTACAAGCACAGACTCAAATGCCAGAAAAAAAGTAGAGGTTTCCATTCACCCTTTGTGCTCCAACCTATTGTAAACTTTAAATACTATGTTTTATGTAGCAGAATATAAGATCGGTCTCTATGTCTAAAAGTACAGCTTATAATACCACAGAACAAACTCCTGGCATAAGTGTAACTACAGGAGGCAGCTGCACAAATATAATAATATGTAAGAAGTATCATCAGCCATTTCTCAAGTACTCTGCTCTGAATGTAAGGAAAAAGAGAATTTTAGCTATGCTACTTTATTGGATGGTTACTAGAACAGCACACGCTGAAGCCTGCCTATGGAAGCATTATAATGGAAGCAGAGACATTAGTGATATTCCTTTTTACAGTGCTTCTGTTGCTCCAGCTGTGTAAAGAAGCGCCTTTTCCATGACTTCTTCTCCCTCCCCTGAGGAAACATGCATATAGGATTGGGCTGTCAAGTCAGCCAGTTAAAAGCCTTATTTTAACTAGCACAGAGAGCAAAGTCTTATTTGCACTTTTGCCGGTATAGGTTAGTCAGCTGTTTTAATGTTTAACATTGAAAGTATTTAAGGGCACAACTCTATCAGGCCCCTAGACATTGTCTGAGGGGCCATAGGATACTGTGGAATCCCTCCTCTGAGGACAGAGACAGCGCTCCGACCTTGGAAGGGGGAGTTGGAGATCCAGCCCTCCTCTCTCACCCCCTCACAGTTGATGCAGAAAGAACTGCACTGGCTGCCTTCTGAGGTTGGAAAATCAACCTCGGGGGGGGGGGGAGTTCCACTGGGTGGGGAGGAGTCCGGAGAGGCCATTATATGAGTTATCCTGAGCCTCTTCCAGCCTCCTCCAAAGCACCGTCACTAGAAAGCCCATCTAGCAAAATCTGCAGGGTGGGAGGAGGGGGAGGTGAAGATCACCTCTGCTGTTCCTCCCACCCTGCATTGGATGATTGGATGCCTCCGAGTTCAGAGGCTTCCGATCACTGAGGGTGCATTCAATAGGATTGCACCCTAAATGCCTTATAAGACAATTGGCTTGTTTTGAATCAGCATGTTTTGACACATATCTTTGTAAAGAAATTAATGTTTAACAATGATCCTAATGTACACAATGTGATCCAACTTACCAAAGTATAGTTGGATTGCTTCTAGAATTGCCATAATGAACAGCAATATGAGATCAATCAGCAAGTAATGATCTGGGTAAGTGAAAACTTGACCTGCCAATGAGCAAAGTATGCATGAAGAAAAAAAGACAAGTTACATCAGGTCCACAATTCTCAATAGAAACATCAGCTGTGTATTTAAAATAACTTACTTTTATAAATAATCATCAGTAAGGTTGCAAAAAAATAAAATATATAATAAACTCCGTTCAAATAGAAAAGAATCTGTAAGGGAACAGATGATAACTAACATATTCTGTCAAGGAAACTGGTGGTGTATAAATGATCACATCATGCTTCTTCTTGTTGTTATACTAATGCTAGACCATAATATAGCATTTGTATATTGTGAACATTGCCCATGAGTGTTTATAACAATGTATTGACGTGAAAGGTGGTGGTATGGGCTGTAGCTAAATAAGCATTCTACAGCTTCGAGTTGACAATGGGCCTGAAGCTATGTCATCCATAGAGAAGAATAGAAAGAGCTGTCAGTGTATAGTCATTAGAACTCCAGAACTGGTAGTAAAACTCCAGTTTGGTTGTAAAAGGTGGCCTGGATCAGGATACCAAAGTGAGTTGATTGTGTATCGGTGAAGCAGCAGCCACAGATGCTGCCACCACCTAGAATGGGCTTCAGCCTAAACCTCCATGTTCCAGCACGTAATCCAATAATGTGGCCTTTTGATTTTATAGGGATGCTTCCAGGGTGGATTTAGTGGTTCAGACAATTTAGCAGTCATACCAGCAAACAACTGTTCCAAAGTTAAGTTTCAAAATAATTCTAAACATAACCTTTCCGAAAAGTTATTACTTTATCTAGAGATGTGGTTTTGTTTGTGAACATTTGTAATTTTCCCAACCCCACTACTGAGCACATACTGAATCAGACCACTTTAGGATCTCCATCTATCCCAGCACTATCTACAGTACACAGGACAGGCAGCAACTCTTCAAGATCTCAAAAATCTCTCTCAGCCCTGCTACCTGAAATCCTTTTAACTAGAGACCTTATGTTTGCAAAGCATGCACTCTAACACCAAGCTAGACCCTCCAATGTATTGCAATACAATAGAGCTTAGATGTACTATTTCTAGTGGTACCTGTCAGTATTCAGGGGCTTATTAAAGTTAAAAGATCCTCTATAGAAGTATTTCTTCAAGCCAAAGGCTTTGTTTTATTTGCGTTACTTGAAAACCTTATGGAAGGTGATAGAGAAGATCAAAGACAAACTTTCAGAGTTCATTAAGAGGAAGACTATTATGACTGTGAAGATCTTGGCTGATCTAGTATAGGAATTTTCAAGTGACAGAAGCCTTAGCTGGAATATTTGTCACTCTTGAAATAATGTACACTGATGCTTCAGTTCTTAAATTCTCAGAAATTAAAATTTCTAACAATGGGCTGAAAATACTCAGGCCTTTTCAAACTTGGCTCAAATTTGTACCCTAATGCCATTCTACAACATGAATTCCCAACTTATTTGGCCAGCTTCAACCAAGATTGTGACAAACGTGAACATCGTGATCACCATTCAATTTATTACAGAGAACACCAACTTGGATTTTATTGGGTGTAGAACATCCATTGACAATGCTCAGAAAAACTCAAGATGGCAGTGCCTGTGATAGCAGACTCATCAGAACCTTATTTATCGTAGCTGAGGCCAAAATTCAGGGGTGTTTCATGTAGGGCCTAGAATGGAATTCTTCCAGATTAAATTTGGCTAATTCCTGGAAATCATTTCTGCATTTAAAATAGGACCAATGGAGAACCATGTGGTCCAGTTAGGTTTGAAATTGGAAGATCCCCACTGAACCATGAAGCTCACCAGGTGGCCTTCAACAAATTGTTAGGTCACAATCTTAAAACCCCTCACAGTTGCTGTGAGGATAAGTAAATTGTAATGCATTTTATAGACTGAAATTAAGCTCTATAGTATGTAATATCAATTACAGTAATACCTTAGATTGCAAGTAACTTGGTTTGAGAGCGTTTTGCAAGACAAGCAAAATTTTAAATATTTATTTAATTTTTTTTACTTGATATACAAGCGACGTCTTGCAATACAAGTACTGTAGTATGGCTTAAATTAAAAATCTCTGTACAATTTTTTTTGGGGGGGATTTCGTTTTGATATAAGAGTGTTTTGGATTACAAGCACATTTCCGGAACGAATTATGCTCTCAATCCAAGGCATGACTGTATTATAATCTAGGTCACGAAAAACAATGGTTTGTACAATAACTCTTATGGAGAAGTGACAATGGTTTGACTTCAACATAAAGAGAAACATAGCTCCGGCAGCTTGCCAACATTTCTGGGGCACTTTGGTTAATCATGGCCTGACAAATTATCATCTTATAAATCAGGGCTGCATTCCAGCAAAGGGGACTGGTAACTGATAGCAAATACTTCCCATGCAGAGGGCTTTGCAATTCCATAACTGCTAATGTCAAGATGGGATTCTATATCACAGTACATGTGTCCACCACATCCTAGGCCCAGGTTGGAAGGAGGGGGTGCCCATAAGCAAGGCTTCATTTACTTTCACTAGCCCTGTGGGAAGGGTTCCAGAAGAGAGGGAGACAGGCAAGGAAGACACCAGATGCCTTCTCCTGTTCCACCTGGGCCAGTTACCATCAGCTGCACTGTGGGAAGGATCCTGATGACAGTTTAACTCACTGGGTGACTTTGGGCCAGTCACTGACTCTCAGCCTAACCTACCTCACAGGGTTGTTGTGAGGATAAAATGGAGGAGGAGGAGGAGGAGGAGGAGGAGGATTATGTAAGCCGCCTTGGGTTCCTTGCAGGAAAAAAAGACGGGGCATAAATATAATAAATAAATAAATAAATTTATACTGTAATACCTTGGATTGCAAGTAACTTGGTCTGAGAGTGTTTTGCACGACAAGCAAATTTAAAAAAATTTTTGACTTGATAAACGAGCAAGGTCTTGCAAGACAAGTAGTGTAGGGATGTAACCGCTCGCCTCGAGCAGGTGTAGCGGGCCAAAATCAGCCCCACTCACACCCGCCAGAGACTTGCTTTGATATAAGAGTGCTTTGGATTACAAGCACGGTACCGGAACGAATTATGCTTGCAATCCAAGGTATTACTGTATACTAGTATTGTTTATTGTGATTTTATTAATATATCAGGTGGATCCACAATTGGCTACAGAATCGGACTCAAAGAGTGCTTATCAATGGTTCCTTCTCAAACTGGGGAGAGGTAACGAGCAGGGTACCACAGGGCTCGGTCCTGGGCCCAGTGCTCTTCAACATTTTTACTAATGACTTGGATGAGGAGGTACAGGGAATGCTTATCAAATTTGCAGATGACACAAAGTTGGGTGGAACAGCTAATACTCTGGAAGACAGAAACAAAATTCAAAGTGACCTCGATAGGTTGGAGCGCTGGGCTGAAAACAACAGAATGAAATTTAATAGGGATAAATGCCAAGTGCTGCACCTAGGGAGAGGAAACCAAACGCAGAGTTACAGAATGGGGGACACTTGGCTCAACAATACTACAAGTGAGAAGGATCTTGGAATTGTGGTAGATCACAAACTGAATATGAGCCAGCAATGCGATGTGGCTGCAAAGAAGGCAAATGCTATTTTGGGCTGCATTAATAGAAGTATAGCTTCCAAATCACGGGAAGTGATAATTCCCCTTTACTCGGCACTGGTCAGGCCTCATCTTGAGTACTGCGTCCAGTTCTGGGCACCACACTTTAAGAAGGACATAGACAAACTGGAGAGGGTTCAGAGGAGGGCAACAAGGATGATAAAGGGACTGGAAACAAGGCCCTATGAGGAGAAACTAAAAGAACTGGGCATGTTTAGCCTTCAGAAGAGGAGACTGAGGGGAGATATGATCGCACTCTTCCAGTACTTGAAGGGATGTCACACAGAGGAGGGCCAGGATCTCTTCTCGATCATCCCAGTTTGCAGGACACGGAATAATGGGCTCAAGTTACAGGAACCTAGATTCCACCTAAACATCAGGAAAAATTTCCTGATTGTTAGAGCAATAAGACAATGGAATCAACTACCTATGGAGGTGGTGGGCTCTCCCAGTCTGGAGGCATTCAAGGTGCAACTGGACAATCATCTGTCAGGGATGCTTTGACCTGGATTCCTGCATTGAGCAGGGGGTTGGACTCAATGGCCTTGTAGGCCCCTTCCAACTCTACTTTTCTATGATTCTATTTTTAAGTTACTTATAAGCCACTTTGGAAGGATTTGTATCCTGAAAGACGGGATGAAAATAATTCTTAGAAATACATAATACCTGAAGTTCATCTGAAATGCACAAACATAAACATTTGCTAGTTTTGGTCAGCCTTCCAAAAAAGCAAAACAAAACCCCTAATGGCTAAATACGTGAAACTTGCTTCCATTGTATTTTCCAGATAGTCCTTTATTTACAGTATATATAGTTTTACTGAAGAATTACATACAGCAGTCTTGCTGGAACACGTGAATTGCTGAAACTGCTCTGCTTGCTCTTGGACGCAATGCTCATAACCACCCACACACACCAATACCCAGCCAAAACTTTCTTGACGAAAATGAAGCTAAAGAAGCCACACCCATTTAAGTTAGTAGAGGATTTTGAACATTAATAACTTCTCTCATGCAAATATTAAGTTTGCTTATATGTTATTTAATGGGCAATGCCCCTCCATTTTGAGATTAAAGTTGCAATCCTATGCACACTTACCTAGGAGTAAGTCCCACTGAACTCAATGAGACTTACTTCTGAGTAGAAATACCTAGGAGTCTGCTGTAAAAGACCTACAGGTAATATGTGCATTCTGGTCTGCAGCATGGATGTTAGTTTTACCGAAACTAAACTGCGTATTTACATTATTCAGAATAAAGGAATGAGGAACGAAAGTGGAGGGACTGTACCGTGTTTCCCCCGAAAATAAGACACTGTCTTATATCTTTTTTTGCTCAGAAAAACACACTAGGTCTTATTTTCGGGGTTATTTTCTTATACTTCAAGTTGCCCTTTGCTGCCACCACCAGGCCATGGGAATGATCACAACTAGGTCTTATTTTCGGGGTAGGTCTTATTTTCGGGGAAACATGGTAGTAGCAGAAATATTTGAAGACTGTCTGGAATGCTTTTGGGGGAACTTCTTGCAAGTTGTGTCACTCATGTGTCATGCCTGTGAGCTCTATTTCACAGGGATCATTCTGCTCACTTCATTTCTTAGTTTCCCAGTATATAGATCAATCATCTACTAGTCTCCATAATTAATGCTAACGTATTCTACTTCTGCATATCTCCACTAAACTTCACTAAGAATTTATAAACTAAATCTTATCAGAGGACAATGCTATAAAAGTAGTTTTCAAACTTTCTTTCTTCAGGGAACAATCTCCACATCAGCTTGTCTGCCATGGCATTCTTGTGCACTGCAGTTATATTCTGGGACATGCTTGATAGTCCATGCAAGTCTCATGTGAACTGAGAATATGCCCTAGAATACACCTAACTCTCCCTGGCAGCTGCACATTGCAGAACATTGCTAGTAGTGGGCAAGCTGTCATCAGAGAAGCTTATCCATACCTAGGATTTACTGGCCTTCTCATTGAAGAAGAACCCCAAATAAGTTTCCAAGGAATCCCAGGGTTCCCTGGAACACATTTGAAAACCACAAGATATAAAGAAATAAGAATTATTTGGTTATCTGAAAGAAAGGATACAACAGATGATGTTCTTCCTGTTCATGAAACAAAAATAACAATTACCAAAAATTATATTTTTTGGACCAAACATTAAAAACTTAGGAATGACAGCATACATTTTAGAGCATAAATTACTTTCTTCCAGTCCTTCAGGAAGGTAGCATTTCCATGGACCAACCAATCCAAACTGAGACAATAGCCAATTTAAAATATGCACAGTCTGCTTCAAAGTTGTAACACAATCCTGGGAGATCATATCAGCTCCACCCCTTGCCAATATTATATTGTGGTCCATAAACCACTTAAGTAATCTTGTGCATATTCCTGTTTAGGGCTACAATCCTAAACACACTACTAAGTAAGCTCTACTGAACACAATGGAATTTATTTCTAGGTAAACACACATAGGATTGTGCTATAAGCAGTTAATGGAGTATAGCCCAAAAAACATTGATCAGACTGGTACATTTTAAAGCAAGATGAAATTAAACTAGGCAGGACAGCAAGAATTCAGTGCTTGATATAATGAGACATATTCATCACTGATATACATTTTTAGGTTTATATAAATCTCTTCAAGTGTAACCAAGTTGCATGGAGCAGTTATCTGCCTCCCTCTAGTGAATGAATCATGGCATCATTTCTATGTTTGCTAATTATTTCAGCACAGGTCTGACTTGGTATATCAATCAGGTTGAAACAGAATATATTTTCAGATGCAGTCTCAGATTTCACTTTCTAGTGAAAACAATTCATAGTGGGTGGACATGACTGTAAGATGAAGCTGTAGCCTGTATATATATACATTTAGTATTCACTAAAGATACAAAATATATTTAATGTATACAGCTTAAGATACAATACAGTAAGAACTACAGGTTTAAGCAACTGACAGGCAAGAGTACCCACTCCAGCGGATGACAGTACCCAATCATCACCCACCAGCTGACTCCTGCACAACATAAGAAGAGCCCTGCTGGATCAGAGCAAGGGTCCATCTAGTCCAACATCCTACAACATGACTGTGATTACCATTTTGGAAGAAAATAAACCATGCAGCGTCTGAGAGTGCATAGGATAGTCTGGATTCCCAGATCTGAGGTCAGAGAGCATGTTCTGACCTCAGAGCTGGGAATCAGAGCTCCAAACCCAACCCAACCCGGTATAGAAAGAACCGCGCTGGCTGCTCTCCGGGGTCAGGAAAACAACCTCAGAGAGGGGGAGAAGGGGCATTTCAGGAAGTGGGGAGGGGAGGAGACTGGAGAGGCCAGGATACGAACTATCCTGATGCCTCTCCAGCCTCCTTCCTTTCCCCTCCAAGACACTCCAGCTAAAGAGGCAAAAAAGCCTGTCTAGCCGAAAATGCAGGGCAGGAGGATGGGGAGGTGAAGATTGCCTCTGCTGCTCCTCCCACTCTGCACGGGATGGCCATAAGCCTCCGGGTTCCGGGGCTTACGGCCATTGCCATAGGATTGCATCCTTAGTGTTCCAAGGGATCCTGCTGATCCAGATCCTGAGAAGATGCAGATTCTTTATCTTCTGCAATTAAAGAGGGTAGGGAGGCTGGAAATGATAACAGAGGGGAAACCTGGGGTGAGGGTGGTCAGACAACATACTGAGAAAGAGATCTTTATTTTCTTTACATTGGTCTGACAGCCATCTGCACCTCTCAGACTCAGACAATGTAAGATCATGCATGGTCACAGACACACTCCCAATATGAGTTATGCCTGTGGCATTTTCGGTATCATTTTTACTGACCTCAAAGCACCTAAGATTATATAGTTAAGCTGCTAGATTAACAGCACAATTCTATACATGTCTACTCATAAGTACCATTGAGCTCATTGGGGCATACTCATAGGAAACTGGGTACAGGATTGGAGCCTAAAACAGCACAAATAAAGGGCAAAGGGTAACCATCCAGATGTCATCCCTTCTAGAGTTTGTCTCTGTCTGCCGGAGCAACAGCCTTAGATTTGTGTGGCCATTCTAATGGCTCTGAGTCTGAAGTAACAAATGCGACTAAATCAATGCTTGCACAGAGGCACATTCCACATACACATCCCATTTATTTTGGATTAATTCCAGATAACTACCTATTCTTATTTCTTATTCTTATCCTCTTTCCACCACTGAGCACAGGATACTAACCCCCTTATTTTATCCTTATAACAATCCTGTGAGGTAGGTTAGGCTGAGAGACATTGATGGCCCCAGTATCATTCAGTGAGCTTAATGGACCAGCAACATACACCTGAACCTAGAGGGATTTAGGGGGTGTTCTGGGGGATGGGGAGGGGAAGAGAGACTGGCTCCATCAAGTTATGACATATCCTGGCAGCATCTGAGTCTCCTTCCGCCCCCCCCCCCAACTAAGGATTGCACCCTTAGTTATTTTATAAGATGCAGAGTAAGCTACACCTGCTGAAATTCCCTCTTCTACACAACTGTTAAAAGGTGCAGCAGGACCCCGAGGGACTTTGGCTTAGTTCTTACTTGAGGTGGTAAATCTGTGTCTAGGCTGGTTGCAGGATCCCATGAATGAACGAGAGTACAGTAATACCTTGGATTGCAAGTAACTTGGTTTGAGAGCATTTTGCAAGACAAGCAAATTTTTAAATATTTATTTAATTTTTTTTGACTTGATATACAAGCGACGTCTTGCAATACACGTACTGTAGTACAGCTTAAATTAAAAATCTCTGTACAAATTTTTTGGGGGGGATTTCGTTTTGATATAAGAGTGTTTTGGATTACAAGCACGTTTCCGGAACGAATTACCGTATGCTCTCAATCCAAGGCATGACTGTATACAGAAAATCCCCTTCGCACAGAAAACTATCATAGAGGCTAGAAAACAACCCTTCATCCTGATACCTAGTTTCCTACATAGTGAATATGTACTGGGGGGGGGGGTTGGGGTTGGAGCATTCAGTCATGCGAGGCTCCCCACTTGCTGCCTGAAGTGTCAGAAAGACTTACCACCTCCATGAGAACTCGGGTTTACCGGTACTTGCTCTGCGCTTGAAAAACTGATCACCTTCCTCTTCCCTCTATTCCCCTTCCCTTGTGTGTCTTGTCATTTAAGTGTGTAAGCCTGATATCAGGGCCTCTCCCTCTTTTTTAATTCTTGTGAGCCTCTCTGGGAGACAACAATTGTCTGAAAAGCAGGATAAAAATGCAGTAAATAAATAATATTTATAACCATCATCTTCACTCAGAAAAGTCGAACAATTCCCAGCATGGCTGGCTGAAGGGATGCTGGGGGTTGTAGGACTTTTTTCTTTCTTTCTAAACAGACATAGGATTGCACCCTTATGTTTTCTGAATAAACGTAGTTCAGATTGCACTGTAGGGCTGCAACCCTTTCGCCATTTACTTGGGAGCAAGCTCCATTTAATACAGCGGAACTTACTTCGAAGTAAAAACGCAAAGGGATCAGGCTGTACACGGTGCAACAGCGTTTTGTTTCGCGGTTGCTATAGTAACCCATCACCACCCGAGGCCAACGCGGCAACCCCAACCACGGCCGGCCTCGGAACCGGGATATCGACGTAAAGATGAAGGAAGCCGGGACCAACTCCTCTAAGTCACCCTGCCGCGGCGTAAGACCTCGGCATTTGCGGCAACAGCGCCTCAGAGCACTGCGCTCACCTCGCTTGACGGCCGCCATGTTTCCATTCCGCCCTCACTCACCGCCCCGCCTCAATTCCTCCCCAGCATCCCGACAGTCCTTGCGCAGCCTCACTCGGGGCTTCGCGAGCCTCAGCTACTTGCCGTCCGTTGGTTTTCGCGCGGCGGGATCGCACGAGCGACTTCGTCGCTGGCTCCCTCGGAGCCGTTCGGGCGGGCTTAGGAGGGGCGGGCTTCAGAAAGCCTTCGTCCCTGTTCGGCCCTTCCCCTAGGTTCGGTCACAGCCGAAAGGGCTCGGGTCTCTTCGGCAAGCACCGTAGATCGTCGCTTTTGGAAGCCATGGGTAAACTAGACCTGTTCGTGCACCTTCGCGAGTTTTCGGCCCAGTTCTAGATCGCCTCAACGTGGATTTAAGATTAATCGGAAGAGCTCGGCTCAGCTCGGGATTACTCGGGTGAGACCGAAACCGACTCCGGAAGGGGGGGGACTCCGTAAAGCTTGCCATCGGCGGTACTCGGGCAAGATCGGAGAAGGCCCTGGGCAGTTGGTTTCCCTGTTCGGGAGCCTTCAATGTGGAGTTCGGGTGAGATCGGAGAATAACTCTCACTCGGACGGGCTCGGCTAACCTCGCGGGCTTCATCCCCCCCGCCCCCCCAAGGCCGCTTCGGATGGAGGACTCGGACTCGGCCGCCAAACAACTGGGGTTGGCCGAGGCGGCGGCGGTAGCTGCCGCTGCTGCAGTCGCTGCAGCAGCGGCAGCTGCCGCGGCCGCAGAGGGGTCAGAGCAGCAGCAGCACCACCATCACCACCAGCGCGGAGAGGCGACTGGCTCGGAGGCGGAGCCGGAAGAGGAGGTGACGGCCGTGACCGTCATGGCGGCGGATGCCGAACACATCGAGATGGGGGCCGAGTCCCTGCCGAGCGCCGACGAGGCCGCCGCCGCCGCCTTCGCAGGTCAGTGCGCCGCGCGCATGCGCAGAAACGCACAAAACCAGCCGGCTAGTCGTTTAAGCCCCATCCTGATGCTGCTGGCCGGTTCACACGTGCCGGTGTGTTTAGCGCAAGTGAAGATTCACTTGTGGTGAGCAGCCTCTCCCCGATTTAACATTCCACACAGAATTTTCAAACAGCACGCTTTTCGGACCTGCTGTTTCTATCACGTGTATAGAAATCATGCTGTATATATGCATGTGTGAATCAGCCCCCAAGCATAGCATAGCGCCGGAACTGTCACACCGGCACTTTTTTTGTTGCTCTTGTTCCTGACAGGGCTGCTAGACCTTTAACAGCAATTTGACAAACGGAAGACCACCAGAGTCAGGTTTCCCCACCAATTCTCATGCCTGGGGAAAGAAGGACTTGATTAATGTCTGACTTGGGAAGGAGCAGGAAACTACAGGTGTTCTGTTTGGTGCTGGGGGGGGGATGTGACAACCCTAAATACAGCAGTTATATTAGGATTGCACATATGCACTTTTTGCATGCCCCACTCTGAAGGATCAGGGCTGGTTGTATGAAGCACATCAAATAGCTAAGTACAAACAGGCAGATTAACAGCACAATCCTATACATCAGGAGTAAGGTAAATGTGTACAGGATTGCAAATGTGTACAGGATTGATGTACACTGAAACATTACCCAGTTAAAAGCTTAACCCTTGGACAACAAAAATTGGCTGAAGTAAAGAGTTCAAAATAAATATTACAATGGAAAGGTTTCCTGTCCTCTTGCTACATCTTGCAAAGAATCACTGTTAGTATACTGGTGGTTTATCAATGATAAGCTGTGTTTGCACAGCCAAAGTTTATATAAATGTTTTGTGTATTGAAATGTATGCTTCAGGGAGAGAGAAAACATCTAGGTCAGGGGTGGGCAACTCTGGGCGGTCCAGGGGCCAATTTCCAGTCCACAGACTCCTCCAGGGGCCGAAACTCTGTTGCTGCACTGCCCGCAGTGGCAAAAACATTGGTAGCAAAGCTATGGAGACTGAAAAGGGCCACATTTATCTTGAGAACAAGCTAAATTTGGTACCTTTGAGTCTCCTTGGCAGTTTGCTACCGCATTTCAGCAGCAAATTAACAGGTTTTTTGCCTCTGCACCCCTGAATTTCAGCAGTGGCCTGGGTGGTGGTGGCCACACTCAAGGCTATGATGGGCCCTGTGCTGCCCACCCCTAAAGGTGTTACCTTCTAGGTCAGGGGCTGGGAACCTCAGGCCTGTGGGTAAAATCAATCATTTGGTGGTTTTTCAGTATTTGCATGTTCCCACCACATTCTAAAAGTTGAAATGCCTCTCTTAAGGCTTACTAGTTACTGGTGGTAAGAGCTTCAAGTTAAAATATGCTGGTATTTTGGCCCCGCCCCTTTGGCCTTTGATTCCACCCGCCACTGGAATGTGGCCCCCCAGAGCTTCTCTTAAATTGAATTCAGCCCTCAGGCTAAAAGAAGTTCCCCACCGGTATGCTAAATAATTTGTTTCACGGGGAAAACAAATTATAAGAAACAAACAGAACAGTTATGCAATTGCACAATTGCAGACAATTAAATTTATTTCGGTTATATTTTACAGAAGTGACCACAGTAACTGTAGCCAACGTGGGCGCCTCTGCAGACAACGTATTCACTACTTCAGTAGCAAATGCAGCATCTATCTCAGGACATGTGCTGGTAAGGTCAGAGTTAGTTCACCCCCCTCACCCAAATATTTATTTTTACATATTCAGCATTTCTTTTGTGATAAGTTGCAGCAAGCTTATATGTGTGTGTACGTGCTACAGATTGCATAGGTGTAGCTTTAGCAGCTTTATCCAGGGCTAGTGCGAAAAATCCATTCTTCTGTACTGTTGCTTGTAATCCCATGCTGGGCAATCTCACACATTACAAGCGAGGCAAACCCAGGTTTGCCACTAAGCATACACTGCAGCAGGGGAGACTGGTGACTCCTATTTCAGTGGGGGTCCTTTTCCATTACATGTTTTGGAGCTTCATAGGAGCTATCCATGGTGCTCCATGGTGGTGAACCTATTTTGAGGATGGAGCTGAGCACCATGAATAGCTCCTATGAAGCTCCAAATAAAACTTGCAATGGAAAAGGAGCCCCACCGAAATAGGAGTCACCAGCCTCAAGGACCTGTAAGTATGTAATGCTGCCCTAACTGCTTGCTACAACGTATCTGCTGTGTCTGTTTGCGCTGATGCTGTTGACTTCCTGGTGGCCCCTTTTCTATCACTGGCAGAGAAGTACAGCATCATGAGTATAAGAACATAAGAAGAGCCCTGCTGGATCAGACCAAGGGTCCATCTAGTCCAGCATTCTGTTCACACAGTGGCCAACCAGCTGCCCACGGGATCCCACAAGCAGGACATGAGTGCAACAGTACCTTCCCGCCCATGTTCCCGAGCAACTGGTGTACATAGGCATACTGCCTCTGATACTGGAAGTAGCATATAGCCAATCAGGACTAGTAGCCATTGATAGCTTTCTCCTCCATGAATTTGTCTAATCCCCTTTTAAAGCTATCCAGATTGGTGGCCATCACTACGTCTTGTGGAACTGAATTCTATAGTTTAACTATGCTCTGTGTGAAGAAGTACTTCATTTTATCTGTACTGACCATCCCACCAATCAGCTTCATGATTAGTTTGTGATTTGCTCTGTCAATATCTAGAATCTAGAATTGTGAGGTCTTTGGGGCAGGGACCTCTCCAGTTATTCTTTTTAAACTGCCTCATATTTCATTCAAGTTTATTCTTGTATCTGAATTAATTCTGAAGATACTGGAAGAAGATTGTTTTTTCTGCATATAATTGTATAATATAATATAGTGAATTGGTGTGATTTGCTCATGTTTAACTGCAATAAAACATTTTAAATAATAATAATAAATAAGGAGCTTGCATGCCTTACATTTTATTTATAATCACACTTTTATTTACTCATTAGTCCCAATCCAATTCATATTGGTACAGCAGAACTCTGGGACCTGTGTTTCTGCCCCCACACAATGGATGCAGAAGAAGGAAGGAAGGAAGGATGTGGATTGCTCCTCTTCCCACCCCTCCTAGAATTAAAAATACATACGTAAATCCACCCAGTTATTTCTGTAGTAGGTTTTTAGGGACCTATAAATACGGTTTTGATCCGGTTCACATCTAATGGTGGTAAATCATGAGTTAATTAATAAATTTAATTTGCCTTATTGCGTGCTCTTCTTATTTGAATATGCAACATCTGATCAGCCCAATTGTAAGTTGCTTTGTGACATACGAACCCAGACACTTTGGGTTGTTTGTGGGTTAAACAATCCATTGTTAACCTATGATATTCAAATTGGAAGTGGCTCACGCGTAGCATGCAACCCACGATTAATTAACCCACGATTTGCTGCCATTACATGCAAACAGGCCCATTAAGAACAAAAGAAATACAGCATGCCTGTCAAGTTGTGTGCTTTCTTTTTACTGCAGTCTGGAAGAACGGCTCTTCAAATTGGGGACAGCTTGAATGCTGAGAAAGCCACTCTGATCGTGGTTCACACGGATGGCAGCATTGTAGAGACAGCAGGGCTAAAGGGGCCATCGGCACCTCTTACGCCAGGTATAATGTGTCCTTGCAGGGCTTTTTAACATGTCACTCCTAGATTTTGGTGTCCAGCTTTTTAATGGGTAGGAATTCAGTTGTTATGTTTTTGTGTCTGTTAAAATGAGCTCCTATTGTTTGGATTGTTACCTCTTTAGGTTTTGTTAGTCTGTTACCTATCTATCCCCTTTTATATCCCAAATAACTCATGCACTCAGAAAGAGTCCTTGAGTTAGCTTAATTGATTAAACTAAGCAAAATTTTAAGATTGAGAGATGGAAGACACAAAATAAAGAGACATTTGCAATAGGATCACTACCTTTTATTGAACTTTGGGGAAATAAGCATATTGCGTAGGATGCAGACGTAGTTATACTTAATGTAGACCCATTGAAATCAATGGGATTTAAGTTAGTCATGACCAACTTGTCCATCGATTTCAGTTGGTCTATTCTAAGTATAAGTCTGGCTCCAACCTAACATTCATATAAATGTGTATCACTTGGTTCCATCCAATGTCATGCAAGTGGACTTATGCTCATGGAGCAGAACTTCCAGAGCAGATTTTGGAGGTAGACAACGTTGGGATTTCACACTGTTTTTCAGTATTGTGAATCTTTTCATATCTATCTTTCTATCCATAAATATTTATACTTCTATAAATGTAATTTATTTCTGTAAAGTCTGCCATACACCAGTTTTGTTTTCTTTGTTATATATGTATTAGTGATAATTTAATAATGAATGGAAATTGAAATAAAGAGTACTTGGATTTATAGTTGCCAGTGCCACAATTACAGAAACTAGCAAATCCATTGGACTTCTGTGTAACGTATTAAAGATAAAGACTCTCCCAGTACAACCCTACACTACGGTCAACATCTGAGGCCCTTCTCCAAGTGCCTCCTCTGAGGGAGGCTCAGAGGGTGGCAACAAAAGAGAGGGCCTTCCGGTTGTAGCCCCCCAACTGTGGAGTGTTCTCCCCACTGAAGTCCGCCTGGCACCAACATTGGCATCTTTTCAGCAACAGGTTAAGACTATCCTCTAAGCACAGGCATTTGATGGCATATGATGGGATTTTACTGTCAGTTGTTTTATCAGGTCTCATTGTAATGGTTTTTAGCTGTTTAAATTGTTTTTAAATTTTGTATGTTGAAATTTTTATACAGTATTACGTTTTGTAGTTTTTGTGAACCACCCAGAGAGATTGGCTATTGGGCAGTATAGAAATAAAATAAATGAAATGAATGAAATGTTAGTCCAAGTAAATGGGAATACTTTAACAGGACGCAATCCTATGCATCTTTAGATAGAAAAGCAATCTACAACTCGCAACATTCCCCAGCCAGCCATGCTTGGAGTTTTAGGACACTTTTCTGTCTAAACATGCATGGGATTGTACACTTAGAGCCAAGTATTCCAGTTTAGCAGGTTCATTTATCAATTTTAATTAAATATGAAAGCAGTACGTTTTTACAACTTTGAATAACTTGTACGTGCTGTTTTGTATAGAACTTTACTTTTTAACACTGGGTAAAATGTTGACATAATTGGTGAGTTCTGTCTCTTTGTTTCTGTATTTAAATTCTTTGACTTTTAAAAGGCCAGCAGCAGGACCGGCCAAATGACTGCAGCTTCCTTGAGTGATGACATAAAACAAAGCAATTCAGCTTCATATCTCAGCCTTCTCCAACCTGGTGCCCTCCAGATGTGTTGGACCCACCAGTCCTTTGGCCCATGCTGGCTGGGATGATGGCATTGTTGTCCAACGTATCTGGAAGGCACCAGGTTGGGGAAGGCTGCCATATCTTAATTTGTAGTTCAAGATCGTTATTGGCCTGTTATGCTGGCATTTTATTGTTCTCCATGTGGTGGCGCAGTAGCTGTTCAAACACCGTTTTTCTATGTCTTCCCTTTATTACACAAACAAAATCTTCTATTCCACCTATTAGCTAATGCGGTCCTATGAAATTAATAAATCAGGGCCGGTTCACATGTAATGCGAGCAACAGGGCTGCCACTGTTGCGTGATTGCCGCCCATGTTGCTCTGGCAATGGATGAAATGCAGAAACTATGTGGGAGAACTGGATTGTGTGATTATTCCCCACGCCTGTGGTGTTGGCTCCGGAGGGGGCGGATGGCAGTGTTATTGGAAGTCACGATGCACTCCACCGCTCCTGCATGGTTTTTGTATTTCAAGTACCTCTCAGATGAGGAATGTGCGGTTCAGAGATGATATACCGTAATATTCGTTTTCTTCCTTTTAACTAATAAGGGAACTCATTGATCCCTTTTGTTTGATTGGCCAGATGACAGTGTTTTTGTCTTTCTGCCGAAGAGGCAGAAATGGAGCCTGATTGCCCTGTGTGACTCTCTTTTCTTCCCATTAATCTGCAGGGCCTCAGTCTCCTCCCACGCCTTTAACATCTGGACAAGACAAAGGTGGAACAAAATATAACTGGGACCCTTCAGTGTATGACAATGAGCTGCCTGTGAGATGCCGAAATATCAGTGGGATCCTGTACAAAAACCGACTCGGCTCAGGTAAGGCGCCTCGTCCTCCTTTTCTGGTCTGAGCGGGTGGTCGGTAATCCTTCAGGGTTTCTTCTTAAAGCTTGAGAGTGATTTTTGTCCAGCTTATATGGCTGCGGCGGCGGAGGGTGTGGCAGCCCAGAGTGTGTCCGCCATCGAATCAGGGCTCGACCAATCCTGGCTATGTGGCAGACTCTCCTTTTTAATGTCGTATCAGTGCAAGCGCCAGGACAATGCATAAGGGGAATCCCTGCTCCCTGCAGCACCTCTGCAGCCCCTGCGTGCCCCCGAAGCCCTTTCCTGAGGGGGCAGAGGATTCTGCTTGCAGGGGCATCCTTGCAGGAGTGCTGCATTGAATACAAGCCATGCTATGCACCAAGAGCCTTCTGAGAATTAACTGAAGGCCTTTCTGGGCTCCTGCCCCAGCTCCCAAGATTCTGTTCTGACCTCATGATAGATGTCCCACGCCAAACCTGATTTCTGCGACCAACATGGCTGGCCAGACCCTATTAATGCTTTTGGTAATTTTGAAGGTAGGCTGATGGCTAGGAAACTCTTCCATGGCTTGCATGTTATCCACCCCAGTGTTACACGTCTAGATGGGAGTGGGAAGAAGAGGGGCGCTTGCATTCCTTACTTGCAGCAGAATGAGAATGAATGCCCAGAATATTGGAGCAGTGGGAGTCTTTACATTGGCAATACATTTTCAGGATGTGAGGGAGGTGACTAGTGTGTGGATCCTCCAGGTTCAGAGCCAGGATGCCTCTCAGGATCATTTGCTGGGGAGCAAACACCAGAGCAGGCTCTTGCTTTCATGCCCCACGTGCGGACTTCCCAAAGGCATCTGTTTGGCCACTGTCGGAATCAGGATGCTGGGTTAGATGGACCTTTGGTCTGAGCCAGGAGAAAAAGTGGTTATATATCCTTTTTCTCCTTTTTATGCTGGGGTGGGTGCTAATGTGAACCGTTTTTATGATTCTGTAGTTGGAACTGAATCCAGTGAGTTTCAAACATGATGATGCATTGAAAAAGACACAGTCTTGTCTTCCAATGGACATTGCTATCCCAATGCATCCTCGTTGACCTTCGCTTGTTTTCATAGGGTCAGCGTTTGCCATACACCGGCAGGGCCAAAACAGGCATTGTTCAATAGACAACTATGTCTTTTTTGTTTGTTTTTACTCTAGAGTAGATGCAGGGCCCCAGATCGGGACTCTAGGGTGGGGAGTGGAGGGGCTTTTAAGATCCAGATTGGGGACCCTGCACCTACTGTAGAGTAAAAGAGCGAAAAAAGAAAAGCCTTGTCAACACGACACACATTTGAAGTAATGCCTGTTTTGGCCCTCCGCTGCTTGTTATTTAGCTGCAACTACTCTCTAGTTCAGCCTCCCCAAACCTGGGTCCCTCCAGATGTTTTGGGCTACAACTCCCATTGTCCCTGACCATTGGCCAATGGCCATACTAGTGGGGGCTGATGGGAGTTGTAGTCCGAAACTTCTGCTCTGGGCTCTTGGGTGTGCTCAAGCTTGCTAGAGCTGCAAGTCTCAGAGGAAGTGGCTTGCAGACTCAGCTGAGCCGCACCTGCACAAAGCAATTCTTAAGCAGAAACAAAACTCTTTGGCTTGCCCGGTTCAAGGTGGTCGAGGACGTTGCATTAAGCAAGGAGACAACTGGTACAGCCCCACCGAATTTGAAGCCATGGCCGGAAGAGCCAGCAGCAAGGACTGGAAAAGAAGCATCCGTTATGCTGGGAGGCCAATACAGTGCCTTATTCATGTAAGATGGAACTCTTCTTTTTCTTTTCTTTTTCTTTTTCTGTTATGGAGATTGGAAGGTTCATTTTTCATCATTGGCAGTGCAGAGAAACTGGACACAATGTAAAACCCAAGTCTAGTCCCACAAGTGTTGGCCACCCAATTCCAATCGTGTTTATTCAGAAGTAAGTCCTGCTGAGTTCAATGGGACTTACTCTTAGGTAAGTGTGCGCAGCCTGACAATGTTAGAGAGAACTTGAAACAGTGCAATCCAAAATGTTAATTTTCCTGAGAAGAAAGGAACAATCCAGGCAAGGCCCTCCACTTGGTCAGACCAACAAGTTCTCAACTGGGATAAAGTAGGTTATTTTATTCAGAAACAATTAGTTTTAACACTGACCTCCACAAAATAAAAATGGGTGTGGGAGGAGGGGAAGCAGAAGAAGCTCCTGGAAACCCACCCGGGGCAGACTTCCTTATATTCAACAGACTTCCTTATATTTCTGTTAACAAATAATTGTTTAGGGCAGGGGTCCTCAAACTTTTTAAACGGGGGGCCAGTTCATTGTCCCTCAAACTGTTGGGGGGGCCGGACTATAGTTTGAAAAAAATATGAACGAATGGATCAAGTAAAAAAAAAGGACCCGGGTCCTTTTTTTTTACTTGATAGGGGTGAATTTTTTTTTCCTTAAATGGAAAGTTATTTTTATTTATTTATTTATTTCATTTTCATACTGAGAGCCAGTGTGGCGTAGTGGTGAGAGTGTTGGACTGGGACTCAGGAGATCCGGGTTCTAGTCCCCGCTCGGCCATGAAACTCACTGGGTGACTTTGGGCCAGTCACTGATTCTCAGCCTAACCTACCTCACAGGGTTGTTGTGAGGATAAAAAGGAGAATAGAAGGAGGATTATGTAAGCCGCCTTGGGTTCCTTGCAGGAAAAAAGGCGGGGTATAAATATAATAAATAAATAAAATAAGTGACGGACCCGAGAGGAGCCGCCGCTGCCACAAGTCAGCATCCGGGTCCGGAGAAAGGGGGAGAGAAAAGGGGAACGAGAGAGAGAGAGAAAGGGAGAGAGCCGAGTGTCAGCAGGAAATTATGTAATTGCGCCAGATGCGGAACGCCGACAAAAGAATCAGCGCTTGAAGCGAAAGAGTTAAAAAAAGTCTGCTTCCGCCGATCGGCCGCTGGGCCAGATAAAAAGGCAAGGTGGGCCGCATGTAGCCCGCGGGCCTTAGTTTGAAGACCCCTGGTTTAGGGTACAATGCCTTTAGAGAAGGTCATTGAGTGGCAAGATGTTAAAAGAGTAATTTCATCTTGGAAAATGCTCCTTTTTATAACATTTTGGTGATTAATTTATTTAAGGTGCAATCCTGTGCATGTTTAGACCAGGGATGGGGACTCGGACTCGAGGACTCGACTCGTGAGTCGGACTGAGTCCCCCCTCTGACTCGAGTCAGACTCGAGTCCCAATATTTTTAATGGGACTCAAGACTCGACTCGGGACTCGACCCCAAGGACTCCGTAACCGCCGCCTGCAACCACCGCCTGCAACTGCCGCCGCCTCGCCATCGCATGCCACCACCGCCCACCTCACCGCTGCCGCCGCCGCCTCACCATCGCATGCCGCGTTGCCCGTGCTGGTCCTGTCGTGTCACTTCCGGTGCGGCGGAAGTGATGCGACGGGACCGGGCTCCGGCGCGCTTGGCCACCGCTGCTCTGGTTTTGGCGGGGGGAACCGTTGCCCTGGTTCCCCTCGCCAAAACCGGAGCAGCAGCGGCCAAGCGTGCCAGAGCAGGGTCCCGTTGCGTCACTTCTGCCGCGCCGGAAGTGACACGATGGGACCAGCACGGGCGGCGCGGCGGCGTGCGATGGCAAGGCCGCGGCAGCAGTGGTGAGGTGGGCGGCGGCTGCGTGCGATGGTGAGGCGGCGGCAGCAGTAGCGGTGAGGTGGGCGGCGGCGGCGTGTGATGGCGAGGCGGCGGCGGCAGCGGTAAGGTAGGCGGCGGCGGCGAGGCAGCGGCGGCGGCAGGAGCAGGGACGAGGGAGGGACCCGCCCACGGTAAGTGGTGGTGGTGGCGGCCCATGGAGGGAGCAGGAGGGTCTCCGTGGGAGGAAGGGCAGCTCTTCTTCCTCTCACGGAGACCCTCCTGCTCCCTCCATGGGCCGCCGCTTTGGGAGTGACTCGGGACTCAGGTCACCATTTTGGACCTCGGACTCGAGACTCGACTGGAGACTGGGGTCCAATGACTCGTGACTCGAGGCCAAGGACTCTTCAACATCCCTGGTTTAGACAGAAAAAAAGTCCTACAACTCACAAATGCTGGCTGGGGAATGCTGGGAGTTGTAGGACTTTTTTTCTGTCAAAGTAAACATGCATAGGATTGTGCCTTTAGTCATTGGTTTTGGTGCATCTCTTTGTTTTAAATTGTTGCCATAATTTTGTTGGAGATGTAAGTAAGGTCCATAAAAAGCAAACAAGCTCACATCAGGAGCTGATACTGTGTTGCCACCCAAGTCTGTCCTTCCTTCCTTTCTCTACTATTGTATTCCACCTTTTATCTTTTTCTTTTCTCATTGTATTCCACCTTTTTTTCTTTTTCTTTTCTTATTGTAGTCCACCTTTTTTCTTTTTCTTTTCTTATTGTATTCCACCCTTCTTCCAAGGAGCTGAGGGCAGTCGTTTACAACAACCCTGTGAAGTAGATCAGGCTAAGAGACAGTGATGTACTGAGGTTACTCAGTGAGCTTCATGGCTCAACAGGGATTTGGATCACCCCACGTCACCCCACCCTAAGTCCAATACTATCCACTATGTAACGATGGATTGCATCTAATGTTAGTCTAACTTACATCCCATTCATTTCACTCGCTCTACTCAAAGTAGGACTAACATTGGATACAACCCACTGGCTCTGCAATAGCGGCAGCAGCATCCTGTGTAAGGATGCAGGACAGAGCTGAAGCAAGGGGCAACCTCCGTGCCGTATCTCCAGCATTAGAAGCTGCTATAGGATGCAAGGGTTGTTGCTGCTTCAGTGTCACAGCCCGGCCAGCAACCATTGCTTAGAGCAGGGCTCTCCAACCTTGGGTCCCCAGATGTTGCTGGCCTACAGCTCCCAGCATACCCAGCCAGCATGGCTAATGGCAAGGGATTCTGGGAGCTGTAGTCCAGCAACATCTGGGGACCCAAGGTTGGAGAGCCCTGGCTTAGAGGAACGGGAAGGGGCTCCCTTTGTGGATATATATCCTTTTTCTCCTTTTTATGCTGGGGTGGGTGCTAATGTGAACCGTTTTTATGATTCTGTAGTTGGAACTGAATCCAGTGAGTTTCAAACATGATGATGCATTGAAAAAGACACAGTCCTGTCTTCCAATGGACATTGCTATCCCAATGCATCCTAAGTCCTATGGACTTAGGGCATCCAATGGAGCCCTAAGTCCAATCCCGTGTTCTGCACAGGAGAGCATAGGATGGATCTCTTGGTATATTTGGGAGCAGTCTTTCCCCCTGCTAATACTTCTCTTTGCTCCCAATGCAGGATGGGATATTAAATCCGCATGCTGCCTCGTGCACTTGTGCTGCTTGCTGTGACGACATGAGCCTGGTGAGTGTGCAGCTGCTGATTCAAAAACTGTTAGGACCGGCTGATGGTGTAACTGAAGGATTGTAATTGTGGCAGGCCGAAGAGGAGGGAAAGGCCGAAAGGAAAGATGGTCACATGCCCACTTCTGTCTGACACTCAGTGATCTCCCTTTGATGGTTGCGATAGCTGAGTTTTTGGTGGAAGAAACATTACTGAGACTATTAGAGTGTGTGGTGATTTATTTGTTAACATACTTACTTAAAAATGTATACCCCCCTGATTTGAAAAACAAAAAAACAAAAACATATATAGCAAATTAAATGAATCCTTTCAAATGGCATTAAGAATCAATTAAGCTACTGCAATTACAATCTTTAAATAATGTATTTAAATTCACACCTTAATAAGAACATTTTAGAGAGTGATCCTATGGTCCCTGGGTGAGTGTCCCAGGGACCATAGGATGGCTCAGAAAACCCCGTCCAAGGTCGGAGACAGCACTCCGACCTCGGAAGGGGGAGTTGGAGCTCTGATCCCTAACCCCTCACTGCCGGTCCAGAGAAAATTGACCTCGGAGAGGGGGGAAAGGGGCCATTCCAATGGGCAAGGAGGGGAGGAGACTGGAGAGGCCAGGATACTATTTATGCTGAGTCTCTTCCAGCCTCCTTCCCTTCCCCCCCCCCCCAAAGCACCTTCACAAGATGGGCTGAAAAGCCCACCTAGCAGAAATAAACGAGATCAGAAGACGAGGAGGCAAAGATCACCCTCACTGCTCCTCCTGCCCTGCTGGCTTCAGCCCAGCAGGGCATAGGAATCTCAGAAGCCTCCGGGTTTGGGGGCTTCCAAGCAGCGAGGGCCCAGTCCGTAGGACTGCGCCCTTACAGAGTTTCCTAAAGGTCACTGGAGATGAGTGGAGGAGAGTCTGAAGAGTAGGTTGGCTCCACTGTGTGGAGGCAGCAACAGAAAGAGCCCTGTTCTCTGAATATTGTGTAGCCACACACACCATGATGACTGTAGGGTACTCTCCTCAGGCTGGTACATGAAGGCCTAGCCAGAGGGTTAGAGTAGGTCACCCTTCTCAAATTCTTCCATGTCCCAGATTTCACTAAAAATAAAAGTTGTGGTTCCTTAAATACTGCAGTAACATGAAATGAAAATAGATTGGAACACATAGCACAAGTGTAGGAGCTACTCTGTTTGTTTCAGGAGTGACAATGCAGGCTGTCATGTAACAGCAGTACAGATTTAATACTGAGAAATTAGCTGTCTCATAAATCATTTTAAACACATGGAAATTTTTACTTTGAAAATTTATCCTTTGTTTCATATCAGAATCCCGGACTGACGACTGGTACAGCTAAGGCAGGACTGAACATTATGTTTGGTTTGGGGTTAAGGACCTCCCTCAACTCAGCATCTTTAGGACACAGTTGTTGAAGGCCTTGTGTTAAGTTCATTGTACAAAGCTGAGAGGAGAGTAAGGATTTTATTGTGGAAGTTTGGTGAGGCAATTTTTGAGAGGTTGTGGGGAATCCTAGCAGTTGGTTAGCTTATGTCAGCTTCATGAAAATCTATGAAAGAGCTATGATCTTTATTCTGTGAAAATCGGGATGAAAGACCCACAGTGAGACACAGAAACAGTTATGGTCACAGGTAAAGAAAATCTAATAATTGTTGTTTATTGTTTGTCAGAGTGGCCCTGTAAGACTATTTGTCCCCTATAAAAGACGGAAAAAAGAAAATGAATTGCCTACAACTCCAGTGAAGAAGGATTCCCCCAAAAACATCACCCTGCTGCCGGGAACTGCTGCTACTACTTGTAAGTCATACTTGGAATAAACAGCTTTCTCAAATGAATCAGAACCATTGTATAATTTTCTTTCTTTCTTTCTTTCTTTTTTTTCTAGAATGGTTTCTGTATTGAAATATTAAAGGAACGTTGTACATTTTGGTTGTACGAAAGACTCTTTCTCCTTTCTGCTTTTGTCATTTTATTCAGAAAAGCAAGCAAAGCTAAGTTTTGCTTTTGGTGCCAGTAATCAATGTTTTGTCTTCATCTACCAGCAGATGGTTTTGGTTTGAGTAAGACGTCAAAGAAATGTTGTCAGCAAAATGTATTCTCTAAAATCTAAACTGTTATATTCAGTATTTATGTTGGTTTCTCCAACTTGTAATCCAGGCCTGGAGGCGTTTGTTCCCCACCAACAGCTCTGTCTCTTTGATGTGTGGAATTGGGAGAATTCTGTCCTTGTTCTTCCAGTTTGTTCTGTATGTAGAACCCCTAAGTTTCCTTTCTTATGTTGGTGGTATTAGAGGAGAATTGTCTTTGTGAAAGTTTGGCTATGTGTTAGTGGAATGGTATCTGCCAGTTGGAATAAAAATTGAGAGATTTCTAATAAATCAAATTGGGGTTAGCATTCTACTTAATTCTGAAAATATCTGCTACATTTTTTTTAGTCACTGTGACTCCTTCTGGGCAGATCACTACCTCTGGCACTTTGACCTTTGACCGTACGTCGACTGTGGAGGCCACAGCTATTATCTCAGAAAGTCCATCCCAAGGTGACGTTTTTACTGGTACAACTGGTAAGTAAACTGAATCTTGCACACGTGTACACACGTGTGGTAACTTGTGTGGAATTATGGATTCCTAGTGCCAACATTTCAGCACAAGAAAGTCAAAGACCTGGTTCACACAACACAACAACCCACAGTGGGTTGTCAGCCTTGTTTGTTAAAAGAAAAGTTAAACTTGTGCAAATCTCCCCGAAGGTGAAAAACAAATAACATTAAATTTACACAACTCTCCCCGAAGGTGAAAAATAATTCCACAAAATACACTCTACTCCACTAATAAACACATTTGCGCTCATTAGCGGAGTAGGCTGCTGAGGTTATGCCGCAAAGGCCTATGGGATATGTGCCAGGAGTGGGCAGGAGGACTAAGGGGGAGACAAGCCACAGGAAGCTGCAGAGTGCCTGATTGTCTGTCAGAAGTAACATGGGTTAGCAAGCGAACAACCAACCCACCATAGCTTATTTTCAGAACGACTTATCGTGACATGTGAACTTGCCTAAAGTCTGAGGAAGAATGTGAGTAGGCAGCAGCTAAATAGCGAACAACCAACCCACCGTAGCTTATTTTCAGAACGACTTATCGTGACATGTGAACTTGCCTAAAGTCTGAGGTAGAATGTGAGTAGGCAGCAGCTAAATCCTATGGATGTTTACTCAGAAGTAAGTCCTGTTGAGTACAATGGGACCTACTCCCAGGTGCACATACATAGGATCGCAGCCTAAAGGTGCAATCCTATGCAAGTTCAGACAGAAAAAAGGCCTACAACTCCCAGCATGCCCCAGCGGCTCATTAGCAGAGTAGGCTGCTGAGGTTGTGCTACAAAGGCCTATGGGATACGTGTCAGGTTTCTGTCTAAACTTGCATAGGATTGCACCCTAAAGCAATTTTCACAATAAACTTTAAGCTTGTGAATATAAGGGAAAGTGTAGTTGAACTGTATGGAACCGGTATTTTTCCATGTGAATATGTATTGAGGATGGCTTGAGATAGGTTGTGTGCAAAAGGGGCCTAAACTTAATAAAGTATACTCTATGCAAATGTCAATCTCATAAGTGGTTACAAAATATGGATTTAAAAATTAGGGAGACTATCAGCATTTTAGATCTGATTTCCCTTTATAAAACTTTGAAGATTTTTACTAAGGTATTTTTAGAATGGCAGAACAGCATAAGGAGTAAAATTCTTGACCACTTGTAAATAGGAGCCCACAATCCTTAGTAAATTTTGTTGAATAACTCTTACTAGTATTTAAAAACACACACACTAAGACAATAGCATTTGGGGTTGTACCCAGTGGTCTCTGACTGCCAGCAGAATGGACAGTGGTGGCGGAACGGATTCCCCCTCCAAACAGCAGTCCCCCCATGACTCTCAAATCCACTCTGGAGAATTGCCCCCCCTCTAGATTAGGTTAGGGGGGTGCACAGAGAAGGAGAGGAAGGGGAAGTCCCACTGCATGAGCGGGCATCCACTCATGTGATGCTGGACCCTTTGACTTTTTATTTAGAAGAATGACATTCTGTCACAAAAAATATCATTGGTATTTTGATTTTGAGAATGTCAGCATTCAGAATTTTGGTGGTGGTACTCTTTACTGAAGCTGGAACTTTATTCAGATTGAAACAGTAAATGCTGGAAATTAAATACACGTTTATGATTTTGTCTGTTCTACAGGAGAAATAACCCTGTTTATTGCTGGTTGATTGCTATTAAGAGAAACCCAGCAACCTACTTCTCTATGCAAAGAGAAAGCTAGGGATTCTATCTGTAGTATCTGCATTGCTCTTTAACAAAGAGTGATGTGAGCTGTTGAATTCATATTGGGCTGTATCCAGTGTAAGTCTAACTTAAGTCCCATTCACGTCAAGTCCCGTTCTACTCTAAGTAGGACTAACATTGGATATAACTCGCTGTTCCTAGAGTTGTTCCAGCTTTCATACTGTAATCCTACATTTTGGATGCTCACATCGAGAATGCCAGCTCAAAACCAAATGTTGAATTCATTAGATGAGTCCTGCTATTGCTCTTTCCCAATAGTACAAGACACAAATGTTCAGCAGCCCTGCCGGGTCAGTCATCCAGAGCCTCACTACCCAAGTTATCAGGACAATTGTCAGATCTCAGCATTCCCAGAGGCAGCACTGCCAACGTCCCATCGCAAAATTGGTAAGGTTCATCCTGTCTTTAAAAAAATCCCCAAATAGCTAAATGCATATCTGTGTTTTCTTCCATAAGGGGCTAATACATGGAAGGAAATACCATCTTGCTTTAGTTTTCTGAGTAAAGGCTTTAGAGTATTAAGCTTGAGGGGGTGACTGGGTGTTTTTGTTTGCTTTTCTTTCTTTTTTTAATAAAGTTCCTTTTCAGGAGTAGTAGTAGTAAGTGGAGTACACATAGCTGGCTGGGGCATGCTGGGAGTTGTAGGCCAAAAATATCCGGGGACCACCCAAGGTTGGAGAACACTGTGCTAGAAGAACCAGAATGAATAATCACTCTTTAGTGAAGAGGTGCAGAATCTCTGTCCCACGTGCCTAATTTGGCCCGCGGAGGCTCTGCATCTGGCCCGTGTAAGATCCGGCTGCACTTCAGCCAGGGAGCAAATGACAGGTGGGCGTGGCCTTGTCCTCTTGATGTCAAACGGCCCGCAGGGTTCTGCACCCCTGGTTTAGTGAATGGTAACCCCAGTGATCGTGAACTTTGATTACGCAGACAATAGGACAGACTTTGCCAACCTCAGTTCCCCAGATGTTGATGGACTACACCTCCCATCATCTCTGGCCAGTCTGGCTGGGGGTAATGGGAGTTGTAGTCCCACAACCCAAGGTTTGGAAAGCTGCAATAGAATCATTTTTGTTTTTAGAGGAAACCTCCAAATTCAGAATGCGGTCATTCAGCCTTCCTCAACCTAGTGCCCTTCAGATGTGTTGGACCACAACTCTCATCATAAAATGGAGAGGAGGAGGAGATGTAAGCCGCCTTGGCTTCCTTGCAGGAAAAAAGGCGGGGTATAAATATAATAAATAAATAAATAAAATCATCCCCAGCATATCTGGAGGGCACCAGATTGAGGAAGGCTGCTGTAATCCTTTACTGACAGGTTTGTGCTATCTTTTGGGTCAGACTCAGGAATCCAAGCCAAGAGATCACAGGTTTTTAATAATAAACTTGACAGAAGTATATGGCAAAGGGGTATCAACCCAGGTCCACACTTCTGCACTCTGTACTTTTAACATGGGATTTGTATGAATACATTTAAATAAAATATCCTTGATTTTGTGTTCTCTCGTGACAGTTTTACATTTGAGGAAACTGCATGCGCAGTGACCGGTGTGGTGCATGGGTTGCTGTAGTAGCAGGCACTCTATGAGCTCTGTCAATAAAGCATCATCTGCTGCTCTCTGTTATGCACATGTGCCTTTATCTTTCTGACTTCCAGAGCATGGGAAGGCCTGCGATCCTCCTTTGAGAGCTGGTGGAATGCCAGTAACGCCAGCAGACATATTATTATTCTCTTTAATGTCAAAATAGCATGGGGATAATTCGATGGCTATGTTATTCCGCTGTGTGGACCTTATCAGGTTCTACTGCTCAGGCATATTCCTAAAACTTCCATTTGTCATTCACTTTCCAGTATACTGTTGATTAAGCACTGGCCTAATCTAAAGAACAAATGTAAAGATTTTGTTTTCAAAAAGCAGTCGCTGTTCTTTACTACAGAAGAAGTATAAACACTTGTGGAAAGAGCTGGCGATCAAATGCTGGAGGCCATCTGTCAGGGATGCTTTGACCTGGATTCCTGCATTGAGCAGGGGGTTGGACTCAATGGCCTTGTAGGCCCCTTCCAACTCTACTTTTCTATGATTTCTATGAAATGTCAAACTCTGCTCCTCAGTGTATGGAAAAAGCGAGTAGCTGACCACCACCCCGGCAAATATACACTTGTAGAGAGAAGGCCTGTTTTCCTAATTCACATTAAATAATCATAATCATATGAACACAGTTGGACAAACACCTGTTTTATTTACCAACTGAATAAAAGCTTTTGGATTTAAATGTTAATCATCACTTTTATGGCCTTACCCTTGCAATTTTTCACTATACTGCCAGGGTTACAAGTCTAACATGCAGTAAAGCTAAGTTTGCATGTTAAAATAAAGTAGGGAAGGAGAAGCACACGTGGCATAAAGCCATATTAGCTCTTGTTGGGGCTTTATCGGTGAAAACTAGTGTTAATTTTGAGCAGTTCCTAATACTTGCGTGCTTCTGCCTCTAAATACTTATTTCTACATTTAGGCTGTAGTCCTAAGCAGACTTACAGTGGGATTTACATCCAAGTAAACAAGCATAGATTTGCGCTGTTCATTTGACATTTCAGGAGAGAGCCTTTGCAAAGCACTCCTTTTGCGGCAGTAGTGTTGCAGCTTGCTGACAAAGCCGTGCCTAAGGCGGGTTCTGTTCTCTTCACCATTCAAACATTCACATGTTCAAAGGGAAGCAGCACTGGGTACTCCTGCAGGGGTTATTGAGAAAGCTGTGCCTTATATTAATTCATTATTTTTTAAAAAATATTTATATCCTATTCTTGCACTATATGGATAGCTAACAAAATCCAAAAAAACCCCCCAACAACCCCAACATAAAATCAATCTACAATAAAATAATCATTATTAAACACAGCAGATTTAAAAGCAGAGTGGACTATAAAATAAGTGTGGCATAGTGGTGAGAGTGTTGGACTGGGACCCGGGAGATCTGGGTTCTAGTCCCCACTCGGCCATGAAACTCACTGGGTGACTTTGGGCCAGTCACTGACTCTCAGCCTAACCTACCTCACAGGGTTGTTGTGAGGATAAAATGGGGAGGAGGATTATGTAAGCCGCTTTGGGTTCCTTGCAGGAAAAAAGGCGGGGTATAAATATAATAAATAAATAAATAAAATTTCAGTAAACATTAAAGAAGACCTGGGGAAATTAAAGAGCCACAAGTCAGTGCCAAGCAAACCTGTCTGCGGAGAATGCACCATAAACAGGGCACCACAGAAAAAAAGGACTCTTTTTCCAGTTGCCAACTGCTTGTAAGGGGTAGCTGAAGAAGAGCTTCTGACAATTAGCTTAATTCATGGGCAGGTAGATGTGGGAGAAGGTGCTCCTTGCCTTTTTTCAGTAGACTTCACATGTTCCTGAGGTACAAGAGTACATCCCACCTACACCCTTTCCCCACAACAGGGGAATTCATAGAATCATAGAAAAGTAGAGTTGGAAGGGGCCTACAAGGCCATCAAGTCCAACCCCCTGCTCAATTGTGTGCACTGGTGGTGGTATGTGAGCAAATCACGGCTTTCTCTTTCATTCTGCTTTCTGTGGGGGAAGTTGCCCTCTCTACAGCCAGAGGCACCCAGGGAAGGGATGGAGCAGGCCCTCCTTGGATTATGTTCACATGAAAAAATTGTTCAGGGGTAGGGTGCACACATCTCTACTCTTGTTATTTCTTTTTTTAGTTGAGAGAGAGAGAGGTTATAGAAGAATTACCAGTGTTAATGTGCTACGGATTTGTTATGCTGAACTATGTAACATGACCTAAATCAGGCCTGGACAACTGGTGGCCTTCCGGATGTTATTGGTCTGCAAGTCCCATCATCCCTCAGCATTGGCTAATAGGGCGGGAGTTGCAGTCCGACAACATCTGGAGGGCCACACCTTCCCCATCCCTGACCTTAATGTAAGAACCATACAAAGAAGTCTGATGGATCAGACTAAAGGCCCATCTAGTCCAGCCTTCTGCGTCCCATAGTGGCCAGTCATTGGCTTTTGGGAAGCTTAAAAGCAAGGAACGAATGTACCGGCCTGGCCCGGCCCTGTGGTTTGTCCCCAGCACCTGGGATTTAGAACTGTAATGTATAGCAGTAAGACAGTCCAAGGAAGACAGTTCAATCTACCAAGCCCAGCTGCTATCCACCTTCTCTGGGTTCCTTCTGTTGGTGCTTGCGTCGGGCTCCCGCCACAAGGACTGTCAGGACAACAAATATAGTTTGTTTTAGCAGCAGTGCCTCACTTTGAGGTCAGTTTGTTTCATTGCTGATGCAAGTCTTTTTGTAGACTGTTGTTCTGCCCTCATGCTGGAGCACCCATCCAGCCTCTTTAAAAAGTGAGCAGCGACGGACAACACGGTGCCTCCCTCCCCTCGCCTGCTCCCTCAGCAAAGCTATTTTAACCCTGATTTGGCTTTTAACCCATGCCACTAAAGGCTCAGAGCAGGTCCCATCTAGAAATGATCAGCGCAGAATAGATGGACCTCAAAAAGATGACATTAGAAGGGCTTGGAAGGCCCCTGCTGTCTTTCCAAGCTACAAAATGCTTTCTTTAAAACAGGGACTTGCATTGCTTCTGGAAGACATAGTTATGAAAGCTGTACAGCTGGAATGAGGATGGACAAATCAGTCTATTTCCGGTCCATTTCAGTTTTGCATGTGTTCATTCGTAAGTTTGTTCCATCCCATTTCCACATTAATCTGACATTTTATTTCTAAAAAATGCATGAAAATTTGTATATTTTATTTATTTTATTTATTTCATTTTTATACCGCCCAATAGCCGTAGCTCTCTGTATATGTATTTTTGAAGTATTTTCTCACTAGATATGCATTTCTAAATGTCTTTTCTCTCAAAGTACGCATTTCTAAATGTATTTTATCCTAAAATACTCATTTTTATATGCATTTTGGAACTTTTTTTGAGTCAAGAAACGCATCACAACATTTGGAGAAGGATAACTTATGTTCCAATATAGTCCAAGAAGTACAGATTAGGCCAGTTCACTTCAAAATGTGGACCAAATGGAATCCCTGAGCATCTGTAGCTGGAATTCCCTTCAGGAATTTATTCTCCTTGATTTGCAAATGTGCTGAATGGTTTGAAATTTTGATTAGCCCAGGTTGTAGGTCAGCCTTCCCCAACCTGGTACCCTCCAAATGTATTGGACTACAACTCCCAGCATGCTCCAGCCAGCCAGCATACTGGGCACCAGGTTGGGGATGGCTGTCATAGGTCATTCTGAACCTCTGATTGGGTAGACTGGTGATCTGAAGATGTGACAGTCTGTTGGCCATACAGTAAGCTTCAAACTCGGGTTGAAGTGTTTTAATTAACTCTGGGGGTTTGTTTTGCTCTTTCTGTTTTTAGTATTGACCTCACTTCCTGCCCTGGCTGTGCCACCCACTACCCCCATCAAAACAATATCCTCTTCAGTGTTGAATGGACTCGAAGTGACGGAGCAGCGGAGCTGGCTTTACTTGGAGGAAATGGTCAATTCGCTACTCAGCACAGCTCAGCAGTTGAAGACGTTGATCGAACAAGCTAAGCAAGCCAGCTCCTCGTACAGAGAAGCCTCTGTCTCTCAGGCCAAAATTCAAGCTGATGTGGAGAGGAAAGAGGTAACTATGCTTCAGAAATCAAACAGTTCTAGCCCCAAATATCTCTACAGCCCACTGCTCAGGGGGCCAAATTGATAGCCCCACAGCTTCTTTCTTTTATACACGAGTAATGGAAAGCTCTGCCTACCAGGGAATTTAATAAGTTTAGATCAGCCTTCCCCATTCAGATAGGTTGGATGGCAACTGTCATCATCCCCAGCCAGCATAGCCAATGGTCCTGGCTGTGGATGATTGGGGGTGGTGGTGTTCAACACACCTGGAGGACACCGTGTTGGGGAAAGCTGATTTAGATTTTGATGCAGAAAGTTTCCATGCTTTGATGTCTTTGCAGTCTGGTATTCCTGAAAATTGTAGCCCTTTGGCTTACAAGTAGTTACAAAGAATACAAAGCTTGTACATCAAGAGGTTTTATGCAGAACTGTGGGTGTTTGCTGTGTGCCAGAGCAGATCTCAGTTTTGCCTCTTGCCCCATTCTGTCTGTGGCCAGAATAAATTATGGCAATTAATTTTGTACAACGTTACTGTTTCCAGCATATAGGCGTTTGAGAAAGGATGGGGTGGTGATGGGGTTGGGGAGTGGAGAGAGGATGGGAAGAAAATGGAGAACAAGGTGAGATGGCCAGTAGCGGGGCAGGGAGCAGAAACAATGGAAACGGGTTTAGGAACAAAAAAAAAAGGACACTAAAGGCACAATCCTAGGCATGCTGGGATTTGTAGGCCTTTTTTCTGTCTAAACATGCATAGGATTGCACCCTAAAGTGCCAGCCTCTGCCCAGTCCTAATCCTGATCTTTGTCCAGACAATTTACAATCTTTTCCGTGCAACCATGGTGGCTGGAAAATCGTAGAGTATGAGATCTAGTGGGTAGAGTGTTTATGTTGGAGACTTGGGTTCAGATCAAACAACAACCATAAAGCTCTCTGGATGGCCTTGAGGAAACATGCATAGGATTGCTGCCCAAAAGCCCCAACAGGCTTAGCACTCAGCCTCCAACAGTGTCTGACCAAAGTCCCCAGGAAACTCACAAGGCAGGCATGATGGAGACGTTAGGCTGTTCTTTGTATCCAGCATCTGGTAATCCTAGGTACAATGCCTTGGAATAAGGAGGACCCATTCTTAGCTAACATTGTAAACATTGATTGATAAACCCATAGTCTGTGAATTTGCCTTACCTTTTTTAAAGCTATATGCTTAGCAACACTGTTAAAAAAGAAAAAGAAATTCCCCTTGTCTGTAGCACTGATGTAAGAATCATTATACTTTTGTGTCTGCACTGATAACTATACTGAGCTAGTAACAGTTTCTAGTCTAGTCTATAGCAGTCTTCCCCAATGTGCCTTCCAGATGTTGTGGACTTCAACCCCCATCATCCCCAGCCAGCATGGTCAACCATCAGGAATCCTGTGAGTTGTAATCCAAAACCTCTGGAGGGCACCAGGTTGGTGAAGCCTGGTCTGCAGTCTTCCACACATTCAGAAATAGGCCTTGTTCATCTCAGTGGCGGCTCCTCACAAATAGTGCTGTATTTTTGCTCATGGGGCAGCTGCAGGAATTTTTCAGGAAGGGGGCAAAGCTGCACAGTGGCGTGAGATTGTAATCCGTGGTCCTAGTGCACCCCACTATCACACACCTGGGCTACTTTGAAAGGCTCGCCTAACCAACCCACCCTCTCTCAGCTACATCTCCGCCTCCTGCAAAATGGGTATAGTAATGATGGACTTTACCTGCATGCATTGACAGGGTATTTTTTTAAATAGATATTTACCAACTAAGGAACAATACCATTTTTTAAAATAACATCCAAGTGAGAAAGATCATGAACTCCTGTCCTTGCTGCTATTTTTCATTTTTGGATAGGCACACTGCTACTTAGTCACAGCTACACTAAAGTTCTGTGATTCTGAATTGTTTTTTATGTGGCAGCAATTCCCATGAGGGGTGTGTGTCTTAAAAATTAACCAGGAAGTTCCGTCTGCAGACAGTGGGCGTGTGTCAGGCATTGCTTTGACTTCATTCATTGGCTAAAAGCACTGAAAGGTGGGAGCAGGCTAGTTTCTCACAAGAGGAATGGGTGGAATAGTGGCTGCACATTTTGCCTCATATTTCAGATTCTATGAGGGCTAGAGCAGCTTTTCCCAGCCTGGCGCCTTCCAGAGGTGTTGGACTAAAATTCCAACTGGCTGGGGGGTGTTGGGGGTTGTAGTCTATCTAGTACCTCTGGAAGGCACCAGGTTGGGGAAGGCTGGGTTAAGGCACGATCCTACACATGTTTAGACATGTTTAGACTGTTTAGACAGAAAAAGGCCTACAATTCCCAGCATGCCCCAGCCAGCATGGCTGGCTGGCGCATGCTGTGTGTTGTAGGCCTTTTTTCTGTCTGAACATGCATAGGATCGTGCCCTTAGATACTTTTTTTTTTTTTTTAAGGAAAGCTGGGAATCTGGAGATTATGATTTCTCTTGGGTGGGAGCAGCTGCCTCCCTTGCCCCTTCCTGTGGACACCCATGTTCCCTGCTTCTAAGCCTACCTAACCTAAATAACTGTAGTACCGTAATTGGATTTCCTAGGGTTTGTGTTTAAACAGACATGTGTAGGGGTGTCAGGGGTGGAGGGAGAATAACAAAAGCCCTTCCAAGCAGTATAATACAAACAGAAGAGTATTAGGAAACAGTAATTCCATGAGCAGAGCAAAAAAAAAAAATTCCCCCCCACATATTGGTTCATGGCTTAAGGATGGTAAACACACACTTGTTCATCACTCAAGTGATGCCTTGCATGTATGTATGGTTAAGCATCCCCTCAAGCACGATGCTTTACAGTTGAGTCTGTGCCTTGCGTGGTCACACATGCATTTTGGCCTGATCTAAATGAAGTGATAGAATCCTGGTAAAGTGATCTGCGCTACTTCAGATAAGCAGGCCCAATGTATACTATTTTCGGATGCTCCTCTACAGTAGAAGCTCCCTGAAAATGGATAACTAGCACAACAGACGAAGGGCTGGGTTGGAACATTTCTCCCTGATGTGCAGGAAATTCTGTATATGGGGGAGCGTTCCAAAGTGATATACCTACAAAGTGATACACCTACAATCCCACCTCCTTCTGCTACATGGGAAGACCCAGCCTTCCCATGCAGAAATCGAGTGATGTGTGAACCAGACGTTGGCTTCTTTCCAGCTCTAGACCTGGGGCCTTCTGCATGTGTTCTGCCACTGAGCTATGGTCCTTCCCATAGTTGATGTAGCCACTGGACCAAGCACTGGTTGTCCATTAGAAGACATAACGCTAGTTCCCCTGCCTCTCAAAGAAGGCAAATGCAATTTTGGGCTGTATTAATAGAATCATAGAATCATAGAAAAGTAGAGTTGGAAGGGGCCTACAAGGCCATCGAGTCCAACCCCCTGCTCAATGCAGGAATCTAGGTCAAAGCATCTCTGACAGATGTCTGTCCAGCTGCACCTTGAATGCCTCCAGAGTGGGAGAGCCCACGACCTCCCTAGGTAGTTGATTCCATTGTCTTATTGCTCTGACAGTCAGGAAATTTTTCCTGATGTTTAGGTGGAATCTAGGTTCCTGTAACTTGAGCCCATTATTCCGTGTCCTGCAAACTGGGATGACCGAGAAGAGATCTTTGCCCTCCTCTGTGTGACATCCCTTCAAATACTGGAAGAGTGCGATCATATCTCCCCTCAGTCTCCTCTTCTGAAGGCTAAACATGCCCAGTTCTTTCAGTCTCTCCTCATAGGGCCTTGTTTCCAGTCCCTTTATCATCCTTGTTGCCCTCCTCTGAAGTATAGCTTCCAAATCGCGGGAAGTGATAATTCCCCTTTACTCTGCACTGGTTAGGCCTCATCTTGAGTACTGCGTCCAGTTCTGGGCACCTCACTTTAAGAAGGACATAGACAAACTGGAGAGGGTTCAGAGGAGGGCAACAAGGATGATAAAGGGACTGGAAACAAGGCCCTATGAGGAGAGACTGAAAGAACTGGGCATGTTTAGCCTTCAGAAGAGGAGACTGAGGGGAGATATGATCGCACTCTTCCAGTATTTGAAGGGATGTCACACAGAGGAGGGCAAGGATCTCTTCTCGGTCATCCCAGTTTGCAGGACACGGAATAATGGGCTCAAGTTACAGGAACCTAGATTCCACCTAAACATCAGGAAAAATTTCCTGACTGTCAGAGCAATAAGACAATGGAATCAACTACCTAGGGAGGTCGTGGGCTCTCCCACTCTGGAGGCATTCAAGGTGCAGCTGGACAGACATCTGTCAGAGATGCTTTGACCTAGATTCCTGCATTGAGCAGGGGGTTGGACTCGATGGCCTTGTAGGCCCCTTCCAACTCTACTTTTCTATGATTCTTCCTGTGATACCAACATGGCCTCTAACCTTTTGTTCTCTGTTTTCCTGGTATAGATAGAAAAAAATCCAGGGGGAGGATATGCTCCTACTTCTCTCGGTCCATTCGCAAGCCTGCAGGCTCTGGTATATGTGAACCAGATAAAAGTGAGATTCTTACTGTGCATAATCGCTACAGCAGGGGTGGGGAACTGTTCTGGCCTCGGGCGTCAGGTTGCCTTCTGGGACACCTTCCAGGCGCTGGATAATGTCAGGGGGAGGGGCTTTGGGAAGGAGGGCCTCCCTCCCAAAGCCCCACCCTCTGATGTCATTGGACTTGCTCTGTGCCTCTCTGTTAGTAAGAAAGGGAATGGCTCTCCCTTGTCAGCACTAGAAAAGGGCAGCCTTTCTGACAATTGGACGGGGCAGAGGAGAGGGGCCTGGGGAATGGGAGAGAAGCTGGCAGGCCAAATGGGGGACCACCCGCCGCAGGCCAGTTCTGGCCTGGAGATTCCCCATCCCTGCCCTACAGCAATGCTTACACCCATTTTCATCAAAATGTACTCCAGATCATTAGAATAACCTGCATAGTCCTTTCTTTGTCTATTGCGAGAACTCAGCAAGTAGAAATCATTGGAATCCTCCTTTCCCCGCATTCAGGGAGAGCCAGTGTGACGTAGTGGCGAGAGTGTTGGACTGGGGCTTGGGAGATCTGGGTTCTAGTCCCTGCTCGGCCATGAAACTCACTGGGTGACTTTGGGCCAGTCACTGACTCTCAGCCTCACCTACCTCACAGGGTTGTTGTGAGGATAAAATGGAGAGGAGGAGGAGGATTATGTAAGCCGCCTTGGGTTCCTTGCAGGAAAAAAGGTGGGGTATAAATATAATAAATAAATAAATCATTTAAAAGTAAGCTGTGCGCTCCAGGCCCATGTAAAGCGAGCTGATTAAATAGAGATACGTCTCAGAGAAAAAAGTGTAGGACTGTCAGATGGTTCTGGAGCAGACAGAAAAAACACTATTAGTTCACAGAGGGAAAGTCTGAGAATCTGTTGCTCTAATGCCTGATGCTCTGATAGGAGAGGAAGTAGCACACTGGAAAGCCTGCCCAACTATATTGGCTTAGATATCCTGGATAGAAAAAGTTACGGTAACTACTCAGGACCCAGAAATTGCTGGTCGTGTATAAAGGAGGAGTATTGCCGTGTAGATGATGTTGCTAATCAGTGGAAGTGCAACAAGCTGATTTCCTAAAGACAAGTATTTAATTGGTTGCAAAGAGAAAAACTGTGCTCCTCTCTGTGCCACAGAAGTCGCCTTTTCCTATATTTGAGACTTGTAGAATTCATGCTGTGGAATGCTCTTTCTCGTGTTTTCCGGAGCTCAAAAGTGAAATGTAATGAGGTGGCTGGATTTACATCTGTTTCTTGACAGCCAATAGAAACAAGTGGGACCTTTGCTATTAGTATATATGAGAGCCATAAAAGAGCTCCTTTCAGAGGCCATCGATTATATAACCAGTGCTGTTTTCCATGGTCTTTAGATGCAATTTTCTTTTTGATTTTTTCTTTTAAAGAATGAGGGTGCAAGGCAATAGGGCTCAAGGAAGCAAACATCTCAGTATAGTGCACTATGTCCTGGATCCTAACGTTTCCTTCTTGGAACAGAACAGAGTTCATGTTCATGGAACTGGGCTTTCCTGCCTCTGCCTTCCCTCTGCAGCTTCCTGTGCCATCTGAAAACCTGCTCCTGAGGGCTGGGTGACCCTTGGGAATGCTGTGGAATATGGAAGAGAGAGTTGGCGGAAAGCACTCCCCAGTTACGTGAGTGATGGAGCAACTTAGGATCCAAGTCTGTGTGTATAATGTCTATTTCTCAAAGCCAAGAAATAAAGTTGTTTCTTATAGCGCTGAGTTCTGTGAAGCTTGTTAGAGCATTGGTTTTCCCACCAGTCATCCATAGAAAGCATTGTTATGCCACAGCCCATTTCCTGCTAGGTTATTTTCCTGCTTGAGCTTGAGGGTGTGCTACATGACCAGTTGCAATTACCTTCCAGTCTTCTGTACTTTAATAAAACACAGCCAGAGCCCTTTCCCCCTAAGCAGGAGAAAATAAGATATTTGGGTGATCACTCAATTTGACAGTTATTTAGACCTTCCATGCTATTTTTTGCTTTTTCTTGGATGATACATACTTCTGGATGTTTAGATCCCCCCCCCCCCCAGGGCTAAATAATGTTTATAATGTGTCAGATTGCCCTGAGTAGGAAAATCTGGAACGTATGCTGCACTGGGCAGATACATAAGCTGCTGCCACTCCACCCCTTCAAGTCCTGCACCAGTTTTGTGTCAGCTTCTGCTGCAGGATGAAAAACTGTCTTCTTTCATCCCTCTAGTAACAGAGTCCTTGGCAGCAGCAAGAGGCAGCAGGTGCTGGCTTCCATAGCTCAATGCAAAGGCTCTGGGACCAACCATATTTGTTCCACCTGGCAGAGCAGGCTGTGCTCTGTTCTCCTAAGCACCTCTGGGCGCACCGGTGGAGGCAACCACACCTCTCCTGCCTCGCTGGGCTCCGCTTCCCAGTACTGCATTTGCAGCTGGTGCTGGTGAGGGCTGAGGGGGCAGTACGGCTGAGCAGCCTTTCCCAACCTGGTGCCCTCCAGATATGTTGGACTACAACTCCCATCATCCTCATTAGACACACTGTGGTCAGATGTCGCTATGACTGCTGGATTTTTTATTTTTACTTTCCGTAGAATGAATTGTCTTCGGTTAAAATAATAATAAAAAAAGCTTTGTCAGAACTGACATTTCCCATAAATTATTACTTTTTCTGACCAGGCAAATCCAAGTTCAGAACTTAAAATTCTGAAATGTAGTGGTATCTTGAATGGGGAAACTGCTTTTCTGAAGTCTGCCAGGTTTTTTTGGCTAAAACATTTTTATATCTGCAATTTAAAACTTCCATATTGAAAGTTTTGATGCAAACATTCTTGGATGTGTATGCTATGTCTTATTTGGAATGAAAAGCAGTTCAAAAAGCAACTTCCCCTGGAATCCTAATCTTATTTCTTTACTAGCTGGAGTCAGAAACTTGTGTGATGACAGCATTTGCATAAATATATGAGTCAAAACGTACATACATATCTTTATCATACAAAGTTCTTACCTCCCTTTCTGTCCAGGGCCTCTTGCTTTCACTTCTTCCCAGCTTGGTTTCATGCCATAGGAGAAAACATATATCCACATAGAAACTGTCAGGATGTGCTCTCTGACATTATGCTTAAGGTGAATACCTGGAAGGTCCTCGAACTGACTGGTTCATCATCAGACCCATTCTGACTGGGAATCCAGACCTCTTTAAGACCTGAACCGTACACTAGTGTGTAAGGCTCATTCTGGTAGGCTTGGAGTGTGTGCAGCCCCCAAGAAGTACTTTTAGCCAGGCACTGGGAAACCTTCCTCCATAGCATCTCACCTGGAGCTCCCCCACTGGCTGACTCCTCCCTGGGTTTCTTAGCTGCAAGTTCGCTGGGTCACCCGCTGCGAATCCTTTTCTTGGTGGATCAGCACTCTCTCACCAGTGCTGCTCTCCTGTGTCTGTCCAAGCTGTTAGAGCCACCCAAGGGGGAGAGGGCTCCCTGGCGGGCTTTGAGCAGGCTGCTGGTATGGGCTGGGCTGGAGAGGCCAACAGCTCCATGAACACCCATTCCTCTTGGGTGGTATCAACTGCACACATGGGAAAACCTTGTTGAGCAGGTCTCGCAGCACAACGAACACCCAGCAATTTCCCCTGTGCGAAGGTGGCAGCAATCCTGCCACAAACAACCCCAACTGGTGGTCCCTGGCTTGTCATGCTTGGTTGTTGGGGGAGGGGGGTATCTCTTTGTTTTTCAGGCGTGGCCTTCCCTTGTTTCTTCAGTCCCTGTCCTTGGGAGCTCGTCTTCCGGAGGTCTTGCTCCAACGAAATTGGCAATGGCAATGCCGAAGCCAGATCCGAGCCACCTCCTTACAGTGTCAGAGTGGACCAGAAGGAACAAATTCCCTCTTGGATCTGCCATGGCAGCCCCAATGATGCTGCTGGTTGGCTCTTAGCAGTGGGCCAGGACTAGCATGCAACTGGGCAGCAAATCAGCCACTGGCTTCAAGCTGGAGTGTTTCTGATTTGCTCCCTCTCCTGCCTCCTGTGTGCCAGAGACAAAAGGGGTGTGTGTGGGTTGGGAAGGGAGCTTGGTAAGCAGGGACTTTGGGCTGCTTCTAGCATTTACAGTGCTTTTGACTGTGCATTTACAATGCGTGGTCAGTACCATGTTTTTTCATCGCATCCCCAGCATAGCTCAAAAGTAAAGGGGGTCCCTCATACATTTCCTTTCTTAGATAGCAGCTTCACAACAACTGGTGGACAAAACTGTCATTTTGTTTGTTTTAACACAGTGCAACTCTTCCAAATAGTTCTTCCTTAACTAGCAAGTCAGCCTTTTAACAATACGAATAAATTCAATTATTAATACTAAAGACACTACACAACTTGCTTAGGGATAGCTATAACAGTGGAATGAGTGACAGTCAAACCGGTGTAATTTGCTTTATTTCCTAGGTCAAAAATAAAATTAACATCTTGACAGTGCTTATTACACTTTGATGGCCATGTCACCTAAATAAGTAACGTTAATACGGATGTATATGTAACTCAGTATCTGAAGGGTGAAGGCTGATTAAACAGCTAGTATATCAAAAAGCGAGCGATTTCCATCTTTTGCATTCTTCCTTCAGATAATTTCCTAATTTGATTTTGTGCCATGGTGACTTTATGTCCCTGTAAACTCATAACCTCTCTGAACCTTTAAACACTGCGATGTCAGGTCATAAAGATGATCTGAAATTAAGCCCTTAATCTGCTTAAGTATTAGTTTCTACTCTTGGATAAATCTACTTTGCTCTAGATTGTTTTTGAACTGTTCCTCAGGAGATTTAACACCCTGGGCTGGTGCTGAATCTAATTTCAGCTAGTATCTTTGGGGATGATACATTTAACTTAATTTATTTAGCACTGCTTAACAGAGTTCTGTTGCTCAGTTTAAAGCTCTCTGGGACTTGCCTGTACCGTGAATTTACTGTGTATATTATTATGTAAAGGGTTGGGTGTTGGGCAGGTTCAGATTCAAGAGGAAAGTGTTCTCGCTCAAAAAATGAACATGTTAAATTTTGCAAGGCATTTCTGTCATACATCGTGAGGAAACTTGTTTGTTATAGCAAATCTCCCTAAGAAGCCCCAAAGCAAAGTTTGAGGCTTCCTGTGGGTAACTAAACCAAAACAAAGATGGATGACTCAAACGGCAGCAGCACTCCTTCTCACCGTAGGCCTGTGGTGACTTAAGCATATTAAATGTGAGCATGCAGGAAAAGAAGACTTCAGGGACCCCCAAAGCCCAGCGCAATCAATCAATTACTGCAAGGGGGAGGATACAATTTGCACAGCTTGCCTCCATTGGTCTGACTATAAAGGCACGAGTTAATTAGCATTTCAGCAAAGCTACAGGACTAGCAGTTTCCAGCCATTTTGAAGCTGGTGGGGGGAGAGGAGATAGTTCCCCCACCCACCCACCCCATGGGAGAAAATTGAGAGGAAACTGAAATACCTGCACTACCTACTTTCTTATCAAACCTAAACTTTGTCTACTACTTCAAGAACAGTAAAGGAATGATGTGTAACTTAACACATAAAAGTATACTGTTTGGTATATGACTTTAAAAGTACAATGCCTCAGCTTGATTTAAACTAAATAAAATTGAAAACAATTTTTGGAAGGAAAAAATGAGAGGGGATGCTGAATGTTCCGGGCGTTTTGGGGGAGGGGGTGGCTTCATGTTTTTAAGCAAAGCAGACATAAAAACTGGGCTTGAGAGGGGTCAGGGAAGTGTCCATTCTTTTTCTGGCAACTGCCTATGACTCTTGAGAGCCATGGTACTGGTAGTGGTTATGATATATTTTAGCACTGGGTTCAGACAAGTCTGCAGAACAGCTAGAGGAGAAGGAAGAAAGGAATGTGAGAAAGGTTTCACTGCAGGGTAGTGGGGAAGGACGTGAAGATGGGGACAGAGCACAGTGGGTCCCTGGAGCACATCAACTTCTCCCCTATGTCCAAACCAAGTTGAGTGCTTCTGTGGAGTCATTGGGTGCTGGAGCAGACAACCCCTTCCCCTGATTCTGGGGCCTGGACTTAGCTTGGGATCCTTCTGACAGTCCTCCTGTATCAAGTCATCTATGGTTTTTAAGAGGTTTCAGACAGTGTGCTGTTGAGGCAAGTTCAGTGGAAGGGTTTGTAACCTGCATCGGTGAGATCTCAGGTTTGATCTCTGGCCCCTCCAACCAGGGGTTCTCAAGTAGGAAGGCTGAAAGATTGTGGAGGGCTGGATTCTAGACATGCTGCTAGCCATGGTTGCTAGATGGACCTTTGATCTGACTTGGTACCAAGGCAACACCTTGTATCGCTTTAATCACATTTAGCCAGTCAATCAGAGCTGGACAAAAGCTCTCAAGTCACGGCAAGTAGAAAGCAAACAATCGTATCACTGCCTTGAATCTCATTACAGTAATACCTTGGATTGCAAGTAACTTGGTCTGAGAGCATTTTGCAAGACAAGCAAAAAAATTTAATTTTTTTTTTTGGCTTGATAAATGAGCAAGGTCTTGCAAGACAAGTGTAGGGATGTAACCGCTCGCCTCGAGTGGGCGTATTGGGCCGAAATCGGCCCCGCTCACGCCCGCCAGAGACTTGCTTTGATATAAGAGTGTTTTGAATTACAAGCACGTTTCCGGAACGAATTGTGCTTGCAATCCAAGGTATTACTGTATACTACTGCCCGTGCTTGTCACTTTATGCTATTTTTCATGCCCTTTTTAGCATAATGTAATGCATGTCTCATTCTTGTTGCTAATGAATGAGGCCTATAAGGGCAGTACAAGAGTCTTGAAATTGGAATTAATATTTGTCCCCCTTTTGCCTTGTCTGGAAGTTCATCATTGTGTTCAAATTAGCAGCATTTGTGACTGCTGCTTTTTGTTAGCAGCTCATTTATATGCTCTTGTAACTACCTTCCTGGGTTTTCTCTCTCTGACACCTGCAAAACCCTGGGTTGTTATGAATGAAGGGGGAGTCAGAAAGCATGCTGGCTCCCACTGGGGCTAAACTATCCAGGGATGCTCCATCTCTGGATTGTTTAGCATGACGTCTGAACCGAGAATTCTGGGTTCTTTCTCCCCCATTAGCCCAGAATACCCAGTTCAGTCATCATGCTAAACAACCCAGGGACGGAGCACCCCCGGGTTGTTTAGCTCCTCCTGCATTCAGCGGGAGCAAATTGGGTGGCCCAGCATGCTTGCTCGCTCTTGCTTTGTTCCCAACAATTCGAGTTGTCGTGACATCCAAACTGGGCCTTAGTATGGCCCTCTTTCATGCGCTCGCGTGTGTGTGTGTGCGTGCGTGTGTGTGCGCACTTACACACACGCACGCTCTGCTGTTCAATGGAAAATTATGGGCAGAACCCAAGAGGGTGCTTACACCCCCGCAGATTCTTTTCTGTCCCGCCAATTCCCTTTCGCAAACGATGGGTGGGTCCCACCGATTGCATTGCGCAAGCTGGGCCCACCGCTTAAGCAAGGGAGATTTAGCGCTTCCTAGGGGAAGCCCTGAACAGAATGGAAACGCTTGTTTCTGGAAGGAGCCAGGTCGGTGGAGCTCCCTTATAGGAGCTCTGCCAACATGCCTCCTTCCAGAAACCAGTGTTGTCTGCATGTTTTGGGTTGCCCCGGAAGTGCTGAATTACCATTGCACACGCGGTGGGCGCCACTTGTGCAACGCAGTCGGTGGGACGGAAGAGAATCGGCAGAGGGGGACGGGCGATAAGCGCCCTGTTGGATTCTGCCCATCATAACAACAGCATATCCTCTACTCCGAAGAGCAGCATGAGATGTATATACAGCTGAAGCTTGTGATGTCTTTTAATTTTAGCAGTATCAGAACCAGCTATTTCAACAAGCAGAAGATGTAGATGGAAAAACAGAAATTATCATTAAGGTAAGCAAAAGGATCTGATATATAATGAACTAGCTGTTGCCCGCGGCTTCGCTCGCATGGATTTTAGGATTTGGTACAATTGTCCACCCGCTGTCAACTTGCACAAACCACCATAAGTATGGGGTTGGGACATGTTGTCAAAGTATGCATCGGCACTCATACCGATGTTCACGTACCTCCCTACCTAGATTTTGACTGCCATACATAATGAAAGATAGTGCCTGGAATACGCACACTCCATCGCCTACAATTGGTACGACTGTGTGTGGTATCATTGCACCATTTACATTTAAATTTTCATTTCAATTTTCATTTTGATTTTTTTTTAATGAAGAAGAAGAAAACAAAACAAAAAAAATAAAAAAACAGGCCTGCGAGAGCTGTATGGAAAAGATACAGTGTCTCTGACTGAAAGTGTAATGTTTAGGCTGGGTGCTGGCAGCAGAAATCTTTTCTGACAGAAATATCTGATCTTAAAGAAAAATCAGGTTAATCCTGAGAGTCTACAGGTGATGAAGAGTGACCGTGCCAAGTTTGGGGTAGATCCGTCAAAACGTGATGGAGCCTATGCGACAACGCCCCACACACAACAGTCATTCAGTCAGTTAGTCATTTAAAGTTTCCCTCCCTTTTCACCCCCTTAGAGAACATTCTAAATGGCCTAGGGGAGATTTGCATACCCACTCCTATTGGCCCCTGCAGGAATTCATACGAACATTCTAAGTGTTGTATGGGCTATTTGCATAACTGCTCCTATTGGCTCCTGCAGCAATTATGAGGTGAGGCCGATTTGCATAACTGCTGCCCTGTTGTTTTTCCCATAGGAGATATGAAAGTGGGGCGATTTTGCCCCCTTTTTTCACCTCCTTAGGGACAGAATTTCCAAAAATCCTTCCTTAGTGGGTGTCTATGTCATAAAAGCAATGTCCCTTCAAAATTTCACGTTCCTAGATTAAACGGTTTGAGCTGGGCGTTGATGAGTCAGTCAGTCAGGACTTCTTCTTTTATATATATAGATATCAAACAGCTATTCAGCAACTCTTGTGTTTCAGTAATGAAACAATGTTGTCATTCTCTCATTGGTATGTGAAGTTTGAGTGCTTTTTGATCCAGTTTGCTCCCTGGTAGTACAGTGACAAAATACACCCTGAGTTTTACTTTGATGTCATCCACTTATTATTTTTGTGTGTGGCCTTTGGCACATTCTCTAATCTGGTTTTAATACTGTGGTGCTTTGCTGCCAAGGCCATTTGGATTGCCGGCTAATGGCCACGTGGTCCAGCAAGTTAGTAGTACCGCAAGCACAACTGGAGTTTCTCCACTGTGAGCTCTGAGATGGCTGCTGTTAACAGGCAGTGGATCCCAGCTCCACACATGGTTGTCTGCTGTGCCGCCATTTTCAGAGTATCCTTCACTGGAAGTTCAAAATAGCAACCCTTCCTGCTGGCCATGTAATACATGCTGGATAAGAAAGGTCTTGTTTTTGCAGTTGCATGAAGGGAGGACGTATGTATATGTTTTGACAGCATCAGCCTAGATTCTTTAGCTGAGCAGCACATCCTGTTCTAACCTCTTATGGAGTGCCATCAGACTACTCCTTTGCCTCATCAGACTCTTCCAGCACTTGGAGGGTTGTCACACAGAGGAGGGCCAGGATTTCTTCTCCATCATCCCAGATTGCAGGACACAGAATAATGGGCTCAAGTTACAGGAAGCCAGATTCCACCTAAACATCAGGAAAAACTGTCCTGTTAGAGCAATAAGTCAATGGAACCAGCTACCTAGGGAGGTGGTGGGCTCTCCCACTCTGGAGGCATTCAAGGTGCATCTGGACAGCCATCTGTCAGGGATGCTTTGACTTGGATTCCTGCACTGAGCAGGGGGTTGGACTCGATGGCCTTGTAGGCCCTTTCCAACTCTACTTTTCTATGATTCTCTGACTACTACTTTGCTACTGGGATGGTGACAGTGGCAGGTTGGGAGTTCTTCATATACAGCACTTTCAGCGCTCTGATTAGAGAAGATCCCGATTGTTTCATTCAATGCTGTTGCAGATCCCACCCAGACTCGGTCACAGATTTCCTGCTGTCATGTGTACTTTGGCCCTCAGTTGCACTAGTCCCAAATGCCCTTCCTTGTATATCAAGCCTTGGCATTCACTGCATGAGCTGCAGTGTCAGATTATCAATGGGTTGCGTACCTAAGCTGTTGCTGCCTGAACACTGTACCCCACTAAAACAAGGAATAGAATTCTGTGGCAACTGTTATATTACCGAGGTTTGCAAATAATTTACAGGCAGATGGTGCAAACAAATTATGTGTTAATCAGAGTGTGAATCAGTTGGGCCTGAAAGGCAGCAGATCCATCTGCACTAAATATGGGCCTATGCTAATATGCCTCTCACAGCATGGTAATTTATTCGCAGCCAAGAATCCCTTCCTGTGCCGGCCTTATACATCTGCACCAGGTTGCTAATCACACCTAGGTAACTGCAAGAGCGACAGGCAGATTGAGTTGTCCTTTTTTGCTCAAACTTTGAATGAGCCATCCAAGCACAGAGCTTTTTCACTTTAATGGAATTTTATGAACAGAAGGACCAAATGACAGCTCTCCAAAATACCACTTTTTCTGTTGAAATAACAGGGCTGCCTGAATCTAAAGCAGTGGTTCCCAACCTTGGGTCCCCAGATGTTGCTGGCCTACAGCTCCCAGCATCCCTTGCCATTAGCCATGCTGGCTGGGTATGCTGGGAGCTGTAGGCCAGCAACATCTGGGGACCCAAGGTTGGGAACCACTGATCTAAAGGATTGATTTTCATTCATGTGAGCAAAAAAGTGCAGTTAGGCTCAGTTTGGCATCAGTTGTTCATGCTAATGGCATTCCACCTCACCTCTTATAGCAGGGGTGGGCAACTTGTAGGCCTCCAGATGTTTTGGCCTCCAGCTCCCATCAGGCCACCCATCTTATAGGAGTAAAAAGTCATGGTCCTTCCCAAGTGACTGGCAAAAGAACAACGCTCTAGTGCAAAGCCTTCTGCTTAAAACAGTCATGCTGCATAGTGTTCTTATTCTTGAAGGATCTTCTCCCAGTTTCAGTGTCCTAGGCTCATCTTTATTGTGATGATCAAGTGCTCTTAGTTATTCACATTCATAGTTTAGGACCATGTTAATTCTGTTCTCATGAGATAATAAAGAAATGGGTGAGGATGAGGTCAATTTCTCCAGCACTTTGGAAACATGCATTGTGAACTTGCAGCCCGTCTGTGTATCTCACTTGCATGAAATTAACTTACCGTAATTTGCATAGGGTTTTTTTCATGACTCCAGCGGTTGCCAAGTTACAATTGATGGGCAAGTTATGCTTTTTTAAAATATAATATTATCTTCCTAGCACTGGTAACTCTAAATGTGTGTATGTGGGGGAGTGGGGGCGGGGAACGACTTAATTTATTTGATGGGCTTAGAAATCGTGAGAACTGAAAAATGATCAGTTGGGGCTTCTTGCTTGCTGCTCGATTCTTCCTTTTCGCAAATTTCCATACCTGCAAGCTTTTCTGCAGTCATCATATTTAGAAACTGCATGAAAGCCATGATCCTCAGGAGTCTTAACGAGCCGATGGGTCATCATGTTCCATAGATCAGTTTCAGGCTGCAATCTGAAACACACTTACTAAGGAATGAGCCCCATTGGAAACAGTGGGACTTACTTCTGAGTAAACATGAATAGGATTGTGTATCAGAATGTGAATGTAGTGTGAGTTGGCTCTTTAAACTGGAATTTAGTTCTCTTTTTAACGTCTTGATGAATATGTGATCTGACCTTGTTTTGAACTGTGTGTGTCTTCAGAGAAGTTTGAGAGGTAGCACTACTGTTTACAGAGACTAGTTTTTAAACAGGTGCTGGGTTGTAGAAATCCACCATGCCTCTGTAGTTTAAATATTTGAATCTCTTTTGGCTACAGAAGGCCTTCTTGATGATAAAGTTAGAAGTATCCCCTCCATGTTTGCTGCCGTAACCTTGGAAGGTGTTTGGTACTTCCAAAAGACTTTGGGGGAGGGTAGACTTCTGTGGAGCTGGGGTGCCTGCTTACTACTTTACGGTGCTCGGTTGCTGTATGGAGGAGTTGATTTTTACAAAGCATTCCCTATGCAGGATTCCAGCAGTTGTGCATTGCCTCTCTTCTTCATCCTGTCTGCTATTAAGGCTTTGCAAAAAAGAATGTTCTTTTACTCCTCACTGAGTTATCCTCTTTGTCTACATTGTGACAGCAATCCTGCGTAAACTGTGGTCGTGAGGCGATGAACGAGTGCACTGGCTGCCATAAAGTCAATTACTGCTCAACTTTCTGTCAACGGAAGGTAATCCATTCCTTATGCACCTGAGATACAGGGGCTCAGAGATAGCCCACATAGCTGGAGAAACAAGCATCCATTCATGATTTGCTCCTTTTGATAAATCACCATTCATTTCTACTGAGGCTTGAGCAGAAGGGCTGCTTTGTAGGTTCCTTTCTGACAATCCCACCTTAAATGCATGTCCTCTGAAGGAGCATCTGCTCCCATGTGTACACAAAGATCATCTACTGAGTCGCATCTCCAGGTTCTCCAATCTGTTGAGGGTAGGTGGGTTGTGTGCGACTCTTGTGGTGGCCCATCCTTTGTGGAATGCTCACCCTAGTGTTATTCCCCTGGCTTTTGTCCTTTTGGCGCCAAGTAAAAATATTTTTCTTTACTCAGGTGCAGTCCTATGCAAGTTTAGACAGTAAAAAGGTGCAGTCCTATGCAAGTTTAGACAGGAAAAAGGCCTACAACTCCCAGCGTAGCTGGCTGGGGCATGCTGGGAGTTGTAGGCCTTTTTTCTGTCTAAACTTGCATAGGATCGTGCCCTAAATTCCATTATTTTAACTAGGTAATATTGTGTTTTGCTGCTGTTTTACATTTTTCTCATGGTTTGATTGAATTTTAATCTTCCACCATGAAGTTTTTGGTTTTAGTTGGGTTTTTTAAAAATGTTATTTGGGTTTTTAATTTTTGTGTGAACTGTCTTGGACAGGTTTGGAGAGAGACAGGGTATAAATAGGATTTTAGTTCCCTTTCCCTAAGGAGGTTTGGGACTGTGGTGCAAGTACTGGGGGAATCTCAAAGCAAAATGCCACTCCATAGAAGTCGTGTTCTGCAGCCCTTCTCTCATGCTGCCACACTTTGCCTTCACTCAATAATTGCTTTCATTTGACAATCTGTCATTTTGCTCCTCATTTTCAGGATTGGAAAGACCACCAGCATATGTGCGGCCAGTCAGCCTCAGTTACTGTTCAGGCAGAAGAGGTTCATGTTACAGATGATGTGATAGAGAAAGTTGTTGTCTGAAAAGCCCTACCTCTTCAATTGACATTGATATGTGTATGTGTAGTAGACTGGCTGGACCAGTCATCCTGCTGTGAAGTTATATTCATAAAAAGAAAATGAACTCATCCAGAAGATCAAGTTGTGCTGTTATTAGCACGTTGCTGGTCAACAGAAGAAGCTTCTCTAAAAATGCAGAAATTGAAAATATATGGACATGAGAACATCAAGGGGCTCCACATGTTTTAAGCGAACTCGGGAACTTACATAATCCTTACAGGGCTCTCTACGAAACCTTTGCAAAGCTGATGGGTGGTTTAAATTGCTGTATCCCACAGCTCTGATGAATGATGGTGGTTCTTTGAGGTGACTTATGAAAGTTCCTAGAAGTGGTTTATGAGACCTGCATTCTTTTAAGGTTCCTACAAAGTCATTTCAATAAAAATTGTGTCTCTTGTTCTCTCCCATACTGACCTACCTCTCATGAAAGAAAGAAAGAAAGAAAGAAAGAAAGAAAGAAAGAAAGAGCCCAGCGCTTCATTGGACTTAGTTCACCGACTTCTTTTAAACATTGCCTAGATTATATCTGGACTTCGATTCCATTGCTGATTTTAGTTTTGTTGTTGTATTGTTTGAGGGTTCCCCCCCACCCCTTTGCAGGACAAAGTTCTCTAATATATTGGAAATTCTGTATGGTTTGTGTCATGTGTGTCTGTTGAGCAAAGTACGATGCAGTCATGAAACGTCTTGTATCATTCACTCTGAGTGCAATACAAACCTGGAGCTTTTGGGTATAAGCAATGGTTACTTTCCAGTATGATCAAAACTTGAAGATTACAGCAGAGCTTGACCTAGAGTTAATTCACCCATGTGTACACACACGCCCAGAAACTGAGAGTGTACAGTGTGATGTTTACCCTCTTGCCCATCCTATTTGGCAGGCAATAGGTCTCCCTGAGGGAGTGACAATTTAGTGCTGAACCAAGTATCCTCACTCACTCCTGGCCCAACTGGGCAAAAAAAACTCTTTCCTGCTACCACTTTTGTCCCCTCACTGGCATTTTGCTACTGCTCAGGTGGTTTTTACAAAAAGCAGTAGTAGGAGAGACAAGCTGCTAAGGGTCTCCTGCCTTCCCGGTTTAGTGGCAGGACCGGCCCTAGATCATGTTGGATGCTCAACAGCACAAATTATACTGGTTTGTCAATCACATACTACCAAGGACAGTTTATTGAGCTCTTGGCGAATAGCATATTAAAGGCCCAGGGCCTCAGCTTTCTCTTGTATGGTGATCACTTGCTTGCTATGTGGCTTATGGTAAAGGGCCTGCAGGTCACAGTCCATTATATAAGAGTCACATGTGAATATATTATGGCCTTTGGTCAGTAACTTGAACAAAGCCAGTGTGGTGTGGCTGTTACTTCTGATAGCTTTGACTTTCACACTTCTGAGCTTGGCTTCCACATCATTCTCTAAATCAGGGGTGGGCAACATGCAGCCTGCCAAGGCTGTTTGGACAGCCCCCTGGTTGTTGTTGCTGCTGCTGCTGTGCCACCAAAAATCATGCTGCAGCAATTTTGCTGGAAAACAAGGCACACGGGGGAAGTGCACCTTGTTTCTCAGCAGAGTTGCTGTTTTCTGCAGAGAAACCAGGTACAGCAGGGATCACAGCACTTTGGTAAGCTGTGGGGAGCCCAATTCTGCTGGGAAAGAAGGTGTGTGTTCCCTTTATGCCTTGCTGCCCAGCAGAATTGCTGGGGTTCCTGCACTGCAGCGACTTCCGCCGGCAGTGGGATTCTGCCCTTGGAGGGTTCTAGTGGGCCATTGTGGCCTCCCAACCCTGTGAAGTTGCCCACCCCTGCTCTAAATAAAAAGATAAAATATTATCTCAGATATTCCTGCTGGAGCTTAGGACAAATCAGTAATCAAATCAGTGAAAAATACACTTTTCAAAGAGTTTACAGCTGTGACTTTGTGCAACCAAAAATAAGAGAAAGTGTAACTGTATTTCCTCAGCATCACACTTGAGAAGAGAGGCCTTACATTCTAGCAAGAAGATTAGTTTGAAAATAGCACCTTCTGAGTGTTAAAATGGCAGAATATGAAATGAGCATTGGTTTTAGGCCATGTTCATTCCTATAAGAAGGGAGGAAACTTTGGTGGAGGGTGGTGATGCAAGTACAATAAAGTACTGTTAATTTTGGTTGAACAGGCTCCTTTTTCTGACTTCTGGCCTGGTCTGGGAGCCTTATTTTTTCCACAAATTTGTATTCCACTTTTTTTTTTAGATCAATAAACTCAAAGCAGCAGCACAACCAGAATCTCCTTCCAATTGGTGCATGCTGAAGCTTGCTCCAGTGTAACATCGAAAAACATTGCAGGGACATTCATGGGAGTTTTGTGAATGCAGTGCACTCTAAATACCGCATTTTTCGCTCCATATGACGCACCTGACCATAAGATGCACCTAGATTTTAAAAGAAGAAAATTTAAAAAAATATTCTCCTTTCCCCCCGCCCCGGCGACGCGCCAGCCTCTTCCCGGCTCCCCACGCCTACCCTGCCGCCCGCGCTGGGTCCCGCCTGCATGCATAGTCATTTCTGCACTGCCCAGTATAAGGCAGACCTGAGCTGATGCATTCAAGGCATGGAGCCTCCCGGCTGCAAAGGACCAGCAGCAAACCTTTTGAGGCTTTGAAAGAGGCAATCCGGGCCACACGCAATGCCTTGGCAGCAGCAAAGAGGAGGGGAAAAGAGGTGAGCAGAGGATAGGCAATCGGCTCGTGCGGGCCTACCTGGTCCTGGTGGTGGCACGGCGCAGAGAGCCCCCCTCGCCGCCCGCACTGGTCCCGTCGCGTCACTTCCGCCGTGGCGGAAGTGACGGGACCCTGCTCCGGCGCGTTGGACTGCTCCGCGCAGGAGCCCTCCTCTCTTCCACCGGCAGGCGGGGCAGGGCTGATGGGCTCCGGAGGTCGCCGTGCGGAGCAGAGCTGGCCCTGCGCCCGCCTGCTTGTGTCCCTGCTGCTGGGCGGGGGCGGGGGGCGCCGCCGCCGCCACGGCGGCAAAGCGGCAAAGAACCAACTGAGCTGCTGCCGAATCAGCAGTTCAGCGGGGAATCAGCTGTTCAGCGGCCACCTAGGGGGGAATCAGCTGAGAGGCGGGGGCTTGCCCTGCTCCGCCCAGGAGCCCTCCGCTGTTCTGCCGGACCGGTTGGAGGCGCGCAGAGGGAGGTATGTTAAAAAAAAATTTTTAATTTTTTTTTACAATATTCGCTCCATAAGACGGACAGACATTTCCCCCTATGGGGGGGGGGAGTGCGTCTTATGGAGCGAAAAATACAGTACAGACTTTCCCTTGCACTGCGGTGTAATTTACTAAGAAAGGGGTGCTTAGGGAAGGATGTTGATTATTTTAAATGACTCTTGCCAACTTTCAGGCCTCTGTAGCGAAACATCAACAACTCATCAGTAATGAAACAGCTTATGAGAACATCTTAAATCACAGTCAAGCCGTGCATTTTTAAAAGCCTATATCTGCAGTAAGAAACAGTGGTTGCTGCTCCTGCAGGTTAAGCAGGGGGTGAGTGGCCAACAATTTTTTTTCCTTTATAGGAAGTGTGGATTAGGAGGAACTCACTATTTTGGCCTTTATGTTGACAGTAATTAAGGCTCCTCTGTCTATACTTTGTAGCCTCTGCCTTACAAACGCAGGATGTGGGGCACGGACACATTTGTGTATAATGGATGCACATCCAGCACTGGAGAAAGACACCACCGTAGACATGCCTGGGAAGTAAATAAGGCTGAATCGTAACAATTGCTTCAGTATCACCTTTTTCATTTTGTATGAATCCCTCCTTGGGGAGAAATGGGGCCATAACACTACCTCAAGTTTCCATATCAGCAGGTCCAATAAAAGCTTGCTTGGTCTTGTGTCCAGTGTCATCCCTTGAAGATACCCTGTGTCATGCTGGGTGGTGGAAGAACCCCAGTAGTAGAAGTGAGTGGGCAGCACACATCATACAAAGTCCTCCTGGATCAGACCAATGGCTTATCTAGTCCTGCACCCTGTTTGCACAGTGGCCAACCAGTTGCCGATGGGAAGCCCACAAGCAGGACATGCATACTGCTTCTGATACTGTAAGTAGCATATAGCCATCATGACTAGTAGCCATCGATAGCCTCATTTTATCCCCTTTTAAAGTAATCAAAATCAGTGGCTATTGCTACATCTTGTGATCATGAATTCCATAGTTTAACTATGTGCTGTGTGAAGAAGTACTTTTTGTCTGTCCTTGGACCTCCTATCGTTCAGCTTCATGGGATGGCCCCGGGTTCTAGGAGTATTCTTTGATTTCTATCCTGCCCTTCTTCACAGGGCGGCTAACAACATATATAAAACACAGCATACCACACAAACAACATTAAAACCATGACTCTAAAATCACAAATATATAATAAAATACAATAAAACCATCAACACAGTCAATCGATGAAAAACAAATTAGAGCACTTGTCTATACCCCAAAAGCCTGCACAAATAAATAGGTCTTTGGCGCCTAAATGACAACCGTGCGAGGGACAGCTGAATCTCTACCGGAAGGGGATTCCATGGCCATTCCAGAAGAGAGGGAGAAAAATGTCTCCCTACTTTCTCCGCACCATGCACAAATTTGTATGCCTCTTCTCGGCTGTATGAGAGAAAGCGACAGGAAGCGGGAACTGCTCTTAGTTCCTATTAGCTAGGGCCATTTCCAGATCTTTGCCTGAGGCTGATTTGTCAACCTATGCAGTTGGGCAAATGGGACAGAGATCTGAAAAAGCTCTCAGCAAATGTAACCACCTTGTGGTGGATCCTGAGCAAGAGACCAGCACCAAACCAGGATTGCCTGGGTTGTGATGTCATGGTGAGCACAGCTGTCTGTCTGGGCTTCTGTCTGCATATGAGCTTGACACAAAAATAACTTTGCCGGTCATTTGCTTGTTGTCTTCTTCCCCACCCCTCTGAACTCATCTAGTCTGAGGACAACACATACATGTTGCAAAGCAAACCTTAGCTCTAATATTTGGCACTGTTGGGAGAAAAATGCTCCCCCCCCCTTTTTTTCCTTTAGCATCTAGTGCTAAGCGACTGTGTGGTCATTTATCACTAAGCCAAAAACAACGAAGGCTGCAGTTGATAATTAGTAATCAATAAACAAGAGTGCCACAATGCACACAACTGCACAGAATTAAAGTATATATTCTTGAAAATATTTCACTATTGCCACTCAGAAAGAAATGTCATACACATTGTGTGGCGGACCGAACCTGGTCCATTACACAGGTTCGGCACCTTAAGAGTTAACCAGCACCGAAGTCGTGCCCTGTACGCAAGTGAAATTGACAAGGAATCCCCTTAGAAACACAGGGAAGCCACAAGCTAGTCAGTTACAAAAGAGTTTAATGGAGCAGAACTAATAGACTACAGGAATTTCACAGTATAAACAGAACAGTCAATTCAGATCGGAAACGGAAGTATTCAATTTGCTTTCTAGGAGGCTTTGCTCGAATGCAGAATATTACCTGACACCAGAGACTCTGACTCTAGGTTCTAACGTAGCGGTTTGCTCTGCCGATCGCCAGGGCGTCCCACCCGGGGTTGGAAGTTGCTTGGTCCTAGCCGGAGCTAGCGACCTGACCTGTGCAAGCCTGCACCGTGTTCCCAACAACTAGTTGCCCTTTGGCACGTATCTTTTCTACCTTCCCTCGCCCCCTCCCCGCCCTTAATGGTCAGGTGGGCTGGTTCCGCCACGCGGGATGGTGGCGCCTTTCTGGTGCTGGCTTCTCCTGGGTACTTTGGGGTACTTTGCAGCTCTTTGAGACTGCGCCCCTCCCCACCTCCGGAATGTTATGCACTTCCTTGAGGGAAATGTAAATGTGTCCTATTGAAGGTATGCAGATGTGGCAGATGCGATTTGTGTGTAACTGGTCTGCCCAGAATTGTGTCTCCTGTGCCCCGGGTGGGGATTATGCAGACAGAGGGGTGACAGCAGAAAAAGGGGAAAACATGTCAGGGTTCACTATGTCAGGGTTCAGCAGTGTGCTCAGGCTTTCTTCACACATTGACATACCGAAACAAAGATTAAACAGACATTTAAAGTGTAATCAAATACTGACAATAAAGAAACATGTAGCAACCAATATATAAGGTGTTGAGTAGTAGGTAACAAATTATAATGAAAACACCAGAATACCACGAGCAGATACCAGAGTATATAATATAAAAAATAACAGAGCCAATTAACAAAATGTAGTCAATAATAAACAAAGTACAAACAAGTACTGAATGGTAAAGAAAAGAAAATGGCCAATTACAAACAGAGTGTAATGTAATACAGCTTGCTATAATAGCAGTAACAAAGTACCACAGTGTGGGACAGAAAAAGCACAACAGAATCTCATAAATAACAAGTAACAGAAGTCGAGGCAAAGCTAACAATAAAGAAAACAATAACAAACAGTGTAGGCAGGTATGTAGCAGTAGGAAAAACTACTATAAACAGACTGAGTATACAGGAATCTGGACTGTAAAGCCTGTTTCGTCAATCGTGACTTCATCAGAACAAATCTTCTTAAAGTCGCTGCTTACAGGCAATTACCGTGGGGGTAAAGAATAGTATTTATATGTGACTTGATTTATATGTGACTTGATTTATATGTGACTTGTGACTTTTATTTTTATTACTGTTATACACAGTGCCATCAATATGTATATGGTGCTTTACAGCACTAGCAGAGGTCTCTGCCCCCAAGGAGCTTTCAATTAGCACTGTGCCAAATGTTTCTGAGGTTTGAATTGGCCTTTGAGGGGTCCCAAAAGCCCCTTAAAAACTCTCCACACATCAACATTCCAAGACGTATTGCCTCTGCCAAAAGACAGAGAATCAGCCCACAGCCATTCCATCACCAGAAGTCCCATGCCATGTTTAATACTTCACTCTGTGATCCCCAACCAATCACGGCCTTCATTCTGAAGGGGGGGGGCATTCCCTGCCTTCCCATGTGGCAGTTTCATTGCCTGCCAGTACTGTGCCACAAGACTTTTATTTATTATGTATTTTATTATATTTATTTATATCCCTCCTTTATTCCTCCAAGCAGGACCGGTGCAGGGCAGTTTGGCGCCCTAGGCGATATTATATTTAGGCCCCCCCCTCTCGTGCCGTGGGGGGGGGCCTCTGGAGCAAAGCAACCCTGCTCTACAAACCCCCCCCCGCAGCCGGGCAGCCGCCGGACCCCCGCCACCCCCGCCACCTACCTTCCCCCCGCCCTGGCCACCGCCTCCAAGGAGGAAGTGACGTGACGGGCCCCCCGCGCTCTGTTTTTGGCCAGGGAAACCAGGGCAACAGGGCTGTTTAAGCCCTGTTGCCCTGTTGCAGAAAAATCACCCTTCTGCAGAAAATAGGAAGGACTTGTACCACCTCAGGCTTGGAAAACAGCTTTATTTGCTAGCAACTGGTTCAGGGGATTAAATCGCCAAAACTGAACACCCGATACAGAAGCAATCAGTTCCTTATATTAAAGCATACTATACGTCACTTGCCTGCAAGGTGCTTCCTGTGTTATTTTTACATTCTGCCGAGCGGGCAGTCTTATCTGACTTCCCTAAAATACGGCGCGACAGTAATTTATTGCCATGTAAGCAGTCTGTTCTCAGAACGGGGGGTCTATCTTCAAGCGGTCTGTTCCCAGGAGGGGGGGATCTTTTTCTGCCTCAGTTTTCTTCCCACCTTATTCCCACTTCAGCCCTGGTTCCTCCCGCCAAAACAGTGCGGGCGGGGCTCCGGAAGCGGCACGGAGAAGGTAGGTGGCGGGGTGGTGGTGACGGCGGTGGTGGTGGTGGGGCATCCCGGCGGCGGCGGTGGCGGCGGTGGCGGCGGTGGGGCGTCCCGGTGGCGGTGGCGGGGGGGCGGCCCGGCGGCGGGGGCGGGGGGCGGGGGGGGTGGCAGCGAAGAGGAGCGCAGCGTTTCTGCGCCCTCTTCAGCCATGCGCCCTAGGCAACCGCCAGTTTGCCTAGCGGTAGCGCCGGCCCTGCCTCCAAGGAACCCAAGGTGGCTTACATAATACTCCTCCATTTTATCCTCACAACAACCCTGTGAGGTAGGTTAGGCTGAGAGTCAGTGACACACTGGCTCTTTTGCCTCAGTCCATCTCTACTCATGTGACTAGTTGGGGGCATCTGCATTTGTGGATATGCATTGGGCTGCAGATATCATATTTCTGCGCTGCATTTGCTTCAATGGGATGTGCATGTTGCAGGTGTATAAACACCATACACCATGGCAACTAGGCAGACTGGAGGGGTGGGTAGGAAGCTTTGGTCCAGTTGCCTTGGCAACAGGGAGGTATTCCTTCTTCTCTTCAGCGCCTGCCCCTTTGTGAACAGTTCTTCACCTGTTTGCAAAGTTGTTTCATAGATTTGGTTTTCATAGATCATAGAGTTGGAAGGAGCCTACAAGGCCATCGAGTCCAACCCCCTGCTCAATGCAGGAAACTAGAGGAGGGGTCTCCCATCCAAGTAATAGCCAGGCTTGACCCTGCTTAGCTTTCCACACTCAGGCAAGCTGAGCCAGCGTAAGCCGCAGTCATCCAAAAGGGAGGCCTTCCCTCACCCTTTTTCGGGGAAAGCGTTCCCAAACACTGCGCTCCCAGGCATTTGGTGGCACATGATGGGGTTCTTAATTCCGTTGTTTTATCGGGACTTGTTAATTGTTAATTGTTTTATTGGTAATTGTTTTCAGCTTTTAAAAATAGTTTTAAATATTTCGTATCTTTTAGACCCTGTTGTAAGATGCCTTGAGTCTTTTCAGCAAAAGGCGTCTAATAAATAAGAGTAGTAGCAGCAGCAGCAGCAGCAGCAGCAGCAGCAGCAACAACATGAAAAGTTTGGTGGGGAGGAAGCAGGGGAAACAGAAGAGATGAGAGTAACAAGGCAGGAATGTGAGCCAATGGCTTTGGTGTGTGCACAGGGTGGGACTGCAGAGTTCAGTTACTCCTTCATGGCAAAGCTGGGATTGGAAGGGAAGCTTGGTGGAAGGGGGAGAGCCTTGCTCTTGTGCCTCTTTGGGGTTGTCTCAGTTACCATCTCCCTTGCCTCTGAGTGGAAAGGCCACCCTCAGTGGAAAGGCTGCCCTGCCGACTGCTTCTTCTGAGCCACCCTGACCTTTATCTGATGAAGATAAGAGCTGACTCAACTCTTAATGGGCTGCAAAAGGACAAAGGCTTGGAAAGAGAGGAGCTGCATCTTTTCAGTCAGCCCCTTTCACATTCTTCCTCTTTGGCCTTTTGTCAGAGAAGTATTGAGGCATGGGAAGGAGACCTTTACAATGGGAAACCACCGGGCCTAATAGACTGGTGGCAGGTGACTACTAACAGCGTCCAATTAGATAAATTGGGGACATTGGGTGCAAGAGGGTTGCTTTGCATGGTACAGACCTAGTAAGGGTCATGTCTTGAGCCCAGAGGAAGCCAAAGGCTCTCCCAAATTACAACCCTTATTCCTACATCTGCAACTGGGTTCACCTCACTGTATCCAACATTATCATTTATTTATTTTCGCAAGAAAGGTAATCAAAATCATGTGGGGACCAGTTCATTTTTATTATTTATTCATTACAGTTATATTCTGCCTTTTTTCCCTCTTGCAAAGAACCCAAGGCAGTGTACATGGCCCTCCTCCTCTACATTTTATCTTCACAACAACCTGGTGAGGTAGGTCAGGCTGAGGGTCAGTGACTGGCCCAAAGTCACCCAGTGAGTTTCTTGGTTGAGTTGGGACTAGAACCCGGATCTCCTGAGCCCCAGTCCAGCATTCTCGCCACTTCACCACACTGGCCCTCTCAGTGTTACTCGGTGTTACTCACTGAGGCCTCACTGGGTGGATTCCATGGCAGGATCGGATCAGGGGTCTATTTTAAAACTGTACACACATTCACTCTCCAACTCCTTAAGGGTGAAAAGGAGGGTGATGGAGGGTGTGTGTGTGTGGAGCAAGTGCAGTTGTCCCTGTATGTTTTCCCTCACGCAATTCTAGTCCAGGAAAATTAACACCTGAATAGGACTTAAGAGTTCCCAGACCTGCATTTGGTCAGGTAATGCAAATGGAGGTTGGCAAGGAGAATTGGTGGGTGGGAGGGAGGGATACTTAACCCCTCCAACATCTCCCAGATCTCCTCTGGAAGTGCCATCACCACCACCACCACCACCACCCTGCTGTCCCTGCCCCCCCCCCCGCTCCCCACCAGCCAGACCAGTCTCACTTCCAGTTTCAGTGCCCAACTGGAGGGAAAATATTAAAAATTGCTGATGGGAGTGGAGTAGGGGAGAAGGGTGTACGAGTGAATTGGTGGGTGGGTGATGTGTTAGACATCTTTCTGTGCCTGCCAGTTCTCTCCCTTGCAAATCCCCCCCCCCATTTCTACATTAGCATTACGAGAGAAACATGGTGGTTGGGGACCATGTTTTCCTCATAAAACGTAGTAGTTCTTCTCTGATTCAGACCATTGATCTATGCAGCCCAGCCTTCCCCAACCTGGTGCCCTCCAGATGTTATGGACTTCAATGTCCATCAGCCCCACCCAGTATGGCTAATGGTCAGGAATGCTGGGAGTTCCAGTCCCAAACATCTGGAGGGCACCAGGTTGGGGGAAGGCTGAGCTAGCCCAAAGCTTTCTACTCTGACTGGGAATAGCTCTTGGAGGGGCAAATGCTTAATCTGCTACCTAAGTTCCATTAACTGGAGATTCCAGAGTCTGAGATGGGGATCCTGTTGTGCCTGGAAAGCATGTGCTCTATAACTGACGTGTGGTCCCTCCCTCCAGCTCTTTAGAATCATGTTCATATACTCCACCATCGGGTACTCATTTCCTCTTCCTTTCATAGCCAAATGTTTTCCTGTCGCTCCTGCCAGCACCTTTTTTTCCCTTTTCTCTCATCTTCCCAAGGCCCAGGTCTTCTCGTATGACCAGTTTAGCGGACAAAATGTGCAGAAGCGCCGTGCAGTTTGCCTAATCTAAACCCAGCAGGGCATAGCGCATGAGGGAGGCTAAGCATCTTCGTGACACTGCAGCATGGCACTCCTGCTGGTGCTGTCCTGTGGAGCAGTTCCATGCCTAGGATATTATACCAGCTGCAATTAGTGGTTCAAAAAGACAATCCACGTAGGGGGTAAAATGTATATGAGGCGTGAGTGTTGCACATTAACAAAGGCAAAGATTACTCAACGTGGTTGCTGCTGTTTCTGCAGAGCGTCTCTGAAAGAACTCAGTAGAAGCCAGTAGACTTGGCACCTGGGATTGCGATTGCAGACATGCCCACCCCCCACTCCCAGTACACTGATATGGTGTCCAGTTTGGGGCAATTCAGTTCAAGATCATTCTTGACAAACTGTAGAAGTTCTAAGGAAAACCATTGGCAGAGGGGTAGCCATGTTAGTTTGTCGGAGCAAAATCACAAAGGGTCTAGTGGCACCCTAATCAGGGACCTTCAATGGCACCCAGAAAGCTTTCCACTGCCTGCCCCCTTCAATATAATTTTTAAAAAATCCCTTTCCCCTCCCTTCCCAGCCCCTTCTCTCATTCTACACACAGAGAGAGTGTGTGTGCACCATCCCAGGCAGGAGCTCTGATAACAGAGGGAAACAGAGCCTGGGGTCGAGGTAGGGAAACCTTTTTTTTTCCTTTTGGGGCTGGGGGCACTTTCCTTTCCTCTGGGGCTCGGAAGAGGTGTGTGTGTAGAATGAACAGAGCAATCCCATTTAGGTCTACTTAGAAGTAATTCCCATTGAGTTCTATGTAAGGATGCATAGGAGTGCAACCTTAAATGGGTATTTTGTTGTGCTTCCTTGACTTGGCTTTGGAGTTCAGACCCTTCCTCTGCTTATATGCAGTTTCTTGGGTGAATTACTTGTCTTCTGACTAGTGAGGCCCCCACGGCAGCCATTATGTGACTAGCCACATCCTCCATGGGAGCCTTTTTGTGGTGGTGCCTACAGCAGATTTTCAAATCCCCAAATGTGCCCACAGGTCCATAAAAGGTTGGGGGGGGGCTGTCTTAAAGACTAACACATTCAGTGCATTTGCATGTCATGACAACCCACCCTGGCAATAACCCAGGGTAGATTGCTTGTCGTGCAAACAACCCATGGAGAGCCCTGACGGATGATCTTGTTGGCCCTCTCCTCTCCTCATGGTCCTACTGCAGGTATCCCAGGGGACACCACAGGAGGAATGAGTTGTTCTGCCCCCTCTCTGCTGTCACAAGCCATTTCAGGCTCATCACAGCTTTTTTTCTTTGGGGGGGGGATGATCACGAAAGCTGGCTGTCAAGCCTGCTTTCACGATCCCTGTTTTGACAGCTACAGACAGTCCCTTCAAAAAGTGCTGCAGTGGTATGTTGGAGGGGCTGCCTGTGATTGCCAAACATTTTGTTTTTAATTGCACCAAAAAGTGTGCCAAAAAAATTATTTTATTTTATTTATTTTTATTCTTTTAGCCACAGTTGTGCAACTGTGAACTTTCACAGTTGCAGTACTGTGGGGATTTGAAGCCTCAGCTGTAGCAAAGTCCAGGGGGGGTGGCTGCCATGGAGCAACAAGTACCAACCCTGGACATTGCCCAGAAGAGGCTCCAAATACATTCCCCCCAGTGCCGTTGGTTTTTCTTGGCAGCTGTCAAGAAAAACCAAAGGTGTGAGTGATATTTAGCTGTGAAAAGGATGTTTGGGGGGATTTACACCCCCTTCGCAGCAAGATCTCATCTTTCCCCCTCCCTTTAGTTCCCACTAGGGTGCACATTTTACACTTTGTCCCAAGCCTCTAGGTGCTTGGGAAAGTGCCGAAGTGCACCCCACCCCCTTTTCCGAGGGGAAAAAGGAGTTATGTCAGATTTTACAGCTAGCTCTCCAAACTTTGGGTCACTTTAAAAAGGGGGTTTTGAGTGGGAAATTGAGGTTTTGGACTGGGACACACTGTACACCGACATATGTCAGTTTTTGACATCTGACAGTTTTCCCCTAGAAAAGGGTGTGTGTGTGTGTGTGTAGTGCACCTTTGCACTTTCCTGAGTACCTAGAAGCTTGGGACAAAATGAAAATGTGCACCCTGGTGGGAAATAACAGGGAGGGGAATATGAGAATCTTGCTGTGAAGGTGGTGTAAATCCCAGGGGGGGAAACCTTTTCACAGCTAAAGATCACTCACACCTTTGGTTTTTCTTGAAAGCTCACCTTCTGACAGCTGTCAAGAAAAACCAGAGGTGGGGGGGAATGTATTTAGAGCCTCTTCTGGGCAATGTCCAGGGTTGGTACCTGCTGGACATTGCCCCTGCCAAGGTTTCAAATCCCTACAGTAGCATAACTGTGAAAGTCCACAGTTGCACAACTGTGGCTAAAAAAATTATTATTAATAATAATAAAATTAAAAATGCAACAAAAAAAAAGGCAACCATGGGCAGCCCCTCCAATGTGCTGCTGGGGCACTTTGAAGGGACTGCTCATAGCTGTCAAAATGGAGATCACAAAAGCTGGCTTGACAGCTGGCTTTCGCCATCTCCACCCCAAAAAAGGGGAAAGGGGAAAAAAGCTGCTGCTGGATTAAAATGCCTCACGGCAGTGGCAGAGAAGGGGGCAGCCAGTGCCAGCTGCACCCAAGTGCTGCTTGGGCACTTTGGGGGCAGCTGGCACTGGCACATTTGCCATGGGGCTCGCTAGCCAATCCCCCTGCCCATGATCAGGTCAGTCATCCGGGTTCGGATGACACAACAACTCATCATGGATAGAACAACCCCTACAACAAGCCATGGTGCCACCCTGGCACAAACCACCCTGGGGAAATCAGTCTGGGTACACATGACACAATAACCCATAGTGGATATCAACCGGTGGGTTCTTATGTCAAGCAAACCCAGTCATTTATTCTGGCATAGGTTTTCATGGACTATTGCCCACTCTGCCAGATGCATGGAGCGTTACAGAGAGTTTCAAGTTGATACACCATACATGGTAGTGAAGAACTGTAAACAGTGAGGTCAGAAGAAAATGACATGCAGAAAGTACTGGTGGTCACCATCACATTATTATCAGTGATCATTCATGGTGCTATTCTTGCTGATAACACAAACATCTTGGCAGTTGCATGTAGTTTTCTCTTATGCTTCCTTTTGTTTTAAATGCAGCTGTGGAGACTGTAAGCTGCAGCAGGCACTCAGTACGGGAAGCAAGAGAGAGGTGCCTTAACCCTTTCCCTTCCTGTTGTTTTTCTGCTAAAAATGACCTCTCCCCCCCCCCCCAAATGCTGCTTTTCACTCTCCATATATTTTCCTCTGAAGAGGGAAGATCAGCTAAGCGAGGGCAATTTTTACCAGAAAAAGAAAACCTCTATCAGAGGGGGAAGGGTTAAGAACCCTTTCAACCACATGCCAGTCTTCCACTGGAGCTTGAAGCCTCCACATTTTTCTTTTGTAAAAAGAAAAAAACATATTTGAAAAACTACACAGAGCTCAGCATCAAGTGCAGCTTGACCTCTACAAGGGTGATTTGAAACAACCTGAAAACCAGCAAATGAGGAAAGGCTGCTTGGGTATGTTCAAATATGGTAAAAGGGAGATTTACATCAGCCTTCCCCAACCTGGTATCCTCCAGATACATAGAATTACAGCTTCCATCATCCCCTGGCAGCAATGGCCAAGCTGTAAATGTTCTACAACCCTGTAGGATTGTAGAACAGGTAAAGCAGGGATTACAGTACTGGAGGCATTCCAACCAAGTTACAACTCCTCTATATATGTATAATATCTGAGAGAGATTGGCTGCTTTCTCATGACACACTAAGCCACCCTGTGAATAAGCTACAGTTTCCTTCTCTCCCCACCATGATCGCAGGCTGCTGACAGCCAAACCCAAGTGCCTAAGCAGCACTTGGAAGCAGCTGTCAGAGGCGCCGAGATTGGTGAAGCCGGCTCACGAGCTGGCTTCACCGATCTCGGAGGTGGCTGTACTGCCCCACTGTGCCAAGCCCCTTCTGCGGCTCAGTGTGGTGGGCAGCAGGGGAGCAACGATCTCTATTGCATGCCGTGGCAGCAGCCCTGAAACTGGCTCGACGCCACAGCAGGAGAGGAGCGATCAGTGCTGCCAACTTGCAAGGCTGAGCAATCTCCACCCTGCACCTAGAGGCCAAAAGGCCTCCCAGCGGCAGCACAGGGCAGGGCGAGGAGCAATTCTCCACTGCAAGCCGCAGCGGTGTGCCAAAAGGGCTTGCCACGATGGCATGCAGTGGGGGATAGCTTCTGACAGCTGACAGCGGCACTTGCCCGGTAGCTGCTTGGGAAGAGTGGCAAGGGGATTTTGCTGCTCTTGTCAAGTGGTTCTGTAATGGCTTGTCCTCGTCCACGATGAGTATTGCCATCCGGGTTCGACATGACACAAGAACCCATTGTGGGTTAAACAGACCCAACTACAAGCCATGGTTTGTAAGAATGGCTTATAAGCCAAACTTAAGCCATCCTGACAAACCCATCATGGGTTCACATGACATGACAACCCCCCATGGCTTATAATTCTGTCCTGACTACCTTCCATGTTCAAAGCCTACCGTGTGCCTTAGCCTCATCAGGAAAACATCTAAATGCTGAGCAAGATTTCTCCCTAAAAGTAGACTCCTTTTTCCATTTTTGGGATTCCTGAATCACAGCTTAGCATGTACAGTGCAAGGGTACTAGTACTTTCTATCCCTAGTGGGATGGTACACTATCCATGAAAAGGTGTCAAGAAGAGGCAGAAGCTTGAAGCTTGTCTGAGGATGTAATCCTATGCTGGTTTAGACAGAAACACATCCTACAACTCCCAGCATGCCCTGGGGAATGCTGGGAGTTGTAGGGCTTTTTTCTGTCTAAACATACATAGGATTGTGTCCGTAGAGCTTTTCTACACAAGGAATTGTGTGTGTTCGTCATTCCTTACAGTTGTTTACGGGTACTTTAGACGATAATGTGACCCTCTAGTTTCGCTTCTGTTTTTAAACAGCGCTTTCCTTGAGTTGTTTTTAGAGCAGGGAAAACGTGGTATTATTTAAAGAAAGTGAAAGAAAATACCATTTCCACTTGTGCATTTGTGCTATTCTGCTATACCACAGTGCCACCTAAAGGTTATGTAGTGAAAAAGCAGGAAAGCAATCACACTTCGTGTAGTGCTGGATCTCAATTCTGTGCCGAAACTTAAAGTAGATACATCAGATTATCAGCCTTGTGTAGAAAAGCTCTGAATAGTTTATGCCAATTAAATGAGCACTAGGATAGAAAAAAATGCTTTATTCAATATGGTCTGCAGGTGGCTCCACAATACTTACTTTTCTCAAAAAAAAGGTAAGATTTTCAGTATGGTCCTTAGTACAACAGTGGACTGGATGACAGCTAACAAACTGAAGCTCAATCCAGACAAGACTGAGATGCTGTTAGTGGGTGGTTCCTCTGACTGGATGGAGGGTGTTCAACCTGTTCTGGATGGGGTTTCATTCCCCTTGAAGGAGAAGGTTCGTAGCTTGGGGGTGCTCCTGGAGCCATCTTTGTCACTTGAGGCTCAAGTGGCCTCAGTGGCAAAGAGTGCCTTCTACCTGCTTCGGCTGGTGGCCCAGCTACACCCCTATCTGGACAGGGATAGCCTGGTCTCAGTAATCTACGCTCTGGTGATCTCTAAACTAGACTACTGCAATGCACTCTATGTGTGGCTGCCTTTGAAGACTGTTAGGAAGCTGCAGCTTGTGCAAAATGCGGCAGCCAGGCTTATTGCGGGGACCGGATGGTTCAAGCACATTATACCAGTTCTGGCTCACTTGCACTGGCTGCCAATATGCTTCCGAGCCGAATTCAAGGTGCTGGTTTTATTTTTAACCTATAAAGCCCTACATGGCTTCGGACCACAATACCTGACGGAACGTCTCTCCCAACCGCAATCTACCCGGACACTACGCTCAACATCTGGGGCCCTCCTCCAACTGCCACCTCCAAGAGAGGCTCGGTTGGTGGCAATGAGGAGGGCCTTCTCACTGGTAGCCCCCCAATTATGGAATAAGCTCCCCACTGAGACCTGCCTGGTACCAACCTTACTATCTTTTTGGTGCCAGGTTAAGACTTCCTTCTATGCCAAGGCATTTAATAGTTAAGAGCTTAAAATAGCACGGGGGGGGGGGGAATTGTCACCTGTAGGCTTAGTTTTATTAACTTGGATTGTTATTTTAAACTGTGTTTTTAAATTTGGTTTTTAATCTTTTTAACTATTTTGTATGCTTTTATTGTTTTTATGTACAAACTATTGTGAACCGCCCAGAGAGCTTCGGCTGTGGGGCGGTATAGAAATGAAATAAATGAAATGAAATGCATACCTTATCAAAATTCTTATGGCATGCTTTCTTCCCATGGTGCAGCGTCATTCAGAATCTGGTGAAAAACTTATTATGGTTCTTATTGAAGAGTTTGGAACTGGCCACTGTTATAATCTATGGCAGTGGAATGAATAGTTATAGATATGGAAGTTAAGTTTGCCCATCCCTTGCAAAGGGCTCCAGGCAGGAATAAACATCTTCTGGTGATTATTTTTAAAACCATTAGCAAAACCATCAAATGGCAATACTAATATTACAGATCTTACAACATCACTAGAAGGTGTTTGTACTCTTCTTTGGGGTTGCTATAATTGTGCGGCAACCACCATGACTGTCTCTTTACACAAACTTCCTGAATGAACTAACTGGGCATGCAGATGGCAAACTCAAAAGGGGGTCCTCAGTTAATGTTGAGGATTATAATGGCATACCAGGAAGGCGGTACATCAGTTTCAGGCCATGTTGGCAGTCTCACCAAATATGTAGTAGCCTTGATATTATTTTTAAAAAGTTACTTAAAAAGACAATCTGTGCAATGGATAAACAGTCGATAATTGCTGTGATTTTCAAAGAGGAAAAAGAATGAAACACACATCAACGTAGCAAGAAATAAAACTTTAATAAACTATACAAAGAAGTTAATTTATCTGGCTCTTGCAGTACGCTCTGTTCTATAATCAGAGTCCAGTTCTATATTTAGAATCCAGCAGCGTTAGCAAAAGATGTGCAAAACTTTGCGGAAGTAGTTCCTAAACTCGGTGTTGAAGACAGTGTAGATAATAGGGTTGAGGGCGCTGTTGACGTAGCCCAGCCACGTGACAATGCTGGTGACTTCACTGGGAATAGTGCAGGAGTCACACAGTGCTCTGGTTATGTGAACCACAAAGAAAGGAGTCCAACAGAAAAGGAAAGCACCTATGAAAGAGAAAAGAAAACTTGAGTTCTGACAGCTACACGCTCCCTATGAAAACAGGAGTCAGTTACTATGCTTCCGTTTGTTAGAAGCAGAAGAAGAGCTTCAAGCTGTGGGGAAGCCAAACTGTTCAAGAATAGCCCTGAGCACCTAGAAAGGCTTAGTGTTTTCTACAATGTGAAGGTGCAAGTTCTAACTTCCTGCCTGAGTTCTTCTCAGTTGACAGTGTTAGCCCTATAATAGGGACTTCTCCTGTCCCCATACTTCCTGTTTCTAGTACCTGATTTCAATGTGGCACTGGGTGAGTAAAACATCAGCAAAGAAACAATTCCTGTTCTATGCCAGGGGTTGTGTTGTGAGAAGTAGCCCTTAAACATGGACCTGACCGACCTGGTTTAAGTCCTAACTCTGCTGTGTACAAAAGAGAAATAACAGTAGCCTATCTCTTAGGGTGGTTTGGTTATAAAGGTGATAACGGACCACACATAGGAAAAGACTGTAAAGCCACTTTCCAAGTTGGCCCCCAGAAAGGGATGGAATTTTGGCTCTGGCATGAGTTGGATATCTGGGTGGGTCTGTTAGAAGTAATCAACTGTGAAATCATTGATTACAAGCAATCTAATCTTTATTACTACAAATACCTGTCACCGAGATGCAAACAGACTAAAAGGCTGTTCCCAAACTGACTACAAACAGCCCACCTCTGGTCATTGGTCACCATTGTTTTTATTTTAATTTTATTTATTATATTTATATCCAGCCTTTTTTTTCCTACAAGGAACCTAAGGTGGCTTACATATATAATTTTCCTCCTTCTCTCCATTTTATGCTCACAACAACCCAGTGAGGTAGGCTAGACTGAGAGTCCGTGACTGGCCCAAAGTCACCCAGTGAGCTTCATGGCTGAGTGGGGACTAGAACCCAGATCTCCAGAGTCCCAGTCCAACACTCTAACCACTACGCTACACTGGCTCTCTCTGTTGCTACAGAAACAATGCAGGCAGCATTGTTAACATTGAACAGCTCCCAGTGAATGGGGCACTAACATCTGCCATCAAAGGAGAACCAGTTTATTCCAAGGTAGAATAATTCCATTTCATTTATTACATTTTTAAACTGCACAATAGCAAAACCTCTCTGTACGGTTTACAAAGATTAAACCCTTAAAAATACAAAATAATAACATAATATAAAACCAATGTACAAAAATATAACAATTTTAAACAATCAAGAATAAATCCCAGGAACCATTTAAAATCATATGCTGTCAAATGCCTGGGAGCAGAGGAAAGTCTTAACCTAGCGCCGAAAGATGACAATGTTGGAAGAAGTAATGTCATCCATTTCTCACAATGCTTTTTATCATCTCCTGCCTCCTCCCCTGTATCAGCACCACATACTCTGATGTAACATGAATCTAAGCTTTATGCTTCAGTTACATAAATGAATGGAATCTGCTACCCAGTACAGAGCACAGAAACTTGGAATATGTTGTATGTAAGGTATTAAAGCACACAGTCTGCTACCAAGTGTGCAAATTAACCTACTATTCCTTATGCTATCCTGTTTATTAAATTAGAAGATCTAAAGCTCACTTCACCCATATTCTTTTGCCTTTTGTCAACTGGCAGCAGATAACAGCCTGCATCTCTGCTCCTCAGCACAGCTGAGTATCTCTTGTGACTTGAATGAATAGATCCCAACAGCCATTTACGGAAGAACCAGGCTAGCAAATTTGTTCAGAAGCAGCGTGCTATACAAAGGTGGGATCCCTGATTCTTCTCTTTTATCAGGGACTAGTGCTCCAAAATCTGAAGGGGGAGTCTGGATAGATCCCAAGGAGGAATGAATTGTGCATGAAATTAAGCATGACTACTGGAATATCTGAAACGGCTGTGTGCTGAAAGATTCCTGCTGTTTATCTCTTACATTATCCTCATGGCAGCAATAAAGTTGTGTTATGCTGCTTAAATAAGTAGACCAAGGCAGGAGTTCTACAGGACTTCTGGCAGAGGTACAGACCTGGGGAAATATGCTGATCTAGAGGTATGAGATATGAGACCAGTGTTGGAAGAGGTTGCACTCCCCCTGAAGTGCCAGGTCATAGGTTGGGAGTTCTGGATTCTGCACTGTCGATGGAGGCACAGGTGGCATTGGTTGCTAGTGGTGCCTTTTATCTGCTTTGGCTGATTCACCAGCTGAATTCCTATCTAAAGAAAGCATACTTTGCTACAGCCATTCATGCCCTGTTACATCCAGACTAGAGTACTGTAGTGCACTCTACATGGGGCTGCCTGTGAAGACTGTTCAGAAGCTCCAATTCGTGCAGAAAGCAACCACTCAGTTGCTTGTGGGGACTAGGTGATCAGAGCATGTAACCGATTCTGTACCAGCTGCACTGGTTGCCTATGCATTTTTGGGCCCAATTTAGAGTGCTGGTGTTTACCTTTAAAACCCTAAATAGCTTAGGACCAGTTTATTTGGAGGGCTGCCTGCACCTGTATAAACCTGCCAAGGCCCTAAGATTTGTCACGAAGGCCCTGCTCAAGGGTTTGTCATTATAGTCCATCTGATTGGTGGGCATAAGAGACAGGGCTGTTTCTGTGATTACCTCATCCTTGTGGCATGCCTTACTGCAGGAGGAACATCTGGATCCCTCTCTGGCTATTTTTAAGCAGGGCTTAAAGACTGGATGTTTCAGTCTGCTATTAGTTGATGCCGGTCTACATTTTATAGTTTTAACTGACACTGATATTTTTATTGTTGCTCTGTATTGAAATGGAATGTTTATGCTGCTGCTTTAGTTAATATTATATATATTTATGGTGTTTATTTTGTAAAATGCCTTGAGAAGGCTTTTGCCTTGAAAGGTGGTATAAAAATATTTTTAGTAAATAAGTAGATAGCAGCAAAAAGTGTGTCATATCTTTTTTTCTAAATCTTCAGGCAGGACAAGATTCAGAGTCAGGCTGAGCTAGATTTTTGTGGGTGAACATTGTCATGGGAAAAAAAAAAAAGAGTTTCAGGGGACTTGAAATGTTCTCTGAAAGACCCCACAAAAGCTTGCCTTTTCTGCACTGTCTCCTGCTTGTTCACGGTCCCTCTTGGCAGCAGTTCTGGTACATTAAACATAAACAAACCTCAGAGGGTTCTTCTGGCTGGCTACATGATTCAGCAAATCAATGATCATGTAATGAGTGTGATGACATCGTGTTGCCACATAGCCAATCAGATGTGATAATATCACAAAGCTAAATCAGAGTGAAAATAAACCTTCCTGCTCTTCTGAATGGGATAACATTTTTGCCCCATTTCATAGGCTCCCAAATTATTGCCAAAAAGGAGAAGCAATTTTGCCGGGCTATTTTCCCCACTAAATGCAATCTCTCCCCATTTCAGCTCAGCCCCAATTCAGACAGAAGCATTAGAGTCTTTTCTTTGGACTCCATGGGCAAGTCTACCAAAAATGGTGAAAACTGCTAACAACACAGAAGGTTGAGGCAAAGACTGTGAAGCACTTTGAACAATTAAGAGCACTCAGTTCAGAGCTTTATTCGAGATTCAGCCCTTGAGTAACTGAAGTAAAAGTAAAAACTGAGCACGTGCAGAATCCATTCTTTTACTGTTATGTAACCTTGTAACCCACGCATATCTTGGATTAGAGGTATGGGCTTTCAGGGCAGGGGATGTGACTTCCAGGTAGGTTTGAGCCTCTGGAACCTCTCCGTTTAGAAACGGGGCATTGGCTTGGTTTAATACAAAATCGAAGAAATTATAACATACAGTACTGAGTAAACTCTCTGTCACATAGCTTTGATGAAAGCTTGTGTGGATTGTATACAGTGACATCTGTTTGCAAAGCACCTGAGATACCTGCTTTGGGAGCCATGAGTTCCCTTGTTCATCTCAGGGAAAGTAGTTAACTACCAAGAACCAGAGAAATGGGATTGCTACTTCCACCCTGGCAGAAGTTCTGCCACTTTTCTCTGCCTGGAGATGTGGCAGTGGAGGGGGGGGGGGTTTGCCTGTTTAATTTCTGCCTGCCATACTGCTATCAGAGGTACAGAGCCTCCCTCAGGAGAAAAGCTGGCAGCCTACAGCCAAAATATGCAAAAGTGTGTGTGTGGTACGGAGGGAGACATACAGAGGACTTAGTCTGCCATGGCTGCTTAGATAAGCAACACCATATATTATCCCACCCTTCTGGTGTGTTTTTTGTAGCCGGCCAGCTATCAGCACTCTAAGGTTAAGAGACACAACATGGGGGGGACAAAAAAGGCAGATGTGTGTCATGGTGTGCTTATTAAGAGTTCCAAGTGCCTCTATCTATAGCTGAACCCCAATTCTTTTAAAACCAGGATCCTAAAGCCCTTTGAATCCTGTCTGGAACCAGTCTGGTGGTTCACAATCCCATTAGTAACCATTATGTTGTACACTTACCAACCACAACAGGAAGCACCTTCATAGCCTTCCTTTCCCTGCCATTGATTTTAGCATGTTTCCTTTTGAGTCCTTCATGTGGTGGATATCTGAGGTGTGGGTAGGACACCGTCTGAATGCCATTGTTCATGTAATCCCTGGGAAACGAGCACTCGGAGTGGGCATATAGGTTATGCTCCTCCAACTTGATCTCGGCCTGGTTCCTCTCAATGACTGGTGGTGGACAATACAGCCGCCTATTGCCCAAGTAGATGCTGCTCTTCAGCTTGGCCTTCCGAGCCTCCTCCCAACGCCGAAGTCCCTGGAACATGGCACAGTAGAGGACCAGCATGACAGGGCAAGGAATGAAGAAGGAGCAGATGGAGGAGTACACGATATAGTTGTTATCCTCCAGCTGACACAAAGTGGGGTCTCGATCTGGAACGTCGTTGAGGCCAAAGATGACTGGGGAGGCCACAGCAAAAGCAAAGATCCAGGTGGTGGAGATGAGGATAATCTGCCGGAGGTCAATTTGTCGGCGGTTGTAGTTCAGTGGAATGGAGACAGCAATGAACCTGGACAACAGAGAACAGGATGAAGCTGTGTGGCTCCTTGTGGGAATGTATTCAACCGATGATGCTGGCCTAGAAGAACCCCTCAGATTCTTATGAAATCCAATGTCAATGTGTGAATGAGCCATCACAGGTGAAGCACAGCAGAGATTGTGTTGCCTACCCCCAGCCTATGCATTCTGGATCACAGTGTACCCCACGCCGTGTGTGTGTGTGTGTGTGTGTGTGTGTGCGTGCCTGCAGAACAAAGGGGTTGAGAGGATTCACACAAGCCAACCTGGTTATGTGCTGCAGAGGAAGCCATTGCCCACCTGAGAGGAGTGGGGGAGGATGCCTTCCCTACTCCAAATTACAGTGATCAGTCAGGGGCGGTCCCACGCATACACAGACATTTTCCTATTTCTGCGGAGGAGCCATAGCTCAGTGGTAAAGCACATGCTTTGCACACAGAAGGTCCCAGGTTTGATCTCCAGCATCTCCAGGTAAGGCAGGAAAAACTCTTGCCTGAAATTCTGGAGAGCCACTATCAACAGTACTCAACTAGATGGACCAAGGGTCTGACTTGGTATAAGGCAGCTTCCTGTGTCTTTGTTCCCTGCCCCTCCAAATACACATCTCTCCATCCTTTTATCCCAACACATCCCCGCCTCTGGCCTCCATTTGTCCAGCTCCCTTTTGCGTGCTCCCGGAAGCAATTCCATCTTTTCTCTCTTGCTGCCCCATATGCTTGGAACACTTCCATGATGCCACCTCAATTCCTTCCCTCAAATCTTTGCTTCAAAACCCACTTTTTCCATGAAGATTTTTGTACTGCCTCCTAGCTGCCGTACCCTACCACAACTAAGACTAAGGACATGTACTTGTTCATCCTTGCCTCCTTTTCCTCTGTTGTTTTTCTTGTATCCATTTCTAGATAGTAAAACCCTTGGGGCAGGGACCTGTACTTTCATTCATGGTATAATTTTTATCTGTCATTTATGGAGCACCATCCACTTACATGATACTCCATAAACAAATAAATAACACAGACAGAACTTATACAAATGGTCTATCTCACAGCACCTCAAACACAGTGATTCTCAATTGAGTCAATTCATTAAGCTGCCAGGCATCAAATGTACAATAATCAACTGAAGAGAAATTAAGTGATGTACATGCACATGTGAATGAAACCACAGTGACCTGTGAATGGGGCAACATAGTCAGATTTCGTGACTGCATATGTCCCTGTCAAAAAACTCTGTTTAGCCCTGTCAAAAACCCTGTTTTAAAAGAAAACCTTATTTTTGACAGCTGTCAAAAGTAACTGCTCCTGTAAATGGGGTGGGCTGCACTTTCCTGAGCTTCTGGAGTCTCAGAAAAAACCTAGAGGATCTCACTCCGAAGGAGGTGATCTATTCACCACCCCCTTTTCGCAAGCAAAGATTTTCTTGTGGCTTTAGTTTGCACTTGACAGCTTGCCATTTGACAGCTGTCAAGTGAAAGCAAAGTAATGTATTTGAAGCCTGGCTTCAAAGCAGTTGCCTACTTTGACAGCAAGCACTTACCAGGACATTGATCAGGCAAGGGTTCACATTTCGGGTAGTCAGAGTTGCACACTTATGCAACTCTGAACTATTGATAAAAAAAATAACGAAAACATTTGTGCACATTTCTGGCACACAAACACACACACAAGGTGGCAAACCAGTGATGGCCACTCCAATGTGCCACTTGGGCACTTTGGAGGGGCTGCCACTGGCTGTCACTTCAGAGATTGTGAAAAGCGATCTCCCCCCCCCCCAATGGCGAAAAGGGAAAAAACCTACACAACAACCCCAAAATGGGTCATGATCGGAGCAGGGGAGAGTGAGCCAGTGACGGTCGCTCCAGAGTGCCAATTTGGCACTTGGTGCAAGGGCTATCACTGGCGGTACCCTGGGCAAGCTCGGCAAGACAAGGGATTTTTGCCACTCTTGCCAAGCAGCTTGCTCGCCACTTTCCACAATCCATGATGGGATCAGTCACCAGGTTCGGACAACACAACAACCCATCGTAGGTTCAACATAAAACAAGACATGGGTTGTCAGGATGGCTTGTTGGTGAAAAACAAGCCACCCTGTGTGTTTGCACAACACAACCCACCATGGCTAGTTACCCACAGAGGGTTGCCATGTTGTACGAGCCCAGTCAGACTCTGGTTAAATGAAGGAAAATCTGCCCTAACAAGATTAAAATCAGTCGGTTGGCAACTCCAGCCTCAGGGCAAGGGCTCGGGTGTGGGTGGAAGAGGAGAATCCCTGGATTCTGACTCAGCTAATTCTGGACATAAAATAGGTATGTGTATTTCCATTCCTATCCATACTCCCCAGTTTCCATTCAGAATCCGTGCTCTCTCTTTTTGCTGTGCCTTTCACTATCATTACCTTTTAAAATCACTGTCGATTTTACTTTCAGCTGACTGGCTTTGCTGTAACCAAATGAAGCTGCAATCAAAACCAGTGGTTCAAAACATCAGGAACTTTTCTTTCAAGGTAAACTCTCTGCCACTGAGAGACAATTTTCCTATTACTTGTCTTCTGCACAGAGAGTGACTGTTGTATACAAAAAAGGGGGGGGGCATATATAAAGTAATGTAAAAGCAACCGTGTATATATCAGTGCCAGAAGACACACTTAACACAGTATTCTTATAGTATTTATGTATCCTTTTCCTACAATATTATTTAGCTGTGCCACAGCACTTCCCATTCTGCAAAGCCCTTGATAATCCTCACCTTGTTTATCCTTCCAACAGTCCTCTTAGGTAAGTTAAGACAAGAGTCAGAGCCCACAGTTACCCAGAGAAGCCCCCCTCATCAGTGATTCTGTCACACTGTCCCCTCCTGCAATGTCCCCATCCCTGCAGGCTCCACCACCAACCTTCACATATTGAGCAGAAGATCTGAAGGGGAAGCAAAGCACATTCAGCTCGTCATGCTTAGGGTCCCTCCCATATGACTGGGAAACCTGACTGTGCAGGGTTCCCAGTTGCCTGAAAGAGCTGGATGCTCATAGATACCCCTTTCAGACCTCCGCTCAACATGCGGATGGAGCTGATGGGGACACGGAATGCCTGGGACCAGTGTGCACTTCCCACTCCCTGCATTCTCCCCCGCCTCATTTTTTAAAGAAACAAGTATTTTATTTTAGAAATACTGTACAAGGTAACAATGATATAACAACAAAAACATCATCATTAATGCATGGAGGAAGGGGGCTTGAGCTTCATAGCGAAGTATGGATTTAAACACAGCTCTGTCAGCTTTCTTGTCCACTGTGCCACTGGCCCACAAATATGAATCAGTGTGTACCAAACTGTATTATGAGAATCAGCCCTGAACTGAGATGCTCTGGCTTCAAACACAGGTCTGAGCAGCCAGATGGACAGGGAAGAGAAGCAGGCCTGTGGCTTACCTGGCTCAGCTTGTCTGAGCGTGGAAAGCTAAGCAGGGTCAGGCCTGGTTATTACTTGGATGGGAGACCCCTCCTCCAGTTTCCTGCATTGAGCAGGGGATTGGACTCGATAGCCTTGTAGGCTCCTTCCAACTCTATGATCTATGAAATCTATATTCCCGCTTGAATGGGGATTCTTAAAAAGCATGCTTATTATGGACATGTAATTTTACCCTCAGTCTGCGGCAGGCATGCAGAACCCCCAGCCTGCAGCCCTAATCTGGCCCACTGGGCTCCACAATCCAGCCCATGGGGCTTCCCCTGGTGCAATCGGCACTGTTATCTCTGATCAGAGCTCACAGTGGGGGAGTGGGTGCCAGCTGAGTCGCTTCGCACTGGCGCGTGGCACTCCCACTGGTATGCTGGTCACGTCCCTTTCTCCATGGAGTTACATTATTTATTTATTATATTTATACCCCGCCTTTTTTCGGCTAATGTGGGCAGGGGTGGGGGCAGTGACATCAGTGATGTCATCCAGCTTGTGGAGGGCAACCCCCACCACAAACCAGTTCTGGTCTACAGCTATTGAACTGGGTTTTAATTCTCTCTCCTGCTTTTATCTGTAGCTCTATTGTTATCTGGTTGGCCACGAATTCTTGACACATCTTTAAAAGTAAGAAAGTTTCAGACTTTAGGTAGATGGAAGATGGGGTTGTTATTCCTTCAGCTACTGTTACTAAGAGGGACTCTTTCACTGTGTCTCACCTGCCTTTCTTGATCCATCTGATGTCACTTTGCAGGCTGCAAAAATCCTGCCTTGACATAACAGGCCTTTTAAAGATGAGAAGGTTGCAGTCCTTACTTGGGCAGGAGATAGGGGGGCACCGAGGAACTTCTTCCACCCTGTGCTAAGGACTCTAGGAATGTGTAGGTAGTGGTGGACTGGAATCTAATGAAGTTGTGAAATCCCAACAGCTGAAGTCCAGGATGGGCAGAGGTGCTTACCGATCCACGCTGATTGCACAGAGGTTGAAAATGGAGGCTGTGCACAGCATCACATCCATGGTCATCAAGGCATCACACAGGACTGTGCTCAAGGACCACACCCCTCCCTGGAACTGAAGACAAAAAGAGAGCATCAGGTGTGAGCATATTTTGTCGTCAGCAGCCACTACTAAAATGCCTCCCCTCATCCTCTGTTCCTCAATCACAGCTCTAGAGAGAGTCTATACTTGCCTCTGCTATTTTTCTTTGAGAAGATCCTCCCTCAGTTGTTGACTCTATCAAGAGGGTTACCAGGTGGGTACCGGAAGATTTGAGTTGTAGCTTTAAAACTACCAATCAAGTGGATGGCAAAATAGTAGCAGGGGCTTCTCCAGCACACAAAGTAAATCTCCAGGTTGCGACCTGGTAACCTTTAGGCAAAATGCAACCTTGATCCTGGGATATGAACTGCTGCAGTTCTGAGTCAAAATGGGGGAGATTTGCCCAGAGAAAGTGTACACATGCAAAGGGATACAGGAGGGGGGGGGGGGCATCAACACTCTCAGGTGCAGAGACAGTCTCATGCATTCAATTTTTTTAGCCCCTCTCCCCTAGATCAGCTGCAACTGCATGAAACTGTAACCAAGCAACCATTGGTAAGTCCCCAAACACTACCTCTTGATAGGATAAAAGCATCCCAGAATCTTCTATTGTCACCTTAATGTGTATTAATAGGAGATCTCCAACATGTTTGCAAAATCTGGGATTGTCCTAGAAAGAAAATAAATCACAAAACCCTGTGCTAATGTCAACTAATCCTTGATCCACTATCGCTATAAATCTCCCTCTGGGATGACGTCAGCACAGGTGGATTATTCACACCTCATAGACTATATAGCCTCCTTATCCCTTAACTTTCAACCTGACTTCAGAGTCATGCTAGGAGAAGGTTAAGGCTGCCTCAACAAAAGATGAGGAAATCAGGTTTCGCCTGGCCTCATTAACTGCCCAAGCATTAGCAGGGAACACCAGAAGCCCCACATTCACAAGTACTTGACTAGAATACACAGCTTTCTATCAAATTAAAAGATTAAATGAAGCCAAGACAAAAGTGGGTTTTTGCTAGATTGCTTTTACTTATCCCAGTATGTAAATAATTGATTTAAAATTATCTTTTTAGAGAAAGTTTCTCAATAGGTACAAGTTCTCCTCTAAGTAATGAGGAACTCTCCTTTACTTCACTGGTAAATCAATATTCTATAGGGTGCTGTTAAAAGAACAAGGTAGCTGTTGTGTGCTTATTAGACTTGGATTTAGTATGCCTATGTACTCCAGTTGCTGGGGAACATGGGCAGGAATGTGCTGCTTGTGGAATCCCATGAGCAGCTGGTTGGCCACTGTGTGAACAGAATGCTGGACTAGATGGACCCATGGTCTGATCCAGCATGGCTCTTCTTATGTTCTTACTTGTACTGGTCTTTTCCTTCCCCCTGTTCAGATAAAAGAGACCCATCCTATGCCCACTTACCTAGGAGAAAGCATAGGGTTGTGCTATTAGTGTAGTGTTGTGTAGGGTACTAGCTACAGTGCTGGGTTTGGAACGGGAGCACCAAGCTGAAATCGCTGCTCAGCAAAGGAAGGAGTGGCCTGGGGCGAGTCACTCTCTCTCAGCCTAACCTTAATTTGGGTTAGCATCTTTTTTCCAGCAGGGCTTCAGTGCCTTTCTAAGCTGCCTGAAATGTAGCAGTATTGTTGTGAAGCTAAAACTATGCTCTGGAGAAGGGTGGGATACACATGCATACAGTAATACCTTGGATTGCAAACAGTAATACCTTGGATTGCAAGCATAATTCGTTCCGGAACCATGCTTGTAATCCAAAACACTCTTATATCAAAGCGAGTCTCTGGCGGGCGTGAGCGGGGCCGATTTCAGCCTGCTATGCCCGCTCGAGGCGAGCGGTTACATCCCTACAGTTGTCTTGCAAGACCTTGCTTGTTTATCAAGTCAAATTTAAAAATTTTTTTGCTTGTCTTGCAAAACACTCTCAGACCAAGTTACTTGCAATCCAAGGTATTACTGTGTGTGTGTGTGTGTGTGTGTGTGTGTGTGTGTGTGTGTATAGTTCTTCCCAGCTTTCTGAGAGGGCTTCTGTACCTTAACAGCTGTGTAACCAGCAGCACTTCAGCAGGTAAAGCTGGTTCCAGCACAAAGATGCTCTGATGGGGGAAATATCAGCTACTGAATATCTGGTTTGTACACAGCTGTTGAAGGCACAGTAAAAGTCCAGTACTGTAAAGTCCCAGAACGTGATAGTAGTTGCAAAAATCAGCTAACCTAATAACCTCAGCTTTCCCTTAAAAAATAAACAAGTTTCTAGCTCTTATGGTTGTGAAGTATGCTGCCAAGTATGCAGACAAGCCCCAGAGAAATCTCTGAAGGCAGAGGAGTTGTTAAGCAAGGGCCAAACTATACATGATGATCAGTTCCAAGATTCTTTCTCCATACGTTGTTGTTGTTATTTCATAGAATATAGAGTTGGAAGGGGCCTACAAGGCTATCGAGTCCAACCCCCTGCTCAATGCAGGAAACTAGAGGAGGGGTCTCCCATCCAAGTAATCACCAGGCCTGACCCTGCTTAGCTTTCCACACTCAGACAAGCTGAGCCAGGTAAGCCACAGGCCTGTTGTTGCTGTTTAAATGAAAGTAGCTGTCAGAGCCTGAAATCCCGAACAGAGGACAAGTAATGGGGGTGGGTGGGGTGGGGGTGGGGGAAGGCTGCTTAACATTTTCCTGTCCAGCTGTTTTTCCACTCAAAATCTGTCCCCAAATACTTTCCCATCCATGTGGGGTGAGACATGATGACCCCATAATCTTTCCCCACACAGGGTGTAAAGAAGAAGCTGAGGGGGGAGAGGAGTGAGCAAACAGCAAGTAGGTAAAGGGTTAAGCAGTCCCTCCCCTGCCAATGGTCCTCTGCTCCTGGTTTCAGCCTCCTGTGGCTGCTTTTCACTGAAACCAAACCACACCACACCACAGGCACCGGGAGGTTCACAGAACTGTCCATTGTGCTCCTTGCTCCTCCCCAAGACTAGCAGAAAGAGAAGAAATTACTCAAAGTAATTTAAAATGGCAGAATTATACACAATGATATACAGATGTGTGTGTTATAAAGGTCACGGGATTCAGCTTTTCTTGTTGCACAATATGGGTTACTTTAGCACAGATTTTTGCAGTCGTTGCTTTTAGTGCAAAGCACACACAGCCCTACTTTTACCAGTGACTGAACTGAATTCTAAAACTACTTGTGAGGTAGCTTTTAAGGCAGGCTTCAGAAATTTCCTGAACTTATAAAAGGAGGTTATAAAAGCAGGCCTCAAAGCAGCTTCTTCCACTCAAGTCCTCCTGACAAGAACTTCTTATGGAAGTCTGCACTGGTTGGTCTGTAGAACCAGCCCCACCATGTACTACCCATTATCACTAGTCCAACACAGAAGTAATAAAACACAGCTAATAAAATAACTTTCCCTATAACTAAAGGGAAAAGTCATGAGACATCCTTACATCCTAATTGCAACCCTCTTTACTTGGAAGTAAAGTGTGCTTATGATTGCAGCCCGTAGGGTTGTCAGCCCTTGAAATAAAATGTTCTAGCATCTGGGCAGGGCCTAGGGGGAAGTGTGAAGTGGGTCTAGAGGTGAACCCTGGGGGAAGAACCCAATTTTTTGGGATGAGTACCATCAGGGGGCCTAGGCTAGCTTTGTGTGTGTGTCTAAGAGGTGGGTCCTAGAGCCCAATGCAAACGTTGTTTATTAATCTACCATGTACAGCCAACAAACAGCTAAAGAGAAAACTGTCTGAAGCAAAAAATCTGCCCTTGATTTTCTGGAATCTGGCCCAGCAGAATTTTTTAAAACGGCCAGGGATGTGAGAGAATTAATGTGCTTGACTTGTACATCTTTCCTGTTTCATTTTGACACTTCCATTGTTCCTTTCTTCACAGCAAATAACAGATCCATCTATCCTCCAATGTTTCCTATCATGAAATGTCTGCTGAAGTCACTGCCACAGCTGCCAAATTCATTTATGCTGAACATTATTGGAAAAGCACTCAGTGAAGGCTAGATTCTCTCTCTCAACTCCTGTAAAACAGAAATGGGCTCTAATTTGACCCATGTCTGATTATTTTAGAACACAATAGGGTTACATTAACTTCTCCAATTAGTTCTCTTGATAGAGCTTTTGTAGCTTTAATCTTACCGTCACACTCCTTTTCTTTCTAAATTACATATCTTTTCTATGCCTTAAAGCCGTTAAGAGACAATTTGGTCCAGTATTATTGTCTCAAAACAAGCTGAGTTTCATTATTTGCCTTTTCTGTTCTACTGTTTACCATGCAAAGAATTTTGCAATCCTTATGCTAGCCCCCTTAGATGAGAAACAGTGCAATAAGTCCCGCTGAGTTCAATGGGGTTGAACTCATATACTAAGTTGTATAGTATTGCAGCCACAAAGAAAAACAGGTCTAGTTTTCCTCTCAGGTAGTAAACCTGTGTCTAGTATCATTTCACAAGACCAAATGCTCCTCCACAGAAAACAATTTATTCCAATTTACTCTGCATAGAAAACTCGATGTCCTAGTCTAGTCTTCTCCCTGACATGATCATTTTCTCTGATTCTCACACAACACACTAAGCCTCAGTTGGTTAAGTGGCAGAGTGGCTTAGTGTGTTGTCTGAACCCTGCGTGGTTGTTTATAACCCCATCTGATGTGGCTTATGAACCACCCTGCTAAGCCATGGCTTGCAGTAGGGTTAAGAATACTCTAGTAGGTTTAGCATGTTGTCTAAACCCGGATGACAAACTAACCCACTGAGAAGCCAAAAAGGCACAGAGCCCCTTGGCAAGAGTGGCAAAAAAGGCCTGCTGCTCTTGCCAAGGGACTAGCAAAGGGTGCTTTCCACTCCCCCCCAACTGCTTTTTTTAAATGTTAAAAAATATTTAGCAGTGGGCTACAATGTTCCAATTTGACACCTCCATGCCAAAATGGAACTTTATAGCTCACTGCTATTTCTTATACTTTTTTTTTTTAAAGGTTGGAGGGGATTGGAAAGCACCCTTTGCAGCAGAATCTTTGGGTTTGGGGGGGGGCACTTGCCCCCCTGGGCTACCCTCACTTTCCTAAGTGTAGATAACCCAGAGGCACAACAAGGACCCCCCAAAGGCCCTAAAAAGCACCAAGAGCCTGCAAAAAAGGGTGTTTTGGGAACACCCTCTCAATTCCCCCCTTCCACACAGGACCCCCAGGGTTTTTTGGGGGTGCTGGGAAGCCCCAACAGTCCCCTCAGTTTTGCCATTTACCCCGTCCATAGCACCTTGGGAACTGGCAAAACCAGAGGGAATCCCCTGTGCGGGGGGGGGGGGTATGTACAAATGACAGCTTTGGGAGGGGGGGAACCCTCAGTGCTCCTGTGGTGTACTCTGGGATACCTGCAGGAGGATTGATGAGGGAAGAGGGCAGTGGAGATGGCCAGGGAACCGTGCTGTGCCTGATCATTTGTTGGGCACAGCCAGGGCCGCAGGCAAATTTAAGCCTCTGTGGGCTTAAAGTGTTGTGTCAACCCAGCCTCTGTGTGTGAATGTTTTCTATGGATTTGCAAAGCTCAGTTATGGTATTCAAGAACTTGGTTTATGTTAACCATGGTTTGTGCCAGTGTACATGAAATATAAAACCCTAGTTATCGCCGAGAAGGGAAATGTGGAAATTGCTCTGGAGGGGAAGGAGCATACCTCCACGAAGCTGCCTTCCAGTTTTCCATTCATGGTTTCCCAGCACTGTGCCTCTATAAGTCTGCGATGCACCTTTGTCGCCAGCAAAGGAAACTGACTCTGTAACAACTTACCACCACATGGGGAAGCAAGAGCAACAAAACCATACCATTGTGATAAACTGATTAACTGAATTTAGCCTGAAAGAGTTTGGGTGCCGTAATGGCTTGAATTAGAGACTAGAAAATGGGGTGGGGACAGAGAAGCAAGCAAAGGTGACATTGGAAAGGCACGCTACTGCTCCTCCAAAAACAGACAAAAAATAAGCCAGATGTTCAAGGGCCAGGTGCCAGAAATGCTGACTGTGCCAATATAGGGAATTGTACACACTCACTGATAATCTGCTCTGATCTCCACATGCCCAGCAGCTACTCCTCGTGCTAACACCTCTCTCTCTCTCCCCAGAGGCCAGCAGTGCCTGAACTACAACAGCTTTCCTCTCTTATCCCCTTCCTTCTTTATCCCTTCTAAAAAAATATTATTAAAAATATTAGCCTTGCTTTCTAACCAGCTCCTACTGCCACACCTGCGCATGCAGTGTACATAGCATGGCCATGGCGCAGGGCAGTGGGGCAAAGAGGCACTGGGCAGTCCGCAGCATGAAGACACACAGTTTGAGAAACACTGGCTTAACAGTTGTGTGCAGGAGGGAATTGGGTGATACGGGTTATTGTGCCAGCATGAGAGGACAACCACACCTGCTGAGATTCCTGCTTCTACACAACTATCAAAGGTACAAGCACCCTGTCCTCTTTTGCACTCAGCTTGCATAACAGGCTGAAATTCAACATCTGACGGCCACACTAACCCTGACATGGGACTGGGAGATCCCAGCATCACCTTCTTTACGTACAAGCCATAAGGCACTGGGGATGGGGTGGAAAATATGGGTACAATATGGATACTTGGAGCTTTTCTACACAAGGCATTTATTTTTTTAATTTATTATATTTATACCCCGCCTTTTTTCCTGAAAGGAACCCAAGGCAGCTTACATAGTCCTCCTCCTCTCCATTTTATCCTCACAACAACCCTGTGAGGTAGGTTAGGCTGAGAGTCAGTGACTGGCCCAAAGTCACCCAGTGAGTTTCATGGCTGAGTGGTGACTAGAACCCGGATTTCCTGAGTCCCAGTCCAACACTAACCACTACGCCACACTGGCTCTCGCCATTATTGTGCCCTTGTCATTCCCCACCATTGTGTATGTGTTCTTTAGACAATGATGTGACCCTCCAGTTTTGCTTCTGTTTTTAAAGAGCATTTTCCCCAAGTTTTTTTTAGAGCAGGAAAAATGTGGTATCATTTAAAGAAAGTGAAAGAAAATGCTATTTCCACTTGTAAATTTGCACTATTCTGCTATACCACAGTTCTACCTAGAGGTTATGTAGCGGAAAATCAGGAATCACTCTTTGTGTAGTGCTCAGATCTCAATTCTGTGATGAAACCGAAAGCAGATACAGCGGATTAATAACTTCATGTAGAAAAGCTCTTGTTCTCCTGCAGCTAACAGCAACTTCAGGACGGCAATTTACTTTTCTTTTCTTTCGAGGTTAAATTTTTTATTTTTGTTAATAACAAAATAATGCCAATTCATCATATTATAAAAGAAGCAGCAAAAAGACAGGAGGAAAAGGTAGAGAGAAAGTATAGAGCAAAACGGCAAAGTTCAGACTCAAAGAGAGGCAAGACCGCACAGCAGCTGTTCTCCTGCCCCGACAGGGTCTGCAGGTCTGGATCTGGCAATCCTATGAGCAAGATAGCAAAAGTGTGTCTTGGAGATGCTGACTCTGCACTCCTTTCAGAAAATGGCAGAGAGCTTTCCTTGCACAACTGGTTAAAGAGTCTTCACGGCACTTCCCCACCCCACTTCAAAACGCACTAGCAGTGCATCAGGACACTGGCAGCAAATATTCATATCTGCACTATGATCACACCTGGAGTGCATTTCAGATATATCTGTTTGTTTGTTACATTTATATCCTACCTTTTCTTCCAAGGAGCCCAAGGCAGTGTAATGATTCTCCTCCTCCTCCTCCTCCTCTCCATTTTATCCTCACAACAACCCTGTGACGTAGGTTAGGTCGAGAGTCGGTGACTGGCCCAAAGTCACCCAGTGAGCTTCATGGCTGAGTAGGGACTTGAACCCGAGTGTCCCCAGGCCAACACTCTAACCACAACACTACACTGGCTCTGGAAGTGTGCAGTTCTTCCCTTTCATAGAGGAATTTTCAGGTACTTAAAAACAAAACTGTATGTTGGGCACAGTGTATCATTTTTGCTTCGGACGCTTCATTCTAGGACACCACCCAGTGGTATGATGTCACAGGGCTTGTCCATTTTTACAGCAATGTTAGTGGCAAAGAGGCTTGCCTTTGGCACCCGAAAAGTTCCTCAACCCTGAACGCACTCAAGTCTGGCACTGTTAACTGATTTAGCAGGTAAGGAACAAAAAAGAGTCTTCAGAAACTGTGATAAACTGCAAACCTAAGGCACCCGGGCAATCCTTCCTGAGGTATTGTCATGGTGGAGAAGAAATACAGGTGACTCATCTCCTTTTAGCCTCCATACAGCCTGAGACAGTTCATCTCCACACCCCACCCCGCCACCTTTCCTTTCCCTTCTCAGTTCTCTTTTTCTCTTTATAATATTTTGAAGGATAATACTGAACACTGGGTTAAGAGAAGAAACTGACTGAGAGGAGGGGACAGGGAAAGGGATAACAATAAATGCTAATATATTGGGGCTTGTTGATGCAATTTGTATTATGAACATTGCAGCGGAGAGCTAGAAAAAACAGAGGTAGGTTGTATTTTGAATGCACATGGTGTTGTGTTTCCAAATTCACACACCTGTGATAATGTACAGTTCCTTCCAGGGTGTTTTATCTCTACCTAATGTTGGCAATCAGGCAGTCATCAGACAAGTCCTGCTGCTCAGTAATGCTAACTTCTCTCAAGCAGACTGCTCTGCGGCTTCTCTACATGAGGCTTTTAACCTGCCATTTTACTGAGGTTTCTGCTTCCAGATTCTTTGTGGGATTAAGATCAGCTTCTTTACAAGTGATTTTTTCCCAGGGGTTTTCTTTCTCTGCCTTTCCATATGTTCCATTACACAATCGCAAGGTGGAACTGCGGTGTAGCAGAATTGCGTAAATACACAAGTGTATCATAGCTCCATTTCCAAATACGGTAATACCAGACTTTCCTCAATCTAAAAAAAGCCACAGAAATGGTTGCAAAGCCTGGCAGAAGCCCTCGAGGATGACATCATGTAAAGCGCCCACAAACTACCATGAGTGAGGAATCACAAGCGCACAATAAATGCCTCGTGTAGAGAAACTCTTACTTTCACTTTCAATTCTTCTCCTCTGTCATTCATTTCCAAAGGATGTTTTTAAAAGAGTTTTGTACTAGGGTACAGAAACTACTGTACGCTCACACTACTACATAATAATCCCAACATAAAACTCATCCCCCCATAGGAAGGAAGGGAGATCTATTGAAGAGGAACTAGATCCCTAACCACACAGCCACTGTCAAAGTGCTGCTACTGTTACTGGATCCCACACCACATTACAGGAGTTTATGAAAGCACTTCCATTTATTCCAGTCAGCAGGGGAGAGGGGTGGGAAAGACATCCTCCCAACCTTAAATTCCTGAAACGGAAAGTCAAAAGTTCCTTGCTACAAGAAAACAGGAGGCTTTTGAACTCCCGCATATCCACTTTCTTTCTCTTGTGCTATGTGAGTGGCACATCAATTTTTCTTGATTGTCATAGCAATGCATGCACTTCCAAGAAATCAGGGATGGGAGGAATGATTTCACAGATTCACAGTTTGGAGAGGAACCAAGCTCAAGGAAATAATGAAACAATCATTGATGACTGTGAAGGATTGAGGCCTACACAGGCTTAAGTTTGTTGAAGCCTGAAGGCCCAAACACTTCCCTAGATTAGTTGAAGCCTGAAGGCCCAAACACTTCAGGATGGGAGGGGGTGTTTGAGAGTTTTAGTTCACCCAATAGAAGTTAAGAATTATTTCTCCTGTTCAAAGTCACATGATTATAACCTTCCAATCCTGGGAAGGCTATATATGTGTGGGGTGTGGTCAACTAGTGAGAGAGAGAGACTGACTGCAGAGGAGAGAGGTAGTCTGAAGTTAAGCTAGAGAACCTTGTAGTGTTTGTTTGTTTAATTTGATCATACTTGCTTTTGAATTATAACCACTCTATTATGTAAATACCCTAATATAATAAGTAAAGTGTTGTTGTGTACCCTGAGTTGTGGGAGTGACTTCTTCACCACGTCTAAAGCCTATTCCCATGCTACTGGAAACAGGCAAAGAATTTGATCTCCTGGAACGGGAGAGGCTTTGAGAAGAGGCAGAGATCTTCCAAAGGCAGGTCAAGGGGTCCCTGCAGTAGCGGAACCTTGACAGATGGTGGCAGCGGAGCGATCCTGAACAGTGAGATTAAGCACTCCAAACAGCAATTGGGTTTTTTACTAATAGAGCTGGCAAAAGCAGTGTATGTTTTAACTTCAGGCCTGCGGAATAGGGACCCAGTGAGGCAAGTAAAATGAGCCAGTATCTCTCCATGAACAAAACTGCCCTGATTGAGCAGTGTAAAAAGGACAATTTGCCATGGGAGGAGAAAACAGCAGAAGAACTGAAAGTTATGCTGATCTCCCAGGCGGCAATAGAAGGAGCTGCACCCTCTAGCCTTAGTGTAGCAGGACCCCAAGCAAAAGAATGGGAGCTCCGTGAACAGGAACTGCGGCTAGTGGCAAAGCAGAAGGAATAAGAGACCAGGTTAGAGCGGGAACGGCTTCGACTGCAGCAGGAGCAACTTAAGGCCCAGGAAGAACAACGCAGACACGCGGAAAAGGTGCGGCAGGAGCAACTTAAGGCCCAGGAAGAACAACGCAGACACGAGGAAAAGGTGCGGGAAGAGCAATGCAGACATGAGGAAAAGCTGCACCAGGAGAAACTTCAAGCCCAAGAGGAACAACGCAGACACGAGGAAAGGATGATGAAATTGAAAGAGGAGCAGCCTGTCAGAGTTATCCCGAAGGACTTCACAGCATACACCCCAGGAGAAGACCCACAAGTGTTCTTGACCACTTTTGAAAGGGCAGCACAGAAGTGGGGACTGCAGGAGGGTGATTATATGAAGTTTGTGCCTAATTTAATCAAAGGGGAACTGGCAGAGATTTATAATAGCATGCCAGAGGGGGAGGCTGTTTCCTATGCTCAATTCAAAGAAACGGTGTTTAAAAGGTTCAGGTTAGGCCCTGAGCACTTTAGGAAAAAGTTCAGAGGGTTAACACCTCAACCTGGTAAATCTATGGTAGAGTTTGCAACAAAAATAAAAAACCTGCTACTAAAATGGGTGGATGAAGCAAAAGCTGACAACAGGGAAAAGGTGCTAGAGCTTATGGCTCTGGATCAGTTTTATTTTCGGTTGCCCAGAGAAATAAAACTGAAGGTTAAGGATAAAGATCCGGAAACTGTAAACCAAGCTGCAGAAATGGCTGACAAACTGATTGAAAACCGGGAAGGATTAGGCCCCAGGATTGAGTCTGAGAAGAAGGGGGGGAAATGGGAAGCCCCAAGTAAAAAGGAGTTCAAAAAACCTCCTTTTGATCCTTCTCACCCCAGAGACTGTGCCTGCTATTCGTGTGGTCAGACAGGCCACATCAGGAATAGCTGCCCCAAGTTACAAGCATTAACACCAGCTAACCTAGGTAGTCCTCAACCCGAACAAACCAAGCCACCAGTGGTAGCAAGCATAAAAAAACCTTCTAATTGTGGATTTGTGATCACCAACAGGGAAGAGGTTAATAATCAGTTTAAAGAACCTGTTTATGTAAAGGATAAGACCATCATGGCGATGTTGGATTCTGGAGCTGATGTTTCTCTGATCTGGGCAGATTTGGTGACACCTGAAGATTTGGTACCAGGAATGTCTATTGAGATCCAGGGAGTGAATGGTCCCTCCTTTGAAGTCCCAGTAGCAAGGTTATCCATAGAATGGAGGGGATGGAGGGGTCTGTATGAAGTTGGGGTGATGGAACCTCCAACCCAATTTGCCCCTATCATTGTGGGAAAGGATATAATGGGCCCAGAAGCTCAAATATGTGTGGTAACCCGCAAGCAAAAGGAAAGGGAGGAAATTTCAAGGCAGGACCAGGCAAAAGCTAATGTAAAAGAAAAGGTACTAGAGGTACAACCCACAGTGATTCCGGAAGGTCCAAAACCAACCCCAGACCCTCCCCAAACCGAAACAACAGAACAAGCCTCCATGAAACCTGTAGACCTGAAAGCCAGTGAAACAACCGGGGCAGGTGGTTCTGTAGAGGAGAAGGCGCTAGAGACCCCTTTTCCTGATTTAAGAGGAGTAGAGGAATTCAAGCAGGAAGTCCTCAGTGATCCTAGTTTGGAGCCTCTGAAAAGAGTTGCTCTCCCTCAAGAGAGGCCCTTCTCTGAGGAAAGAAGGGAGCAGATTATTTGGGAGAAAGGATTGCTGTATAGGCTGTGGTTACCAAAAACCCAAGAGTTAACCTGGAAACCACTAAAGCAACTGATAGTACCTAACCAATTCCGGCTAAGGTTGCTAGAACTAGCCAATGATGTGCCATGCGCAGGGCACTTGGGGAAAAACAAGACTAAACAAAGGCTCATGGCAAACTTCTTTTGGCCTGGAATTGCTAAGCAAGTAGCAGAGTACTGCAGGTCTTGTGAAACCTGTCAGCGTGTGGGGAAGGCAGGGCATCACAGTAAAGCCCCTTTGCAGCCTCTGCCTATTATAGGAGAAGCTTTCTTTAGGGTGGGCATGGATATTGTAGGGCCTTTCACTAAACCCACCCGCAAGGGAAAAAAGTACATCCTTACAGTGGTGGATTTTGCCACAAGATACCCAGAAGCTGTAGCACTAGCCTCTATAGATGCTCCATCTGTAGCTGAGGCTTTGCTAACTATATTTTTCAGAACTGGATTTCCCTCTGAAATCTTAACAGATTGTGGGTCAAATTTCCTCTCCGAGATAATGGAGTGTCTGTGGAAGTGTTGCGGGGTAAAACACTTGAAAACCACTCCTTATCACCCCCAATGCAATGGAATGGTGGAAAGATTTAACGCCACACTCAAAGGAATGATTAGGGCTTACGTAAACACCCCCCCAAATGACTGGGATGACAAACTGCAACACCTACTCTTTGCCTACAGGGAAGTTCCACAGGAATCAACGGGATTCTCACCTTTCGAGCTGTTGTATGGCAGAAGAGTGAGAGACCCTCTTGATCTCCTGAGAGATAACTGGGAAGGTAAACTTGTAGAAAACAAAACCTCTGTGGTGGATTATGTGTTAAAACTTAGACAAACCCTAGATACACTCTGTAAACTAGTTCAAGCCAATGTAACCAAAGCCCAAGAGGTGCAAAAGTTCTGGTATGATCAAAAGGCACGCTCTAGAGTATTTGAGGTAGGGGATCAGGTAATTTAACGCCACACTGGCGTTGTGATATTTCTTCCCCTGCGCAAAGACAAGCTTAAGGCTGCTTGGGAAGGCCCCTACACAGTCAGAGAGAAAATGGATGATTTAACCTATGTGGTGGTTAAAGAAAAATCTGAAAAAAAGACCCAGGGTAGTACATGTAAATATGATGAAGCCACACTATGAGAGGAGTGGAGTAGTTTTACAGGTGCAGAAGGTCCCAGAAGAAAACCTAGAGACAGGGGGAGAAGAGATAGTAGACATCTTAGACCACTGGTTAGAAGAGTGCAATCCAGACCAGCTAAGATGGTCAGAACAACTCAATCTTGAGGACAGGAGGAGAATACTGTCAGTGGTAACAGAATTTTCTGACGTCTTTCAGAACAGACCAGGGAAAACGGATTTGGCTGTACACAGCATTGATACAGGAGACAATCACTCCATAAGGTCACTCCCTTATAGGGTAAATGGAAAGGTGCTGGGAGACATACGCAGGGAGGTAGAAGAGATGTTAAGGTTAGGAGTAATCAGACCCTCTTTGAGCCCCTGGTCTGCCCCAGTGGTCCTGGTGAAAAAACCAGATAACACCATCAGGTTCTGCATTGATTTCAGAAAATTAAACAAGATAACCAAGCCCGATGCATATCCCATGCCACGAACTGATACCCTTTTAGATCAGTTGGGAGCTGCTAAAATAATTAACACTCTTGATTTGTGCAAGGGGTTTTGGCAGATGAGCCTGGATGAAGCTGCCAAACCCAAAACAGCGTTTGTCACACCTGATGGGTTATTCGAATTTAACGTGTTGCCTTTTGGATTGAGGAACAGTCCTGCCTCCTTCCAAAGGCTAATCAATCGATTGTTAAATGGATTAAGTGCATTTGCAGTGGCCTTTATCGACGATATAGCCATATTTAGTGAAAATGTGGAGGATCACTTGGTACACCTAAGAACAGTATTGCAGGCTATACGTGAGGCGGGTCTAACAGTAAAACTAAGCAAATGTCAGTTTGGAATGCCAGAGGTAGTATACTTGGGGCACAGGGTTGGAAATGGTCATATCACACCTTTATGGGACAAGGTTGAAGCTATCAGAACCTGGGACATACCTACAACCAAGAAACAGGTCAGGTCATTCTTGGGATTTGCTGGGTATTACAGGAGATTTGTTCCCCATTTTGGTGAAATTGCTGGACCTTTGACTGATTTAACCAAGAAATGTAAACCTGACAAAATTGTGTGGATTGATGAATGTCAAAGAGCTTTTGATAGACTAAAGGACATTTTAAGATCAAGGCCTGTGTTAAGAGCACCTGACTTTGAAAAAACCTTTATTGTGGCTACAGAGGCCTCTGAGACTGGCATAGGTGCAGTATTGTTACAAGACTATGACTCTGTTAAACACCCAGTAGCCTACCTGAGTAGGAAGCTTCTACCCAGGGAGAGAAACCTGTCTACGATCCAAAAGGAATGTCTGGCAGTAGTGTGGGCTCTGGACAAGCTCAAGCCTTATGTTTTTGGGCAAGAATTTACTTTAAGGACTGATCATCATGCCTTACAATGGATACAAACAATGCAAAATACCAACTCCAAGCTTCAGAGATGGTCTTGGAAATTGCAGGAATTTCAAATGAACATTGAACATGTGCCTGGGAAGGAGAATGTGATAGCCGATGCTTTGTCTAGGAAATAACCAAAAAACAGTTGCCTTTTCGTGTAGGTTAACGTTTCACAATTCTCTTCTGTAAAAGGGAAATTGTTCCACTTGAGGAGAAGGGGGGGAAGATGTGAAGGATTGAGGCCTACACAGGCTTAAGTTTGTTGAAGCCTGAAGGCCCAAACACTTCCCTAGATTAGTTGAAGCCTGAAGGCCCAAACACTTCAGGATGGGAGGGGGTGTTTGAGAGTTTTAGTTCACCCAATAGAAGTTAAGAATTATTTCTCCTGTTCAAAGCCACATGATTATAACCTTCCAATCCTGGGAAGGCTATATATGTGTGGGGTGTGGTCAGCTAGTGAGAGAGAGAGACTGACTGCAGAGGAGAGAGGTAGTCTGAAGTTAAGCTAGAGAACCTTGTAGTGTTTGTTGTTTAATTTGATCATACTTGCTTTTGAATTATAACCACTCTATTATGTAAATACCCTAATATAATAAGTAAAGTGTTGTTGTGTACCCTGAGTTGTGGGAGTGACTTCTTCACCACGTCTAAAGCCTATTCCCATGCTACTGGAAACAGGCAAAGAATTTGATCTCCTGGAACGGGAGAGGCTTTGAGAAGAGGCAGAGATCTTCCAAAGGCAGGTCAAGGGGTCCCTCATCCCCCCATAGGAAGGAAGGGAGATCTATTGAAGAGGAACTAGATCCCTAACCACACAGCCACTGTCAAAGTGCTGCTACTGTTACTGGATCCCACACCACATTACAGGAGTTTATGAAAGCACTTCCATTTATTCCAGTCAGCAGGGGAGAGGGGTGGGAAAGACATCCTCCCAACCTTAAATTCCTGAAACGGAAAGTCAAAAGTTCCTTGCTACAAGAAAACAGGAGGCTTTTGAACTCCCGCATATCCACTTTCTTTCTCTTGTGCTATGTGAGTGGCACATCAATTTTTCTTGATTGTCATAGCAATGCATGCACTTCCAAGAAATCAGGGATGGGAGGAATGATTTCACAGATTCACAGTTTGGAGAGGAACCAAGCTCAAGGAAATAATGAAACAATCATTGATGACCTCACCTGACACATTTTGTGAGCAGCTGTACTGATGTTAATGGCAAATTACCAACCCACTCCTTGCATGTCAGAATTAGTTTACAAGTAGTGCTAAGAAGTAGCCCCACATGAATAACCTGGTAGCAGTTCATCTATGATACATAAATCTAAGCTGTTCTTCTATATATTTCCTTGCTCTCACTTTCAGAGTCTGCATGGTGCACTATTCAGTGGCGACTTCAGGCCTCAATCTTATGCATACTTGAAATCAGACTTCTGAGTAAACATAGGGTCAGGCTGCAAAGCTCACTGCCTTATTCCCAAGGTGCTGGATGAAATTCTCCTGATGGTTGATTCATACACACACATTTATACATGCACACGTGCACTCTCTCTCTCTCTACCCTGGTGGTAATTCTGTTCAGAGTTGCTGTGAGTCACGTAATGCCATCATGCCCAAGGATGACAGTGAACAGCAGTCTTTGCCCCATACCGAAGACTGAAAATGTAATGCTGCCTCAGCTTTGAATTGGCTCATTTCCTTTGTCAGAATATGGGAACATGGCAACCGTAGGATTAATGTGTATGGGCTGAGCACAAGCCAGAATTTGTCATTAAGGTGATCTGGGGTAATAATGAGGGCAGCTCTGGATATTTTTTTTCAGAGAACAGAACTTTATTATTCTATCCAATGGGTTAGAGTTCGAGGTTTGCTTCCTAGAGAGCCAGTGTGGCGTAGTGGTGAGAGTGTTGGACTGGGACTTGGGAGATCCGGGTTCTAGTCCCCGCTCGGCCATGAAACCCACTGGGTGACTTTGGGCCAATCACTGACTCTCAGCCTAACCTACCTCACAGGGTTGTTGTGAGGATAAAATGGAGAGGAGGAGGAGGAAGATTATGTAAGCTGCCTTGGGTTCCTTGCAGGAAAAAAGGTGGGGTATAAATATAATAACTAAATAAATAAAATAAAAATAGTGAAATATTAATTTTTGCAGCTATTTTCTGAATTGACAAAATATTGATTTCTATATACTTCTTAATAAACAAATGAGGCGATACGGACTCCTAGAATCCACTTACCGGTATGTTAGTTTTCATGATCAATGAAAAGGAGTTTAGCCTTCCAATATAAATATAGTTCCAAAACCCAAATCAAGGATTTGTGTATTTTGGTACCTTTATAGTTGATTAAACTGAAGAATTAGCAGTGACACTCAGGTGCCCCTGTTGCAATTATGTACTTGCAGGACATAACCCATATATGTGGGGAGGTGGTGCATGTTTCTCATGTCATCTGATGTTTGGATCCAGGAACCAGAAAGAGCCACACTATGAGCCACATGTGTGCAGTGCATGCCCTCAAACTGTGGTGTAAAAAAATGTTTTTGAACATAGGCAGAACCCTACTGCTACCTCTAGTAGGCTGGATTTCTAATGCAAATATACACATCAATAATGGGTCTTCATAAGCAAAGATACTGACCCCAATTAGTCCTACTTAAGTCCCACTGATATCAACCGGTCTTATGCACAATTTGAATAGGGTAGCACTGCTCAGAACTGAAAACAGTGTTAAACATGTTCTGAAACAAACAAAACCCCTCAAACTGTCCATTTAAGGTGCCTACAAAATACAGTAGCCAGTTCTGAAAATCTTGGCCTGGGATTTTGGACACCAATTCTCTTTAACTGGCTTCACATCGTTAAAGTAAAATCCCATCCAAATGTTACATTTCTCCATTTTCCACATTACATTTGTGACTTTTAAGCAAGAGGCTATTTCTGCATATTTACCCTACATGTATGATAACCAAATCCCTTGCCATTTCTTTGATGCTTGGCTGAGGATTAACAGATGCCAAATCAGCTTCACCCCAGTCACATGGTAAACTGTTACCTAGTTATACTTGGTTGCTGAAGATTAGTTTGTCAAGGTACACAGTGTAAAGCTTTAGAGATCTTAAATGGTTCGGGCCTACTTTAAATAGTGCTCAAGAGCAACAGACCTGATTTGCACGTAACAACCAGCCATCTGTTTAAAAAAAGATGGGTTGTCAGGGACACACTGCCTGCAGCACGCATGTCTCTTCCGTTTTACCGCCCAACCCACAATTGGATCCTTCATAGATGATTGTACAGTGTGACATGCAAACCTGGACTGCTGGGTTGTTTAGGGACTAAAAAAAATTGGCAGTTAACTCATGGTTTGTTGTTGGATTAATCGCTGGGTTGTTTAGCCCCTAAATAACCCAGTGGTCCGAGTTAATATGTCACACTACACAACCTATGAAGGAGCTGATTGTGGGTTGTGAACTAAAGTGGAAGAGGCGGGCATGCTGCTGGCAGTGTGTCCCCAACAACCCATCAATTTTTAAACCAGTGGGTTGTCATTACGCACGAATATAAGCATTTCTTCGTCTTCCATTTTGTAAAGCCAGATTTTTCAATGTTTCCATGACAAACATCTGCAGTACAGATACTAAGACTGTATGTTTATGGCAAACATTTCTGATCATGCCTTCTAGGCAAAGGGACACAAAACAAGTTTGTCTGTCCAAAGCTCTTATACAACAAGGCTCTTAGGGGAGTGCTGTAGCTCAGTGGTAAAGCACATGCTTTCCATGGAAAAGGTCCCAGGTTCAATCCCTGGAATCTCCAGGTAGGGCTGGGAAAGACCCTGCTCTAAAGCCCTGGAGAGCTGCTGCCAGTCAGTACAGACTAGCCTTCCCCAACCTGGCACCCTCCAGATGTGTTGGACTACAACTCCCATCAGCTGGCCACTGGTTTTGCTTTCATAGAAACTCTACTTTCATAGATCATAGAGTTGGAAGGAGCCTACAAGGCTATCGAGTCCAACCCCCTGCTCAATGCAGGGAACTAGAGGAGGGGTCTCCCATCCAAGTAATAACCAGGCCTGACCCTGCTTAGCTTTCCACACTCAGACAAGCTGAGCCAGCGTAAGCTGACTGAAGCTGATCCGGAGTTATAGTCCAAAACATCTGAAGGCTGCCAAGTTGCAAAATGCTGGTATAGACAATACAGAGCAAGATGTGTTTGCTTGCTCTTGATAAGATCACATCAATGGATTTCTCCATTCGTAAGTACAATTCATTAGCACTGACGCCACGTTGTGCAAATCTGATGCCACATCAAGCTGTTCTCATACAGCTTGTGGATGTCACTAGCACTGACTGGGGGTGCTTCCAAATGAGGCTTTTACAGCGCCATCATCTCCCTCTGCCTCATTCATGGAATTTTACAGGGGTCCAGACATTGTTATCTTCCAGTCATAGCCCTCCCATGTCTTTCCACCACTTATTCTGTCTTTTTCCTTACCACAGAAAATCTGTTAAGGAAAAAAAGATGGAATTGCTGCCCAACACCTTCCAACTGGTAGTGCTAGGAATATCTATGCCTAGAAGCACCCTGGAACACTTTCTGTTTGTCTCCATACCCAAAGTGGAGAGATATCACCAGTCCTCTCTGCTGCTGCAGCAGCTTCCATTCTGGCCCAAACCAGTTGCCATGGGCAACTGTAGTATTCTGCATTCCCCCTCTAGCAGGGGGGATAAGGGAGCACCTGAAAGCTCTCATTAGTTTCTGGGCACCCCCCAGCACGTCTTCCAGCATTTCAAGAGCAAGCTCCCCTGGGCAATGTCCAGAGCATCTTCCTGGGGGAGTCTGACTGCTTCCTGCCTGCTCCCAAACTTGGGATTGGGCACTGGCGTTTTGGGTCTATGAAGTCTACTGGACTATATTTCGCAGAGCATGTCCCAGATCCAAGATGGCAGGGTCACCATCTTTGCTCAATGTAGTATGCTAAATTACATTTCCTAACATGCCCAACATGCTGTAGAGGTCCTATAAAACAGCAGTTTCCCCCTCAAATTCAAAACATTAAAAGAAATATACCTTTCCTAAACCTTTTTCCTTCTCCCTCCAAAATATATAAATAAGCAGTTGCTCCTCAAACTACAGGGCTCCCTGCACCCCTCATGGGACAGAGAACACAAAGTGATTGCGTGAAGAGTTCATTAACAGACTTGGCACTTCAGGCCTTAACCAGGACTGGGCCATATCACTAAAAAGAATAACTATCTTGTGTCTGGTGTTATTGAAATTGAACACCAAACTGTAAATATTACATGTGCATGAGCCTATAAATATGTCTAACAATTGAATCTTGTAAACTTCACCGACTGAGTCATGCATAGCATCTTTTTGATCTCAACTTGCATAATATTTTTTCTCCCAACCCTTGTCAGATCTGTGTGTTTATATAATACCCTGAACCTGAAAAGGCTGCCATGATCATTCCCCCACTCAGGGAAAGGTGAGCAAAGTAGATGAATATGGACAGCACTGATGGGATTCTCAAATGTGTTTGATGACTGCAACATGGAGAGTAAGAGAGACAGCAAGCAAAACTTTGAACAACGTGGTTCTTTGAGACTTCAGAAAGTGCACCACTTTGAAACATATCTTGATAATATGACAGTACCAAAAAGTAAGAGAATGAGACTATTCTCTGCCACTTCGTTTGGACCAACTACTAGAGAACACCTTTCCCAGAATTTGAAGTACAGTGTGTTGTAGATGTAGATCACAAACTATTTTTCCCCTCAGGCAATTTCTACCCAACACTTGTATTTTGAAATATAAAATGAAAATTAAATTGTGGAGGAGCAAGCCATTTCATGGGGTGAGGACCAGGTGATGCTCTAAAGATCTCACACTTTATTAGTAGTAAATCCAGAGTGCCTCCCAATGATGAACATCCCCAGATTAACAATTCTTTAAATACCTGCTGTAGTGTAAAGGGTACATGATGTGGGGCAGAAGGTATGGAAATAAATCCACTAATGCAGGCACAGCTATTGGGTGTTTATAATATACGGTACATCACTAGAATCTTCATCTCCAGTCACACATTGGCTTGATGTAAGTGAGAGATCAGAGATATTTTGCTCAAAAAGTAAACATGGAAATGAGAAATGATAATAAGTACAAATCTCCACAACGGAATAACTTCACCTTCTGCTATATATTGATAAACCCATACATATTACTATACTTGGGGAGAAGGTCACTGAAGGAGAACAGTGCCGATTCTTTATTCAGGTTTTCAGAAGTGAAATCTTGTCCAACATGATGGATGAGCAATACACACACATAAAAGATGCCCTCCAATACAAGCAATAAGAATGGTTCATGAAAGCCCCTATGTAGAGTCTGCAGTAAGAAAGAGAAATATGTGACCAGTGGTTTAGAAATGCATTGTCCCAGGTATCTGTTTGTAGCAGATAACAGCCATGACAACAATTCAAAAATAACTTGGAAAAAGGTCATTTTTGAAGGCCTATTTTCAATCATGCTGAATGAACAGATCTGTTGGAAATATTTCCTTTCCTCTTCATTTAATTACTACTGACTTAAAAAGAAGAAAAAGAATAGGAAAGATGTTTATGCAACAAGTCTTCCTGCAAATGCTACTTCAAAGCATGGTCACTCATGGATTAAGGAATGTGCTGTTCAGGTGAGTTCCCTTGCAGATAGGAGCTTGCAGAATTATTACAACATACAAGCCCTACTGGGGCATTCACCCTCAGTGGGGCCACGCTTGTTGGCCTCACCCTCTCTGTGGCATCTCCAGTTCAGTCATACTGCCTTCCACGCATGGGAGCAGGAAGGACTGAAGCAGGGAGTCTATGCATGTAGGCTCCACACGCAATTTAGAATCCTGCACTATCTAGATGATGCTAGGTGCCTACACACACAGACTCCAATGCGCGGAAGGCAGCAGGGCTGAGCCAACAGGGACACAGCTGAGGGGGCAGGGCCAGGGCCAGCAAGCGGAGCCACACTCTCCCCTCCAGTGAGTGGAATCACGTGAGGGTGAATGCAAGTTTACAGAAATAGGGTTACTGAATTCAACATGAGGTAAGACTCCTATACCTTTTATAACTTCTGCAGAAGGAAGAAATATAGCCAGGTGCCATTTCTCTGATGGTAGCAGTGCTATGACACAGGGAACTGCACTTCTCAAAATTAATCCTACTGCATAACTATGATGAAAAAACAAACCAACCAACTAAAAAGTGATTAAGCTTTTCTTTTTTTTAAAGGGCTTGTCCTGCATTGAATGTTGACTGCCTTAAACTCAGAAATATACCTAATGTAATTTTGCATACATCCTATTATCCTACCCTGGTAAAGCACAATCCACAGGCAGGTCAGGAGGGTACAATCCAACAAGCAGTCTGGAGTAGGAGGAGAGGAGAGGAGAGGAGAGGCAGGAAACAGGCAGGCAGGGTTCAGTAAAGATCTAGATTACTGAAAACAAGGTAGGTTCATGACAGGTCTTTCAAGACAGAGCCCAGGGAGTAGACAAGTTGTTCCCATGAGAGCTCAGTCTCAACTGAGCCCTTTAATGCTCCATGAGCCTGACTAAACCTCTGAGACTTCACCCCCTTGCCTTAAAAGGGCAGCTCCCTTGCCTGGAGCCTAACACTTCATTGTCTCTCCACCAGCGCATGCTGGGCACTCTGTCTGTGTTGACACACCACCTTGGTGGAGCACAAAGCCCTTGGAGGCTTTGTGGAACTGGGTCGAGGCTGATCTTTCTGGTCCAGACTGAGGGGTCTCAGGTCCCTTGGGCTCAACAATGGGGCTCAGGCCCAGTGCCTCCTCAGTCAGCACCATTGGCCCCTCAGCCTCTGTGCCTGCATTGCTGCTGGGAGCTATGAGGTCAAAGGAGATATACTTCACACTTGGTGGGGTTCTTATTTCATAGGATGCTTCTGCATTTCTGAATTTCTGATGTATTATGTATGAGTAATCTCACATTACTCTGTTTATATGAAAAATGTGCAGAGAAAAGGCAAAAAGAAAGAAAGGAAGAAAGAGGGACGAAACATGAAACAGACTGTATATTAGTACTGGGAACAGGAAAGCCCCAGCCCAGTTGATCAGGCTTTCCCTGGTGAATGACAAATTGCCCTTGAATGTCATTGTGTGTCCCCTCCTAGCAAGCAAAAGGCATAAAAACACTCAAGAGGGGCACCACTCAGCCAGCCACCAATGATTCACTCTCGTTTCCTAATGAACTGTATTAAAAATAAGTAGCTTGACTGAATAGGGAGCATCAACCTAGCAAGAAAAGGGATATAATGTTAAATTGACTGCCTGCTGTCCAACCTTTCATCCAATACTAATAGAATTCACACTGGAAATGATAGAAAGAACTACTAGAATCTTAATAGAGAGAGAAAATCATTCCATATTGCTCTGCCTACTCCAAATGGCTTACAGTGCAATTTGTCTGCTCTGGCATGAAGAAATAATAGATACTGTGGGGATAACAGCAAAGCTTCCAAGTCCAATACGATTGTAACTCGTGACATTCTGTATTTCTTACAAAATCCACACTCCTGATGTGCTATGTAAGGAAGACAGGCCAAAAACCCCTGAAAACAAAGCTGATGTTTCCATGTAAGGTCTATATTTTAGCTCTCATGGGTGAAAAGGGGCGGGGGATACCTTAAAAGAGTTCAAAAGCTGAGGCCTGGTGCAGACTGATGCTGGCATTCTCTCTGAGGGACACATTACATGAACATGCATTGACACTGTACACTCATTCAGATGGTTGTGATAATCTGTCTACATGCATTCATATTAGATCTGTACCCAGGTACTAGAATCCTACTTAATCCAGGGTACAAATCATGGGTACAGCTGTACTGGAGATGAATGAACTCACACATACGTAATTGTGTGAATTGAGGAACACACATTCATTTTATGTAACCATATAAAGTGTAGCTCCTTGCAGGATTGCTTGGAGCACAATCCTTTTTGACCTGGAGAAGCTGCCATAGGAGGGTTTTCCTGTGAGGCAATTCTGAGGGAGAGTGGAAAATCTGAGAGAGGAAAATCTGTAAATAAATAAATAAATGCTTTGCATGTGAGGAAGCTGTTCAGTAAATTTATTACAACAGTGGAATTATTACTTGAAGTAGGCCCGATATCTGAATTCTGACCCCTTTGGTTAAGGGAGCTCAGATAAACTAACTGAGGAAATTGCACAAGATGGATCACTGGCCCAACAAAATATATGGTGGTTATATTGGTACTTCCTTCTATATCCAACAGGGTTTTGCCACTAAGGCTGAAAATCTATGCACATTAACCAAGGAGTAAGGCTCTACTGGACACAGCGGGACTTACTTCTAACTAAACACGACAGAGTTGCACTCTTAGGCCACTTCAGGAAGCAAACATTCAATGTATTCAAAGGCTGTACATTAGGGGCGGATAACTTCTGGCCTGTGGGCCAGATGCAGCCAGCAGCTCACAGGGCCTCTCCTCTGCTCCCCTGTAGTGCAATTAGGCTTTTTAAAAGCCTCTGTTGGTGCCAATAGATGTTTTTTAAAATCCTAATTGCTGCACTGGGGGCATTTTCGGAGTGGGGTGGTCACTGCTGGGGAGAGAAGGGCTAACCCTCACTCCCTGAGCACTGTAAACCCCCCCCCCGAAAAATCCCCGTGTTGCAACTTGGCTTTCTTAAAGCCTGTATTGGTGCCAATGGAGTGTTGTTGTTTTAAAAAAAAAACTGCATGGAGTGGGGACAGTGTGTGTATATGAGTGTATGGGTATGTGTTATGTGTGTATGTGTGTTCTATGTGTTGTGTGTGAGTGTGTGTGCATGAGCGGGGGGGGGAGGAGGCTCCACCTACATTTCACAGGGGCCTCACCCACCTCTGGCATGTGGTCTTTGGAAGGTTCCCCAAAAGGAAATGTGGCCCTTGGGCTGAAAAAGCTCCTCCAGCCCTGCTACAAATGGTTATTTATTGCATTTATTCTTAGAATTTTTAGGGGATCATTTGTACTTTCCACCTGAGGCACCAAAATGTCTCATCACCAAGGCATGATTGAAATGATCATAATAAGCTAATTAGACATACCGGGTATATAAGAGCACTAACAGAATCTGATAACCAACTTCTTTTGACTTTCAATGAGCTAAAGCTGCAGTCCATAAATAAACCACCCATCTCAGAATCATTGTTAAAGGCTATGGTACTATTACCAACCCTAGCAAATATTGAAAATATTCTCATAACTGGTAAGCGTCAGACTTACTAACACCATTAGACAATAGCAGAAACTGCATTATTATGTGTCTAAAGGAAGAGATGTTGGTCAGATGTCCCCCAACACAAAGGCCTAAAATGGAGACTTTAATTGCAGCAACTTTTGTATGAACAGATGAATGAAAGCACACCATTTCTCTGGAAACAATGAAACTAAAGCTGTCAGAAGGCAGCAAAAAGAAACAACCTTGAAGATGTTAAATATGAATCTATGTATACAGCCACTGCATACCAAAGTTCCATCTCTTCTTGGATAGCTTACTTTCTCTTTAAACTGGCATGGTGAGTTCTACTTATCCACAGTGAAGTGCATTTTTGTTCTTATGTCAGTTGTGTCCGTGACAGGGCTTTTCAAAGATCCCATGGGCCATTACATCACTCTTGGCCCAAGAGTCTTGGGCTACCCTGACTCAGACACACCTCATGTTTTACTAGGAAAAGGTAATATCTAGCTATCTGAATAGCTACACATCACTCACGTGCAGGATAATTTTAGAATTTTGTGTACCTTGCTTCATGGAGGATAAGGCTATCAATGGCTACTAACCCTGATGGCTATATGCTACCTCCAGTGTCAAAGGCAGTATGCTGGGGAATGTGGGAGGGAGGGTGCTGTTGCACTCATTTATTTATTTATTACATTTATTAATCGCCCATCTGGCCGGCAACTCATGTCCTAACTTGTGGGTTTCCCACAGGCAGCTAGTTGACCACTGTGTGAACAGAATGTGGGACTAGACGGACCTTGGGTCTGATCCAGCATGGCTCTTCTTATGTTCTTAATTCAATCTTATGGAGGTTACCAAAGGCCCAAAGTGCAGAAAATGGACCTAAGAAGAGGACAACTACAATGTGCTCTCCCGGCTTCAACTGCCCTTTATTCCTTATTAAACGACATAAGGTATACTATTTAAACAGTGCAAGCAATTGTATCCAACACTGTTGTTCCACAGACAGAAGGAATTCCAGCAGCAAAAATGGGGGGGGGGTGATCCCCCCCAGCCTCTTGTACACCCTCAAAATCTGCTCTGGAGGGCTGGGAAATCCTCCAGAACAGTTCTTGAGGTGGCACAGAGGGCTGCGGTGGGGAGAAGAGGGAAAGAAAGTCCCACTGCATTAGCAAACTTCTGCTACTGCAACGTTGAATTTAACTCATTGTATTTGAAAGGCAACTGAATCTAGCTGTTTCCTTCAGGAAGCCATTGGTAACTGTGGAGAAACGAGCCTTTGGGGTACACACACACACCTCAGGTGTGAAACGGCTGGGGTGGGGTGTGCATAGTTAGCGTGTGGAAAGAGGGGCCCTTGGGGGTTCCTACCCCAGTCTGGGGGAAGCCTAGTTCCCAGCAGAGAGCGTTGAAGGCAAGAAATCTTGATGTCTGTAGAAAAGGCAGGGCTAGTTCCCTTTTCCAGGCGTGGAGAGGCCAAGGGGACAAGCAAAAGAAACTACCCATCGAGTACAACAGAGGCTGGGAGTAGCAGTTGCCAGGGAGTAAGCGGAAGAGGATCCTACCCATCCAGTGCAAAAAGCGGGTGAGCAGATGGCGGCTGTGTGATCCCAAAGTTTGGGGGCTGGAAGAGCCCGGGAAGAGAAGAAGAAATAGTGTGCGCGCACGCGTGTGTGTTCCAGGAGGAGAGAGAAGACCAGAAAACCTCTCCTAAGAGAATGGTGAGCAAAACGTTGAGTTTTGGAACAGCGTTTGATGAGTGATTTTAGTTGTGCTGTGTGCCCCAGAGAAATTGTTGAGACTTTGGGGAGGGAGGGCACAGTCCTGCCCTACATCTCTCCCACGGGAGAAGGACTCAGAATTTGAACTTAAGAAGACTGTCTATTTGCTCTTGGGGGGGGGCATGGTGAATGGACAGGCTGGGCAGCAGCAAGCAGAGGGGGGGCGGACATCAGAACCCCCCCCCCCGAAAAAGAGACTTTGTCCCTGTGCTGCCGAAGTGGAGAGCTGAAAGAAGCAGAGACGGAAAAAGGAATTTCCCCCCAGGCGTTTTCTGCTGCCACCTGAAGACAACGGACTGAGATTAAGTGGTTGTTTGATTAGAACCAACACATGTTGCTGACTTGTTCCTCGGAGGGGGAGGGGGGACAGGTGATTCAAGTTGTCTTTGTGTTGTCTTGTTGCTGGGTTGTTGGGGGACCAGGGACCAGTGCTCCCAGTGTAAACAACTGAACTATTTGTGTTGTCTTGTGTCATGTGCAAAGGTCGATTTGAAATGATGATTAAAGCCAATAAAAGTTGCTAAATTGTTCCTCGAAGGGAGGGGGTGTGTGATCCAAGTGTATTTGTGTTATCTGGATTGTTGCTGGGGGGGCCCGGGGGACGGGTGATCCCAGGTAAGAAGTTGAACCATTGTTGTTTTGTCCCCAAATGAAAAAATTAGTCCAGACTGGATCAGGTCAATTTGAAATTTGAATGTAATGCTAATGTAAAGCCAGAAACCTGTAAGTTTTCAAAGGGGCCTCAGGGGGGCAAGGAACAGTTGCCAGAGAAAAAAATCAGTCAAAGGCCAAAGAACAAAGAAGTTAGAGGCAGAGAAAGCCCTCTAGCGGCTAAAAGGGGGTGGTGGGAAGCCACCGGCAGGTCTTTGAAAACTGAGTAGAGCCTCCAAAGCTAACCATTCAGTTCGGAGAGAGACAGTCATCCCGTGCAAGTTTGGGTGGTGGGCTAAAGGAGCCAAGCCCAAGAGGCTGGAAGATTGCCAGGTTGTGTGTTCTAAAAGGTGCCTTTGGGAAAAGGGGGTGGGTGGGACGCCACCAGTGAACCTTTAGAACAGTCATCCCATTCAAGTCATTGTGTAGCAAGTGCCAAATGCAAACCTTGGGAAAAGGGAGTAGGCATTCATGTTGTTGGGTGGTGGGAAGCCATCCCGGCTTCCCACCACTAGAGCCCTCAATCCGGCGGGTCTTTGGAGGGGGTGGGTGGGAAGCCATCCCATTCAAGTCATTGTGTAGAAAGTGCCAAATGCAAACCTTTGGGAAAAGGGAGTGGTATATTCATGTCGTTGGGTGGTGGGAAGCCATCCCATGGGCCTTTGGAGGGGGGGGGGTGATGGTACTCAGGTCGTTGAGTACAGAGTAGCAGAGGCAAGCCTTTAAAAGCAAACAAAGGCGAATTGAAGAGTCACATTTCGGTCCATAATCTGCCCCCTACAGGCTGTGTGAGAAACAGCAACCCTAAAAAGTTGGGTTTTTTTTGAAGTGCATGAGGTTTCTTGTGCAAAACGGATGTAATGCAAACCTGTAAACTTCTGATTGATGGTTATTGATTGTTGTTTTGCTGTTTTGATGTTTAAAGATTTTAAGAATTAAGATGTTAAAGCTGTTTAAGACTATAGTTAATGTGTTTGATGTTTTGATGCATGCTTTTTTGTGTAGTTCTGTTTTTGCGTGTGTGTGAAAGTGAAGAAAGGTGCACTAGTGGTAGAAGGCTAGCGCAAGCTCGTTTCTTTGGGGTTTTTTTGTTAGTATAGATGAAAGGAGAGGGTTAACCCCCTCTTTTCATCTTTTCCCAGAGGAAAGGGTGTGGAGAAACAAGCCTTTGGGGGTACACACACACACCTCAGGTGTGAACCGGCTGGGGTGGGGTGTGCATAGTTAGCGCGTGGAAAGAGGGGCCCTTGGGGGTTCCTGCATGCATGCACATGCACACACACACACACACGCCTCCTCATGTGTAAAACATAAGATGGGGCCTGGAGGTCTGGAGGAGTCAGGCTGAAAGCGTTCATATATAAATGTAGTTCAAGCCATGAGTCATGAGTTCCCTTCCCCCTGCCTGGCCAGGTGAGGTGCATGGTGATTGGCTAAGAGGCAGCAGAGGAGGGGAGGGGGGGGGAAAGGTATATTTCCCAAGGCGTGGTTTTTGGTCTTTGTCTTTGTTCTACCCGGCTGTGGTAATGGCGGAAAGCCAAGGACCCCAGGCAGCTCCTGGTAAAATTAGCTGGATTGAGGGCTCTAGTAAAGGCAAGCCTTGTGGGAGTTTCACCCATCTCAGACCTGCAGGTAGATGGAGTAGTTCTCCTCGGGCAACAAGGCTGTGCTGGATTTAACCCTTGAAGAGAACACCCTCAGGTAACTGGTGTGTGCCTGAGAGTTATTAAGGAATCAGGTTTTATTGTGTTTTAGCTCTATTTCTGTGTACTAAAGTGTCTCTCTCTTTATTTTGTGTGCTTCTCTCATTTCCCTAATCTTGTTGTAAAATGCTACCAGAATAAACCTTGTCCTGGTTTTACCCCACATGGGTTTTGTAGTACTCTGTGAGTTCGGTATCTAAATCCAGGTTACAGAATTGAAGGCGAGTCCCTCAACAGAGATTCAAGTAGGGTTGCAGACAGCTGAGGCTGGCAATCTGGTACCTTGAGATCTCTGGGGGTCTTGGTTCCTTTGGAGTAGGAAAGGGTGGGGGTGTGGCGGGCCAGCCAGCCCCCCCTTCCTCCACAGTAACCAATGGCAGAGATACTGATCCATTGGAAACCATGAAAAAATGTGTACCAAAAGACTACAAAATACGTAGGCATTGCTTTACTGGCAGATACAGCGTCCTAGACTCATTGATGGACTACATTCCAGATCTTACTGTTGAATTCACAGCATAGATTCCTAGATCATAGAGTTGGAAGGGCCATCGAGTCCAACCCCCTGCTCAATGCAGGAAACTAGAGGAGGGGTCTCCCATCCAAGTAATAACCAGGCCTGACCCTGCTTAGCTTTCCATGCTCAGACAAGCTGAGCCAGCGTGAGCCACAGAACACATTACTGATACATACATGAAGGGGTGCAGAATCTCTTTCAGCCCGAGGGATGAATTCAATTTCAGAGAAGCTCTTGGGTAGCACATTCCAGTGGTGGGTGGGGCCAAAATACAAAAAATACCAGCATATTGTAGTTTAAAGCTCTTAAGCCAGTAACTAAGCCTTTCAAGTGGCATTTCAACTTTTTAGAATGGGGGAAAAAAACTGCACAAAAGCTGGGACACCACCAAACAATCAGTGGTTAGGAAAAGGAGGTGGGGCCATATGGGAAACCCGAGGGCCAGAATTGGCCCGAGGACCTGACGTTCCCCACCCTTGGGCTAGAGAGTATGTTCAAAAAATCAATTTACCGGTAAGCAGAATAGTTGTAGAAACAGATGCACCGTATTTCCTTCCTAGGCAGATGCCAAAAAATGTATGCCAATATTCACACGCAGGAGTAGCTCTGCACCCAGTGACAAGAGATTGCCTACCACAAGGAAGTGCCATCGCCTGTTGTGTTTGCAGTTCTAAGGCAAAACACCAAGAATATGTATGACATGTAGGAAGGAGCAAGGGAATGTGATGTGGAAATTCTTCTATAGGTTTTTATATTATGTTTTTGTATTTTATGGTTTTAAGTTCTGTATTATGAACCACCCAGAGAGCTTTGGTTATTGGGTGGTATAGAAATGTAATAACTAATCTACTCCTCTCAAATATGTTTACATGGCCAGGTATTAGTAATTATAATAATTTATGCAGTACACTTGAGGAGTGTTTTCAATTCCAGTATTATACACAATACTACATACATACTTTACCATTAATGGTAACAGCCCCACTGCTAAGCCGACATGACTTCATTACACTTGGTTATACTCCTGTTGAGCTATTAACTCCTGTAACTCCAGCACTGAGATTTCCAATAGTAGAAGCAGAAAAGAGCTACTCTCTAAAGGGAAAAAAGGGGGTAGGGGAAGCCATCACTGCTCCTCCTCCTTTATCATATGTTGTATTTGGTCATGTATTAGATCAGATCTATGGTGTCATGTATCTTCTAGCACACCTTCTGACTCATTGAATGCAGCCACCAGCAGCTCAATAACATTTCCTGTTTTCTGAGCTGCTGCCTGCCCAGGACTGCAAACACAGTATCTGGCAGGCCACAATAAATGGCTGGTGGGCTGCATTCAACCTGGTCATAGGTTCTTGTCCAGACCCACTCTAGGGTTTACCTGCAGTGTGCCACAATCACTAAGTATTTCCAAACCCTCCTATCTTTTCCAGACACCCCCCACCCCCGCTGCTGGCTCTCCACTTCCAGGCAATACTAATCTCATAAACCTTTAGCAAATCCTGTCTGCCTCTTGCTTTGGCTTTCAAATGTGTTGCATACACGTGAGACTGTCCTTACTCTGTGCGCTGCCAGTTTGGAGGGATTTCGGCCGAAGCTGGTTGATGCTTAACAATTTATCCTGAGACATTTGGGAAATTCCATCTGAGCATCTGTCATTTCCACAAACCATGCCTCCTTGGAGTCTTCTGAATATGAAGGTCTTAGGTTTCAACTCCAAGCCGTTATCAGTCTTCAAAATTTTGCTGGAGCAAATTGCTTGAGCCCTATAATGACTACCTGATGGCCAAGTGTCCTACTTTACAGAGGACATTCCTTTACCTGAGGAGCTGTCAGAGGACAGTCCTCTATTTGAAGGGTTCTCCAGTCCAAGTCCAGTTTAAAGTTAAAGAACCATCAGGAAGGAGAGCCAGGATGGGCCTTGAAGTTACCCATCAACAGTTATCACCTGGACAGCAGCCTGAGTAGACACACAGGTCACCTAGTCAGTCTTCCCCACTATGGTGAGATTTATTTCTATTTAAACTATAATTATTATTTCTAAATTTGCGTCTATATATGCCAATTAGCATAGGAACATTGTTGTCCTCTTTTTTTGGCAATGCATTTCCTTTTTTTTTTGGTGGTGTGTAAGTTGCCACAATACGAACAACACAGGCTTCATGGATGTTACTACATCAAACTTTGGCTGAAAGATACTAAGGAGCATTTGCCCTATTGGTTTTATTCTATTTTGTTAGTTGCAACTTTCACCATCTTGTTATCATCATTTTACAAATGTAAAATATAAAGGATGGAGTGATGAAGTGACTTGCCTACAGCAATTGGCCATGCTGGCTGGGGATGATGGGAGCTGTAGACCAACACATCTGGATGACACAGGTTGGGGAAGGCTGGCCTACAGTGTCTCAAAGGGGCACCGATACAATAGAACCTAGTAAGACTCAGTAATGTGTTCTTCTAATCATTGTAAATTAAGTCCCTTGGATCAGTTTTTTCAGCATCTGAAACTGAACAATACTAGACATTTTCCAGAGAAAGCCAGCATGATTCCTTCAAAACTGAGAACTCAATACAGAATTGTATATTTTTAAACACAGATGTACAGCAGCTTGCTTAGGGTAAAAAAAAGTGGCATGTTCTTGTTTACTTCAATCGATTCTGAGATCAGGACCTCAGCAAACATATGGAATAGCTGTATTCACTAGTACATACATGGGAAGAATGTTTTAGCTCAACAGGCTTCTTTTCTTCTTTAAATGAGAGGTACCCTTGGAAACATGAGTGCTTTTTTCATCTAATAACAGCCTGCTAAGATAATGGATAATAATAGGGTGCGGTATGTATCGCATCACTGTTTCTAATTCATATTCTAATACATATTCCTGACATTCAATCTACTCCACATTTAGCTACTCTCACACCTCTGCCTCACAAGATTTCCATTAACTTCAAATGACTTTGAATCAGATCTAAGAGGGACTGGCACACCTACCTTAAACATTATTTTTCGGTTAATCTGGGAAGCAGAGGCCTTTTGATATGCGAACGTGCGTGCACACCCACACCCACCCGACAACATTGCCATTAACCCCTACAAGTAAACTAAAAAGGGAAATCATTCACATTTCACTCAGTTTCACATTTTACTCCTAATTCTAGCTGGCTGTCCACAGGTTTTATCTTCAAGTCTGCACTAGCTATTCCACAAATTTCCAATGATCAAGTAAAGTAAACCTTGTAAACAAGTGTTTGGCTCTGGAATAAGATGTTTTCCAGATCTACAAGCGGCATTTGAATATTTATTTCAGCTGCCAAACACATGAGAGCCCTATATCATTTTAGCTTATTTGAGAATCCTGGCTCCCCCAGACACTGTAAGCCTCCCAAGTATCAACTAGCTAATTTAACTAGCATTAGCTGCTATTTATCTGAACTACTAATTATCCAAACGTTTTGCACGAGATCTACCCACCCTTTCCAAGCTACCTGAACACATGAGAATTTTAGGCTGCATTCCTTAGTATACTTTCTAAAAACACATGCTCAGGTTCAAGCCATGACTCTATTTAACAGTGTTTATACTTCACAAATCCATAAAATTCCATGACGCTGAAACTTGGTTAGAAAACATATTAATTTAATTTCCAATCCATCCAGCTCATTTCCTCAGGTTACATAGACACATTTATTTATTTATTTATTTTATTTACAACATTTGTTTACTTGCAATGTTTGCATCACTCTGTGGTAGGACAATTGTAAATTTGCTATTTATGATTAGCCAGCATTGCCTAACCAGCATTTAGGCAATGTTGGATTTGGACCAGAGAAATCTAAACACAAAACTTCACTTTTGCAACAGACTTACTGAATAGCTTTCGGCAAATCCCCTACCTTCACATACCTAAAAAGAAAACCAAAGGTATCCCCTCAAAGTATTCCTGTAAAGACAGAAAGGCCTGTAGATCTGCAGATGCAACAGAAACAGCAAGACAAACCATCCTAAATATGTTATCTTATCATCAAGTCGATGGATTGTGTGGACAATTCCAGAGAACATTGCACTTGGCTAGCTATCTAGCTTCTTACAGACATTTTAACAATATTGCCCTGACAATATTTATTTCATTATATTTATACTTTGCCCTTCTTCCAAGGAACTCAGGGCAGCGTACATAATTTGTCGTGTGTGTGTGTGTGTGTGTGTGTGTGTGTCCCCTCATTTTATTCTCACAACAACTCAGTGAGGCAGGTTAAGCTGAGAGATGGTGACTGGCCCATGATTACCCAATGAGTTTCATTGCTGGGTAGGCTTTCGAACCTGGGTCTCTCCAATCCTAGTCCAAATTACTAACCAATACATCACACTGGCTCTCATTATATACTTTTATACCCACTTCCCTTCCCTCATGAAACTCCAAATGACATACCGTACATGGGAGTTCCCAAGGTCTCCCATTAACACACTAACCAAGCCCAAACCCGCTTAGTTTCAGCAAGGTTGCTGCATTATGCGCCTTCACACCGGAGCCCTACTATGTTAAGCAAATGCATTTAATGTCCTTAACAGACACATTATATTCTATATTAAGAGCATAATAAGAGTCATACTGAATCAGACCAAAGGCCTATATAGTCCAGCATTCTGTTCACACAGTGACCAACCAGATGCCCCAATGGGAAGCCCACAAGTAGGACATGAATGCAATAGCACCTTCCCACTCATGTTCCCCGCAACTGGTATACAGAGGCATATGGTAAGACTGTAAGCAGAAAATCTTAAAAACAATCACACACAAAACAAAGGCACCACAGAATTGCAGCACTGGTTATACAGAACTGTACTGGACTGGGGGGGGGGGGGATCCACTTGATTTGAAGTGCATATCTGCGCTGGCCCTTCTCAGGGAATAGAGAAGCATCTCCAACAGACAATAGTCCAAAATGTACAGGCGCTCTATCTGTGCTGGTCCCCTGCCTGTCTACCTAACCAACCAGGCATATGCCAGGGATATGGTGCATTAAGGAGCTGGAGCGATCTCAATGCTTGTGTTTCCACTCTCCCACTAGTGCTACAGGCCCACCTAAACAGTGCAATAACCCCCAAAACTCATAAAGCCAGGAACTGCATAGCCCACAGTGGCCTAGTCAACCACGTGGACCAACAAAGACCAGGGCAGACCAAGGCACCAAAACAGCGTATTCCCAACACTTTTTGTTACATGTGCATAGACGTCCCTATGACGGCTGCATGTGAGCATGGCAAACTCTCATATAAAGATTTCCCTATGTGGGATTTATGTTTCGGTAATGGTGACCAGTTGCAGCGGACAGCAGGGCTTTTGTACCTTAACAGCACAAGAAAAAAAGAGGTGCTAACCCAAAGTAGGTTAGGCTGAGGGAGAAAGGTTTGCCACCCTGTGCATCTTCCTTTCCAGAGCAGCAATTTCAACTTGGTGCTCCCGTTCCAAACCCAGCACTTTAGCCAATAGATGGCACAACAATACACTAACACCACAACCCTATAATTTGTCTACTTGGAAGTTCCTCAAATTCAATGGGGCTTAGTCCCAGACTAGGATTGCAGTCTTAACACTGGCATGCAGAGCAGGAAAAAAAATGCAGAAATTCCCCCCTTCTACACAACTGTCTCTAACCCACTAACTGCATCTGGTCACACCACATGTTGTGAAAAGTCACACTTCCAAATATTTCTATATCTATATGGATATTTCGTAACCTAAGTGGTGCCTCTTTTTTCAAATAGAAGATCGCATGGCAATAATACTCCTCGGAAGCGAACAAGGGGAAAGAAAGGTGAGGGAAAGGAGCGAGAGAGGCTGGCTGGACTTTACCTCCGAATAGACATAAAGAGGTAACACCAGGATGGCCAAGAGGAGGTCTGCCACGGCTAAGCTGACGATGAAATAGTTGGTGGTGGTCTTCAGCGCTTTCTCGGTGCAGACGCTGAGGCACACCAGCAAGTTCCCGCTGATTATGAAAAGGATGAGGAAGACACCGAAGACCAAGGCGGCGAAGTTGTAGTCCGGGTCCCCTTCCGGAGTGGGGCAGGTGGTGTCATTGGAAGAGACGTCTTCGGTGCCGTTGGGCCCCATGGCCGCCTGCCTGCGTCTGATCGCCCCCCCCCACACACACACACACCTTTAAGGACCCGAGTCTCGCGGACCAGCCCTTCTCTGCCGCGAGCAAAAGGGCCGTTTTTCGCAGGGAAACTTCATGGGCGCTTCATCGTCCAGCCCTCGTCGGGGGACGAGTGGAGGCCTGGCGGAGCTTGGCAGGAGAAAGAGAGTCACATCTCCCAGGAACCGGCTGGACGGGAGTCAGCGCCGCCGAGGCTGCCCCACTCCATGCTTGAGACGACGGGGCCGTGAGGCGAGGGAAGACAGGCGCGGGAAACCGCGGCACGCTCCTCGCCTCCGCTCACTACTCCGGAGCGGGCGGCCAAACTAAGCGCTCTTTTCCCGGCACGGCGGGGCCTCGCCGAAGCAATTCAGCCCCTTCCCCAAAGTTTTCTCTCTTGCGCGCTGAAATCAACCCTTGCCAATAGCGCGGGAAGAAGGAGCCTTTGGCGGCCCCTACCGATGTAGGTCTACTCAGAAGGAAGTCCCATTGATGGAGTTTACTCTCAGCGGCAAAGGGGTTTATAGGATTGCAGCCCGAGAGAGAGAAAAAAACGCGCGCGCACTGGAGCGTCCCTCTTGCTTACTTTTTCTTCTCCTCAAGGAAAGGACTGCTGCACCGGGGCGAGCGACAAGTGGGTCACCTCCAGGCGAAGAAAGCAAGCTGATTAAAAGAAATAATAATAGAGGTCTGTTGGCGGGGGAGGCGAGGCCTGGCTGCTCCGCGTGTGGGGACCGGAGCTCCAATCAGCAACCCGCTGAGCTGCACTAGTGCGTGCAGATTCGGGGAGCTCGAGACCTACCCCAGCGCCCGGCATGCGTGCGAGATGAGTCAGCGCCAAAATTCACCACCTGCCGCTCGGGGATTCCAGAGCGCCCGCGGGTTGGCTGGCGGAGCGCAGCGGCTCGCTCACTAACACGTGGGGCTGCTTAGGTAATTTTAGGGGGAAGGAGGTTGTCCCGCTACCCCAGCCTCAAAAAAAAAAGAAAAAAAAAAAAGGAAGGACGGACGGACGCAAGGAAAGAAGAAAAAAGAAAAAGCAGCGGGGAAGCTGAAGTCTTTCCAGACGATCCAAAAGCCCGAGAATGTCTAGGCGCGTCCTGGCAGAAACGGTGAGAGCTCTCGCCACGTGCTAGGCTTTCTGCAGGCGGAAAGACAGCTGTGGTGCTCATAAATGGGAGAAAGGAGAGCAAAGCCTCCTTTAAATAAATACATGAAATAAATATTTTTTTCCTTCAAAGTAAAAGTTTTGTAGAATGTTGGGGCAGTGGGAAGAGACAGTCTTTCTGCTTTGGAAATTATAGACCAAACGGCGGAGAGAAATACGTTGCCTCCAATAACTTTTTTTTTTTTTTTTAAAGAACATTGAAAAAGTTCACACTCAGAAACTGCTGCAGCTATTGGAGGGGGCAGTTGTGTTGCGTCATTAATAGGCATCACAGGCAATGTTCTGTAGGTGCCTGTGTGACACTGCTATAAACTACATTGCTGCACACGGCAAATCACAATTAGCAATCTCTGGGTCTGGGGGAAGATACATTCAATAGCTTTCTGGGGGAAGATAATCACACATACCCTGTACAAAATATAGAACATTGCTAGCACATTCAGTTGGGAGAAATATAATATCCCTTCAACAGAAGCACCATCAGGAGGAGAGATGTGCAGGCTCTACATAATAAATGGATAACTATGCATTATTTTTTGTACTAAAAACTGTTTATTTAAAGTTCCTGGAGGCAGTTGGGTGATTTTTTTCTAGGAATGGGGTGTCAGGGCTCTAGATTATATAGAACTGCATGATTATGTGTTTAGGGCCCCAATGTTTAGTCAATTAAAATACTTTAGTCGATTCAAAACTCTCCCTCATTTAAATCATGTAGCAAATTTTTATAACACTGCTCATTACAAGTGTTTATAAAAACTACAGTTGGCAGATACAGCCTGTGCTTTAGAAGAGGTATTTTTCTTTCTGTCCTAGGAGGAGAGAATGTCTCTTCTGAGATTTTGCCTGGAGTGGCACATGTGTGCATCACCTAGTGGTGTTTCATTCTTATGCAGATCTATGCAGATTTAAACAATTAATTAATTATAACTCATATGAGTAATCAACTAAAACATTACTTTAATAAGGTGACAGCCCTAAATCATGTCTTGCATTTTTTAAAAGGTAGTTCCTTATTTCAGAACATCATAATCCTATAAAGCACAATAGGTGTTTTGTCATTTTCACACCGGCTGTCCCCAACTGGCTAGCCTTGTGCAGCTTCCAGATGTTGTGAGGGGTTGACAACATTTGATTTCAAAACGTCCAGTGCCTTGGCTGTGGGTTTGCACAGACTGCACGGTCACTGTTCTTTTTCATTAGTGAACAGAATTTTATGTTCTGAAGGGTCATCTGCCTGATCATCTGAGTGAAGTAATTACAGGGGTAGGCGACTTGTTTTGTCCCGTGGGCACGTTTGGCAATTTGAAGAAGTGCCCTGGGCACCACCACAAAATGGCTGCCATGGGAGGTGTGGCTAGTCACAAAGGACAGGTAACCTGTCCAAACGACCAAGTACAAAGCAGATGTGCCTGAGCCCCAACACACTAAACAACTCAGTTTTCAGCAGCAACAGAAACATATTTCAGAGAAGGCAAACTTATTCTCTCCCCTGTCTCTGTCAGCCAACTCATTCCCTCCATCTGGATCACTACCCATACACACTCTCAATCTCTCACCTCAGCTCACCACCCCACAGGCACATGCTCTCTCTCTCTCTCTCTCTCTCTCTCTCTCTCACACACACACACACACACACACACACACCCCACAGCCCCATTCATCCTCTATCCATCCCTTTACATACACACATGCAAGTGTCAGGTTTTGGCTTTGGCTCAACAAACTGCTGCTATCTCCTCTTTCCGTCTATGGTACTGGGGGTTACAGCTGGGAAAGCTTCCACCCTCAGTCGATCTCACAGCAAGCACTCCATGTATCCATCATGGATATGTATATGCATGACGCATAGACACATGTCTCTCCCTTCTCCTCACTGCAAGCACACACAAAAACACACTGTCTCTTTTTTTTCAAAATTCCCCCCTAAACCCTTTCTTTCTCCCCCCCCTCTCTCTCACACACACACACACACACGTAGCACTTCATCCATTCAGACATACAGGCCAGGGCCAGCCCTACCACTAGGCAAAGTGAAGCAGTCACCTCAGGCGGCAGATGCTGGGAGGTGGCAGCAAGGCCTTGGGAGGAAAGACCTGTGCACCATGCAGCCTGCTCCGTTAGCCTTCCGCCTTGAAGTGCAGTGGAGGATGCTATCCCATCATGTGTTGAAGACAGATTCATCTGCCAGTCCAGTCGGCTTTTGTACATGAAATGGGAGGGGGAGCCATCTTGTCCTTCACCAGAGGCAGAAAATGTCTTGGGCCAGCCCTGATATAGGCACAAGACTCTCCCCAGCCCAATTGCTCCCAGCTGGTTTTCCCAGCCCCTGCTGGCTTCCTGCTGCTCTTCACATTCCACTGGGCCCCACATTTCTTGTTGCCATCTCTAGCTCCCCTGCTCCCTTTCTAGTGAATACTCAAAAGGCACTATATAAATGTGAAGTACATTTTCCAAGATGGCATGGATGCAATTATCACGAAAAACAATATTTCGCTAAAGGGGGTGCAGACAGTGATTAGGAGTAAAACATTGCCATTTTCATTATGTGTTGTTTTTTTAAATAGTAATACATTATACACATCGTTCTGTGGAAACTGTACCATTCCCCCTTCCAAAGACTCCACACACACCTAAGAGAAAGTCTCACTGAACACAGTCAGATTTATTTCCAAGTAAACATATACCTAAATTTGGGCTGCCTATCAATTTAGCTTAACATCAGACCTTATTATATCAGATCAATTTAGGGATGATTGGAAGACAGCCCATTCAGTGGCAAATAGATTCAGGATTTGGGGCATGCAATGATCGTGAGTATGAGTAGACTATATTGCCAATTTCTGCCTAAATTCCCGTTCCTCTAGCCTTCCATCCATTTATATTAATTTTCTTTGAAACCTCTATATAGAATTATTGCACTTTAAAATAAGAAAGCAAGGCACCAGAGTTTTGTTTTTGATACTGTGGTTATATATCTTTTTTCTGTTTTATCAGCTCTGTTCTTCTAGGTATAAGAGGAACTGATTAGGCCACATGTGCCTATAATTATGTCCCGAGCACTTAGCATCAGAGCATATCATTATTCCCTTTGCTGCTATATAAGCAATTTCAAGAGCCAATATTTGAATTAAAACCCTCAAACTATAAATAAAAGATAAATGTAAAGAAATTTCCTCAAAATATGATACCTCAAAGCTAGGGAAAATATTTATAACAATCCTTCTGGAATAGATATGAAGCTCTCAGCATGTCATAACATTAAAATCTAGCTAAGGCTTAGACACCACAGAGGTAAGCCTTGTAACTTGAGGCAAGCAGGTCATGACTTTATTTTCATTGCCATAAACATCAGAAAACTGTGCTGTATACAGAGTGCATTTCTCACACCATAGAGCAGATGCAGATGCCTCTGCCCTTCTGAGATTAGAGAGCAGAGATTCTTGGCCAAAGCAGGTGCGTTCTAAGCAGGGTTGATCTCCAGTACTTGTAATTTTTTAAAATTAATTAAGCACTGTATAGAAGTCAGTCAGTCAGGCGATCACTCGTGACCGAGTAAGATTGTCTTCCAGGATAAAATTTTTTTTACAAAAAGGAGATTTTAAAAGGAGGAAAATTCTAAAGAAAATTGTGTAGACTCTAGCGATGGGTCCGTAAGTGACTGTGGAGGCCAATTCGAGATCCACACAGCTTCCCACAGTGAGGACACAGGTTACCAGGTGGAAGATGGTGACACAATATACTACTACATATTGTGGGCAGAAGGTAGATTTGGATCTATTGGTAGATCTCTGGGTGATTTTCAGACCACTAAGGATTTCTGATTCCCCATTCTTTAACAAATGGGGAATAGCAACAAAATGACTCTACCCCCATTAAATTATGCTGCTGAAATTAAGAAACCTTGGGTTAATTAGGAGTGGATTTTTGTGTGGAAGGACTGTGAGCTCCATTCAGTTCTAGTACTCAAGAAAAATTCTTGGGCTAACAATTCTTTAATTTTCTGTTTATTTTGTACCAGGTTCCACTTAGTAAATCTTGCAGTTCTAGCAAAAAAACAACCCCAAAATAGATCCTGCAAGTCTGAAGTCTGCCTGCTATACAACACAAATGTTAGGTAAACTTTTGGTTGAACTGTATATGGACATTAGAAAAGGTATATTCAGTGTTAGAAATTATAAGGGAATTGATTGAAAATAAAACAGCAAGTGCTAACATGGCAATATGCACAATTTTGGCTGAGTGAAGGTATTTATAGTTTCATCCTCCTGTGTGTCTCACCAACAGTGAGGCTGGTAGAGCCTTTATAAACAAAACATGCCCTTCTGCACCAAGACAACCCAAACTCTGTGCCAGGAAAATCTGAATGCTACAACCTCAGAAAGTATGCAAATTAAAGTAGGTTGCATATATTTGTTTGTTTGTTTATCTATTTATTATATTTATACCCCGCCTTTTTTCCTTCAAGGAACCCAAGGCGGCTTACATTTTCTAGAATTTATTCTGCTTCTAGTCCTTGAGGGGAGGGGAGATCAAGGGACTGTGCTCAGCACTGGAGCTCCATCCCTGACCACTAGAATTCTTACTCTAGCTTTCCCACACCCCACTCTTCAGTGTCTCACAATTCATCAGACATTGCCACTCACTGCTTTCAAGCCTATCTTTGCAGACATAAGAGCTAAACGCTTTGATTCTCAGACTACTGAATTCTGTGACCCAAAACAAACTCAGCGCTTCCACAGAATCCTGTTAAGAGATTGGGGTTTTGTTGACTAAATGACCTTTCAGGGTCCCCCATCCAGCCCAGTGACTGGTTGTAAAAGATCCAGGAGTAGCAAGTGTATAGGAAACTGGCTTAGTAAGTAAGGTCCTTGCCCAGGTATGCCCCTGTATTAACTAAATGGTTATCAATCCCAGTGGAGATGGATGACTCTGCTGGATTCCCCCCTCCCTCTTCCCAGCTGTGGAATGCATTAATGCAAAAGTCTGTAGTTCGAGATCTAAGGTGTTTCCAGATAGGAGGCTCCTAGCACTACGAGTCAAAAGAGATTGTGCAGCTTAGGGCCCAGTTTGCATCGTTGTTGAAAAGATGAGCTAGGGTGCATGCTGGTTTCTACCTGCTGCTGCTGCTGCTGAGATGGGCCCCAGCTCTGGATTTCTCTACCCCAACAACAACCCAGAGTTCCGAGTTTGGACATTGTGATAACCCAGGGATGGAGCACCTCTGGGTTGTTTATCTCAGTGGGAGCAGGCAGGAACCAGCACACACATTTGCTCCCGTGGGCTCTTATCACATGCAAACTATGTTATTCTGTCTCCTCTATTTTAACGGATATTCTGTGGTAAGAAAAGAAAAAAAACATAGAGCGAGTGGTGGGAAAACATGAGAGCATTACAAGTGGATGACAATATTGTCTACACCCCCGCAGTAAAAATCCATGAATGAGGCAGTGTGACTGCACACACACACACACACACACACACACACACACACACACACAAAGACTCATCTGGAAACACCCTGAGACAGACACAGACTGAGGGCCAAAAGATTTGGGGGGTGTCTGTTGGGGCATTAACCAGTGAACTCCACCTATGTTCAACCTGTATATTTGTAAATAAACACAAATATTACAAAATGTCAATAAGCCTCCAGGGACCACATTCCAAAGGAAACAGAACATACATAAGAGCCAAACCCTGGAAACTTCTAACCCTTCAGAGAATTGGGGTGCACATAACAATACATACAGCCCTGGGTATAGACACCAAAGACCAGTTAAGAGAGTGATCCTATGGCTCCCTAGACAGTGTCTGCCTGCTATACTGCACTGCTGACAGTGTCTAGGGAGCCATAGGATTCTTTGGATTCTCAGATCCGAGGCTGGAGACAGAGCTCCAACCTTGGAGCTGGGGATCCGCACTCAGAAACCCCATCCCCTTGCAGCTGGCACGGAAAGAACGTGCCAGCTGCTTTTCCAAGGTTGTAAAAATTACCCCGGAGAAGGGGTAAAGGGGACAGGCAGGGGACTGGGGCCGCCAGGATACAACATGTCCTGATGGTGCTCCAGCCTCCTTCCCTCCCTGTCCGGAGCACCACAGCTAGACCGCTGAAATCAGCCATCTAGCTGACTTGCAGGGCGGGAGGAGCAAGGAGACAGTCCCTGCCCTGGATAAGATGCCTGTAATCCTCCAAGTTTGGAGGTTTACAGGCATCCCCGCTAGATTGCAGCCTAAATGTACTGCAGTGATGGACAGCAAAAGCGCGAGAGTGGTCTCCCATTCTGTAAATCCACCAGCAAAGCCACATGGTTTCTACTGACTTTAAAAAAACAACAACAAAAAACTAGTACAACATCTAAAATTATCTCTAGCTTTGTTAATATAAAAACTGTCTGGTTTCTTTCTACTTCTGTTTTCTATCTACCAAGGATGGAGACGGTTCAGAGTGACAGCTGGACTTTATATTTTCAAAATTGGGGGATCAACCTTTTTTTTTTTTTTAATTTCTTCATCCCAGCAGTCATAGGGGAAATCCCTAATAAAGGCATTACCCTGATATAGATTTTGGGGGTTTTCTTACCAATTTTTGTATTCAGAAAAGTTATCAAATTGTTCATCACCACCTTCATACTGAGGAAAAATTTCTAGGGACAGGATTATTTTCTGCTGAAGCATTTGCTACCACCTAATCAAATTTGCCGGCAACAACATCTGGCTGGTAATTACCAAATCACTGCAGTGCTCAGCCCGCCCCTCCCTCCCACCATGTATCCTTTAGTGTCCCTAACTGAAATAAACAACAAGCTTAGCTCTGACTATCGGCTATTCTTTCTTTTTCACTTGCTGTGCAATATGCAAATATGAAAACTGGATATAAACCAGATATATGGCTTTGGGTGCTGTCAGGATACCTGGAAAAGCAGACCCAAATGTTTGATGATCTGCAGTCTGGCCGTGGGGTGAATGAAGCACATGCAGCATGGATGAGAACTTTTCACAAATCTCTGCTAGCAAAAGAAGTATTAAAAATCTTCAGAGAGAAAACAAACAAACTTGAGGGCGCAATCCTATTGCAATGATCATAAGCCCCGAACTTGGAGGCTTATGCTCATCCTATGAAGGTGGGAGGAGCGGCAGAGGCAATCTTCGCCTGCCTGCACCTCCTGCTCTGCATTTTTGCTAGACTGTGAGGGGGAGGGGGCTCAGCTCGGAGCTCTGGTTTCGACGGCCCCCGTACTGTGGAACTCTCTCCCGAGTGACCTCTGCCATGCCCCCTCTCTGCTGAGCTTCCGCCTCTGTGAAGGATTGAGGCCTACACAGGCTTAAGTTTGTTGAAGCCTGAAGGCCCAAACACTTCCCTAGATTTGTTGAAGCCTGAAGGCCCAAACACTTCAGGATGGGAGGGGGAGTTTGAGAGTTTTAGTTCACCCAATAGAAGTTAAGAATTATATCTCCTGTTCAAAGTCACATGATTATAACCTTCCAATCCTGGGAAGGCTATATATGTGTGGGGTGTGGTCAGCTAGCAGCAGAGAGAGCCTGGAGAGAGAGACTGACTGACTGACTGACTGACTGACTGACTGAGAGAGAGCTAAAAGAGAACCTTGTATTATTTGTTTGTTTGATTTTATCATACTTGCTTTTGAATTATAACCACTCTATTATGTAAATACCCTAATATAATAAGTAAAGTGTTGTTGTGTACCCTGGTTTGTTGGAGTGACTTATTCACCATGTCTAAAGCCTTTCCCATGCTACTGGAAACAGGCAAAGGATTTGATCTCCTGGAACGGGAGGAGCTTTGAGAAGAGGCAGAGATCTTCCAAAGGCAGGTTGAGGGGTCCCTGCAGTAGTGGAACCTTGACAGCCTCTCACTAAAAATGTGGCTGTTCAGGTGGGAATATGGGGTGGGCTAAAATTTTATACTGTTTTCAATGTATTTTATCCTGTTTTTATCTTGTGTACATCGCCCAGGGTGGCCGGTTTGCCGGCCAGATGGGTGATAAATGTTAATAATAATAATAATAATAACATATTATTATTATTATTATTATTATTATTATTATTATTATTATTATTATTATTTCCAGCTCCGAGGTCAGAGCACTGTCTCTGACCTTGGATCTGGGAATCTGAAATATCCTATGGCCCATCAGATGCTGTCTGGGGGCTATAGGATTGCTCCCATATGATGGGAGGACTGAGCTCAGTGGCCAAGAATGCTGAGTGTCTACTGAGGATAGGATGGAAAGCCAGGGGAGGGAAGTGGAATGGAGTATCCTCCTGGGGAAGGGCTTGGCTGGCTGGAACCCGAGCATTTCACATAGCAGAGCTGGCCATGGTGATGCATGCCTTGGTTGCATCACATCTGGTCTGGATTATTGCAATGCGCTCTATGTAGAGCTGCCTTTGAAGAGAACTCAAAGAGGAACTACCATTGATCCATAACATGGCAGCCTGATTGTGAACAGGGGCTGCACATAGGGAGCATGTGACTCCCTTACTGAAACAGCTGCACTGGCTTCCAGTTTGTTTCTGGGCACAATTAAAAGGGCTGGAAATCATTATCTTAACAGCCTACTATGGTTTAAACCCAGATATCTGAAGGGCTGCCTTCTCCCATACCAGCGTGCCAACGTATTGGGTAATCTTTGGAGGCCCTCCCAGTGTCCCCAGGCAGAAATGCACCTAGTGGGGACCAGTGAGAGGGCTGTTGTGGGTACGCTTAACCTTTGAAACTCCGTCCTGAGGGAGGCTCATCTTACCCTGTCCTTAATGGTACATAGGAACATAGAAAGCTGCCATATACTGAGTCAGACCCTTGGTCCATCTAGCCTAGCATTGTCGACACTGACTGGTAGCAGCTTTCCAAGGTTTCAGGCAGGACGTTTTCCCAGCCCTACCTGGAGATGCTGGGGATTGAACCCGGGACCTTCTGCATGCCAAGCAGGGAATGTGTCACACTGAGCCACAGCCCCTCCCTATTGGTCTTCTTGTAAGTTGGTAAAAACCTTCCTTTTTAGGTTTTAGGAAGGCATTTAGGTTGTAAACAGTTTTTATTAAACTGGTTTTAACTAAAATGGAGTTTGAATTACTTATATATTGTATTATTTCCTGCTGCTGTTTTAGTGTTTTGGTGTTTTCATAAGAACATAAGAAGAGCCACGCTGGATCAGACCAAGGGTCCAACTAGTCCAGCATTCTGGACAACCAGCTGACCACAGGAAACCCACAAGTAGGACATGAGTGCAACAGCACCCTCCCACCCATGTTCCCCAGCAACTGGAGTACATAGGCAAACTGCATCATTAGACTGTAAGTTATATTTTAAATTGTTACCATTTTATTCTTGTTGTGAGCTGCCTTGAGCTTTTCTGGGGAAAGAAGGGGGCATACCTGTTTTAAATGAATGCATAAGTAAACAAACAACATTTTGTCCCAGGTTCCACTTATGGCTAATAGGTAATGAAGGTGCAATCCTATGCACATTTAGACAGGAAAAAAAGTACTACAACTCATGCTGGCTGGGGCATGCTGGGGGCTGTAGTAGGACTATTTTCTGTCTAAACATGCATAAGATTGCACTCTGGTAGAGATATCTCCCATGATTTTGTCCAATCCCCCTTTTAAAAGACACCCAAGCTAATGGCCATTATCACATCTTGTGACAACCGATTCCATAAAATCAAGTCTGTGTTGTGTGGAGAAGTACTCCTATTTTTGCCCATTTTGAATATCTTGCCAATCAATTTCACTGGATGACCCCAAGTTCAAGTATAATGAGAGAGGGGTTTTATAATGCTCAGGCACAAAGTGTCTTTCTCTAAGTCAACAATATGGATAAGGATTCTTTCCTTTCATAACAGAAGGCCGAACCTTTTGACATTTAAAGTTCCTGCACTAAAACAATCGCAAGCAAAACCCTGTGGGAATGACCTTCTTCTGCCATCCAGCCCTGGAACTGTAAGAACAAATGGTGGAAAATGGTGCCCATTTAGCCAGTAAATCTGGGCTACTAATATAAATTTCTCCTTTTTTCTGGACTAGTACACCATGACGTCATCTGACTGGGGTTGTAAACAAGAGGCAATAAATATTTCTGAGTGCTCTCATACAAAAAGTTTTGTACGGCACTAAGTTTGAGGGGGAAATGTCATTTTGATACACTTTTTGAAAAGGACTTTTAGTGTAATATTTATGCTACACTGTGCTATGTATTTCACACCCCACCTGCAAGCTGCTCTGCCCCAGGGGCTAACATGCACTCTGGGGCCAACAAACTTGCTGGCAGGCCCCTCTAGGTAGGGTGGATTGTGGTGCTAACCCACTGCAATTCACTCCCTCCTCAGAGTGACCCTAAGGGGAAACAGCTAATATAAGCTGTTGCCCAGGATACCTAAATACAGTGAACTTCAAGGGGGCACCATGGCATATACACTCTCACGCATACCCCCCAAAGAATACATACAGTGGAGCGTCCTCTGCTGGGGGGTGATGGGAGGCTTGCCATAAGCCAGCCCTCTGCCAGTGTTAGCTGCTGCCAGGTGCAGGTGCTGCCTCCAAGCGAGGAGAGTCAAGCAGGGCTTGCTGAATCAGAGTGGGAGCAGCAGCAAGCAGAGGCAGGGAGGTGGGTTGGGGGGCTGCCACAACAGCAGCAGCACCCCTCCTGTAGTTGGTGCTGGGAGCCACTTAGTGGCAGCCCTGAGCCTTCCCATAACAGTGAACAGCCTTTTCAGCAACTAGTTTTCTTGTAAGAAGGCCTAGATATGCACCAGCTTTTTTAAAAAAAATCCCATTAGATGCAATCCTTAGTCAACATAAAGACATTGCTTTCTGCAGACATATTTTGACCACTGGTCCCGAGTTCATACACTACAGGCAAGAAATGCCAATAAAAAGAAGTACACAAATAAAAACATATCATTAAACATAAATCTCTGTACCCAATTATGAAACCATATGATCCAAATAAATCAGGCAGTAGAAGTTAGCAACTGAAGCCTCCTGAGCCAAATCTGGCCCAGCGAGAGGCATCCCTCGTTTGCCAGCTAAGGGACGAAAGTTTTGTGGGGAAAGCGGCACTTGTGGCAAATTAATTTGTGGGCGGACCACTGTAGGAGGTAGGGATGAGTGAGATATTTATTTTATTATTTATTACATTTCTATATTGCCCAATAGCCAAAGCTCTCTGGGCGGTTAACAAAACAAGATGCTGGTTTTCTGGCTCTCACACAATTCTCTGGTGGCCCTCCAGGAAAGCTGGTTGTTGAAAAATCCACTCTCCACTGGCAATGTTTGGCAGTCATCTATTCAGAACTCTTGAAGGACATATTTTTCATTCTAAAGGAAGCCAACATACTTGGGTTTGTACTCACTCAATAGCTTAGCTTTCTCTTACCTTTGCTTTATCTTCTGCAGAGAAGGGAATCCTGCAGAGGTCTGTACCAAATTAATTCAGTCTCTCCAAAGGACAATCCTGGAGGGCAAGAAAAATTATATTTTTCGGTTGCATAAAGGAAGTAGAAGCCTCCAAGCATGTGGCCACCTGGAGAGGTAGGTCCCAGGAGTCCTTCACATTGCTTCTTCCCACTCAAAAGCACTGCATGCATTTCTATCTAGTGTATACTAATGCCAAACCTCATGGAAATGTTATCCAGAATGCCACTCAATTTTACAAAAATGTGTGTTGGGTAATTTTTTTGCAAAGATGTAAAAACAATGGGATGCATTTCTCTGAAGAGATCAACAACTGGGACTATTTCCTAAAGATGAAAGGGAAAAAATGCAGAAGTATTTGCTGATTTTGATCAATTTGTGGTATGAAAATTAGGAGTTTACAAGGGAGACTGGTTCATTTCCCCTAAAATTTCCCCTAAAATGCAATATTTTCTAGCTTGTTATAAAGTGCCAGGCATGCTATTTCACTGGGTGGCTGATTCAAAGACAGAGGCCAAAATACAGCACAAACATGCTGAATGTTCAGTGTTCTTAAGCACAAACACCAGTGTTCTTAAGCATGACTAACCCTGGAATGGATTGTGGCCTGGCCTCTGAGTACTCAGTCTCATAGCAGTCTGTTTGTTATGTTTAAACCAGGGTTGTGTGCCATGCCTATGATTGAGAGAGGTGGTAGGAACATTGATCAGGGGTGGGCAGAAGGTAGATCTCTGGGAGATTTGCAGTAGATCAGCAAGGATTTCTGGCTCCCAATTGTTTAATGTGAAGGAAGGAGCCTTTGGGGGTTCCTTCATACACACACACACACACACACCCTCATGTGTGAACCGGCTAAAGGCTGGGAGGAGGCGATGGCGCCTGGAAGTCAAATGCAAATGTAGTTCAGGCCCAGTAAGTCATGAGTTCCCCTTCCTGCCTGGCCAGGTGAAGTTCACCCTGGGCTGAGAAGCAGCAGAGCTACAGAGAGGAGGGGAGCGGGGGGGAAAGGTATATTTCCCAACGTGTGGGTTTTTGTCTTTGTCTTTGGTCATCGCGTGGCTGCCGGCTGTTGGAGCAATGGCGGTAAGCCAAGGAGAGGCTCAAGCCTTTGGGGGGCCTCAGGATCCGACCCCAGGTAGCTCCTGGTGAAATTAGCTGAATGAGGGCTCTGGAAAGGCACGCCTTGTGGAGGGCTACCCATCTCGGACCTTCGAGTAGGTGTAGTAGTCCTCCCGGGCAGCAAGGCTGTGCTGGATCTAACCCTGGAAGAGAACTGACCCCCAGGTAACAGAGTTGTGTGCCTGGGAGATATAAAGAAGTAGGTTTTGTTATTTTGCAGCTTTACTTTGTACCAAAGTGTCTCTCTCTAATTTTGTGTCCTTCCCTCATTTCCCTATTCTTGTTGTAAAATGCTACCGGAATAAACCTTTCTTGGTTTTACCCCACATGGTGTTTGTGGATTGCTCTGCTTGGTTCAGTAACTAAATCCAGGTTATAGGCAAAGACAAGTCCCTGAACAGAGATTCAAGTAGGATTGCAGACAGCTGAGGCTGGCAATCTGGTACCTTGAGATCTCTGGGGGTCTTGGGTCCTTTGGGTAGGAAAGGGTGGGGGTGTGGTGGGTCAGCCAGCCCCCCCTTCCTCCACATTTAACAATAGCAGCAACCAAGTGACCCCATCCCACCCTAAATTATACTGCTGAAATGAAGAAAACTTGGGTAAACCAGGAGTGATTTTTTTGTGTGGGCTGAAGGCTTAGAATTCTTTGATTCTAAATGTATGTCTTTTGCAACAGGCTTGTGTTGGTGGATATCTGGATTCTTGTTAAAAACACACACATAGAACCAAAGTAGATCCTGCAAGCCTGAAGTCTGCCCACCCCTGACCGAGATGACCTACAAATCCTTACAGCTTTACAGTGTATGAGGACTAAACAAGCTTCAGGGGTAGCTGAATTTTCACAGCCATCATGTACTGTCATAAATCCACCAGGAGCCCCTTTGGGCATTGCTTTCACAGAAGACAGGAGGACTGAAGGCCACATACAAAACCAAACCAGTAAGGTGAAGAGGAGTGTGTGCCAGACTTGGACTGTGAGACCTGGGTTGAAATCCCCATGCAGCTGTGAACCTCAGTGGTTGACCTTGGCCAATCACTGTCTTTCAGTCTAACCTGCCTTATAGGGTTGTTGTTATAAAGCTAAAATGGAAAATATTGCATGTAAGCCACCTTCAACTCTTTGGAGAAGTGAGGTAGGATAAAAGGATAGTGGTTAATAATAATGTTCCATGTTGTCTCCATGTAGTGCAAGCTTGTAAATAACTATTTGCTTGGAAGCAGGTAAGAATTGCCTTCAGGCATCCATGCATGAAACCCTTCATAAACAAGAAGAGAGTTGATTTTTCTTCTTTCTTTCAGGTGATCACTTTGTATCACAAGCGACTAACAAAAATATGTATGCATACATGGACTAGCAAAATGCTTGTGGATTAGTAACATTTGTAGACCTGTGCATTTATTTATTTATTTATTTATTTACAGTATTTGTATAATGCTTCATATCTGTAAGCAGATTCCAGAGCGGTGAACAATAAAAAGATAAAAGAAACAAAAACAATACATTGGAAACAAGGTATCTCAGGCCTGGTTATTACTTGGATGGGAGACCCCTCCTCTAGTTTCCTGCATTGAGCAGGGGGTTGGACTCAATGGCCTTGTAGGCCCCTTCCAACTGTATGATCCTATGACTCAAAATGGTGGTTAGACAGCAGAGAAGGCTTCCCGGAACAAGGAGGTCTTCAGCAGGCACCGAAAGCAACACAGTGTCAGAGCCTGCCTGACCTCCAGAGGCAGGGAGTTCCACAGAAATGGAGCCACCGCACTGAAGGCACTTCTCCTGGTGGACTCCAGTCAGGCCATAGGTCCATGTGGAACTACCAGGAGAATGCTCTCCAATGACCTCAGTGACCAGGCAGGTTGGTAAGGGAGAAGGCGCTCTCTCAGGTATCCTGGTCCCAAGTTGTTTCAGGCTTTGTACACTAGTACCAGCTTCTGGATCAGACTTAAGGGATTATATGATGGCCTTGTAGGCCCCTTCCAACTCTACTTTCTATGATTCTATGATCCTGCTATTAGGCTAAAAAGAGGCTAAGTTGTCTGCCTTGCATCCAGGTAGTGCTTAGTTCCCATGATAGAGGCTCATTTATCAAGATCAGTCCTGTGACCAGAATTACCAGATGGCTAGTTTTAGCTCCACATGATAATTGGCTCACTGAACATCTTCCCATTGTGCTGCTGCTTGGGCGGGGGTGGTGGTGGTGGGGGTGGTGTGTGTGTGCTACAAGAACACACCCACAAACACAGCATTTTGTATGCATTAGTGTTTATGAGCAAAATGTAAAAACAAATTAGAACATAGTTGTTCAATGTCTTCTCAAACAAATGCTTGTAAATAAGCAATTTAAATGTAAATAAGAACAGCTTGCTGTTGGCTTAGCACCGAACACCTGTGGATGGGTAAGGGGAAAGAATGGCATTCTTAACAGAGAGCTGGAGTTGGGAAGGCAGAGCCGCAGAGCACTGTGGAGCAGTCTTCCCCAACCTAGGACTCTCCAGATATTTTTTACCAATAACTCCCATAATTCCTGACCATTGGCCATGCTGGCTGGGGCTGATAGAAGTTGTTGGCCAAAACATCTGGAGGGACCCACGTTGGGAAAGAATGTGATGCTATGCAACAAGGTAAGAGCATCAGTTTATAACACAGGATTTGATGAGAATGATTTATGAAGTTTCTGTGCTGCCCAAGAGCCAAAGCCTTCTGGCCAGTTTACAAAAGATCAAAACCTTAAAAATACAATGTAAAACATAATATAAAAACCATTTATCTATAAAATAATTTAAAACACTCACCATATTAGCTGGGTGCTGTTGTACAGATCCCCTGTGCTTAGTACTTGAATAATTTTGTGCACAACTAGTATAAACTCTTATAAGAATCTTAGCTTTAATTGTATTGTACTTGTGTGCGCACACAGACACCAGGAACTTTCTAGCTGTCTTGTAAATTTGAAAGCATGGTAGCAACTTAATCCTCAAATACCAGCGGACTGGCCTAAATTCATTATGCTTGTTGAACCTCATCATGATTCCAAAACTAATTTCATGATTTTCGATGGGGGGAAATGACATTTCCACCTACTTTGGATTTAACAATCCCATAATAAGAGTAACATCACATATACTGGCACAGCCCCTAAACATCCCAGCAGTCTGGGTTCGCACGTCATGCTGCACAGCCTACAAAGGAACTGATTGTGGGTTGTGCACTAAAACTGCAGTCAGCGCTGCATTCCCAACAACACATCGGTTTTAAACTAAAGGGTGGTAATTACATGCAAGCACCCACAATGCGTCTGGGTTCACACTAACAACCTACAAACAAGCTGAACATAGGTTGCTGGTTTTGAAAGTGGAAGTGGCAGGCGCACAGGAGGCAGTGCACCCGCTGTCTCCCACTTATGTACAACAACCCATGGGTTGTTTAAATCATGGGTTGTCATTACTTGTGATCCAGGTCATTCTCTAAATCAGGGCTCTCCAACCTTGAGTCCCCAGATGTTGCTGGACTACAGCTCCCAGAATCCCTTGCCATTAGCCATGCTGGCTGGGTATGCTGGGAGCTGTAGGCCAGCAACATCTGGGGACCCAAGGCTGGAGAGCCCTGGTCTAAATGATGTTTTCCAGATTGTTGTGTCACTCGGGTTAAAAGCATCCCTTTCTGAAATTGTCTCAAGCCCTGGAGATGTTTTAGCCATTAAAAAATGATGTGTATCCTATTTTGTTTATCCCATCCCCACCCTTTTCAGGACAGATGTGGTGGGTATAGAAATATGAATGAGGTGTCAAGCTTGGGAAACAGAGCAGTTAGATTTGCAACAAAAACAGAAAGTGTGGCAGCTTGCTAAAAAAAGGGTCACTGGGGACGACAATTGGAAAACAAGGGCAAAATGAGGCTCAGAAGAAACTAGCTATTAACTATTTTCATAGTCACATTTCATTGGAGCAAATAACTCTCCCCTTGCTACTGAGTAACCACAACTAGCATCCGCCTATCTAGGATTAGAGCATTGTTTCTCAAACATTTTGAACTTGGCCCTCCCACCAGACCCAGCTCTACCATTAGGCAAAGTGAGGTGGTTACATCAGATGGCAGATGCTGGGAGGTGGCAACAAGGTGTTGTGAAGGGAATAATTTAGATTATTTTATCCAGTTAATCTAACTATCTGACTCACTTGTGGCAAGCTCCTTCTACTGGCCAGATAACTTGACTTGGTGTTGGAGATGTGGTCAGTCTTGGTATAAGGAATCCCTGAGTTCTTGTTGTTGTTTATATAACAAAGTTACTTTATAAATAGATGCTCATAGATTATATTTTAAACATTTATTAACCAACAGCAAGTATATTTAAGACAACATACTTATTGAAAGAAAATGATACCATGATACTTGTTGTCAAAGTTTAAAACAAGAAAAGAAAACAAGACGAAGCATAGTGCATACATTACCAATACAGCTTTCTGCTAGCAGAGGTTACCCACTACTGGGAGTGACTGCACCCAGTATATTCCCATCACTTTTATAGTTTTCACTTGAACAAGACATGTGATGCGATTGTTTACTATACTCTGATTGGCTATAATAAGGTAGTCTATCCTCTTCAAAGACCCCTCCTCCGAATCTGAAACCCTTTTTGCTTATGTTTTTTCTGACACGTCTCATTTACTCTATAGTTCTATAGAAAATTCCCAACTTTTTCTTTGTGGTGTTAGCCTCTCTGGAGCGTGAGCCCTATGGGACAAGAATTATTCTCGTCATGTTCTCTTTTCCCCAGGTCAAGCTGAACTAATAAGCTGCCAGTAATAGGCCAAGAGCAAACTTTGGTTCAAAAAGCAGCCCTTTTAACTAGGCCTCTGGTATCTCTAATATGATTGTTGCCTTAGGAAGCTTTTTGCATTTGCAGTCCCCTTCAGTTGGAAGAGAGAACTGTGTGTTGAGTGGCCTGCCCTGCGCCCCCTAAGTTATCCTGTTGCCTTCAGATCAGGTGCAGTGGAAGACACCGTTCCATCGTCAGTGTTGAAGAAAGATTTAACTGCCAGTCCAGCTGGCTTTCATTCATGGAATAGGTAGGGGGGCATCATGTTCTTTGCCTCAAGCAACAAAATGTCTTGGACTAGCTCTGCCTCCCACTATCTGGCAGCTGAGCCCTGTACTGTTGGGAAAGGCTAATGGAAGCGGTTGGTTCCTGTGTCTGTCCTTCCTTTCATCTGTTCTCCTGTCTAGTCAGGTGCTGCAGCCTCCTGCATGTGTCTTATCTCTCCCCCCGCACCCCGTGCGCAGTCTTCAGTTTGAGAACTTTTAGTTTAGGAAGAAAGATGTGCAAGTCAGAGGGTGCGACTTAGCAGTCTTCAGCTCTAGCACTTCCTGGTCTTCAGAATACATATTTGTGGGGAAAGCTCTTTCTCCAAGCCGTTTTCAGATCATATGTTGCAATATGTTAATGTGTATTCACATATTTACTGACATCTTAATGTGAGAACATAGCACACATGCAAGGTCCTGAAATGTAGACAGGATGGTTTAAGTTCAAACTATTCATGCTATTTTAGGCCTTCTCCCTGCCCCCAGTCTATACCAACTTTTTTATAATCTACAGTTGTGCAGGACACACACACACACACACACACACACACACGGGGGGGGAGATGAGGATCTTGCCGCAAAGGGGGTACAAATCCCAGAATACCCCGTTTTCACATGCAAAGATCCCTCATGCCTTTGGTTTCTCTTGACAACTCATCTTTTGACAGCTGTCAAGAGAAACCAAAGGGGGCAAAAAAAAAAAAACCATTTGGAGCCTCTTCTGGGCAATGTCCAGGGTTGGTACCTGCTGTACCTTGGCAGAATGGCACTCCTAAGGACATTGCCCGACCTGAAGCTTCAAATCCCTGCAGTTCCACCACAGCTGTGAAGGTTTGCAGTTGCGGAATTGCACCTAATATATATATATATTAAGCATTTCTTTGCACAGATTTTTTTGCACATTTTGAAAAAAGGTTCTGCCAGACACTGAAGCCCCTCCAAGGTGCTGCTTGGGCACTGTGAAGGGGCTGTCAGTGGCTTTCAAAATGGGGATCGTGAAAGCTGGCTCTGAAAAAAGCAGGGAAAGGGAGGGGGAAGCCGCGATGAACCCAAAATGGCTTGCAGTCATGGCGGGGAGTGGGGAGACAACTTGGTCCTCCCACAGGGTCCTCTGGGATCCCTGCAGGAGGACCGAGGGGGAGGGAGGAGGCCAACAACCCACGATGGGGCCGATTGTCTGTTGGGCTCACCGTGGGTTGTTTTGCCAAAAGTCAACCCACTATGGCTTATTGCCAGGGTGGGTTAGCATGATGTGCAAATGTGCCCAGTGCTAAACAACCCGACAACAGAATGTTCCTGGGTTGTTTAGCTCCCTTGGTAGCAAGCACCAGCATGCTAGTTTGTCGACAACATCTCCCCCCCCCCCCATGAGCTGGCAACCCTGTCATAACTTATTTGGGCATACTGCAGTCTCATAAAGAAATGTAGCATGTAAGCTATGCTTTTGCTACTTATTTCTTCTTTAAAAGTTAGTTCTTTGGAAAGAGACCTGTATGTAATTTAGATTTAAATGTTTTTTCCAATAAGGTTGCAATTTATTAATCAAGCTACATTTACCCAGCAATGATTAATTTCCATCTGCTCTTTACAAGTCAGTAATCTGTATGCAAAAATAAACCCAATGCCTTTTTATTATCCAGTTATCCAATATTTATTTCATACATTTTGTTTCCTCATTTTTCATGTTCAGTTTCTGTATTGTTCTGTCATGCATGTATGCAAAAGAGAAGGTTCCAGGAGTCATCATCATCAGGCGATCACTCGTGACCGAGTAAGATTGTCTTCCGGGATAAAAGGAGGAAATTCTAAAGAAGATTGTGTAGACTCTAGCGATGGGTCTGTAAGTGACTGTGGAGGCCAATTCTAGATCCACACAGCTTCCCACAGTGAGGACACAGGTTATCAGATAGAAGATGGTCCTGTAAAGGATTCATTTGACGCGCTTTTCGCTTAGCACGTTTCTCCCTTTCACCTTGCACTCGGGCTTCTTCAAAGTCCATGGAACCTTTGTGAAAGGCCAACCTCCATTTAGATCGTTCATGGGCCAGAGCTTCCCAGTTTTCGATGTTTATATTGCATTTTTTTAGATTAGCCTTATGAACATCTTTAAACCTCTTATATTGACCACCGATATTCCGCTTTCCATCCTTGAGTTGGGAGTAAAGTAACTGCTTTGGGAGACGGCAGTCAGGCATTCGAACAACATGACCGGTCCACTGAAGTTGGCGTTGAAGGATCATTTTTTCAATGCTAGTAGTCTTTGCTTCTTCCAGTACACTGACATTTGTTCGCCTATCTTCCCAAGTAATTTGCAGGATTTTCCGGAGGCAACGTTGATGAAACCTTTCAAGGAGGTGGAAGTGACGTTTATAGATAGTCCATGTTTCGCAGGCATACAATAAAGTTGGTAATACAATGGCTTCATAAACCAGTGTTTTGGTCTTCTTACAAATATCCCGATCCTCGAACACTCTATGTTTCATTCGAGAAAATGCGGCACTTGCGGAGCTCAGACAATGCTGGATTTCACTGTCGATGTTAGCTGTAACAGAAAGATAGCTGCCAAGATAGAGAAAATGATCGACATTTTCCAGTATTGTCCCGCCAAGCTGGATAGATGGCATCACCAAAGGATTGGCTTGCACTTGCTGATGAAGCACTTTGGTTTTTTTGATGTTAAGTGAGAGACCAAGTTTTTCGTATGCTTCTGCAAAAGCATTTAGGATAGTTTGGAGATCATCCTCCAGGAGTACTTCACCAACAAACCTTCAAGAGGACAGCTCTGATGAATAACTTAATTTAGTTGTTTATTTCATCTACCATGATGGAACTAAAAGCAATACACATGGGGGTTCTTAGGCAGTCTCCCATTCGAGCACTGATATAAGCCTTCAGACCCTGCTTTGGCTTGCTGAGCAATAATATTCACAGTATGTGATTCATACTGGTCTGGGATAGGGTTGCTCGAATATGCTAATGCAAGTCTCTGTTTAAAAGCATGAGCTTTACTACTACTTGAGATTAATGTAAATGTGGATGCAATGGGAATTTTATTTATACCAACTACAGTAATACCTTGGATTGCAAGCATAATTCATTCCAGAACCGTGCTTGTAATCCAAAACACTCTTATATCAAAGTGAGTCTCTGGCGGGCGTGAGCGGGGCCGATTTTGGCCCGCTACACCCGCTCGAGGAGAGCGGTTACATCCCTACCTTGTATTGCAAGATGTCGCTTGTTTATCAAGTCAAAATTTATTAAATTTTTTTGCTTGTCTTGCAAAATGCTCTCGGACCAAGTTACTTGCAATCCAAGGTATTACTGTACCCCGCCCTTTAACAGGTTCACAGGGTGGCTTACAAAAAGTTAAAAGATACAATAAAACACATTTAAAACAAAACATTAAAACACCGCAATATGAAAGAGGAGTATAAAAGCAGAATTAAAAACAAACACCAAGCAGCATAAAAGCAATGTACAGAGGATTAAAAAGCCTGGGGAAATATATGCCTGGCCAAAATTACATCACAGGTGCCACCATAGAGTAGGCCTTTTCTCTATAGCCACCCAAAGAAGGAGCTCTGTTGAAGATCTTAGTATAAGAGCAGGCACATAAGGAAACAAGTGGTCCTTCATGTATACCAATTCCAAGCTGTGAAAGGTTTTATAGGTCCAAGCTAATACTTTGAACTGATCCTACGAATGAACTGGGAGCCAGTGCCCAGGCACAGGCATGCTGTTACCATAACAGCCTTGCAGCTATATTTTGGACTAATTGCAGTTTTTCATAGGCAGCCCCTCATGTAACATGTTACAGCAACAGTTGTATAATTGGAGACTACCAGGTCATGGATCACTGAGTCCAGGCTATCTCTGACCAGGTAGAGTTGCAGCTGGCATGCCAGCAGCCTGAGGTGGTAGAAGGCACTCTGTACCTTGGGAGCAACCTGCAGCTCCAATGAAAAAGATGGGTCAATGAGCTTGTTCCTACAGTGGGAACACCACTAACCCAGGCAGATGGTCGACCCACCAATCAGACCTCCATCTTGCCTGGATTGAGCTCCAGTTTATTGGCTCTCATCCAGTTCATTGCTACACCTGGGCACTGGTTTAGCTCCATCACTGCCTCATCTAAATTGGATGAAGAAGAGAAATAGAGTTAGGTGTCATCTTTATATTGATGACACCCAACCCCTGGATGACCTCACTCAGCAATTCCATGTAGATGTTAAAAAGCATGGGGGACAAAATAGAACCCTGTAGGACCCCAAAGCATAGATGTTAGGGAGTTGAGCAGTAGTACCCCAGCACCACCTTCTGAAATTGGCTGTCAAAGTACCAGTGGAAATGATCCCCAACCCAGACAACCTATCTAGAAGGATACCATGGTCATTCATATTGAAAATCACTGTGAAATTCAGGAGAACCAGCAGGGTTGCACTCTGTCACTCTCCTATCATAGACCACCCATCAGGGTGACCAAGGCAGCTTCCATGCCAGACCCAGGCCTGAAACCCAATTTGAAAAGGATCTAGAAACAGTCTCATCCTGGAATGCCTGGAGTTTTATAGCAACCTTGCGCTCAGGCACCTTGCTCAGGAAGGAAATTTTAGTAACTGGCTGATAATTATTGAGATCTTCTGGATCCAAGACAGATATCTTCAGGAGCGGTCATCCCACCATGTCTTTTAAGGCAGCTTGGACCACACCCTCTCTCAAGTAGGTGTTTACTACCTCCTGAACCCAGCTGCACATTCCCTTGCTAATGAGCCAAGAGGGGTATGTGGGCCGAGTGCAGGCCATATCTACACATCCTGTTTACCTCATTGGGCCTTAACTGGAATTCATCCATCAATACAGGACCAGGCAGTGCTCTAGATCAGGGGTCCCCAACCCCCGGGCTGCGGACTGGTCCCGGTCCGTGGCCTCTTAAGAACTGGGCCGCGCCGCCCAATTTTACAAAAATGCTTGTCGGGGAGGCGAGCAGAGGGACGAGCGGCGGGGGGGTGCTCGCCGAAGCTTGCAAGCACCCCAAGAGCCAGGATGGGGTGCTTGGCACGCGGTGCAGTGGCGCAGCAGCTGGGCGCGGTGCGCGCCGCGCGCCAGGATGCACCGCAAGCCAGCCGCCGGGATGCACCGCAAGCACCCCGTCCTGGCTCTTGGTGTGCTCGCGAGCTCCAGCGAGCACCCCCCCCACTGCTCGTCAACTCTCCTTGCCTCTCCGATGAGCATTTTAGTAAAGCCGGAAGTGTCACTTCCTGGTTCTGTGGCGCTGCCGCCCGGGCTGCACAGCAGGTGAGCGGTGGGCGACCCACCCACCCCGGTCCGTGGAAAAAATTATTCCACGGAACCCAGTCCCTGGTCCCAAAAAGGTTGGGGACCACTGCTCTAGATATCTCCATGGACTCACATGAACCAACATTGGCATCCAAGCTGTGACAGATGTAGATTTCATAGATTTCATAGATCATAGAGTTGGAAGGAGCCTACAAGGCTATCGAGTCCAACTCCCTGCTCAATGCAGGAAACTAAAGGAGGAGTCTCCCATCCAAGTAATAACCAGGCTTGGCCCTGCTTAGCTTTCCACACTCAGACAAGCTGAGCGAGCAATTTTGTCTTTGATGGGATTCACAAACATGTGACAGTGTGCCTCTGAGGATTCCTTAACATCCACACATGGGCTAGAGCCCCAAATCACCTGGAAATTTTCTGTTGGATGACATTGTTAGGACACACTGACTGAGTTTCGATGACACAACAACCCACCATGGGCAGCCAGCCATGGTTGGTTGTCATGTTGTCTGAACCTGGAGTGTTTTCCACGGGATAGCTTATTTTTTGCAAACAAGCCACATTGAGAACCCATGGCTTGTTGTAGGGTTGTTCGTGCCCACAATGGGTTGTCAATGTCATGTTGTCCAAACCTGGGAGGCAGATTTTATTGTGGGTTGCACAAATTTCCACTCCATTTACTTCCCAGCCATTAAATTTGCACAAATATTCTCAATAGTTTTTAAAAAAATACTCTTAGAGGGTGGGAGAAGAAGACTTTAAAGTGAGAGGATGACATTGCCAAGGGGGAGATATTGTCCCCCTGCTTTTGGTGCACTTACTCCTTTGGCTCCCTCCCCCACCCCATTTTCAGTGCTTCTGAATTGCGGTAGTGGGTCCCTCCTTTCACTTACTGTTATTTCTCCCCTGCGCCTTCCAACAAATTAGCAAATTATATGCAACCTCTTCTTGTCAATTTCCTTGTACCTTACCTACTCTACTTCACCATTCCCTTTGACAGCTGAAACAGACAAGGAAATTGACCAGGAAAGACTACAGTATTGGACAGCCATGACTGTGCACTTGTGAAAGACCAACAAAAATAAGTTTAACAAGATTAATTTTGCTGCAAAGTCCCCTGGGATACATGCCGGAGCTGGCGGGAGGACTGAGGGGGAAGGAGGGGGAGAACAAGCCATGGTAAGTCTGATCATCTGTCAGGCGTGACATGGGTTGTTTCATGAACAACAAACCCACTGTGGCTTATTCGCAGGGGGGCTTAGTGTGTGATGTGTGACCCATGGATGGCAGAGGAGAAATGCTATTGTACAAACCAGAGACAGCCATCTCTATGTTTTTGTATAACTAATACCTAAAGTTGTTTTTCATAACTGCTGGCTACCGTGGTATTAGAATACACAAACACAGCTTATTTGGGTGGTGGCTGAGAGAGTTTGGCAGCTAGTATTATGTAGCCATTGAATAAATCCGTTGTTGTTGTTGTTGTTGTTGTTGTTGTTGTTGCAGGAAACAGCATTTCTTGAATGACTGCAACTGCAAACTGTTTGTTTTGGGGGGAACATAAACAACTTTAAAGCTGGGGTTATTGTTTCAGATGTAACACCAAATCATGGTTTGGTATTACTCAAATAAGCAGCAATTCAGACGTTCCCTCCTCTGCTAGGTGCGCCAGTTCCCTCACTCCAATCCTGGATACAGGCAAACATCTGAACCAGCAAATTCTTGACTGCTCTCCTATTCTCAACATCTGTATTTGTACATAAACAGGCATTACTGAAAAAACAATAACAACACGAAGTCTCCAGTAGTCACAAGGAAGCTGACCTTGTAAAGGACTGCTCACCTGAAACTTCCTGCCAAGTGGTGACAGCAAAACAGTAGGGAAACATGTGCACCCCGAGCAGAAATGACTGCTTGTAATGTGGGCTACCCCAGTTAATGGGCATTTTTCCATTTGAGAAGGAATTATTTAGTTTCTTTCACACATTGTGAAATAAGCTTGGGCGCTGGACGTCCCCGGGCATCAGTAAACATAAGGAAGGTAGTAATAAGGGAACTAAAATTGACCCTTATTTTTCAAGAGCAAATATGACCTACACGCCTTCACAGTCCCTAACTGCATTTCTCACTCTGGGCTTACAGCATTTATAGGTCGCGAAATTGGTCCCTGAACCTCCTGTGTTTTGTTCTGAAACCCATTTCAGGAAGTGTCAAATACAATACATTAATAATAATAAAAAAAATTAAAAAGCAGTCTGTGGCTGCTGGTGGTTTCAGCCATTGCCAAAGGAAACTTACTGTTGCCATCTTGATCAGGGGCACAGTACCACTACTCTACTGCCTCTGTTCATTTCAAGAAATGGCGGTTCAGCTCCTATTGCTCTTGTAGCTGGCCAGGACTGTCCCCATGCCTGGGCCAGGGGGCCAGGCTTTTCTTTTAACACAGACCTGGTCTGGACAGCATGAGAGCCCACTGTGGGTTAATTAACCCTCAGGGTGCCACGGCACATGCCACCCACTATTATGAATAGGCAAACCCCGGGCAGGGGTTGCTGGGGCTTGTCATGTTTTCCGAACCCGGGTGGTGGGGGTTATTTGAGGGCTAAACAACCCTTGCACAACCTACGGTCTGTTTTAGCTGTTGTGTAGCGCAGACTGGCCTAGTGTGTTCGCTCAGTTGTTGGAAATAAGTGCAATAAGCAAATATGGCCAAATTGTGAATAATATCATAACACAAAAATGAATTAAATAAGAAGAATAAAGAATATATGGACATACATTTGAACAAATCTGGGTGCAACCTCTTTTCCTCAGAGATTCTGCAGAAGAGAAGAATGGAAGCCATGTACTGAGGAACCAGCCAGCTATTATGGCGATAATTTCCCAGATTTGACAGGTAATTCTAGAGATGACTATGAGCTCCCGTATTGTATTAATCTAATCTGTGCAGAATGGGGTTGCAATGTTTTCCACTTACTTGCCCACACAATTTGGAAAAGATTACGGAGCAAATCCCTATGATGACAGAGAGAGCACGAGGGGGTGGGGGCAGTTGTCCATCTCCATTATATGTGATAGGATGAGTTTTGGCTCTCTTTTTTTTCTAACCTACGTTTCCTATTGTCTCCACATTCCTTCAATATCATGACCCCGAATTCCTTTGCCTTCGGGCATTTCCACCAAAGGTGATAGAGAGAACCGACTTGTCCACAGCCTTTCCAGCATTTTAGAGAATATGTTGCACTAATTATGTGCCTTCCGGCTGGCATGATTAATGTACCATCAGGACTTTTTAGATTGTAAGCCTGTGGGCAGGGACTGTCTTGTTAATTGCTGTAAACCGCCTAGAGAGCTTCGGCTATTGGGCGGTATAAAAATGAAATCAATAAATAATTAATAATTAATTTAATTTGAGTCTCCTGGAAATTAGTGCAATGTTCCACTTGAAAATAAGTCACTGTGCCCTTTCCTAGGACTTTGTTTCTGTTTGTTCACCCAGCTCCAGCTCCCAAACAGGGAAGCAGGACAGCTTTACGGAAGAGTGTTTGGCAAGTAAAATCTTGTATATTGATTAGAGGAGCCTGCTGGAAGAGGCATTCTGTCTGGGTGCAATCTCTTATTACTTGTTGTTTGATATATGGCTCCACTGGGAAGTGTTTTAACTGCAGATATTGATATAGCGGAGCATTAATTTCACTGGCTCTTCATAACAACACAGACTTTCTCTCCATTAGATAATATGCAATTTTCACTTTGGAGATCCTCCACTCCACAAACTGGCTGAGTGTATTATTAAATTCAGGGAGATACTCAACTGGGGCCAAAGGAGAAAGCCCAGGAATTATCTGTGTTCTCTCCATTTGTTTCCTATTTTTAAAGTATTGAGGATGGCTGTGAAGCTGATTTTGGTCTCCAGTGGTAATGGGGGTAATTCAGTCTGCTCAATTTGCTTCCATCGTATATGATATTTTGTGCCTGCCCATTGACATTTGGGTGACTAGATAATACCTTTTTAATTTGGGGATGGCCAGTCCTCCTTTGAGTCATGACCTCTGCAGCATACTGTTAATACCCTCATACCCTAATTCTCCAAAGAGTGAGACCTCCATGGGTGCAAATATTTACCCAGGATTTTGGTTTCCTTTGTGTGAAGCAAAGCAGACCCTTCTCCACCACGCACGCCTCAGAGTCTCCCATGTATTCACGTGCAAATGTTCCCCAAGCACTCTAGTCATGATCAGGAGTTCATCCCTCTGACACCTAGGAGTCACCCCTCCCCTGCCTAGTTCATCCCGATTGGCCAAGGACAGCCGGGCTACCAAAAGGAGGGGGGGGGGAATCGATACTGCCAGCTGTGGCTTCTGGGTTTGGTTGTTGTCTGGACGTGAAGGAGTGCGGAGTAGGGCTTTTGCTGAGGCAGGCCCTAAGAAGACCAACCCCCCAGGCAAAGAGTAAGTGCCTGGGTGTTTATATAGTGAGGGACTAGTTTTGTTGTTTTGTAGCTCTACTTGTGTATACCAAAGTGTCTCCCCACCTTTTCCCCCTTCCCTCATTTCCCTTTTATTGTAATCGGTTTACCTTAAATAAACTTTCCTGGTTCTAGCCCCACACCGTGTGTGTGGTTCCTCTGTGGTTCAGTGCTCAAATCCAGTGTATAGACCAAGGGCAAAGCCCTGAGAGAATCAGCGTCAAGACGGCAGAGCCAAGGCTGGCAGTTTTGCACCTTTGATCTCTGGTCTTGAGATAAAGGACCTTGCAGTCCTGTCCTTCACACTTTGAAGGAGATCACTGGAGGCTTATGGCATTTTTGTGATCTATGGTTTATTTCCACATATACACAGGTTGAACGTAAGCGGAGGCCTGCAGCATTAACACCCTTACAAATGCTGCTCCTCCATTAGGTCTCTTGGGGGCCCTTGCACCCTAAAGATGCTTCCAGAGTTCCTTTTAGCTCTGCAACACACTCCTCCTACCACAGCCTGATCTTGCCTGAGTCTCTCCCAGAGCTGCAGGCTGCAGCATTCATGGTTATCTTTTCTTCACTGACTGAATTACCACATTCCATTGGAAAGGGAGTGAAGGTGGAGGAAAGGTAAGTTGTGTTCCAGAACAGTCCATGACCATCCTTGAGGAAAGCCATTACTCCGCTAACCTCCATAACAGTAGGGAATCTGCCAGGCTAAATCTGTCTAACTGGTTCAATCCCCTCTTATTTATTTATTTATTATATTTATACCCCACCTTTTTTCCTGCAAGGAACCCAAGGCGGCTTACATAATCCTCTTCCTCCTCCTCTCCACTTTATCCTCACAACAACCCTGTGAGGTAGGTTAGGCTGAGAGTCAGTGACTGGCCCAAAGTCACCCAGTGGGTTTCATGGCTGAGCGGGGACTAGAACCCAGATCTCCCGAGGCCCAGTCCAACACTCTCACCACTGCGCCACGCTGGCTCTCTTGCAGTCTCTTCTTAAAACTCACAGTGTTGGTGGGGAGGGGGACGTTGCTTGAGAGATCATTCAGATCAACCCCTCTCTCCATTGTTGTGGAAAAATTGATCCACTGCTGTTGTGTTTTGAAGAGGTTCTTAGAGAGGAAAGTTTATTAGTGAATTCACAGATGGCATCTGATCACAGTCAGGAATGCCAACAAGAATGCAAGGAAGACACTTCCATTTATACTAAATAGCATCATGTAGAGGTCAGGTGACAATTGAGTCAGTACAGGAAACAGAGAGACATTTAAACAAAAACAAAAGATCAGGTCCCCATCTTCCAGCCATCATGCCAGTCAGTAGTCTTTCCCAAGGTGATAATCCCAAAGTGATAATGGCTCACAGTACTTTTAGCATAAGAAGGAAAGAGGCTTAGGCAAATCAATAGGTGGGTGATTTGCCCTCAGGGTTGTTCTATGGAAGGTCTAGGAAAGGGTCTGACAAGACAGGACATGTTTCTGGAAGGTAGAAGGAAAGGTCTGACTTGCCTTTCCAGGCCTTTTCTGTTTAAACTAAAGCCTGGACAAATTTCCATCTTATTACAATACACCATCTTATTACAATACACTTCCTAATTCTTGGCTTGTTTTGGAGCCTGCACAAAAGATGACAGCATACACATCGGAGAATGAGTTTGCTATTCATATATTTTAGGATGTATTTACTTGATGTATACCTATTTCACATACGATACCCTTCCCACTTGTGATTTTCTGGGCACCTGGTAAAGGATGTGCTTCTCCATAACTATTCAACTGTACAAAAATGTAACCCACCCACCGCAGACTGTTTTCAGGATTTAATTTTGTTTTCAATACCATGACAGAGTCCTGGAATATCTAATGCCTTTGGCTCTGGCTTTTCATATTACCTGCCTTTTTATTGCACACAAAAGAAGAGCCATAGATATTGTCTACAGCCATGCTAAGAATACAGTTGTTCTCAAAACAAGAATAAGATACTTATCACACTGGGTGGGAAGTATTCACAATTTTTTGCCTTTTGAAGCAAAGTGTACAGTGCTTAGGCACACTAGTGGACAGGATGAGGGCCAATAAACTGAAACTCAATCAAGGCAAGACAGAGGTACTGTGAGTGGGCGGCTCATCTGCCCAGTTAAGTGGTGTTCAGTCTGTTTTGGATGGTGTTGCCTTCCCCCTAAAAGATCCAGTTCGTACTTTGGGGGGTTGGGGAGCTCTTGGATCCAGCATGGTCACTGGTGGTACAGGTGACCTCACTAGCTTGGCGTGCCTTTTTTCAGCTTTGGCTGATGTAGCACCCATGATCAGATTTGGACAGAGATTGGGCCAGTTTGCACGACACAACACGGTTTGCATCTACGGTAAGACTGTGGGGTGTGTGCAGCTGCCATTTTGCATATCCACCTCCCGCTTGGGGGTTGTCGTCATGTCATGCGAACCCAGCGAGCGTAGGTTATGCGAGGGTTAAACACTGTGAACAGACCATGGCTTATGTGAGGGCTGTTTAAGCCCCACATTACCCGCGCTCACTGGGTTTGCACAGCATGGGCAACCCCTGAGCAGGGGCTGCATATGCAAAGCTGGCTGCAGGCACCACAGCCCACTGTGGGTTACATAAACCGCGATGAGCTGCGCCCATGTTGCGCGAACCAGGGCATTGCCTTGTAACACATATCCATGCTCTGGCAACCTCCCATTTGGATTATTGCAATGCATTATATGTGGGGCTGCCTTTGAAAACAATCTGGAAACTTCAATGGGTCCAAACCAAAATAGGGCAGAGAGGTTATTAATGGGGACTAGGAGATATGGGCACATCACACCAGCACTGTGTCATCTACAATGGCTTCCAGCCCATTTCTGGGCACCAATTCAATGTGCTGGTATTCAACTTCAAACACTTAAATAGCCTGGGGCCAGGTTACTTGAAGGATCATCTCCTCCCGTCTATAGTGCCCAGTCCTTAAGAAGGTCATCAGATCAGAGGCCTTTCTCCCTGCTGTGCCCTTCACCAAATGAAATGAGGTGGCTGGTGACTGGGGAGAGGGCCCTCTCAGGAGTGGTGTTCCAGTTTTGGAATCCCCTGTCCAGAGATGCTTGCCTGGTGCCTACGTTGTGATCTTTTCTAAAAAGCTGAAGACTTTTTAATTTTATTTTCCCAACCTTTTTAGTTACATGATTTGAGGGTGGTTTTCGATCTTTGGCACTAATTATTTTCCCTCTGCTGGTTTTGTGCTGATCTCATGCCAGTTTCTGATGGTTGGTTATATTGGTACTGCTTTTAATATATAAATTATTTCTAGGCTGCCTTTAAAGGTTTAACACTTAAATAGTATCAATATAGTGATATTATTTTAGTGATCCGTTTGTATTTTACTGATAACTTTTGTAAACCACACAGTCACAGAGGACTTAGTTGCGGCATAAAAACAGCAAAAAGATAAATACAAAGTGCTGAAATCTGCTTTAGGATGTTTTAAAGTTTCAGAGTACTTCAGTTAATAAACAGAAATATGTTTTAGCCAAATGAAATAAAACCTGTGGTTTGAAATCCATGCAAAAAGCAGTTTCTTTTCTTCTTCTTTTAAAAATGTGTTTTTGTTCCAAAGCAGTTGTATGGAAAGAATCCTTTATGGGTGCAATCCCGAGCAGATTCAGTGGGAGTTTTGCACTGCAAAAAGAGTGGAATTTTCAATTTTGATAGTAAACAATGTTTCCCTCATCTGGAGAACTATCCATTTCAATATTTTAAGGTCTGGGTAGTGAGGATACAGATGGGCTTCTGATCTGCTGAAATAAAAACCCTTTGGAAAGTACAAGAGGTCCAATAGCTCTGACCTAGCACTTACAAAAATTAAAACCCACTCAGATCTGGAGTGGAGAGTAGATGATGAGAGAGCTCACAGGATGCCAACAATCAGGACCGGTGCAAGGCAGTTTGGTGCCCTAGGCAAGATCAGATATTTAGCGCCCCCCTTCCCACTTGAGAGCGCTGTATTTTGTTTTCAAGGCGTTTCTGGCACCCCCTTTAGCCCTGCGCCCTAGGCGGCTGCCTAGTTGGCCTAATGGTAGCACCGGCCCTGCCAACAATAATGTCCAATTCACCCATTTTTTAAGCCTGTTCTTCTCCCTTATTTTGTTTTTTCCATGTACCACCCTGTGCCTCTTCCTTGCAGTTCTTTCCCTAAAGCTAAGCACCTAAGCAGGAGAGACTGATTCCCCCCCCCACTCTGTGTGTGTGTGTGTGTGTGTGTGTGTGTGTGTGTGTGTGTCTTCCTGCCTCCTAACCTAGAAATCAATCAAGTGTTAAGAGATTAATGGCACTCCTTTGCAAGAAAGGAGCATTTGAAAAACTAAATCCCTCAATCCCCTTATTCCAATTAGGATCTTTTCTCCTGCAGCTGCTGAACCTTTCCTCCACCCCCCTTTCAAAATGAGAGCAGTCTGCTACTATGGGGAAAAAATCAGAGTCACATCCAAGCTCCTGCTGAGCTGCTTTTTATTATTCTTTTAAAACACACACATACACTCACAAACACACGCTTTCCTTCTTCCTTGTACTCTCTAAGCTGATTAAAGGATATTTTACTTTTATGGGGAATGGATTTAGCCAGGCAGCCCCTAGTACCATCTGACCTCAATTCACTTGCTCTGCATGTAGTGGCTGCATCCTTAGGGCAGGTTGATAACCTTACTGTGGATTATTTGGAATTTCCCATGATGATATGACCAAATTAGTAATTGCACCAGTACACACACACACACACACACACACACACACACATATATATATATATATATAGAGAGAGAGAGAGAGAGAGAGAGTGCACAATGCTTTTCTTGGCCAAGGAAGTAAATGGAGAAACTCAGGAAAGTAAGCAGATGGCTTGCAAGATGTGCCTAAGGCTGGAGGTGGTGGTATGGTGGAGGCTTGATAGAGGGCCTGTAAATTTATCCCAGTATTGTCTCTGCTCTGGTAAATTGGTGTTCCTTCCTTGTGATTCGGGGACCAGAAAAACTTGTTTGACCAAAGATGACAGCAGGACAAAAAGAAATAATGGCTTGGATCCAGCACTCCCATAGTTGGACGGGCTCCTTCTGCCCCCCAGGCTGTTTTTGATCTCGTGGAGCTTTTCTGTTGGCTGAAGGGGGTGGGTTCTCCTATCCCCTGATCTTGGGCCTCACAACAGGAGAGGGGAAAGCTTAAATCCCCCCTCCGGAATCACTATGGTCCCTAATTGGGGCCACATGTGCTTACCCATTGGTAATTCAATCACATATACACGCATAGCTGTGCTAGGAAGAGGAACAGGCTTCAAGAAGCAGCAGCCAAGTAAGCTTTTTTTTTTTTTTTTAAAGCATTAAAGAAAGAAAATAAATAAAACCCTCAACCACCTCATCCTAAAATGTAAGGTAAGCCCCACACTCCACTCCAAAGATTACCACAGATATATATGGCATATATATGTCAACACAGGTGGTTTGGAAGGAAAGAAAGCAGGCATGGGGGAAAATCTCATTACAGCAGCAGTGTGGGAGAGTTGTGCCGCAAAGGCCCCTGGGATATGTGCTGGGAGCAGGTGGGAGGTTGAAGGGGGAAACAAAACACAGCAAGCTGGTGGCAGCAGCAGCAGCGTGGCTTAGCAAGCGATTAACCAAACCACCATGGCTTGTTTTCAGCATGGCTTATCCTGCAAACGAGCCCACTGACTAGAATGGATACTCTTTTATTTTTTAAAACGCACACACACACACACACACACAGGCGGTGTGTGTGTGTGTGTGTGGAATCTCAGAGGGAAAACTGGGGGCAAGGGAAGGTTTAACCCTCTGCTCCCAGAACACCATGGTCCTGATCTCACACGGGAGTAGTAAACGCACAGCAGTGAACCTTTGGATGTCCAGAACTGTGCAGTTCTGGAGAAGAAACAAACAAAATCCACCTTGACACAAAGAATGTGGTGGGAGAAGGCAGTAAAAGGAGGGAAGAGCTTTGGCTGCATCTCTGGTTACTGGTGTGGGCAGAAGGTTGTGGCACGTAGCGGCAGTTTCCGGCAGCGTGGTGGGCAATGCACGGGAATTCTGCTTGTACTTTACAGTGGAATTGCAGTGATTGGTGGCACTAGGAGCCCTCCGTCTGGAAGAACCTTGACAGCATTGGATCTTTCCCCCAGTACAGAAAATGGGGCACACCAACTTCTTGTGTTCTGTAGTGGGGAGGAGAGGGGTGGTGGTCTGGCAGTTCCTCGCCTGGTTCAGTCATTGCAAAACTAGGAAAGGCTCAGAGAGATGCTTGTTCCCTTGGGCCAAAACAAATGTGATGCAGATCTGTGATAGGATCTCCTCTGACTTTTTTTTTTCACTTTAAGGGGAGGAAACATTTGGCCACTTCCTGAGCTGTTTCCCTTAAAATGATCTCTTCCAAGCTAATATTAGATCTACTACCTGAAAGGGAAAAAAAGTCAGCCCACCTTGTGCTTTGAGAACTGCTGCTCCAAGCTGTGGGAAGTACTCTCTCTCTCTCTCTCTCTCTCTCTCTCATTACTCTCTGCTGCCATCATGGGGCTGTTTAATCAGTCCATCAATCATCAACATGAGGAATCTTTACTAGTTTCCTTGCTGAAACCTTTCACATGAGTGCTTCGAAAGGATTCTGAAAAGGCGAACAACTGTCCGCAAAATGTTTTGTGCATTTATGGTGATTAAAAGATATCCCAAGGCATCTCCATTAAGAGCTCATCCCCAGGAAAGTTGGGGAGGGGGCTCTTTTGATATTTAAATGGTGAAATGGGCCAGGTTTTGGAGAATAAAATCTACCCTATCTGGTTCTGGATGTATGTATGGTTGGCTGTACAGATGCCCATGTGCATTAGGGCTCGCTTCCAGTCTTGGAGCCCAGCTGGAGAAAATGGGCTAAAAATGCCCTTGGAGTCATTTGCAGGAGAGTTGGCAGGTGGGGGAAGGGTTAAGTCCCCACTCCTGCCTGACTGATTCTCCCCTGTAAATGCTCCCTTTGTCCCCACATTACAGAGAAAACATGAGTATGGGAATCTTCTGCTAGTCTTGTACCATGTAGTTCCGCGCAATGCCTAAATCACATTTGGTTTCAGTTGGTCTGTAATGCCAGTGTAAAACTTACATTGGCTCCAGTGTACTTTTGGTTTGTCTTCAGTTCCATTCCACATTAATGGCATTTACACATATCACAGACAGCGCAAGAGGCTCGGGGCTACCCACGTGTCACACACAAGCATGGGTATAACTGACCCCCTACTCCATTTTATAAATGAAAAGCAGCTTTGGGAGAGGGAGAAGAACAGCGGACAGTTTCCCCCCCCCCCCACCTGTCATTTCTCCTCTCCGTTCCACCCCCCAGGTTCTCCCCCCCCCCCCCCCCGTGCACGCCCATGTCATTTCAGAAGCAAACACTTTGGAGAATACATCTAAGAAAAGCTCCTTGAATGTTTCAATAGCTGTCTTGTTTAACATGGCATCAAAGAAGGAGATGTTAAAACTGATTTCATTACTGCCAGAGATTCAGAGGATAGGATGATTCCCACCTTTTGTTTCATGCACAAGATGTCTTTTCACTCAGACAATAGAGGCAAAAGCTAGTGCATATTTAAAGACTAATCAAAGCTGCAGCCTAGAGAGTGCCAGGGGACGGCTTTCTCCATTATGAAATTACCTGAGCATAGGCAGCATGCGGTGGAACATTGGCCTACCTGTCTTCCAGAACAGACTCGGGTTGCCAGCTTTTTTTCACTAGTTCTGTTCCTTTAACAGCAGTACGGCATGCAGACATTGATCAGATGGAGATTTTCCTGGCATAGATCTAAAGTGGCGGGGGAAATGTCACTCCCTAAATTTCTGCTCAGCAGGCTGCTTTTCAAGGCACAGGAGCAGGGCCAGTAGGCTGCCAGTCCTAAACGCTGGGCCTTTCTGCGGTTCGGAATTGCTTGCAGGGGGGGGGGGGGAGGCCTGGCTTTGGCTTTGGCTTTGCTGGGCCCAGTGCTTTGAGTTATGTGAGCCACTGGATAGAGATTGATTTGTGGATCAGAGGTGTGGGAACACTGAGGTGTAGCAGGAAATGTCTGGCTTTAAAGCTCTGGCATGATGATGCTCACCGTCTGGCCCCATCTACACTGCACATTTAAACTCACTTCAAACCGATGTAACTGAAATGGCTCCCACGCCCCCATCCCAAACGAACCCTGGGGTGCGTAGCTTCGTGAGAGCGTGGCCATCCTTTGTTAGAGGTTTTGGACACTTTGCCAAACTACAATCCCCAGAATTGCTCGATTGGTAGCTATGACAGTTACGCAGATTTGATATTGGCTTCCATTTGTAATGTGAACACTTTGATCTCCTAGTCTAACCCACCACTCAGCAGAGTTGCCAGATTTACGGTTTCAGGTTTTTAGTCTCTTTCTAATCTCAGGGCCTCCAAAGAAAGAATGAAAATCCCAGGATGAGATACCAGAACTAAGGGGTGTGGGCGTGGGCAGGCTATTTTCTACTTGGCTTGAGAACTTTTGGTGCTAGCTCCACTGAATGAACATGAGGCTCCACCCCTGAGCCAGCCGTCACAGCCAGGCTCCGCCCCTTGATTTGTCAGCTGACATCCTCTGTCCTCAGCATATGCAACTAGACTCCATCCCTACTGCATGCCTTAGCTTTCAGGCACTACCCCCTCTCAGGGTCTGAACCTGAGGAAACCAATGGAGTTCTACCTCTTGGGGTGTTGAGCTTTCCTACACAAGGCTGTTAATCTGCTGTATCTTCTTTTGCAGAATTCTTCGCAGGACTGAGATCCAAGCTCTTCACAAAGCGCTTTTCCTTTCCTGCTGCATAACCTCTAGGTGACATTGTGCTATAGTGGAATAACTCAATTACACAAGTAGGAAAATATGTTTTCTTTTGCTTTCAAAAATAATACTCCATTTTCCCAACTCTAAAATAAACCGGGAAAGTGCTCTTAAAAAACAGAAGCAAAACTGGAGGGTTACGAAGTCATCTAAAGAACCCGTAAACAACTGTGAGTAAGGAACCATGAGCGCACAATAAATGCCTCGTGTTGAAAAGTTCATTGTGAGCCTACGAATTATACAGTATAATATAACAAAAATGCAATATTATGCTTTATAATAGAGGTAATAATTATATAGCGGAAGTGCTATAGATACCTTAGTGATAGGTTCTCTTGTAAGACAATATTTGGGCATTCTTGCATTGCATTCTATAATGATGCAAACCTGCAAACAGGCTGACTTTGCTTGTAGAGCTGCCTAGACTACTATTTTTGATTGATAAGCAAACCCTGTGTTTACATAGAATTGCTCTATGAATTGCTCAAAAATCTTGTTATCTGGGCTTTGTTGATGTCATTTTCTTTGCCAACCCATTTATCAATGATGTACTGTAGTTTGGTTGCCACTTGCATCTGTATCAAATTTCCAATAATGTATTATTTCTTCACAACATATGGGGAAATGATGCAGAAATATATAATTGTGCAGAGCAAGTCCATCTACACAAACGTTCTCTCCTCCTGCATAGTTGATCTAGCACTATAAGGGCACTGCAAGAGTGGCATAGCGGTGAGAGTGTTGGACTGGGACTTGGGAGATCCAGGTTCTAGTCCCCGCTCGGCCACGAAACTCACTGGGTGACTTTGGGCCAGTCACTGCCTCTCAGCCTAGCCTACCTCACAGGGTTGTTGTGAGGATAAAATGGAGAGGAGAAGGAGGATTATGTAAGCCGCCTTGGGTTCCTTGCAGGAAAAAAGGCGGGGTATAAATATAATAAATAAATAAAAATAAATAAAAACCGACCCAACCCTCCCTCCAGAAGATTATTTGTCATGGCAGTGTTCCTTAAACTTGTCTAGAGATGCTTGAAGAATTCAATCTTTGCACATTCCAACACAAACAGACCTGATCCCCACCTCCCAGATTAGTGTGTACATTAGAACTTAGTTATCCACTGGCTTCTGAACTTCCCAAAGGGTCCAGCACAGTTCTTAACTCCAGAATCCAGAAATTTTATTGAATAAGTCCACAGACCGTTTCACACACCATAATCACAATAATATCAGGTTAAAAAGAAAAAACAATGTGTGGGAAACCTTAAAAGACAATGTTTAAAAACATACAACTATCAGTAATGTATGAGATAAAAATTACATATACATTTAAAATCCATTAAACCCACATTACTTAAAAACTGTAAAAAATATCTACTTTAATTCATTACTTTATCTTTTTCTTTATTCCTTATACTGGCCGCCTGAATCGCAAAAAGGGCAACTCTTTGAGTCACAAACTGAGTAGAACCTCGTAATAGAAAGTTCGACTTATCCTCAACCGCCCACCCTCTCACGAACTGAAGAAATGGGGATAAATAATGAACTCTACAGCTGGAGTATAGCCGGCATTTCAGTAAAAAATGGGCCAGATCTTCTACTTCCGAGGCACCACAAATACAAAGTCTGTCTTGCACTGGGATGCCCTGGAATCTTCCTTGCTGCAACATCATATCTATTTGTTCAAAAGCGAAGACGGGTAAAGGCCGTCCCTTTTCATTGGGAAGACGGGTAAAGTTAGTTCCCTTTTCATTGGGAAGGAAGTTCTTGACTCAAAAAAACATATTGAAATAAGCAGGGATGTTGAAGAGTCCTTGGTCCCGAGTCCCGAGTCGAGTCCCGAGTCTTTGGACCCGAGTCTAGAGTCGAGTCTAGAGTCCGAGGTCCAAAATGGTGACTCGAGTCGAGTCCCGAGTCCCTCCCAAAGCGGTGGCCCATGGAGGGAGCAGGAGGGTCTCCGCGAGAGGAAGAAGAGCTGCCCTTCCTCCCGCGGAGACCCTCCTGCTCCCTCCATGGGCCGCTGCTGCTGCCGCCCTCACCTCCACCTCCGCCGCCCTCACCTCACCGCTGCCGCCGCCCTCACCTCGCACCACCGCCCTCCGCCACCGCCGCCGCCTCACCTCTGCCACTGCCGCCGCTGCCCTCGCCGCCGCTAGCCGCTGCCCTCGCCGCCGCCGCCGCCCTCGCCGCCGCCCTCACCTCCACCTCTCGCCGCCGCTGCCCTCGCCGCCGCTGCCCTTGCCGCCGCCCTCGCCTCTGCCGCCGCCGCCGCCATTGCCGTAGCACACAGCACGCCGCCAGCGCCGTCGCTCTGTTTTTGGCGGGGTTGCTGTGGTTCAAAAACAGAGCGACGGCGCTGGCGGCGTGACGTGGCATGCCGCGTCACGCCGCTAGCGACGGCGCTCTGTTTTTGAACCACAGCAACCCCGCCAAAAACAGAGCGACGGCGCTGGCGGCGTGACGCGGCGTGCGATGGCGACGGCGATGGCGGCGGCGGCGGCGGAGGAGGAGGAGGAGGAGGAGGAGGCGAGGGCGGCGGCGGCAGAGGCGAGGGCGGAGGCGGAGGCGGAGGAGTCCTTGGGCTCGAGTCTCGAGTCCCACATAAATTATTGGGACTCGAGTGGGACTCGAGTCAGAGGGGGGACTCAGTTGGACTCACGAGTCGAGTCCCCGAGTCCGACTCCCCATCCCTGGAAATAAGTTCAGATATGTGTTTTTTGAGAGAAGATATGATTAAATAAATGTTTTCATGCAAATTTTTATGCAGATTTTTAAATAAAATAAATAAATCAATCAATAAATCACAGATTACTGCAGAATGGATTTATTGCTGAGCACATGCAAAAGTGACATGGACCAAAAATAGGATGATTTACTCATTCCCTAAACTTGCCCCACACACTTTGAAACTTTACCTTCCCTCCCACAACACACACACACACACACACACACACACCTTAAACCATCTGTTCCACAGGTAAATGTGAGCATCTCCCCACATATAAGTAGAAATCAGGATGTCCCCAGCCAGTGCCATCGGCTGCAGGTTTTCAAGGGCCCTTGGGCAAGACACCCTCAATGGGCCCCCTCTCTCAGTGAGTTGACCTCACCGACACTGCCACTAACCAGGACCAGTGCAGGGCAGTTTGGCGCCCTAGGCTAGGTTATATTTAGCGCGCCCCCTCTCGTGCCGGGGGGGGCTCTGGAGCAAAGCTGCCGGGAAATGCCTGCTTGCCCAGCGCCCCGCCCGCCCGCCCGCCCGCCGCCTCCAGCAGCCGCTTTCCCCGCTGCCAACTGGTTGCTGCCGCCGCCGCCGCCGCCGCCGCCGCCGCGCGTGCTCCTGACCCGGCCTAGCTCTGGGCGCAGAGGAAAGCCGAGCACAACCGCGAGCCCGCCCAGCACCCGCAATCCCCCCCTGCACTGACCTGGTGGTTGTGGTGCCTTTGTTGGCCAGGCGGGGCAGGAGCGCGTCCGGCGGCGAGGAAGGAGCGCAGCGTTTCTGCGCCCTCTTCTGCCACGCGCCCTAGGCAGCCGCCTAGGTCTGCCTAGCGGTAGCGCCTGGCCCTGCCACTCACTGCTATTCCTGCCCCTTCTCTTTCTCATCTACTGCATCTACTACTGCTCCTCTTTCTCACCACCACCGTTGTCTGGGCCAGAGAGAGAGGCAGGAGAAAAATCAGGTTGCAAGGATGAAGAGAATGTGCAACTCTCCAGGAGGCTCTTGCCACTGGGCCCCTGCTGGGATGTGGGCTCTGGGCAGGTGCCCGGCCATGCCTGCTCTTGATGCCAGCCCTGTCTCTAGCCTCCTCCTAGGAACACATGCAAGAAAACATAGGGGCAAAGAGCTAGTTCTTCTTTCTGAGCAATCTTCTTTCCCCATTAGGATGGGATAATGTAGCAAATCCAGTGGGGATCAATGAAGGTCTTCAGCCAGGAAGCTTTCAACCCACCCAATTTTGGGTGCAGGGGGAGGAGGATTGAGTCTGCCTCAGGATCCTCTCTCTCCCCCCTGCAAATATGTGCTCCTCCAAGTGTTTCATACACAATGCAGAAAGAGAGTGGGGGCATCTTGCATTTTGAGAACCTGGTAGTCGTTAAGGGGCAACAAGAATGTCTGGACAGAGTCCTTCAGGGGCTCCATCTCTTCAGTACCCAATTGATCGGGGCAGTTCCTGCTTAAGATCAAGCCAAGCTTGCCAGATGGCTGCGAACAATCTAGAAGAGGAAGGAAGGTGGATATTTGACTACCGCCCTCAATGCTCTCATCATAACCTCTATGATATACCCATCATTCTAATTGAGCTTCCAAATGTCAGGAACATTCCTAAAACACACACATATTTTATCCTGACAAATAAAACCTTAGCAAACAAAAAATATGTATTGAATTCCCATCAAACGGGGATGAATTAACGGTGGAAGAAGCGATAGCAGTGACATTCACAAAAAATCAATCGTTCTCAGTAGGCGTGCTATCACCCCAAGGATGTTTGCCAGACCAATTAGGAAATTAAAAAGGCATTCCAGCTTATTTGCCATTATTAAACACTCCCCGTATTTCAATCTTTATCTAATTAATGATTTCTGATAAGGGCAGCGTATTTATAGGAGACACTGGCAAGAGTTGGGCAGTGGCACTGCAGGCACAAGTTGACTGAACCTTTGCTTGTCCCACAGCAACATCTTTTGGAAGGGTAAGTATTTTGAGTCTTTGCTGGCATATTTCTTGGTCAGGATCCTCATGGATCTCAGCACTATATCCTTCCTAGGCAATTCTACTGAGAGGTATCCCATTAATTTCAATCCAACACTATTCTAAGGACATGTAGAGATGTTCCATATGTAAGAGAGGACAATGAGCTTTTCTACATGAGGTATTTGTTGTGCACCCGTCATTCCCTACTCACAGTTGTTTATGGGTTCTTTAGATGTCATGACCCTCCATTCACTTCTGTTTGTAAACAGCACTTTCCACGAGTTTGTTTTTTTAGAGGAGGGGAAATGGGGTATTATTTCTAATGGCAAAAGAAAGTGTGATTTCTGCTTGTGTATTTGCACTATTCCACTATACCACAGTGCCACCTAGAGGTTTTGTAGAAGAAAAGCAGGAAAGGAAATGCTCGACTCCTCGTGTAGTGCTTGGATCTCAGTTCTGTGACAAAAACTAAAGTAGATGCAACGGGTTAACAGCAACACCCACTTCACCTCCAATTACATTTGAATACTTGTCTTGCCATCATCCAACTACAGGATTGGGACTAGTGTGAAGTAGCTTTCATTGGGCCAACTTATATTGGTAAAACAATTATGCCAGCTTTACAGTTGTGCAACACTCTCCACCTGGCAAAATGGAACAGCAGTTGTATTCCCAGCAACAATACAGCACAGTTTTGTTTTGCTTCTTAACATTAATGGTAATACTTTTTGTCGCTTCAGGTAAATAGGCTACCTCAGGGCCGGATTAAGAGCATTATGGGCCTGGTGCTGAGGAGGGCGCGCGGCTGAAGAGGGCGCAGAAACGCTGCGCTCCTCTTTGCTGCCACTGCGCCGCCCCCGCCAGGCCTCTGCCTCCGCTGCGCCGCCCCTGCCAGGCCTCCGCCTCCCCACCCTCCCTCCCTCCCGCCCGCTGCCGCCGCCGCCGCACCCTCCCATCCCGCTCGCCGCTGCGCCTCCCCCCGCCCTCCCACTTGCTGCCGCTGCGCCTCCCGCCGCCGCCGCCATCACCACCACCCCCGACCCCCCCCGCCACCTACCTTCTCCGCATCGTGTCGCTTCCGGAGCCCAGCCCGCGTTGTTTTGGTGGGAGGAACCAGGGCAACAGGGCTTAAACAGCACTGTTGCCCTGGTTTCCCCGGCAAAAAACAGCGCGGGGGTCCCGTCGCGTCACTTCCTCCTCCTCCTCGGCGGCGGCGGCGGCAGCAGCAGCAGCCGCCAGGGGGAAGGTAGGTTGGTGGTGGCGGCGCAGGGTTTTTTTTTTTTTTGCAGAGCAGGGCTGCTTTGGAGAGGGGGGGCGCTAAATATTATTTCGCCTGGGGCGCCAAACTGCCCTGCACCGGTCCTGATTGAGGGCCTATTTTGGGGTAGGGGCCTGGAGCTGCAGCTCCAATAGCCCCTATCTTAATCCGGCCCTGGGCTACCTAAAGTGATGTCGCCTCGGTTAAGATGCAAATCTGTGTATAGCTGAGAATTTACCTAGGATTCCATTCTGCCTTGAGTTCTGTGTAACTCGAACACACCACCTACCACAAGATGTCCCAATGAGAAGGCACCATCATATCCATTTTGTTCTGCTCAAGATGGTCAAGTCATGGGCTCATATTCTTTACCACGGCTATGGTTCTGGGATACAGTTCACAGGGCTCAAATCAATACATTTGTGTGCAAGGTCACTAGGAAATTTAGCATCTGTTCCGTTCTAGTGCAGTGGGCAGGATTCAGGAAGCGGTTCCCATTGGATTCAATGGATCTATGCCCAGGATACAAATAGTGGACAATACTTCACATACACAGGAAAGCATTGCCAATTTCCCCTTCCCACTTCAGCCTCTCTGACTGCAGCAGATGCTTCAGACCGTTGGAACAGATTCCCACGCAGCACAAGAGAGCAGCAGTGGGAACAGGGCAGAGGCAGCGGGTGTGTGTGTGTGTGTGTGTGTGTCTGTGTGTCTAGAAAGCCTATGCATATGCACAGGCCTTTGGGTCTTGGCTGATGATGTTAAGCCTTAATAATGTGTGTCAGTCCAAAGCCCAAGATCTAATGATTTTTGTGACTCATCTGAAAGAAGCAGAAGACTAATTATGTGTGAATTCCCAGTGGTAAGGAGATAAACCTGACTCTGGGACACTGTTTTAGTAATGTTTTGTTGTGTCCCACTTATCACAATAGAAAGCACTTGAGAGGCTTTGAAATGTCTGGGTTAAGTTCCCCTGAGGTTTCTGTTTTTTTATTTAATGCTCATTTTCAGTTGTATTCAAAGTCAAACTAGGTGAACCTACGTTATAGCTGAGTGCTGAAACAATGCTGTAACAATGCACCCTATTCTCTCTTCCTTCTAGTGGTGTCAAAAATGGTGCCAAATCTGGGTGTGTGGGCCGGTTCTATAGCAGACCTTTATTGCAATGATAAACTATCTTTCTAGACAATGGCAGATGCCTCCTCTTCTCCATTTTACCACTAACTTCCCCAGCATCTGTAGATCAAGCCTGAGAGTTATTTTTAAAAATACCATCAGGCTGCTCTTGAGGTCAATCAGCATGGTCCAAATTTTCAAACTAGGAAAGCACCTGAAACAAGCATTTGCATGCATATCAGCGGAGATTGTACATGTACAGGGCCACAATCACAACCCCAATTTGTGAACTTGGGGAGGAACTCAGAAAAGTAATATGAAGACAGAATAGGAAAGGCAGAAAAATAATATAAAGCAGAGTAAAACAGAATGATGATGATGATAATGATGTTTATAAAGCCAGTAGAAATGAAAAGGTCTGTGCCTGGCAGCAGAAAAACATCAAAATGGGCACTAGGTGAGCCTCTCCAGATAGAGGGTTCCAAAGTCTGGGGTGTCATCACCATGCATTATCATTATTTCACAAGGTGGTTTGCAGAACAATTCAGTTTAGTACACGAGTATCGTTGTATACTTGTACGGATGTTGTTAAATCTCTTCCAACTGTGCTTCGCGGATTGTCAGGCATTTATTTCTTTATTCCTTTATTAAATTTATACCCCACCTATTTTCCTGCAAGGAACCCAAGGTGGCTTACATAGTCCTCCTCCTCCACTCCATTTTATCCTCACAACAACCCTGTGAGGTAGGTTAGGCTGAGAGGCAGTGACTGGCCCAAAGTCACCCAGAGAGTTTCATGGCCAAGCGGGGACTAGAACCTGGATCTCCCGAGTCCCAGTCCAGCACTCTCACCACTACGCCACACTGGCTCTGAAAAGTATATTTCATTCCATTGTCTGCTCATTGATAGAATCGGATTTTTGAAACGGACATATGAGAACTTCATTCCACTTGCGCTAATGCTCGCTCGCTAGCACTAATACACATTAGCGCAAGTGCAAATTTGCGCAAATCCCCCCCCCCCAAGTTATAAAGCGGTCTGCAAGTCCACGGAATCTGCATGACTCAGAAAAGGCTGGTCCACTGCAGAATTCGTAGGTGGGATTCATAGAAGTCCGAACTCATTTGAATGTGTTGCAGATTTCTCCAACATTGACATTCGTACCTCTCACACCCTGTGCCCTCACTGCCCATACCATCAAATGCACAGTCATTGGAATTTGCCAGCCATGTCAAATTTGCCATATTAGCTAAACCCCTGCCAAGACAGTGCTTCCAGTTTCTGCCAGTGCCCCCTTCTTTATTTGTTAATATCAATGGCTTTATTTACATCACATTGGAATGTGTGGATGTGGCACACCAGGCAACCTGTACCAATCAAACAACAACCTCCTTTTCATTACTCACCAAAACTCTTTGGATTTTAAGGAAACATCATGGCTTCGCTGATGATGAGACTGTGGCAGCTAGCTATTGCGATGATGATCTTCTCTCACATCTCAGCATCGCTTCCTTCTTTGGAGAGGTAAAAATCCTTTCTGTGACTCAGCTCCTCTCCTTTTCTTCCTTAAGCAGCTTTTTTAGATGTTATAGTTTGCTCAACAATTCAACGATTTTCCAGTTTCAACTCCTAGTCATATTCCACCAGTCAACCTTGTACCTCCTCTTTGCATCATGCACAGTGTTCTAAAGAATGGGGGTGATCAGATCACTCTGGGGGGGGGGGAATGTATAGTTGTAAAGACAGGTGAAAGCTTCCGTGGACTCTTCTAAGAAGACTGGGTTGACAGCTACTAGGTATTTGTTTTTTCTAGTACCTGTCCTTTTAAAAAAACCAAAACTGAGAAAATGTATAAGAATGTATAAGAGTACCATGTAGCTATGTAGGTATGTTGGGGATACAGTCACTATTAGGACTTCCTGATATTCAGATATAAGCTTAAAAGGATTCATTATAATATACCGAAAGGACTCTCTGAGCAAAATCCTTGGTTTTTTGGGGAGTGCTCATGTGCCCTTGGGCTGTCCTCACTTTCCTAGTTGTGGAAAACCTAGGGGAACATGAGGTCTCCCCCAAAACCCAAGGATCATGTGGAAAAGGGTGTTTTGTGGGCCGCCCCTCAATTTCCCCCCTTTCCAGCAGGATCCCTAGGGTTTGGGGAGGGGTGATCATATGTCCCAAGGGTCCCCTCATTTTTGCATTTTACCCCGAGTTGATAGCAACTTGGGGAGCTGCAAAAATCAGGGATATTCCCATTGATGGGAGTAAATGCGGTCTGACAGTTCACCTGAACTGTCAGACTTCAAACTTCCATTTTTAAAGTAGGACATGGAAGCGGTTAAGCATTTCTGTTTTGGCAGGAAAGTGTACAGGTATAGAGGGTCTATATTCCTTCACACTGTCCTGGCAAAAAAATAATTGGTAAGCCCTTCCAAATCCCACTTCAAAAAATGTAGCTATGAGTTTGACACATGCCAAAATCAGCACTCCCGTCAGTGGGAATCACCTCTAGTTTTGAATGTTCCTCCAAGGGGGGCACTTTCAAAACTGAGGGACCACTAGGGATACCTGATCCTCCCAAAGAAACCTGAGGATCATGTTCCGAAAAGGGGGGAACAAGCCCTTTTCGCAAATCGCAATCTCCCAGGGCTTTGCAAGGATCTGACAGGTCGGGATCTGCCAGACCTGTCAGAGGCTTGCAAAGGCGGAAAATATTTACCTGCAGCCTGGGCTAGGCACTGTACACGGTGGGTACCTGCGGGAATTGGCCAGCAGGCAGGCACCCCCCTGGCCAGTACCTACCCCAGGGACCCCCAGGCCAGTACCAGGCACCCCCGGGCCAGTCCCAGGGACCCCCCGGCCAGTACCTACCCCAGGGACCCCCTGCAGGCACCCCCCCGGCCAGTACCTACCACAGGGACCCCCTGTGGTAACCCAACCTGCCAGCTTTGTTCAAATCTGGCACGGCAGGTTAAAAAGAGAAAAGGGGGGGAGCGCAATTATTTTTTTGCTCTCCCACAAAAAAAAATTAAATGAAAAGTCAAGCCGCAGTGAGCCTGAAACAGCTCGCAGCAGGGAGTGGGGGAAGCCTTTGCCAGTTGTCCCCAAGTGCCGCTTGGGCACTTTGGGGCGGCTGGCAATGGCAGCCCCCCACTAGTCACTTGGCAAGAGCGGCACAGGTTTTTTTTTTTGCCTCTCTTGCCAAGTGACTCACTTGTAGTTGGGCTTGACCCATGATGGGTCATGTCATCCAGATTTGGATGGCATGACGACAACCCATTGTGGGTCAAACATTCCCAGCTACAAGCCATGGGTTGTCTCGGTGGCTTATGAGCCAAAAATAAGCCACCCTGACAAACTCATCCCGGGTTCGCATGACACGACAACCCACCGTGGGGTATAAGCCACGGTGGGTTGTCACGTCATGCGAACCCAGTCACTGTGGCTTATTTGCAGGGTGGCTTAGTGCGTTGTGTGAATCCAGCCCTTGTTATACTTGTTCCTCTCTAAGCTCCGGGGATCTTGTCTTAAGAAATGGAGAGAAAAACCCACTCACCTTACAGCTTGCAGGGACCTCATAGCCCCAACTCTTCTGCTGCACAGGCCCAGCATTTGTTCCCTTTCTGGGTTACTCCGGGAAGTAACAAAGGCCCAGAAGTCCGGGGGGGGGGGCTGGCTTTTGTATACAGGAGAAATCATGTATAATATTTGTAACTGGAGAGTCAGTCGAACTGTAAGCAGAAAGCCATGCCACAGCAGCATGTTTAGGATTACTCTTTGTCAACCCCAGGCACCAGAGGCAAATTGAACTCAAACTGATGCATGATGCAGGAATGAGAAGAGAATATGAAAAAACTGCCAAGTTGCTTCAAACCCTGATGAACTACAGGCGCAGGTTAAAAAAAATTTTTTTTTTTTTTTTTAATGGAGATAATAATGTGTTAATAAAGAAAATACAAAGCATACTATCCTATTGGGGCAGGTGGTATTTATTCACCTGACCTTTCAGACCTTTTAGGTCTCACATGTGACATTCCTGATCTGTGGACCAGAATCCTCTGAAGGTTTACTAGAAATGTGCAGGTGGATCGTGAGTGCTCTTGAAAGACAATCACTAGCTGAAGGTCCCCCCCCCCGCTCCCTCCCCCTTCATGTAGCTGAATCCTGGGGTCTTCTATAATGAATGGTTACTGCCCAAAGAACTGTATGTTCTCTGGTGCTGAGATTTGAGTTATGATAGACCAGCAGGACACTCAACTATATGAATATATACATTTGAATTTCAAAGTATAGTAGCCTGATCTGATCAGGACATTTTCATTCTAATTTGCTTTAGGAAGTCAACAGGCTTTAGGAGTCATTAATCACATTTTGGGAAGAGGGAAAACTGCAAGCTTAATGAAGCCATTTTCTAGGGGGAAAGTATTTCCAAGTTTGTATCTATTTTCTGTGACTTATTTCTGTATCTAATTTCTGTGTCACATTATGCAGTGACCTACAAGTTAAACCTTGCATTTGGTTGGGTGGGATAAACATCTTTATGGAAGAGAGAAGAATCAAAAAGCAGTGTGTGTGTGTGTGTGTGTGTGTGTGCAGATTAGCAAAATGTGCATTTGTATCCCTGACTTTTTGTTGTTGTTGTTGTTGCCTGTCCCTTGTGTGTTAGTGTCCCAAATACATCTGAAGCAAAGGATGCACCTGGCTTCGTTGATAAAAACACTGATGACTCATGGAGTTCAGAGGACAAACTCATTAAGCTGAAGACCTGTTTGCAGTTCGCACAGAACCTTGATGCAAGGTGAGCACACCATAAGATGCTTGCTCACTTCTAATGTAACAATTGTTTATTGAAATTTAAAAAAACATGTAGAGAAATAGCCAGAGAATTGCTGAAGACACGTGTTCTTGTAATGTTAGAAAGGCCAGACCTGGGTGCAAGATATATGGATTCTGGAGAAGGGTCCAGCAATGATGCCATATGGAACATGCATTCATTTGTCCTGTACTCATGTCTGAGTCTTCCACCATTACAAAATAACTTTGGAAGCTGTTTTGTGGTGAAGTATAGCAAAATATTTGTTCTTTGCTTGACCCATGTTCCCAAATGACATGGGTATATTTTATGTTCTTTCCTCCTCCTCCCCACACCATAAATAAACAAACAAACAAATACCTAGCAAAGATAGCAAATATTACTAAGCACAGAATCAGCACAGAAATACTTGAGAGGCATCAGAGATTTCACTTGCCAGGGTATCCTCAGGGCCGGTGCTACCATTAGGCGAACTAGGCAGCTGCCTAGGGCGCTGGGCTAAAGGGGGCGCCAGAAACGGCTTGGGGAAAAAAATACAGCGCTAAAATGCGTATTTTACCAAGTTTGTTTTACCAATCATGTCCTGTGGCGGGGAAGGGGAGGTGAAAGAAGCACGCCCCTCCCTCTCTCTCCTCCACCTCAGGGCTCGGTCTCCAAGCCTCGCTGCCGTTACCAGGAGCAACAGCTGCCGCTGGCACCGCTGCTGCTGCTATTGCTGCTGGAGCCGCTGAAGCTTCAGGCAGGCTCCTCCTCACAACCAGCAATGCTTAGTGGTGGGGCCGAGCCTGGAGTCAGCTGGAGGCTTGCTCTGGGCTTGGCCCTCCGCGAGCGGCGGCGGCCCGATCCCACTCTTCAGAGCGGCACGGAGCGTTATCCGCGCCGCTCATGCCGATCGAGCTGCTGCCGGAGAAATCCGCCGCCGCCGGACCCGCCCCCCGCCGCTGCCGCCAGACCCCCCCCCCCGTAAAGCAAACATCAACAGCTCAGGGCACAATCCTAAACACGTTGAGGCAGAAAAAAGCCTCGCAACTCCCAGCATTCCCCAGCCAGCATGTGCCCTGAGCTGTTGATGTTTGCTTTACTGTACTTTGAATATTGTTGTCTGCCTTGAGCACTAGGCTGGTAAAGGGAAAGACAGGATAATATACATTATTCTGATAAAGAAATATTGCAACAAAGTGATAGAGAGAGGAGGGGAAGCAGCAAGTTTCATAAAGCCCCTCCTTAATTTGAACCAGATGATCCACGGGCTCTCTCTTTGCTATGTTTCTACTACATGCATCCCCCCCCCTGCAACCCAGAAGGTGTATGAGTCAAATCGGTGTCTCTGCACCTCCACCCTGCGAGGTAGGACAGGCTGCAAGATGCCCTTTTGTCTCTATTCCTCACAGGTAGCGCCACCACACCTCTCTCACATCCTTTTTTCATATCCCTTGTGCTGCCCGCAGGAGGAGACAGGCTTTTACATATATATGGAGTAGGAGAAGGCCCTTGGGAGTTCCTGGCATAGCTGGGCTGATGTTGCCTCTTTGCTTTCCGCGTGAACACAAAGGAAAAGTCTCAAAGTCCACAAAGTTTTTCTATGGGGCTCGGCAGTTCCCAGGGAGGGAAATTTATTTCATAATGGGCATAGGGCTGGAGGGAGGGAGGGCTCAAGTGGGAAGGGGGGGCGCTAAATATCTGATCTTGCCTAGGGCACCACACTGCCTTGCACCGGCCCTGGGTATCCTCACATATCTGTTTTGTTCCACCAATTCCTTTGTGAAATGTAAAAGAAGTGGCGTAGCACTTTTTTGACCCCCTTTCACACACCTCCATGCTGTTTTGCATGGTCCGGTGCCATCCTCACCAGTAACATCTGTACTTGGGAACAATGTGGTCAGGCAAATGATATGTCTGCTCCCCATGGCAACAGGGAAGTTACACAGGCTGTATCAACTTGTGTAGGCTGTGTCGACATCTAAGCCAGTGCAGGTTACCTGAGGGGCAAACTGAAGATAAATGTGCATCTGGAAACCCAAAGGAGGAAAAGCATTTGAGGATGCAGTGGCTTTGAGCACAAAAATGCCTGGCATGGAAAGGGTTCAGCTGCCCCACCCTTCCACTCTGCTGCTAAAAAATTGCAGCCTTCTGAGGCTGCTTTTCATGTAGTTTGACACTGAGCAGGCTCCCCTTGGAACATTGCAAGAAGTCCTGCCAAGTAAATGCAGAAATGACTTTGACCTTCAGCTGGTAGTATGTCTTCAGTAACATATGAAACCACTTGACTTTTCAGCTATGGAAATGATACGTTTTGCCATGGCCAACTTTACCATTCCCTGAGGTCTACCCTCCAGCAGTGTTTTGCAGGGGGAAGGAAGCATTGTTTTGATGCATGTACTTCAGGATAGGAACAGTAGGGGGCGCAAGAAGAATGTTGAGACTGAAAGGAAATGCTAAGAGGCAGGCAAGGGGAGGAGGATGACAGGTAATTTTCTGATTCTGGGCATGAAGAATGGGCAAATGAAGCCAGAGCTCATTCAGAGAGGCTGCCAGGACACGGCTGTAGAATCAGGGGAAAGGCTCAGTAAACCACAGGACCGGGTAGGATTGGGGCTGCCATGATCAAAAACAGCTTTCCCATGCTGGCATTCTCCAGATGTGTTGGACTACAATTCCCATCATCCTCAGCCAGCATGGCCAACACCTCTGGAAGGCGCTGGGTTATGGAAAGCTGAACAAGGGCTTCCAGATTTAGTGACTGTGGTGGATAGGAGTCTTGTGTTCCAGGAACGCCAGGCAATTGCTATTCCATTATGTTTTACCTGCGTTTCTCTGGTGACAGTTTTTCAGGCCAAGAGGCAAAGGATGCCACTCAGGTGATTAGCCGCTCCATTTGCCAACTGATTGCAGAAATGAATGAAGCAGCAACCGGAGCAGCAGCTGAAGAAAATGGGGAATGAAGCACCCAACACTGGGAAGATTCTCGTATAAGGAAATGGCAATTTTGTTTATCCTGTGTAAATGAAGTAACTTGAGGAAAAGCAATGGATACACTATGGCAGTGTTCTCCAACCTTGGGTCCCCAGATTTTTTTGGCCTACCACTCCGAGCATGCCCCAGCCAGCATTGCTGGCTGGGGCATGCTGGGAGTGGTAGGCCAAAAACATCTGGGGACCCAAGGTGGTGGTGGTGATGATGATGATGATGATGATGATGATGATGATGATGATGATGGAAATGACTTAGTAAGGGGGTTTAGATCAATCAAGGGAAATGGGACTTACTTACTTAGAATGTGGTAGATTCAGACATTCAGAGGATGTATCATGGTAGAGCCTAGAATTCTTTATCTTCATCTTGTCTTCGACTTCTCCAAAATCTAATAAAGGAAATATAGCACAATTTGTTGCTTATTAGTATTTTGCATGTGGTATTGGATAATTGATCCCAAAGGAAATAAAGCCACCTTGCAAACTAGATGTATTTCCCTTAAACAGCACATAGTTAAACTATGGAATTCACTTCCACAAGATGTAGGGATGGCCACCAATTTGGAGGACTTTAAAAGGGGATTGGACAAATTCATGGAGGAGAAGGCTATCAATGGCTACTGGTCCTGATTAGCTATATGCTACCTCCAGTGTCAGAGGCAGTATGCCTATGTGCTCCAGTTGCTGGGGAACATGGGTGGGAGGGTGCTGTTGCACTCATGTCCTGCCTGTGGGATCCCGTGAGCAGCTGGTTGGCCACTTACTACACTGCTTGGCTCTTACTACATTTGTTCTCATCCACCTGGAATATCTTGAAAAATTTCTTCAGTCATGAGAAAATATCAGAGAATCTTTCTTTGATGCATATTTTGCATGTTGGGTAAGGAATCCCAGTATGGACTTTAGCATACTTCCAATGCAAATGATAACGCTTCCTGTGAGATTGAGATGAGTTATGCATAATAGAAATAAAAGACCACATCCAGAAGAACAGAATTTGCCAGGCTAGCTAGTTATCATGTTATTATGGCCCCTGAGGCCACTGGAAATGCTCTGATGTGTGGCAGGCAGCAGTGTGTGTTACCATTCAGAAGGATGGAGGAGAGTGGTAAACATAAACACTCACTTTGGACAGAGTTCATTCTACTAGACGATTGAAACTGATTTACTGAGATGCTTTCCACTCGAGATATGATACCAATGCAACCAGTTGAGTCTTCTTTCCTGGCCAAGCACAGGACCCTCTGGAATTATTCTTGACTCTTATGGCATCTTCAGAGCATGGTGCAAATATGAGGTTCTACTAGTCTAACCTCCCAGGGTTATGCCCTTTATTGGAAGACCAGGAATCATGTCACTGCCCCTTGAGCCATTTCTCTTATCCCAGCAACTAACCAATCATATTCCAAAGAAGGGTTCAATTCATCACATATTTTTTAATTTAGGTAGGATTGTGTTTAGTATGTTATGAGAACATGGTAGGCAATTGCATGTAATGAGGACCATCTCCTTTATCTTACCCAAGACAGCTACTTTGGACATGCTCTCTGAGGAAATGGGTCTTCACTAAAATAGGCCATGGGTTCTGGGTGGCTTTTTAACCACCCCAACAACCTAACCTCACCAGGTTCACACATAACGACAAGCTATGTCATGCCCCCGCCATGGGTTAAATATTCAAAATGGCGGTCACTGCCACAATGAAAACCCCACAGGGAAATTCATCCATCGTGGCTTCTCATTATGTGCGAACCAGGTCATAATGTCTGAAACTTAGCTAACTTTCTGCAAGCAAACTGACAATGGGCAATGAGCTCCACAAGGAGCTGTAATATTTATTATTTATTTATTTATTATATTTATACCCCGCCTTTTTTCCTGAAAGGAACCCAAGGCGGCTTACATAATCCTCCTCCTCTCCATTTTATCCTCACAACAACCCTGTGAGGTAGGTTAGGCTGAGAGTCAGTAACTGGCCCAAAGTCACCCAGTGAGTTTCATGGCTGAGTGGGGATTAGAACCCGGATCTCTCCAAGTCCCAGTCCAACACTCTCACCACTATGCCACACTGGCTCTCATATTGATAATATTGACTAGCCATGTGGACCAAATTAGACACATGGACATTCTCCACAGAAGTACCACACATTCTTGTGCTTTTGTGTGTGTGTGTGGGGGGGGCTGCTACTGGCCTGGTGCTGATATGGAGACTCTCACTGTGATCAGGGCAATTTATGTGGTATGTTGCTTGCAAAAATGATAAGCCCTTGTTTGGAGACACCATCCACATGAACACATACCCAGAAGCCACCCACCTGAGGACCAGAACATGAGACTTTTGTGGACAACCACCTGATGACTGCAGCATCAAGTGGTGACTTCGGGCCAGACTTCATGGTACATGTACTCCCATGGACTTCTGGAGAGTAGGGACTCATAAACTCTTTCCCTGGCATTTGTCAGTCAAAATGATCTCCACCTTTGGTTGCTTTCTCTCACACTGAGGAAAACATGTTGACTGGGTTAAGATAGCATGATAACCTACACTCACGGCTTCAGTATGGGCTGAGTGTGGGTTGTTGTTGAACCCTGGCTTGTTATTGAAACATGGGTTATCATGTCATCTGAACCCAGCTGCACTAACAAGCCATGGCTTCTTAACCACAAACAACCCATGAAGAGAACCCATGGCTTGTTATTGGGTTGTAAACTGTAGGTTGTTCATCATGGTTTGTTATCTCAGCTGGGTTCAGACAACACCATAACCCATGCTTCAACAACAACCCATGGTTCAGTGACAACCCATACTCAACCCTTGAGTGTGGGTCATTGTGTTGTCTGAACCCAGTCATTGAGAACTTTTCCCCTATGGCTGAGAAAGTAGCTTGGGGAGGAGGATTTTGAGCAGACATATGACTGGCATGGAAAGGGTTAATTAGCTTCTCTCCTCCACTGGTTCTCTACCCAAAATTCCAGCTGCCCCTTGGTGCCTTTCCTTGGGGAAAGAAAACTGAAGAAAAGAATCATTAAACTATGTGCAATGTGTCATTAGCCTTTGCATGTGTGAATTATTATAGATGATGATGATGATGATGATGATGATGATGATGATGATGATGATGATGATGATGATTCCTCTTTTCTGTCTCCAAAATGGAAGTGCCCAAAGTGGCCCATAGAATCACAGAAGGGACCTTGGAGGTCATGTACACGCTGCTCAGTGCAAGATCTGCAATCCTATCAATTAAAAACAAATCAGTAAAATACAAACGCAGTAGCAAAACTAAAAAAAAGTTAAAATGAAACAAGAGGTAGGACGAAACAGGGGGGAAAAAACCATTGCAGCAGATAAATTGAAGGCTTGCTGGAAAGAAACCATCTTCAAGTGGTACCAGCAATGGACTACTGGCAAAGTGGAGGGAGGCAACCAAACCTCCTGAACACCAGAGGCAGAATGTTCAGCTCACCTCTCACACACTGGTTTGCACTGGATTCAGACAATACAATAACCCGCACTATGGGGTTGAGTGTGGATTGCATATGGGCTGTCGTTGAAGTGTGGGTTATTGTGTTGTCTGAACCCAGCCAAGATAACAAACCAGGGTGAACAACCCAGAGTTCACCACCACCCAACAACAACATCCCATGGGTTCTCTTCATTAGTTGTTCGTGGTTAACAAGCCATGGCTTGTTAGCGCAGCTGTGCAGGTTGCTGTGCAATGTGACTTACCATGTTGTGCGAGCTTGCCTATTCAGTTTTGAATCCTCAAGAGTTGAGTAATAATTTCAAGTGGTGCAAACTGACCCCTTGGCCTCACTGTTTTTTTCTTACTGCATCAGCTTGCTGGTCAAAATCATGAAGTCTGTTGCTCAAGCCACTCTAGAAAAATTTCAGATGCTTTATTTTCTCTATGGTTCTTAAATATGTGAAACATAGTTTTAAAGTAGCATGGCTGGGAATTAGTGCAGTTGCAGTCCGACACATCTGGAGGATGCCAAGTTGTGGGAAAACTGGTTTAACTGGGTTGGTCTGAATGATCTTTCGGCTTCCCCACCCTCCTGAACCCCATGAATCTGTGGTTGTAAAAAAAAGACTGCAAGTTTAGCCTGGTGAATCCCCTTTTGTAGGGAGAAAGGCACTGAGGGTCCTGCAATGGCTGGCCTTTGCATGCCAAACGAAATGGCCAGAGAGTTTCTGGAAAGCGAATGACCTCCCACAACCTTCCCTCCCACTTCAGCAAGCACTTCCTAGGAACCCTGATTCTGAAGGAGGAAGGCCTTTTCTGTCAAGTGGTGGAACAGCTTTCCACCAGGGAAGTTCACTGTGGACCTCAGCAGATCAATCAAGCCTGCCTGTAGTCCTTTGCCAACAGGAATGATTAAAGAAACATCAAAGAGTGCTTTAAAACTTGAAGATGTTGGCACAGCATGGGAGAGGCAGGTGTCAGCTATAATAAAGGCTTGCCACATGTTAAAACCTAACTACAAAGTACTGACAAAACTTTTCCATTGGGAAAATATTTACTGTGGCAGGGGATAGGGAGGATAGTCTGCCATGGTGGATGATCACAAGCAGTGTCATGACCATTATACGCTATTTATGATCACTTTTATGGGAACATGGAGAAGAAATGCTCTGCCATTCCTTCACACACACCTCAGCCCAGAATTTCAAAGCCCTTTATGCTTGCTATGAGCCAAATGTTGAGAATCAGAGAGAGACTCACAGGCCCTCCCATGGAATTTTATTTTGAAATAAAGTTGAAAATACGGGCAGCAAAAAAGAACACCACACAAAATAGCACAACAAGATCACTCCGTTGTAATCCATAGCACGTCATGGATATGCTTGTAGGACAACTAGAGAAAAATAGTGTAGTCCAAAGAGAAGCTCACTATATAAATAACGAAAGATTGGATAAGGTATATAACATATGAGTGTGTATGAGAGAGAGAATGAGGAGATCTTCCTTGCAGTCATGCCTTCTTGCTGGAAAGATTTTGCCTTAATCCCAAGAGTGGTTGTGTTTTCTCAGTTATGAGCAGTGGTGTAGTGGAGCCAGGTGTCACAGGGACGTGTCACAACACCTTTGGATTCGCAGGGGTGCCATGCAGGGATGCCGCACATCATCTGCCACCCCCATCAGAATCCCCTGTTCCCTCTGAACTAAGCTGCCATCTTCTCAGTAGCTGGGGGGAGTATTTGGGGGTGGCTTGCTCCTGAATGGGCCATTAAGCTTTACAAAAGACCTGCTCCTGATGGAGATGAAAACTGCTAGAAGTCGTTTGTTGTTGTTTAATTAATTGTTATTGTAAAATTTCAGCAATACAATACAAAACAAAGCCAGACAAATACCCAAAAAGAGGAAAAGGGGGGGGGGGGAAAGTAGCTACATAAATTTGAATACAGGCAGTCCCCAGGTTATGAATGAGTTCCATTCTTAAGAATGTCTTTAAGTCGAATTTGTATGTAAGTCGGAATAGCATAGCGTTCTATATGTTAAAATCGGCATTTACGCAAATTGCGAAATTACGCAAATTGCATAGTATACTATGCTATGTACTCTATGTAAATGACGTAGTGCCAGGGAACCCAGAAGTCCATTCTTAAGTATGGGTTGTCTGTAAGTCAGACGTTCTTAACTCAGGGACTGCCTGTATATCAATTTCGGTACATGCGTATGAAACAGACAGATAGATATGAAAATATGGCTTTCTAAGAATTATACATAAACTTCAATAAAAGCAGACCAAATATCCAAATAAGTATCCATTCACAGGTGACATCTTTACACCATCTGTTCAAATGTTGAAAGATCTTCAAGATATTACATTATAGGAGGAGAGCATTTATCCTTCCAATGTTGTAATGTCAGTCTTTTAGCTGTCAAAAGGGTGTGGAGAATCCATTTGTGTTGACCATGCATTACCAGCTCCTGGTAAAGTTACAGAAATGGGCAGGTGGCAAACTGGGTTATGAGAAATTTCAACTTCTTATTTAAAAATATTTGTTGCATTTAAAAAAAAAAATCTTATAGGAAGCATAGGCAATAATTCAGCACTACTTTACTGGACTCCCACTCCATGGCACAAGAATCAACTGTACTCTCATTAATTTTGAAATATTCGAGTAACTCAGCAGATTTCTGAGCAGATAACCGGAGAATCATTATCAGGCCCATACACATTAATCATGGTGATTCCTTATCAATATGTTTCCCAAACAGAATCAAAAAGCGACCCTCAGGGTCAATAATCACCTGTTGAACTGAAAGGAGTTGCTTGTGGATTAAAATAGCAACCCCTTTGAAGTATCTGTTACATAGACCTCCCCCACCCAATCTCTTCTCAGCGAATGTTCATCCAGGGCCATCAAATGGGTTTCTTGTAAAAAAAAGGGGGGGGGGAAAGCCACATTAAAAGTGTTAAGCACTTTTAGCTTGGAGGAACCCTCTTCTGCTCATTTAAATTCCACAGTCCCTTGACATTCCATGAGATCACATTAAGGGCACAATCCTGTTGCAAAAATATGCTCAGAGGTCCTTTCACAATCCTGATGGCCGTAAGCCCCGGAACTTGGAGGCTTACAGACTTCCTATTCAGAGCAGGAGGAGTGGCAGTCTGGCAGAGGCGATCTTCACCTCTGTGTCCTCCCGCCCTGCATTTTCCACTAGGTGGTCTAGGTGTAGCATTTTGGAGGGGGAGGGAAGGAGGCTGGAGAGGTGTTATGATGATCGGTAGCAGCTCATTCCTGCAAAGGAACTGGATGTTAACCTCTAGTTGAGAGGTCAAAAGGGGAGGAGCCTGGGCGAGCTCAGCAGGCCCGGAGACGTGCGCAATAAAGCTTTAGGCACTACTACCAGGCCTCTGTCTTCTTTGGGCATAGAATCCACAAGCAAAACAAGAGGCATCAGGATAAATCGTATCCTGGCCTCTCCAATCTCTTCCCCTCCCCACCCCTCCTTGCCCCCTCCTCCCCTTCTCCGTGGTTGCTTTCCCGACCTCAGAGAGCAGCCGGTGCAGTTCTGTCCATGCTGGCTGCAAGGGCAGGGGCGGAGCTCCTCCCCCCCCCCCCAGCTCTGAGGTCAGAGTTCTGTCTCCAGTCTAGGACCTGGGAATCCAAGATATCCCATGGCCCCTCAGAGGCTGTCTGGGGACCATAGGATTGCTCCGTAAACATAGAAAGAAAGAAAAAAATAAGTAAAATAAACACGTTGCTCACCCCCACACACAAACAAATGTTGCCCATTTTACAAGTTACCTACCCTTAAATTATACAATGTATAAATCATAGAATTAATACGTTGGTTTGATATGGATCTATACAGCTGCCTGAATTTTGGGACTCTCCCTGGGGGAGTGGCTACTGGGACTGTCATGATGAGCGCCTGCACTTCAAAATTTACCACTACACCGCTGGTGGTGAGGCAAAAGCACTCTGTGCATGCCAGAGTAATGCTCATCTTAATTATGACTTTGTAAGTTTCAGGGCTGAGCCTGGGTATTAAACCCTGTGTTTTGGTCCTGACTCTCCCCACTTCCTGGTGTTCAAGCTTCCCATTATTTGAATGTTTTGGAAGTCCTTTAGCCCATTCAGATATTTCATGGCCAGGCAGCAGCGGTGAGGAAATGGCTCGCTCTGTTCCATTCAGCATCACCCATTCCCATTTGGTTTTGGCCATTTGCATGTGGTCTCTAAGGCTGCAGTCCTCAACACATTTACCAGGGAGTAAGTCTCATTGAACTCAGTGGAAGGTGCAGCTGAGTAGACATGCACAGGCTTGCACTGTACAGCAGGAACAAGTTACAATCCAACCTCCAAGGTAGGATGAACTGCTTATTGCATTCTGCAACTGGTGACGTTAAATAAGTCATAAATAAGTGAATCAATAAACTAGGATGCAAAGGTTAAGCTCCTGTGTCAGCTCGGTGTTGTTTTCAACATTACTTCCTCATGGAACAGTGAAATGAGGATCCCTTGTGACAATAAATGAAGAAAAGTGGATGGTCCTGCTTTCTCTAATTTTTAAATTTCTTCCGCAACAGCCTGATGGATTTCTTCAGTCACTTCTTTATCTGTATCTGCCTGCTCTTCTTCTTGGTATCAATAACTCATCTTCAGTCAGTGGGTCCAAGTAAGTATGTTCTTTGGGTATGGGAAAAGCCTTTGATACTGGTCTGATTTTAAAAGTGTTGAAAGAGAATTGTTCATGTTAAGGTATACCAACAGAAGCACAAAAGCCATAGGTACTCTCAGTGTGCAGTGCAGGCCTGTACACGCTTTCTTGGAGTTAAGTCCCACCGCGTTCAGTGGATTTACTCCCAGATAAGTGTGAATAGGAGTGCAGCTTGTCCTCTCTGTATTTCAAGTGTAGTTCTTTGTCAAGGGCAGAATCTATATAATCTTTCTAATTTCTAAGAAAATAAGTATTTTTAGCAGATCTTTGCATAGTCAGATCAAGAGTATATAAACATTTTCAGGAACATAGGCCCCAAAAAAGAGGCAATTGCAAAAGAAACCGTGTTGCTTGTTTTTATAATAATTTGCTAAACAAATTTAAATAATTAATTTTGAATTAAATATATGAATAAGGATAATTTTACATCGTGCTCAGAATAAGGAATTCAGTTCTTAAATTTGTTATGATCTTGGATTTGTCCCAGATTATAAGATTGTAGACTCCACAAAGATGTTGGCAAATTTAACTATTTTGTAACATTGAAAAAGCCTGAGCGATTACATTTCTCGTACTGAAAAGATTATAAGGCAGATTGTCTCAAACCTGCCCATGGGCATGTTACATGAAACATTCTATAAACCAATTAGAGACAGTCACTTCATAGACAAGATGGCAGACTAGAATACAAAGCACTAGCTGAATTCATGGTGGCAGAACTTACAGTTTCTGTTCAGTAGGTTTGTGATTTCACTGATACAAGATATTTTCTTTTGTTTCACTAGTCTGTTCGGTAGACAAGGAAAACTTTAATATAGAGGAGAACAATGCAGCAGGGCTTGTGGTTACCAACATTACAGCAGCTGCTGATGTCACAGTAAGAATTGACCCCGTACTAGGAACGGACTTCAACTGGTTTGAGATGAAGGGCTTGCAACTTATCCTGAAATATTCAGTGGATTATGAGGTAACTGATTGGAAAAAGATATGCAAGTATGACTGGGGATCAATGACATAATGGTATCCTGTAAGACCCCTATCCAGAAATGTAATGATATTGGCATACCCTTCAACATTTCACAGATGAAAATAGGGACACACATGTGAATTTGTAAGAGTTATGGTTAAGCAACATGAAGGGGCGATCCAGAGGGCATGGCCAGGCAACATGAGGGCGAGGACAAGGGTATGGCCAGGCAACCAAAGGACATGGTCAAGTACAAAAGTTATTAGAGGAAACACACAAAATCTAATATATTATAATTATTACATTATTATATTATATATTATTTTATAATATTTTATAAGTGGCTTTTGTAATATTATTTTACCTTTCTTAAACCCTTAATTGTTGATATCTGGTGTTTTTCATGGGGTGTCAGTGCTTGCAGGGCAATCTCTTTTTGTTTTAAAATTGTCAGGATAGGCACAAATTCAACAGGTGAAGCTTGATAAACAAGCAAGGTCTTGCAAGACAACTGTAGGGATGTAACCGCTCGCCTCGAGCAGGTGTAGTGGGCCGAAATTGGCCCCGCTCACACCCGCCAGAGACTCGCTTTGATATAAGAGTGTTTTGGATTACAAGCACGGTTCCCAGGGATGTTGAAGAGTCCTTGGTCTCGAGTCACGAGTCGAGTCACGAGTCTTTGGACCCGAGTCTCGAGTCCAAGTCCGAGTCCTTGGTCCAAAATGGTGAGTCACAAGTCACGAGTCACGAGTCACTCCCAAAGCTGACTCCATGGGTCCCTATTAAAATCAATGGGGGTTTTCCCCAACAAAATAAGGCTATTTCAGATGTGTGGCTTAAATAAATTCTAGGCACAAGTGTGCCTTTTTATCTCAAAACTTTGTCACTGATTTTGGCAAGAACAGACCAGGCAGACAAACCCAAAATAACCAGACAGGCAGAGGAGACAGGAAACCCCAAAGCAGGCAGGCAGAGGCCTTTGTCTTGAACAATTCAAACTGTGGAACTGGTTAAGAAGAGACCAGGCAGGCAGAGGAGGCTGGGAACCCCAAACAGGCAGGCAGAGGCAGCCAAACCCAAAATGTCTGAAAGGTTGCATTTTAGGAAAATGATTTTAAAAAATAAATTTGCTGTACTTCCTAAAACCTATCCATGTTGCATTTGAGGAACACGAGTCCTTGGTCTCGAGTCTCGAGTCCCATTAAAAATATTGGGACTCAAGTCTGACTCGAGTCAGTGGGGGGACTCAGTCCGACTCACGAGTCGAGTCCTCGAGTTCGAGTCCCCATCCCTGACGGTTCCAGAACGAATTATGCTCTCAATCCAAGGTATTACTGTAGCCAAATATGGTAATGTATTTCAGTACCAATGAATATTAATAAAATAAAAATGGCATATTAGTGCCTTGTGCTTCTCAGTTATCCCAGTGCTTTTGCACTCTTTGGCCAAAAGTCTGACAAACAATTGCGCAGGCATAGAAAATGGACTGCCATGCTTTCTTATATCTCCACATGTAAATGAGCTGCCAACATCCATTTTTTTAAAAGTATGTTGAATGTTCAGAGAAGGGACTTGGAATACCCTTGAGGGGGCCGTGCCTCCACATGTCCCACGTGACCCCAGCTTGAGGGAGCTCCAGTCCCCCTAAGAGCTCCCCCATAGGATATTACAATCTGCAAGAGAGGCCCTGCTCTGGGAGGTAACTCCCATGTCATAACGCAGTGTTCTCCAACCTTGGGTCCCCAGATGTTTTTGGCCTACAACTCCCAGCATGCCCCAGCCAGCAACACTGGATGGGGCATGCTGGGAGTTGTAGGCCAAAAACATCTGGGGACCCAAGGTTGGAGAACACTGTCATAACGTCATCAAGAGCAAGAAGCTGGGCCTTCACAGCAGCACATCCTATTGCGTGGAATATTCCAAGACACTCACCTCTGCTCATCCTCTTTCACTATTCAGAGACGAGTTAAAATCATTTTGTTTGTTTAAGAATGCAGACCTGTGCATTTGCTACTGGAGCCCAAGGGAACAAACTTGTGAATCGGCTTGTATGTAAGAAATACATTTTTACATGCTTCAAGTTATAATATTTGGTGTGTTTTTTTCATGCAGAATACAACAGCGCTAGTTGTACTACTAACATGCTCTGACGGGGGTTCGAATGTGAGTAATATTCCAAATTGTATTCCTTCATATTGTTAGATGTTGCAGAAGCATCATGGAAGAAGCCTCTTTGTAGGCTCATTGTGAGTGTTGATAGTACTCCTCCAGATCAATGGTTTTGTGCTGTGAGTGACCCCTATTGCAGGTCAAGGCCGCCGTGAATTTGCCCTCTCCTCTGATAAATTCTCGTGTGTTTGTACTCTGGGCATTGGCATGGGCACGGGGATCATTCATCATGGGAACAACAAGATAGGTATCCCATGAAAGATGTCATTCAAAATGTTCATACGTCTATTGCAACAATACTGTTTATGTTTCTTCAAGGATCTCGCTTTGGATTTTCCACAGTCCAGGTTGAAGCACTACAGAAACCTGTGGAATAGTCCACGGCGTGGTGTGGGGGAGGCGGGGGCAGTTTGTCACAAAGTTAAAGTACATCACAGACAAGAACTCTGCCTCCAGGTTTCTGAGAAGCTATCGTCTGTTCACACCCACATGACCACCACTAGCACTCACAGTCAGTGGTTTTAGTGGGGCCAAGGCCCACAGGGGCATAGCAACAGCACTTTTTGATTGGCAGGGGATGCTGGTAACTTCTGCCACCCCCTTCAGAATCCCCTCTTCCCTCTGAGCTCAGCTGCAAACCTCACAGTAGTGGGGGGGGGGGATGCATTTTCCTAGCAACAATATGTTGCCCCCTGCTGTACTGCAAAGTATTTTGGGGCGGCTTGGTCTTCTTGAATGGGCAATGAAGAGCTGTTCGTTTTACAAGGGGACCCGCTCCTGTTGAAGATAAAACCCCTAGAACCAGTTTGTTGATATGGATCCACCTAGCGGCCTGCAATGTTGGACTCGCTTGGGAGGCATGGCTATGGGGAACTGTCACGAAGAATGCCCGCACTCCAGAATTTGCTCATGCTTCATTCTTAGCATAGGAAGCTTATATACTGACCATATCAGAAAATTGGTCCCTCTTTCCCAGCCCTACTTGGAGATGCCAGGGATTGAATCTGGGACCTTCTGCATGCAAAGCAGGGGCTCTACCACTGTGCTACAGCCCCACCCTGCTTCTGAGGGGTTTCCCGTATTTGATCTCACCTGGTAGCTGACTGTTGAGAAAATGGGGCCAGGTTGTGAGTGGCCAGGAATTTATGAAAAATATAGATGGAAGATGAGTCAGTTTTTGAACAATAATGTATCCACATGTGCAAACTCCCCTCACTAACAAGTCACTGCCCCTGTTTGCATGTAATGGTGGGAAATCGTGGGTTAATTAACCCACGATTTGCTGCAGTGCAGAGCCAATGCATGCCCAGTGTGTGTGGCCACCATTTTGAATATGCATTCCTCCGTGACATCCGAACCTGGACACTATGGGTTAATTGTGAGTTAAGCAACCCAAAGTTAACCTAACTACTAATTGTAAGTTACTTTGGATGGTTTAACCCACAATTAACCCATATTGTCCAGGTTCGGATGTCACAGATCAACCTCCTATTGGGCCAATCGGAGGTTACATATTTAAAGAGACAGTGGCATGCACTGTGGCAAATTGTGAGTTAATTAACCCATGATTTGCCACCATTATGTGCAAACTGGGTCACTGTAGTCCCTCTCAAAAGAATGCTGATAGGCAGGTTGAGAATTCATTTGATAGCAACAAGTGAAAAGTGCTGGCAGTGCCCATGGCCATGAAATCACACCCTCCACGGTTTTGAGTGTAAAGTAAAAATTGAAGTTCAGGCCTTTTCATCCTACTGTCATAAACACAACCTTAGCTCACATTTGCACTCTCACTAGCCCTATGTGTGTGGGAGTAAGTACAGTCGATCTTCCCCTTGTTGGAATGATTTTGCAAGGTTGTGAAGAGCGGGGAGGGAAGCACTATGTCACGGTTTACTGCCTTCCCCACTTCCAATCTTTTTGTTATGTGTGATTCATTTGGCAGACAACATTTGTTGCTGGAATGCTCACTACCGGTAACTGAGAACTTGTTTGCAGACATACAGTGCACATGTTTAGGGCCAAACAACTAGACATGACACCAATTGAGGGAATTGGTGTCAGTGAGATCTTTCCTCTCCCATTACAAGTATATAAGGTGCAGGGGGTGGGGTCTGATCAGGATCACAGTAGGGGAAAACAAAGGGTTAAAGCCCCCCCCCCCATCCTCCCATGCTATGGTAATGATCTGGCTCCCCTTCCACCCACTAGCTATTTCTTCAAGAAAAATCTTGCATGCCAGGGCAAATTATGACTTGGTTCATGTGTAACAACAACCCAGAATATGGGTTGTTGAATCCTTGCTGGTTGTTATGTATGAATCTGGAACTATGGGTTATTAACCAAAAGCAACCTAGGAAGAGAACCCATGGTTTGTTGTTGGGTTGTGAAGTCTGGGTTGTTTTAACTAAGGGTTGTGGTTACATATGAACCCAGAACTATGGATTGTTCATGGGTTGTTTTGCCAGGCTACAGAGTCGATGGGCAACAGTGGTAAAAAACAAACAAACAGCTGGCTTCTGTACATGCCAGTACTACAGTGCCGCAAAGGTATTTGGGATACAGGGAGGGGATGGGCAAAGGAGGGGGGAATCAAACAACCCAGGAATTGAAAAAATAACCTGCATTTTGAGTGATCATTTGGCAGACAAATCATGGGTAAACTCTGGGTAAGGCAACCACCCATTCCCTGGGTTGTCATTACATGCAAAACAGGTCATTGTGACAAATGTATCATTAGATTACTATCACTTTCAATCTCAGCTCATATTTGATGCCAAATGGAACTGCCACACATTCCTTGTCTAAAGTCAATATTTCTAACATCACCAGCTTAATAGAATTATATAGTGTTCTTGATTTTCAAGGTTTGAACAGTCAACCAACTGCTAACCTTATTCTGCTTTATTATTCACCACCAGATAAATAGTCTGAACCTTGTGGTGATAATTGACAATGTGAACGACAACCCTCCCATGTTCAGTGAAACTAACATGACCATCAATGTTAATGTTAATGAGGTAAACAATTTTATTCATATGCGATTATAACGAAAGGTAATGGGTCAAAATCACAATTCTGATGGAATCATAATCTTGGAAGGAGGAAAAACTTGTATGAGCAATAATGAAGTATATGCACAGGCGGCGTGATCCAATGTGGCTGAGCTTGGAGGATTACGGGCATCCTATTGAGGGCAGGGGGGATGCAGAGACAAGGACTTCCTCCGCGCTTCCCTCGCCCTCCAAAACACTTGGATGGCCGATTTCAGCCATCTAAGAGTGCAGTCCTCCACAAGTTCAGACAGAAAAGAAGTCCTGCAACTCCTAGCATTCCCCAGCCAGTATGATTGGTTGGGGAATGCCGGAAGTTCTACAACTTTTTTTCCCCTGTGCCTAAACATGTGTAGGATTGTGCCTTAAGTGTTTTACACTGGCTCGCAAGGAGAGGAGCTAGAGGCACTGCCAGGATTCCTCATAGGACAGCGGTGCCTCGCTCCTCACCTCCCCACCAATCAGAATGCCCCCCCAGCACCAGCTCCAAAGTTGGTCTTCTGTCTTCAGAGCCACAGCCGGCGCAGAAAGAACCGTGCCAGCTGTGAGGGCGGAGGGAGGGCACTCCGAAGCTGGAGTCCCAGCTCCGACCTTGGAGCGCTTTTCCAAGGTTGGAGCTGGGACTCCAACTTTTCCTATGGCCGTCTAGACAGCATGTAGCAGCCATAGGATTGCACCCTAAAGTACTTAAATGAAACAGTAATGCAATCAAGAAGAAATTTTACTTAACTCCAGAACAACAACACAGAAATATCAAAGAGAGGTAAGACAAAATCGTATACTAAAAAAGTATGGATTTATTACACCGTAAAAACCATTTAAAATGTTCATCAAAACTGCCCATGCATGTATGTTCACTTTGTTTGCCACCTCAGCATAGATATAATCTGGTTTTGTTGCTCTCTTTCTAGATTCATAGATTTCATAGATCATTGAGGTGGAAGGGGCCTACAAGGCCATCAAGTCCAGCCCCTTGCTCAATGCAGGAAACTGGAGGAGGGGTCTCCCATCCAAGTAATAGCCAGGCCTGACCCTGCTTAGCTTTCATGATATTGTATTTTATTATTTAGGTTGTGAACTGCCCAGAAAACAATGTTCTTGGGCAGTCTATATAAATGCTATAAATAAATAATAAATAAATAAATAAATAAAATCTTAGATGCAGATTAATTCAGTCATTAGAAAAGATCCATACAAGATGCCAAATACAGTTCTATGCTCATGTCTTCATCAGTTATATTACATAACATGTCTTCCAAACATCTCAAATCTTTAATAATGCTAAAAGTTCATTCGAATCATTGGGGCAGCTGCTGCTCTCAGCCTAACCTACCTCACACAAGGTTGTTTTGAGGATAAAATGGAGGAGGAGGATTATGTAAGCCGCCTTGGATTCCTTGCAGGAAAAAAGACGGGGTATAAATATAATAAATAAATAAATAAAATAAAATAAGCAGATTGTTTAAATATCTCCATTTTAAAAAATATGCCTATCTATTTCTATTAAGCAATATTTCTAAATGCATAACATCCTGAGCCCCTTTTAGGCTGCAATTCTATAAAAACCTGGGAAGAAGCCCCATTGAAAACAATGGGATCAAAATGTGCCAGTGTGTGCAGGACGGAATTTGAATATTCTGTGCCTGGTCATGGCTTGTTGGGTTGTGTGAACCCAGGCAACGACGGTTGTACGAGGGTTAAACCACCCTCACATAACCCAACAACAGACCATGTGTTAGGCGAGGGTGGTTTAATCCTCACACATCCCCTGCCACCCGGGTTCACATGACATGACAAGCTGCCCTAAAAGATTACGGTAAATATAAAAAGGAGGTAAAGGTTTCCCCTCTACCATAGAGCTATTAGCAAGGAAATGCCACCTGCCCCAATGTTAACTGAAGGGAGCAATACCTCTATTATATACTAGATAAACTTCACAGGACTTCATCACTATCCCACATATAGAATCTTCTCAAATTTAATATTTAAGATGCTGTAGCCAAACACATTTACTTTATTTTTAAGCATTACGCAGATTCCCCTCTACCCATGAGAAATTGCTATATATCCATCCAATAAGTTTCCATTTCACTGTGGCTTATAATGCATTTTAAACCATCAATTATCTTTTGGTTTTGTCACTTGGTGTAGTAATATATGGAGAAGCTGAGGTGGTATACTGGTTAGAGGCTAAGACGAGGGAGATCTGGGTTCAAGTCCCCATCTAGCCATGGTTAATGAGGTGAATTTGAACCAGTCACTGTCTCTCAGCCTAACCTACCTCACAGGATTGTTCTGAGGATAATATGTGTGTGAGAGGGGAAGAGAACATATGCAACCCTGAGCGCTTTCGAGGAGGGGCAGAATATAAATGTATTTTTTTAAAAAAATTAAAAGATGTGTGTACGTGTAAAAGGATTTAGCATAACTGTCTGTGACTGAGTTTACATGATGGAGTGGTTTTTTTATTACATAAATAGGAGTCACAGGAAAGGCTGAACAGCTCCTATTGGTGCTAATGGAGGCAAGACAATTTTTTGTTGGGACAGTTGTTTGGAAAGAAAGAGTTAAACTTCCACCCACACACCTACTCCATGGTCCTGCGGCTGCTCAGGCCTCCCCAGGGCTGTTATTTACATCACCAAAAAATGTGCACATTAATTGCATTCACACAATTAATATCACAGTTAGTTTGGCCCTGAAATGTATGTGAAATTTGTAGCTCTTTTTTTATTTTCAGGATTGCATTTGAATGTTGTGAGTTGCCCTTGGTTCTTTTGAGACATGATGATATCTATATCTTTATCTAATCTACATCATCTCCTCTGAATTACATGTGACACATACAAAAATGTTTCTTTTCCACCCACAGGATACAAAAGTGAACACAATCGTTGTGCCCCAGGCTAATGTAACTGCTACTGACGCTGACTCAGATGTAATATATTACAGCCTTACAGGAAGTCCACCAGTTAGTATCTATAGTTAAACTGAGCCTTTGGGATGGAGGGAAAATAAAGCCAAATAAATCAATTGCTAAATAAAATGTAAAGGGGCTGTAAAAAGTTTTTCCTTTCTGATATGAACTGGCAACTTCTTCCAGACAAGTGACTGCCAAAGCAGGTTGACCTTGTTTTTTCTGATGATCACTTATTGGGTGGACGGGGGAGGTGGGGAGAAGAGGGACAATGGAATTCAGGCAACCCTGTCCAACCTTGCCTGCTCCAAACGCATGGTTGGTCATTGCTTGTCAGAGAAGACAGTGCTATATTCATCTCTTTCGGGTGGGAAGGAGGATCTATGGATTGGGGCCAATGGGTTTAAGGGCTCTTCTACACAAGGCATTTATTGTGCATACCCTACTCACAGTTGTTTACAGGTTCTTTAGACAATATCATGACCCTCCAATTTCAGCTTCTGTGTCTAACCAGCAGTTACGGCAAGTTGTGTTTTTTTTTTAGAGCCGGGAAAATGCAGCATTTAGCTGTGAAAGCAAAAGAAAGCACAATTACCGCTTGTGTATTTGTGCTATTCTACTATACCATAGTGCCACCTAGAGGTTATGTAGTGGAAAAGCAGGAAAAGAAACACCACTCATGTAGTGCTTGGATCTCTATTTTGCCACAAAACTGAAAGTAGATGCAATGACTTAACAGCTGATTAACATCCTCATGTAGAAAAGCTCTAAGCTTCAGAAAGGTAGATTAGGTGAATCATGAGCTAAGACAATAAGAGCCATCCAGCAATGAAATAAAATTCATTGAGAGATAGGATTATCTTTTCCCCTGGATATGAAAGACATTGGACAGTCATGGATGCTTGAAGTGTGAGGCTAGTCTTCTGCTGAATGGACGCTATTCTTCTGCTGAATCTAACTGTACCATTTTACTAATAATTAAGTTGAATCATGGTTATTAATGCTGCCCTTCCTCTGTCAAAGTAAATGGAAATTTTCCTGTCACTTAAAAAAATATATCCACCAGTATGTATCAAGGAGCAAGAGGCAAATCCATTTTATCAGCAGGATAGAAGTCAGAGACCATAGAATTTCCATAACCCAGTTGCCTTGGCAGTTAAACAGAAAACCATAGGCTTATATATATATTAATGGTACTAGCCCCTGTATCTGTGATTCACCATCTCTTCCTTGTTGGCCCACAGGAAGCAACGTATTATTTCAATATACAAGGAGTTAATAACCCACAAATTTCCCTGCGCAACCCCCTGGATTATGAAAAAATCAACTTCATGGAGCTTACCTTATATGCCATGGTGAGTTCCATGTGTGAGCAAAACATCTGTTTATTTGCAGCTGCTCTACTGCATGTGCATGTTTTATCATTTGCCAGCAGAACCATGCCCTTTTCCTTTTCCAGGTTAAAGCTGACACGGGCAATCTTGAGTCTTGACAATGGTCAGATCCCAGAGGTCTGGCTTGTGTACAAGAGTCACAGTAGACACATGGAGTTCCCATAACTGCAAAAGCTTCCCCATTCATTTCAGTACAGGGACACAATCCATTTTCCTTGAAGTGAGTGAGGAAGCTCAGTGGTGCAGGGCTGGGTATTCACATCAGAGTGCAAATGGGGCCCTTGATCAGACACATTGTGTGTAAAACAATGCAGCTACTTGGATTCAGGGGCAATACTAGGTACCAAAAAGATCAGGGGCTCAGGCCCACAGGACAAAAAAAAGCACAAATTTGCATATGCTAATTTACATATGCTCTGAAGTCTCTCTGTGTGTGTCTTTGAAGAAGCCTGTCTCCTAATGACACCCCTATTTGTAAACAGGGATGTATGGACAGGGGAGAGGAGGGCATTTGATTTCAGAAAAAAAAAAACTCAGGCAGAAAGATTCATGGGGGGGCAGCAGGAGGTGAAGCACATGTGGGCAAAAAGCTAGCTAATCCACGGGGATCAGATGCAGCAGAGATTATCAGGGCCCCTGTACTTTATTTCAGCAAGTGCCCATGGACAGCAGGGTGGTGGGGTAGCTAGCCTCCCAGAGATTTGGGGCTCCAAATGGAAGATTCGGGGCTCCAGCCCTAGAGGGCCACCCCCTAACACTGCCTCTTCTTGGATTTAGAACATCTGATAGCGATAAACTGTCCTGTTGGAATGTGCAAGTATTCTGGTAGAGATTGTTCTGATGTTGCAGTTATATCCAACGATGTATTTTGCCTGAGGGACATGTTCCCATTTGTTGTCCTTTCTTCTTCTTTCTTTACAGGATGGCAACTGCCAGTGCATTAGGTACGCACACAGCCACGGCCACGATAAACGTACACATCCTACAGGCTGACCTCAGACCTCCCTGGTTTCAACCATGCACTTTCATTGGAGGCAGCAACACAGTGTGTGTCAGCCACGGCTACACTAGCAAGATCAACATCTCGGAGACTGTGGTATGCTCAAGGGATTCTTAGGCTGTATCCACACCTCACTTGTTTTGGCTTGCCTATCTCTCTCTCCTTGTGCCTGTGCTGCACTTTGTGCCTTTGCTTTCTATGGATTCAAAGAGCAGCAAACGAATGCTGTGAGCGTAAGCACCTGAGCCTGCCACATCAAACCCAGAATGGAATTAGTGGCACCACCCAGAATGCGGTGGTGGCGACTGCACACCAGCTGCCCCAAGAAAAGTAGCTGGGCAGAGGTCAAACTTTTATGCAAAGTGGACCGTTTCCATCTTTTACAACCCAATCAGTGATGCCTCGTCTGATGAGGCTCACACTACATGTTAAGTGGAGTTCTTTGGTTCTTTCCTCCATGTTCTTTTTTAACCCAAAGCTGGCTCTGTGTGGCAGGCTCTGCCTCAGCAGAAGGGCAGCAGATGTTCAGAACGTTGCTTGGCTCTAGCAAATCTCACAAGATTGGGACCACAGATACACGGAAACAAGCAGGGGAGGCTGGCAACTCCAAAGTCAGCGGGGCTGCATGTCTGCTCTGGATTTTACTCTGAGCTTTTATGGAGCTATCCATGGTGCTGAACCTATTTTGGGAATAGGTTCAGCACCATGAAGTTCAGAATGAACTCCGGAATGGATATACAGCCCCGCTGACATTGGAGTCACCAGCCTCCACTGGAAATGTTTCCATATATATATACTCAGGCATGATCTACAAATTGAGCCTCATTTTTGTCTCTTGTCATGGTAATGGGGTTGCGGGCTGGGCCCCCTTGGACCCCCCAAGCCCTGGTGAAGTGTACTTTCTCCTTTGCACGCCTGGACCATGACCTTAAATGAACTCCCATAGAGAAGCCCCTTATCCTTAAAAAGGACAGCTAATTGCTGAGTCTTCAGCTTCTCTCCAGGTCAGTACCAGCAAGTTGGAAGTGGAAGGCAAGCAAAGTGCAACTGCAATGGGGAGAATGCTTTGATCCTTCCTAGGTGCTTTAGGATCAGACGGAAGCCAATGATGTTTCTCTGTAGCAGGTACACTGTGAGCGGTATACATCTTTCAATAACCATCTTTCAGGGGGAACCACACTTCCTCATGTCATGAAAGGAGCCCCATATTAGGGCCAGCACATGTGACTCTCTTCTTGCATGGCAGCCACTCTTTTCAGCCCAAAGTGGCTCCTTCCGTTCACCAGGAGACCAGCTTGCAATTTTGCATGTAAACACACAGCTTGCATGAAGGCTTCCGATGCCAAGCAAAACAGCAAGTTCTGCTCATGGCAAGCTTATTTGAGTCCCTCTTCCATGAGAGAAAGCAGAGATGGGACCGAGGGGGGGGGAGGGGAGGGAGCCATCACGAGATCATATGCGGCATCTTCAAAGGGCCAAGGCCTCCCAAAGAGCAAGAGTGAATTTAGCCACTTCATCATCGCCTGGTTGCATCATCAACTCCGTATCATATCAGGGATCATTTAATTGGCCCCAATAGACCCCAAATGAGGACAAACTTGTAACCTGTGAAAATACCCTTAGGGTGCAATCCTATGCTCTAAGCGATCGAATGCCTTGGTCTGGAAACATCTGAAAATTATTTGCCTTTTTGTTATTGCAGACTGGGCCCTTGATCTTGCAGCCAGGACCGCTCTATGCTATTGATGGGGACACAACTTTGAATGAAACAATCATGTACGAAATCGCAGGTGGTGAGTAGATGGTTGCTACTTTCAGAAACTATCATTTTGGCTACTGCCATTTCCAGGCTTTTCTGCTAGTATAATGAAGTCTCAGGGGCTTAAGGAGGAAATTCTATGGTCTTATATTTCCACATGTTTTAAATAAACTGAGTTCCATGTCACATTGTGGTGTTCAGTTTTCAGGGAGTTTCCCACATATAAGAGAGGGGGAAATTGGCAGAAAGTATCCAGTCCCTAAAGACTGTGCCCCTTCTGGTATACCTTATACCTAGAAATATGCTGATCCTACAGGCCAAGGTATGTTTACTTAATCTTATTTTGACATCCTTTAAGTCAGGGATGGGGGATGTATGTATGGTCCTCTAGAATCTAATGTTATTGGACTGCAACTCCCATCATCCCTCACCATTGGCTATGCTGGCTAGGGCTGATGGGAGTTGCAGGGTCAAGCCTGGTTATTACTTGGATGGGAGACCCCTCCTCTAGTTTCCTGCACTGAGCAGGGGGTTGGACTCGATAGCCTTGTAGGCTCCTTCCAACTCTATGATCTATGAAATCTATAAAACAACTGGAGGACCACACATTCCCCACCCACTGCTTTAAGTCATGCTAACTTCAATCTGTATTACCCATGAACTAAAGCCTAATGTGTAAGCAAATAATATTAATAAAGTAGGTTAGAAGATCTCAGAATTGAAAGACAGATGAGCCAAAGCAAAAATGTATCAAACCTCTAGCTGTCAGGTTCATTAGAGCCAAATTAGAAATGAGCAGGGCCTATCCTAGACCAAATATGACTCTGGAGAATGTGTGTTTGGTACCCCCCTCCATTTGCTCAACTTGGAACTCCTTTTTTTTTTTTTTTAATTGCATTTGTAGCCCATTTCACAACTTCAATGCGTGATTTGCGTGCATGATAAAGCCTGTCATAAAAGATAGTAAATGTGCATGCATAAATCTGATCATAATAGTACACACGACACACACCATTTGTGAATAGGCACTGGTGTAAGTTTTCCCATGCGCTAAAAAACCCAAAACATTAATGCAACATTAACCACACAGATCAATGTTGCCAGCTATACATGCGAAGATTAGTTGTTTGTGTGATTTGTTTCCGCTGTAGAATCATAGAGCTGTAACCTATGAATGGGTCACGGATACCCTGAAACCAGAACCCCAACTGTTCACATGGGTCATCTGCTCCCAAATCCAGCCCTGGATGTGATGGCCTCAGAGTTGTCTCTTAAATGCAGGTCTGCCCCGAACACATATCAAGGGTGTGTGTCAGTGAGGGTCCTATTTAAAAAGCAAAAGGGGAGTGCAGGTGAGGGGTGGGGCTGATCCTCCCACTCACCCCCATGCTTTAACTCGCCGTAGTCTCCCTTTACCTCCAGCCAGGCTCCAATAGAAATAAGACTGGCTGTGAGAAAAGTGCCTTGGGGAAGGTTCTGTTTCTTTTACCTACATGCACCCCCTTTGACTCTTTAAATTAGACCCCCTCCTCCATTTTATATGTGATTGGGCAAACCCGCCTTTAAAGAGACAGATCGGCTGCTGTCACATCTAATTTGGCTTTATACTGTGACTGGTAGATACAGCTTTTGCTCCTTCCTTTCTCTTCTTCATCTCCTCTAAGGCTGCAATCCTATGCATGTTTAGACAGTCCTACAATTGCTGGCTGGGGGGGCATGCCGTGAGTTGTAGGACTTTTATCTGCCTAAACATGCATGGTTTGCACCCTAAGGGCTTCTTCTCGTTAAGATGACAGGCACACTACAGTTCCATTGTCAGTATGCAACATGATAGACTTCCAGTCCCAAGTTTTGACGGATAGATTTAACAATACTCCATTTCTACTCCCCCCCTCCTTCTTTTTAAAGTAATAAGGGTGCCTCTTGACTTGGATTAGGTGTGTACCACATTTCAGCTTTCCATCATTTGTGGATAGTCAGTGTGTCCCAGGTGTTTTATGAGACTACTAATCATTTCTTTAGCAGGGTTCTGCCTACAGTGGACTTGATAGTTTCTAATCTATCTTCACATCAGCCCCATGAAGTAGGCTAGTGAGAGAGATAGTGATTCACCCAGTGAGCTTCATAATCAAGTAGGGATTCTGGACCGGGTGCCAGGGCCAAACACCCTTGAACCTAAAACTGTGATTCAGAGCCAGCTAATCCTTCCTGCTGGGCCATAGGTTGCACAATGAATGCTTCCGTTCTCTGAGGAAGCTTCCAGACTACCCTGCTCTATCCATAAGGACAGTGATTGGTTCCTGCTGACCTTGCCTTCTCCCTGGATTGTCTCTGTGTGACTCCTGCTTTTTCTGCCTGTCTTCCTATCTTCATAATGCCACTCCTCATTCTGAGATCCAGCCTCCAGTTCCCCATATCCCTCGACAGAGCTCTTGACCTGATAGCTGAAGACACCAGGATTAATCTTCTGCCAACCTTTGTGGCTCAGTGCTGTGGCTACAATGGCTCTTTGCTTGTCTTGATCCACACTGGGGCTAATCGTAAAATGGACTGTGACTGTGACACCAGGCCTCACATGTCCAAATAGAATCTTGTCTCTACTGCATGACATAGCACAGCACTCTTCATTGTGGTAATCACTATTGCCAAGTAATGTTCCCCCCCACTCATTTTCCTTAGGAAATGATGACAACACATTTGCAATAAACAGCGGTACTGGAGCCATAACAATGAACAAGCCTGTAAACACCCTAAAGAGATTTCTCTTGCAAGTTGTGGTAAGTCTCTGATCATTTCAGCGTCCTGTGGCTCAGCAGTGGGTCTGGAATATGTGTTTGCCAAGGAGAAAGGAGCTAGGCAGTGAGAAATGACATAAACATTCATTAGATCCAGGATAAACTGGATCTAATCCTGCACATTTCTGCAGAGACTTTCTGAAGTTGATGGGAATGTCTTGTCTGTTCTGAATTGCTTGTCAGTTCTGTTGCCTGGTCCCAGTATATTGCACAAACTGGATCACATCCTATTCTTATATGTCTGAGCCTGCTGTGGCAACTATTTCATGTTTATCAAGGGATAAGTACTTGTAATTATTTATTATTAATTATCATCATCATCATCATCATCATCATCATCATCATCATCATCTTCTTCTTCTTCTTCTGTATTTATAGATTGCCCTGTAACAAGATTCTCAGGATAACTTACAGAGAAGAATAAAATCAAACCAATAACATATGTAACAATAAAGATATAATGCAGATTTTTTTTTAAAAAAGATAGCAGATAGCTATGTACTATTTAATGATAGGATGCAGCCATTCCCAGACAGCAGGACTGCTTCCAAGGAAATGGACAGTGTTCTCAGTGATGTCTATCCATATCCCGTGTCAAACATTGCAGGAAAGTAAATCCCACTTTAATTAGGGACTCAGTTTTCTACAAAGGCCCAAAATAGAATCAGTTTCTCCACCTAGGAAGTCAGGAAAAATGCAGCAGCTTTTCCAAGGATGTATCCCATAAAACAGCTGGTAGAAAAATGTACAAAATCAGCCCAGATCAGCCTCATGGAATATGTGGGCTCCTTACTTGGGAAGATGTTTGTGTGGGTAACCGTAACAGGCTCCTATGCAAACTACCAGTGGGAGAAATGTGTTCTGCTCAGCTTCACTGAGGATATTAGCTGGAGGGGAGAATCTTCATGGCAGGAGGAGGCAACTGAACTTCCTTCTGAAGCTCAGGTGCCTGATTAAATGATTGATCATTTGCATTATTCAAGTTAAGAAACTTGGAGTTAAAAAAAACTGGGAGACATCTTATCTCTGGAGATGGATGGGAGCAATTATTTTACAGGGGGCTCCTTCCTCTCCCCAGTCCTACCCCTTAGCTGCAAGCCACTGCTAATGGTTGAAGCATTGTACAAGGCAACCACTTAGAAACTGGCGCTAAGGACAGGAACATAACCCTGCAATCCTAGTTCTCAAGACCCTGCTCAAAAGAAATGCAACACTTACCTTCCGCTGAGTCCAGTGGTGCAGTGGAGGGAGGGCTCGTGGGGACTCAGTGCCGGCACTTTTTCATTAGCAGGGGCGCTGACACCATCTGCCACCTTCATCAGAATTCCCTATTTGCTTGCTCTGAGCTTAGCTGCAATCCTCACAGTAGCTGGCAAGCAAGGCAATGGCAGGTAAATTTTCCTGGCAGCAGGATATAACTATGAACTATCCCTGTTGTAATGCAAAGTATTTTGCCATGGCTTGGTCTTGAACGGATAATTAAGACCCAATGACTGGGTTCAGACAACCCGATAACCCACATTCAAGGGTTGAGTATGGGTTGAGTGTGGGTTGTTGTTGAACTGTGGGTTGCAGTTGAAACATGGGTTGCCCTGTTGTCCGAACCCAGCCGAGATAACAAACCATGGTGAACAACCCGCCATTCACAACCCAACAACAAACCATGGGTCCTCTTCATGGGTTGTTTGTGGTTAACAAACCATGGCTTGTTAGCACAGCTGGTATCAGACAACGCGATAACCCACATTTCAATGACAACCCACAGTTCAACAACCCATACTCAATGCACACTCAACCCTTGAGTGTGCGTTATCATGTTGTCTGAACACAGTCAATAGCTTTACCAAAGATCTGCTCCTGGTAGAGATGGAAACTGCTAGAACTGGTTTGGTGATATGGATCAACACAGCTGCCTGCATTTTTGGCCTTTCCTTGGGGGTGTGGCTATGGGGACTGTCATGATGAGCACCTACACTTGCAAATTTACCGCTGCACCACTGATTAAGTTATTTTGCATTCCATCCCTTAAGAAGAATGACTGAACTTGTGTATCTCACTCTCTCTTTCTCCAGGCTTCCCAAGCCAACAATCCATTCAAATATTCTCAGACCACAGTGGAAATTGAGGTTATACATAAAAATAATCATAAGCCCCAGTTTGACAAAACCACTTATACAGGAACAGTGTCTGTGGACCTGCCTATTTCCAGCCTGATCATGGAGGCTGGATCACCTTCAGTACCCCTGCGGATCTTTGCAGCTGATGATGACTTCCTTGATGTAAGGAGCTTAAGAATCCATTGACTACCACAGGGGTGGAGACATTGAGATATGAAAAATGATGTCAGATATGAAGGGGTCACCATGTGAGGTTGATGTGACTTGATGGAGAATCTTACCTTGGAGTAGAACGGGGATGGAGAATGTGTGGTCCTCCAGATGTTGCTGGGCTGCAGTTCCCATCATCCATCACCATTGGCTAGGGCTGATGGGAGTTGCAGTCCAACAACACTTGGAAGGTCACACGTTCTTCGCCCCTGGGATAGTGGGTTGGAATGATCTTCAGATCTCTTCCAGTGACATTATTTTATGCCTGTAGCTGTGGAAATCCTGAACTACTGTACCTCTGACCTGGATCAAGCAATCTCCTGCAGCCCCAAGAGGAATATTGCAAAATATTTTGGGGGAAAGGATCCTTTATGTAACACATCCTTTTGATTATTCTATCAAAAATGGTTTTTCTATCAAAAAGGTTGTGGTAAAGTATCTTGAAATGTTCCAATTTAAAAATCTGTCTGAAAGAGAAAACTCACTGAAGGCACAATCCTATGCATATTTAGGCAGGAAAAAAGTCTTACAACTGCCAACATGCCCCAGCCAGCTGGCTGGGGCATGCTGGCAGCTGTAGGACTTTTTTCTGTCTAAACATGCATAGGATTGCACCCTGAAATGGTGTAAATCAAGGACCTCTGAGATGAAGGTGAATATATTGATTATTTTATTTTATTCCCCCTCTATACCAAGAGGGGTACCAGAATGAGGATGGGAAAGGAGGAGATAGACACATAACTTGCTACCCAACTATATTACTGAGGGAAAGAATAGGGGCATGGTAACACAGGTGGGTATTTGGTTAAGCTGAAAGGAAATGTTTTGAAAGTGTGGGCAATCATGGGCAGTTGATACAGGCAATCAAGATCACACCTAGCACATTGGCACTGGACGCATAATGCATAACCAGAGGCTGGGGTGGACAGCAGTAGAGCTTACCTTTTGAAGTCCATTCACTTGGTTAATGCCTAATGTAGATTTGTATTCACTGTTTCCAGAAAGTGAATCCTTTTATCAAGTACCGTATCCAAAACGACACGGATTTCAGGGTTACCACAGATGGATTGCTCCTGACCACTGTAGTTCTGAAGCAGCCCTCAACTATCACTCTTGTGGTAGGTCATCTTGTCTAAAATTATGGTGGATATACCTAAGTTTTACTGTAATGTCTGAGGCTACAAAAAGGCACCAGAGGGCCACTGTCCTGGGCTGCTGCTATTATGTCTCGCTTGTTGAGCTTTTCTGCACAAGGCTTTTATTGTGCGCTCTGATTCCTCTCTCACTTTACAAAAGGACCAAGGTTGTCTTGTCACCCTCCAGGGCCTCTCCCATTCTTTGCAATCATTTTCACAGGGATCCGATCTTAATCGAAGAATCCGGAAGCAGAACCCCAAAGAATCCGGAAGCAGAACCCTTGGTAAAGTGGCAAGTTAAAAGCCTCATGCAGAAAAGCCCGCTGGTTCATCACCCAAAAAATGTCTAGTCATGGATAAGTTAAAGTAGACAAAAGAATAGAGGTGTGAAAAATAGCATGACACCTACGAACGTTCTGATCAGGATCATAACTAAGTTAAAAGGCAAGCAATTGTTCATACACAGTACAAGCATACCAGAATTTTAGGAGAGCAAATACAATGGCTCGGTCCGCATGTCACGGCAACTCGGGTTTTTTGAAACCTTGGGTTACCATGGACAAGCCTGCGTGCTAGTACACTTGGCTTCTGCTGCCAGCAGCGCTGGCTAAAACCCAAGGATGATTCATACCTGGGTTGTTTAGCATGATATCCAGATCTGGAATCGGCTTTAAAAAAAGAAACTGCCTTTAAAAAAAACACACACCTGGTTTACTGTGAGGCGAGAACCAGGCCAATATATGTTTGTTTTTCAAATCCTCAGAGGCCAATAATGGCTTTGCATCACTTGACATTGAGCTGCTGACTGAAATGGAACTTTGCCCCATGATATTTGAACAACAGAATGGCAACACATCGATATGCATGTATTTTAAAAAAATAAATAAATAACAGAGAGTTGTATCCAATTAATGCCTCCTGCCGATGGAACAGCTTCTCCCAGTGGAATGGGGAGCGGGCAATCCTCCCTGCAGCTGCCTCCTACACCCTCAGAATCTGCTATGGAGAGTTGGGGGACCTTCTGGAGCAGGTTTTGGGGTGCAGGGAGCCACAGGGAAGAGGAAAGGAGGGAAAAGTCCCATTGCATGAGTAGAAGTCCACTCAGACGGTGTTGGATTTAGCTATTGAGTTCCTGAATGAGAAGTTAGGGTGTTGGAGCTTATTGTGGAAAGTGCAGTTTATTGCTCATGTATAAGGTGTTTAAGATTTTTTAAAAATAGGCCACACTAAAAATTAGGCTGCAGAAAAAATTATTTACTTACACACTGAGTAAACTTGTATAGTACCATAGATTTTAATAACGTTATAACAACATAAGGACTTAAGAATTGCACTTTGGTTCTTTGAGTGACTTTTTTTTTTTTTTTTTTACAAGCTTTGCTCCAGAGAGTCAGGAAATAAAAAATTTTTAAAAGTAAGGGCACAATCCTATGCATGTTTAGACAGAAAAAAGTCCTACAACTCACAGCATAGGATTGCGTCCTAAGGTAATGTATCTTGTGTGTGTGTGTGTGTGTGTGTGTGTGCAAGCTTTCAAACTATGTAGGCATAAAATATGATGATTTCTATGTAACTCAATAGCCTGCGTTCGACAGTACCAATAGAAGATGGTCCAATATCACTTTACCCATCTTGTATTGTTTATAATAAAAAGTGGCACTACTCCATTACAATGAGGACATTTTTAAAAAGACAGTTCTTTCTTGACAAAGTTAACGGAAGCCCTTTTTCTTTCTAATTGTACAAGTTTAGTGGGATCATGACCATTCTTGCTGGCTCCATCGCCTCAGAGGACCTATGCTTGCATAGGAGCCTTCGTAGGTAGGCTCCAGTCCAGTTGTATGCTCTGCAGAACTGGACTGTTCAAATTAAAGAACTCAATACAGATAGGCTCAAATCATGCAGTGCCAGCCCCTGTCCACCGCATAGGGTGTGTACCAAGGTGGTCGGGACAGCCAGCATGTTCCCTACCATGTGTACAATTCATGACTCGTTTGTTGTCTTCTTAAATGGATTGATTCAATGCATTTCTGTAAAAGGTTAACATCCAGTTTCATGTCTGCACAGGCTATTGCTGAGGACACAATGGCTCTGCAAGAGGCAAGCACACGGATAACTGTACATGTCACACCTTCGGCAAGTATGTTGGGAATCCCTTGGTGGCTCATACTGTGCAGATGAAATGTAGGGATGATAGAGATTGATGGAGCGATCTCTGTCTGGCCCTGGGGAACTTGGCCTGAGTCTTAGCCCAGTAAAGATCAATAGGAAGCCTGACAGCCCAGTACGTGTCCTTCCAAAATATGTCCTTCACAACTCTGATACTGAATTAGCCATGCTCCCAGTGTAACATGAAGGGCATAGGGTCTCTTTGCCAAAAGGCTGGGACAAAGGGTCTGTTGTCATGATTTAGCCTACATAGGCCCTATGTAGGTTGCACCATAGGAGGATGGTTACAATATCATCCCCCCTTTCATAATGGTTGCAATTCTCCAACTTCCATGCCCTTCATGGGAATAAAGAGTTCAGCTGTCAGCCCCTGAACTCTAGTGTTTAGTACCCGGTATTATAAAAACAACACACTAAAAAGTGACTAATACTAAAGCCTGGTGCATTTTCAAATACATCTATTCTTCCTACAGTTACACCCTCACCAGGCATTCTATCTACAACTCCTTCTGGATCTACAAAGGTCACAACACCTCCTGCAAGTACAACCAGGAATGCTGGCATTACTGGGATTACAGGGAAGCCTGTCACAGATGCAACATCCAGCCCAGGTATCCCTCCTTTTGTAACTACAGTAAAGCCTCCCATCATCACAGGAACAAGCCAACCAACAGTTGGGACTGGCAAGCCTACAGTTGGAACTGGCAAGCCTACAGTTGGAACAGGAAAGCCTACAGTTGGGACTGGCAAGCCTACAGTTGGAACAGGAAAGCCTACAGTTGGAACAGGAAAGCCGACAGTTGGGACTGGCAAGCCTACAGTTGGGACTGGCAAGCCTACAGTTGGAACAGGTAAGCCTACAGTTGGAACAGGAAAGCCGACAGTTGGGACTGGCAAGCCTACAGTTGGGACTGGCAAGCCTACAGTTGGGACTGGCAAGCCAACAGCTGGAACAGGAAAGCCGACAGTTGGGACTGGCAAGCCGACAGTTGGGACAGGTAAGCCTACAGTTGGGACTGGCGAGCCCACAGTTGGGACTGGAAAGCCTACAGTTGGGACTGGAAAGCCTACAGTTGGAACAGGAAAGCCGACAGTTGGGACTGGCAAGCCTACAGTTGGAACAGGAAAGCCGACAGTTGGGACTGGCAAGCCTACAGTTGGGACTGGAAAGCCGACAGTTGGAACAGGCAAGCCTCCTGCTCAAACACCTTCTCAGTCTGGAGCCACTAAGCCAGGCATATCTATGACAACAGGTAGGACTACTCTCATTCTACTTCACTAATTTCTTCTCAAACTGCAGCAACTAAACCAGTTGACATCAGATTTAAAACCAACAAGTGGTGAAACAACTAAAACTACCATATCAAAAATAACTTCAGCAACCACACTTAGATCTAAAATCTCAAGGCCCAGTGTCCAAATGACATCAACTCCATCAGGAAATGTACCTTTTAGATTTACCGCAGTTTGAGTGTCACCTGAACCCTAAACTGTGGTTAATCCTAACTATTCATTCATTTATTTATTTCATTACACAAATGTATATACTGCTTTCTAGTAAACTCTCAAAGCAGTTAACAGAGATAATAAGAACATAACATATAACAATAAAAGCACAATAAAATAATCACTGGTCAATTAGAACCATATTGGCTGGGTCACCCACAAGGAAAGCCTGCATGAAGAGGTAGGTCTTGAACAGACGTCTAAAGATCAACACTGTAGATGCCTGTTTGTTGTAACAACAAACTATGGTTTGCTGTAACAAGGCAGCTTCATAGCCTATGTTTCAGACGAACCATAGTTAAGTTTAACCACAGTTTGGCGGTTTGGAAGTGAAGGCTTTTGAATTCTTCCTCACAGCTGCACTGGAGGAGGAGAGGAGAGGGGGGTATGAGAGGGGGAGTATGTGGCATACTGGTGAGAGAGCCAGTGTGGCATAGTGGTGAGACTGTTGGACTGGGACTCGAGAGATCCAGGTTCTATTCCCCGCTCGGCCATGAAACTCACTGGGTGACTTTGGGCCAGTCACTGACTCTCAGCCTAACCTACCTCACAGGATTGTTGTGAGAATGAAATGGAGAGGAGGAGGAGGATTATGTAAGCCGTCTTGGGTTCCTTGCAGGAAAAAAGGCAGGGTATAAATATAATAAATAATAATTAAATAAATAAATATGTGAGGCCGGGGGGAAACTAGGCTCATTTCCATCATGGTAAACTGTGTTTTATCATGACATCTGACTGCAGCTTTAATGTTTCCCTCTCGTTTTAGTACTTTATATAGTATGCTTTTCTATAGTATGATCCTAGAACAAGAGGGAATATAAAGAGACAAGATAACAGGAAGATGGGAAAGAAACAAAGCATGAAGACATCTATAAACCAATAGAACACGTTTAGACTAAATCCCATAGGAAAACAGAAGCCAATATAGAGCTGGATAAATAAAACACAGAACAAGAAAAACCAAATGAGCTGCAGAATTTAAAATAGAGGAGAATGGTTGAAGTTAAGAAATAGGGAAGTCAGAAAGAAGAACATTACAATAATCGAAGGAATTCAAGGGCATTGCTAGGTTCTTAAAAGACCAGGGCAGAGGCCTCTGACACAAATTTGCAAACATTTTGCTTGTGTTTATATTTTATTTATGTATTTATTATATTTATACCCCGCCTTTTTTCCTGAAAGGAACCTAAGGCGGCTTACATAATCCTCCTCCTCCTCTCCATTTTACCCTCACAACAACCCTGTGAGGTAGGTTAGGCTGAGAGTCAGTGACTGGCCCAAAGTCACCCAGTGAGTTTCATGGCCGAGCGGGGACTAGAACCCGGATCTCCGGAGTCCCAGTCCAACACTCTCACCACTACGCCACACTGGCTCTCACCAGTATGCCACATACTCCCCCTGTTTAGTGGAATTTATTTAAATTTCACAAATTTAAGTAAAAAAATAATAGTTCATTAAAGTGAGAGCCTGTGAGCATATGTAGGATGCTTTTCTCTCACCAGAGAGCAATTACAGCTGCCCCTCTCCCAACACACAGAGACTGGCTTCAGGCAACATGATAATCCACCACTCAAGGGTTGAGTGTAGGTTGTTGTTGAAACGTGGGTTATTGTGTTGTCTCAACCCAGCTGCGCTAATAAGCCATGGCTTGTTATCCATGAACAACCCATGAAGGGAACCCATGGGTTGTTGTTGGGTTGTGAACTATGGGTTGTTAACTTGGCTGGATTCAGACAACACGATAACCCACATTTCAACAACAACCCACAGTTCTAAAACAACCCACTCTCAACCCATACTCAACCCTTGAGTGTGGGTTATCATGTTTATTTATTTATTTAATACATTTTTATACCACCCAATAGCCGAAGCTCTCTAGGCGGTTTAGAACAGTTAAACAGTTAAAACCATAAAATACAATATAATATAACTATAAAATTTAAAACCATAGATTAAAACAAACAGCAAGGCTAGCAGCAGTTCAAATTACAGCAACAGTTAAAAACTACCAGATAAAAATGATTTAAGATGATTAAAATGATTAAAAAGATTAAAATGCCTGGGAGAATAAAAAGGTCTTCACCTGGCACCGGAAAGAGTACAATGTGGGCGCCAGGCGAGCCTCTGTCAGAGTGATGGTGTATCTTCCCATACAGATTTAAAGCCTCAGCACTGAACACATCTGTTGCAAGCAAACGACAAGCAGATCACTTATATTCTGTTCTCCTCTACACAATTCCTCCCTGTTTTTCATTTCTCCAGCAACTCTTCACAAAAGCAGTAAGCAGACAATTTTTGCGACTCTCCCCCTATGTCCTCCTCTCCTTATATGCAAGCTCTCCTTGTCTCCTTCTCCCCATAATGTCAAGAGTCAAGACGTCACCACAATTTTGCCAAGGAATCTGTTTTTAATACTAGATCTAAGCTCTAGAACAGGGATGGGCAACTTCAACAGGTCTGGGGGGGCTAATTTCCACCCCCAGGACCCTGCCGCAGGCCACACTCCTGCTGCCAACTTTGCACTGCCCAAATCTGGAGCTGTTGCCCTTAGCTTGTTTTCAAGCTAAATTTGTCCCCTTTTAAGCTTCTATAGCGGCTTGCCACCAAAATCCAACAGTAAACCACCAATTCTTTTGCTGCTGACATGCTGCCAAATTTCTGGTGTCAACATCAGAAGACAGCAGGCTGCATATGGCCCATGGGCCGTGTGTTGCCACCCCTGCTCTAGAATATGAGGAAAGTATCTCTGAGCATGTACCAAGTGCCTTTCCTTCACTACTGAATAACTGCACATAACACATAACTGCCATCCCTAACAAAATGTATGACTACCACCAAAACTTTTATTTAAGGTAGGATCCATGCAAAAAGGAAAAACAAAATTAACTAAACATGCAAAGGATTGGGCTGAAATTTTAGCCAAGTTAGTGAAGTGGAATGAGATGGGCAGTTGATTAAGCCTGCAGCCTGTGTAAGCATGCAGAGGATCAGGCTGCAAACCTTTCCAAGAACACGATTAAGGCTTCAATCTATGTACTCTCTCCAGAGAGGAAGTCCCAATGACCACAATGGGACTTACTTCTGAGTAGACATGCAAAGGGTTTATTTATTTATTTATTTTATTTATTTATTTACAGCATTTGTGTACCACTCCATATCTAGACAGATTCTGGAGTGCTTGTACGTGAGCAGTATTTATCTCAGCCTGCCCCACCCCAAATTAACTCCTGTTTTTAATTAAAGTTTGTCATTCCATCGCTGTGGCTGACAAAGTAGCCCCAGATTTTTCCTCTCCATGTGAATCCTACAGAGGCGGATAAGGGTGAGGAAATGGTGGTGGTGGTGGAGGAGAAAAAGAAGTCCTCTTATCTGTCTGTATAAAGTCAAGTACAGCTCAGAACATCTCTTACCTGTAGGGATGTACATGTTTTGTTAAATCCATTTAGTCTGTGTTTCATGGATTGTCAGGTTACTTTCGTTCTGTCTTCCACTCACTGAGAGAATCAGATTTTTAAAATCAGAATATCATTCTATTTGCGCTAATGTGAATTAGCACAAATCCACCCCAAAAGCAAAAAACCCGTCTGCAGAATCCGTGTGACTTGGAAAAAGCCTGTGGGCTGTGGAATCCACAGGTTGGATTCATAGAAATCTGAATTTGCTGATTTCGTAGGGATGGCAGATTTGAGATTTCTCCAAAATCCCTACTTACCCACCATCCTTCCCTCTTGGCAATTACCCAAGACTATGACCCACACTCTGGATGGAATAAAGAAGAGAAAGAAAGACCAGGATAAGGGAGGAAAGAAGAAGGAAAGAAGAACGGTGGTGGGAAATGGAAAATAGAAAGAATTCCCCAAGTGGCTGCTTTATTTTATCTATTTATTTATGGGATTTTTTTAGCCTGCTCCTTAGCCAAAAAGCCTTACATACAATCAGTAACTGTCCTTGCCTGCAGGCTTACAATTTAAAAAGGCACCACGCACAAGGAAAAAGGGATGGTGAGGGAAGAAGGGGGGGAAATTAAGTAGTCTTTCAGCCAGGCTGGTGGAATGGCCCCACTTTATCTCCCTCTCCCTCTGTTACTGTTGGCTTTAATTGTTTTAAGAGGGGAGAACTTCAGAGGAATTTTTGTGGTGGGATGAAGGGTGCGGGGGTTGTGCAAATCTCAACTAACTTTATGAGGTGAGCTAGCTGAGGGCCTTTTCTTGCTTTTAAACTGTAAAAAACCAATAATTAATTAAACGTCCCTGCCTGCTGGCACTCTCGCACCCAGCACTTTGAGAAAGATGAGCTCTCAACTCTCATAGTCACACACACACACACACACACACACACACTTGGTGTCTGCTCTGGGGGCGAAGTCAAATCCTTTGCTCTGCTGAAGCTGGTGAACTTCTGCAGAAGCAAAAATTGAGTTTGGGGCAATGGGCACATTCGCACATCATGCCAACCCACCCTGGCAATAAGCCACAGTGGGTTGGTTGTTCTGCGAACAACCCATGGTGCACCCAACAGACGATCAGGCTCACCAAGGGTTGTTCGCTCCCTCCTTCTCCCTCAGTCTCCTGCGGGTTGTCCCAAAGAGTTGCCTCAGTCCTCTTTTCTTTGCCCCAAAGAGTACTACACAAGTTATCTGAAAATTATAACTTTAGTATCACTATAATCTGGTTTCCAATCTACAGCCCATGTATACTTCCATGCTAGCCGCTTAGTTTGTGGTGGTGCCAGGGCCGGATTAAGAGCATTATGGGTCTGGTGCTGAGGAGGGCGCGCGGCTGAAGAGGGTGCGCGGCTGAAGAGGGCGCAGAAACGCTGCGCTCCTCTTCGCTGCCGCTGCGCTGCCCCCGCCAGGCCTCTGCCTCCGCTGCGCCGCCTCTGCTGCGCCGCCCCCGCCAGGCCTCCGCCTCCCACCCACCCTCCCTCCCTCCCTCCGCCGCCGCCGCCGCCGCACCCTCCCGTCCCGCTCGCCACTGCGCCTCCCCCCGCCCTCCCGCTCGCTGCCGCTGCGCCTCCCGCCGCCGCCGCCATCACCACCACCCCGACCCCCCCGCCACTTACCTTCTCCGCGTCGTGTCGCTTCCGGAGCCCCGCCCGCGTTGTTTTGGCGGGAGGAACCAGGGCAACAGGGCTTAAACAGCCCTGTTGCCATGGTTTCCCCAGCAAAAAACTGCGCGGGGGTCCCGTCGCGTCACTTCCTCCTCCTCCTCGGCGGCGGCGGCGGCAGCAGCAGCCGCCAGGGCAGGGGGAGGGTAGGTTGGTGGTGGCAGCACAAGGTTGTTTTTTTTTTGCAGAGCAGGGCTGCTTTGGAGAGGGCCCCCCGCTAAATATTATTTCGCCTGGGGCGCCAAACTGCCCTGCACCGGTCCTGATTGTGGGCCTGTTTTGGGATAGGGGCCTGGAGCTGCAGCTCCAATAGCCCCTATCTTAATCCGGCCCTGTTGTGGTGCCTGTATGTTGAGCATTCACTTTAGATCAGGGGTGGTCTACTTGCAGGGGTCTGGGGGCAAAATCCCCCCCCAAACTCATCAGGGGCCATATACCCCCCACTGCCAGAGAAATTGCTACTGTTGAATTTGCTGTGGCAGCAATCCCCCTGCCGCCCCCCCCCATTTTCCTTGAAAACAAGGAACGCCACCACTGCAGCAATTTCTGTTACATCAGAGGCAACAGGGGGGCTGCAAAAATGGCCAGGTGGGGGGTTTATGAGGGCTGCATGTTGCCCACCCCTGCTTTGGATGCTAAAGGCATATAAAGTAGAAAGATGGAGTGACACACACACACACACACACCCAGAAAGGAGCAGGTTGGGAAGGAAACATGGCAGGGTCTCGTATAGTGAAAAAAGTTGCTGCTACGGAAGCAAGTTGCAGACCTGTTAAAACAGATCCAGTTTAACCCAGGAATTGCAGGGATAGCAGAATGTGTGAGCAATTTCTGCTTTTTCATGATATGCAAACCTGGAAACTCTGGATTGTTTATGAGTTAAACAATTCAGGAATTGCTGCCGTGACATGCAAACCGGGTCTTGGGGTCTTCTAGTCAATGATTCAAGGTAGGACTACTGAGCTCAGAGGGAAGAGGAAGCCTTGTTCAGGCGGTTGATGTCATCAGGGCAGCTAAAAAAAAAATGGCCTGGGCACACCACTCTGAATCAACAAAAAATAAATGAAGAAAGGAACGAAGTGTCAAGATATTCAAAGTTGGAAACAGCAACATTTAGTCACAGCAGAAACAAAAGGATGAAAGGAAGAATCAGAGTGAAAGAGAGCCCCCAAACTACAAACATTTGAAGAAGGAGAAACTGTTACAGACTGCAAAGAAAGAGAAAAAGATGAAGAGGCAGAGACAAAACCAGGAAGACAGCTGCAGATATTACAGCTGTCTGCCCTGCTCATAGATGCTTTTTCGCCACTCAGAAACCTAACATAAAGAACAAGAAAAGTCAGGCATGAAAAGATCAGCATAAAATAATAATTAATGTTAAAGGAATGATTAAGGGAGAACAAAATAAGTAAACAATAGACAACTAAAATGGGCCAAGAATATAACCCTGCAGAACTACGACTGAAAGAGGGAAAGGAGAAGAAAAGGAATCATTAACAGAAACAAGAGAATGCTTAGAAAGTTAAGAACAAAAACAAGCAAGAACAAGAGTGCCAAAACCTAAGGCATGAAGAGAAGAAGAGAGTGATCTATTAAAAAAAGCAACACCACCACAAAAAAATTGAAAAGAAGAATAGAATAATGACCCCAAGATTTAACTAAGAAAAGATGATTAAAAATAAAAATGACAGCAGTTTCAGAAGAGTGATGTGGTTGAAAAAAGGGTGATTAGAAGAAATCAAAAGAGGATTCTCAAGAAAGAAAAGGCACACCAAAGGAGAGGGGAACGGGGAGCACGTGAGCCCAAGCCACACACAGGCTCATTCTCCTAATGCTAAACCATGGTTTAGTGTTATGTGTTTACGTAGTCAGAAATAAAAGGAAGCTGAGAGACAGGTCAATAAATGACCAAAATCACTAGGTTTATGAGAAGATTTGTTTAAAGGATAGAACAGACAACAGACAATTTAAAATTGGTAGGAAACGAGGCAGAAGAAAATATTAATGAAATATGATGAACAGGTAGCAAGAGACTTTGAAAGAGAAAGAACAGGGTCAAAAGAAAAGAACTCATGGCAGCCTTAGAAGAAGAAAGGAGGGGAGCAATATCAGAAATAACTATTTTCTAGCATATCCAATTTAAAGTAGGAACTAAAAAAATAATAATTAAGAATCAAACCACAATATATTTGGTTGAATTCAGTCTTACTCATACTTAGAGTAGATCCATTGTAATCAATGGGCCTTAGGTTAGAAATCCCCTTGATCTCAATGGGTTTACTCTTATGTATGACTAAGACTAGATCCAGCGCACTGTCCCTGGGAAAATGCCATTCTTTCCCCATCGAATGTGGCTATTGCTATGCTATTCTTAATGCTGCATGGGAGATGGTTGCATAAGTAAGGGGCTGCATATGCTACCAGTGCTTGTGGCGGTAGTGACACAACCCCACCCCTTGAAGGCCTTCAACATTTTGTGAAAACTTTTGCTCTCCTGTTTTTCTTTCTCTGTTTCTCTCTTTTTATCTGTTTCCTTATATATTAAGAAAGTAAAGTTGGGGAGAAGGTAGATGGGCAATATAGCCTGTGTGCTATTCAGATACTATTTTTATTTTTTATTTCAACAGAGGCTGAGCATGCCTCTACTTTACCATTCAAGCACAGGATCACTCATTTATCTTTCCTTAAAAGAAAGAAAAAGAAGAAGCCAAACAGGCAATCCTCCTGCATAGCAATGCCCCGCCATGTTGTATACCTTGAAGGAGGACAATCCTTACCCTGCAGATGTTGGCTGAACTCCAGCTCCGGTGAACTTAGGGTGGCCACTTATGAATCATCAAAAAGGACAAATGAAGACACTGATATGCATAAAATTTGAATATGTCAATTTAGACATATATCAGTGCAAATTTAGACATCATCATCATCATCATCATCATCATCATTATTAAAATAGAAATGCAACACATCTGACCATCATAGTGGGGAAGACTGTGCCCGGGCAACCTCCGTGCCTGTTGAGTCTGCTGTCCGGGGGGAAACTGTTGATGGGCAGCTTCAAGACCCCTGCTCTGCTCTCGCTCCTGATGGTTCTTTATCTTTAAACCGGACTTGGACTGGACAGCACTTCAAAAAGAGGACACCTTCAAACAGAAGACTTCCTTCAGACAGCCCTTCTGTTAGAGGACTGTCTTCTGTAAAAGAGGAAACATGGCTACCCTATGTCCACCCCAACCAGTATGGCCAATGGGTGACTGGAGCTAGAGGCCAACAACATCTGGAGGGACACAGGTTGTCCACTCCGGTGTTCCTGTTGCCTTGCTTCTTTTTCAGTTGCTTGAATGCTGTACACTTCCTCTCTTAAGTGCTGCGTCTTCCTGATTTTTCCCCCAAAGCAGGAAACAGGAGTACTACCAACCCCCCTCCCACCCACCAACCCCCATACAGAGCAAGGCAATGCCTCCCACTCACAGCAAATCAACCCTCCCATCCATTATTGGGGACTAGGATATTGTGACATTTCAGATGGGAGCTGGTTTGAGTACAGCACTAAGGGAGAATAATGTGTTGGAATTAGATCCTTTGAGCCTAATATTTCTTTCTGTTTATAGCCACTATCATCCCTATTTCTAAGTGTTTTGTGTCAAGGGATTCATCTGTGAAGTACGGTACTACCTGTGAAGGTTCCATCCAAACTTATTGCGGTCATCCTACTAATAAGAAAAAGCCTTTTGCTAATCTCCGTGGGTTTTGTATTGCCACCTAGAGGAAGGCACTTTATATAGCATTTAAGAGATGATACAACTTACAAGCAACAAACAATATTTCACTTAAATTGTTATTTCTTTTCTGGGATGAATGCCACTGGGTTCAGAGTCAGTCCTGTAACAATCAATTGGATTTTTCTTATTAACTTTGGTGGGATTTCTGTGGAACCTTGTAGGCAGTAGATGTCGTTTGAATATATGAAGCCACTTAGTACTTTCACGACCCTGCTTTGGTCCATTTAACCTACCTTTGTTTACTCTTACTGGCAATGGCTCTCCAGAGTTTCAGGTTGGGGGTCTTTTGCTGCCTTGCATTTTACTTGGGACCTTCTGCCAGCGAAACATACTCTTCACCACTGAACTTTTCCTGCTCATGGTTTTAAAAAGCAGGCCCTTGTATTATTTCTGCTGACTTTCTCTCTCTCTCTCTCTCTCCAAAGTTTATTTTATTGTTAAAGAGAGTGGAGAAAACCCCAAATAAATAAATAACATGTTAACAACATTAAAAAGGAATTAAATGTGTCCATGCCACGCAGTTATAACACTGGGGGGGGGGAGGATAGATATTATCTTGGAACTTCATGTTCCATAACATTATCAAAAGACTCCATTCTTCAATTAATGTACTGGATTGTTTTCTGAAGTAGCCCAATTGCATCTATTTTTTCTGAACCAGTCAGACAGTAGTAGAGCTGTAACCTGTCCCCAGTATTTCTGCAGATTATTAGAACCGTCTCCCATTGTGATATTGTTCATTTCTGGGGCGTGAGGTTTAATTAATGTACCAGTCATTTCAGTCATTAATGTACCAGTCATGTTAATGATAAACTCTTTGCGGTAATCGAAACTTGCAAGCAATATTCAAAGTCCACGGCACTAGAGATTATAGGCATGAAACTAATGGTTCATAAAGCTTTTTTAAAAAAACGATTGCTTAACAGTTATGACATAAAGATGTGAAATATGTAATGAGAAAGTACAAATCACTAGCCTGTGTGTCCAATTGAGTGGAAAGTTAGAGCACAGCTGTTTGGTGGAGACCAGTTCAGTACTTCCAAGGCTTGGGTTACTTTTAGGTATCTTACATTAAGGAAATGGGAAGAGCTCAGAAATCAAGGGAAGAAGGATAGTAATGCATTACAATCTGTTCTATTATATTATCCAAAGTGGACTATTCAAAAAAGTGGGGAGCAGAAGCCTTTGTGTGCCTCCACATCCCTCATAGCTATGTATCATTTCTATAACATATAAACGTCCCTCCTTTTATATCAATGCATCAACACAAACTCATTTTGTTCAGTACAAAAAAAAAGGCCACATGAAATGCCTTATTTGTTTGGAAGGCGTCACTATTGAATGTGGTTTATGTGGCATGGAAATTAGAACAAGGAAGTCATTTTTTTTTAATTGAATGCATATCCAATTTAAAGTAGGAACTAAAAAAATAATAAGAATCATTTGTAAAAACAGACTTCATCATTGCCATCTATGGCAAACAGGTACCAGATTTTGGGCTAGACTTGCCCTCTTATGAATAGAAGGCTCCTTCCATTTGTGGAAGGTACCAAGATCCAGGGGAGGCTCCCTGCTGGAAGAGAGGGGGAGCAATTTTATTTTATTCACCCTTCCCCTGGCAGCCCTCAGCACCACCTCCCACATTGTTCCAGAGGGTCCCGGACCCTTCAGAGCAGCTTCAGGCCGTGGGAAGGAGGAACTGGCAAAAATTGCCTCCCCCACTTCTTCCAGTGGGAGTATCCACACATGGAGTTCCACTCGTGCCACATCTGAATCCAACTTTTGTATTAAGAGGCAGATATACTCTTAGCTATTTTGCTATAAAAGAAAGAAAAGGGGGGGGATTACTGAAATAAAACTAGTAATTAATGGGGAGCTGAAGCTGCCTAATTAAGGAGCAATTCATCACTGATCTCCTAGCCCTGCTGAACAGGGAGCAATAACAGGGGCCAGGCCAAATCTGCCAGAAGGAATCTTTAATGAAAAGGCACAGTAGCTCTTAAAAGCCTCAGCAGCACCTTGCCTGTCTATACAGGACACGTTGGTACTACAGTTTCATTTTATTCCAAAAATTTGCCACAAATCAAGGGTGAGAAAACAGAGATGGAAAAACTGAGAGAACTGCAGGTATGCAAAAATTGGCAACAACATTATCAGGATTCTCTGTAAGAAGTGAGTGATCAAAGGATGGCAAATTCAGGGGAAAGGGCTCATGTGGAAGTAACCAGAATGTGGCCCTCAAGAGAAACCTGTGGTGATGCGGAGAGAGGAGGACATGCTAGAAGATTGTACAGTGAAAAGGGACATTAACAGAGAATGGGTTAAAAAGAAAGCACTGAGGGTCAAAGTAGACATGACATCAGGAGCTCCGTGGTTAGATCTCCTGGGTTCCCCCACCCGAGGGTAAACATTCGTGATCATGAGGAGCTCTGTAACCACAGTCAGTTGAACATGGTTACAGAACCATTGGAGACCTTCCCCATCAAAATGGGGAGGTCACGGGTGAGGGGGCAGGTGGGGGGGGCTGGAATGTGGCATCCCCGTTGTCCCCCCCGACTTACAAAAAATGAATGCCTGAAGAGAGCTGTTGTGGCTACCTAGAATCTCTATGCTCATTATCATCCAAACTATGGTCGTTTTCATGCTTGCAGTATCGAAGCTGTTCAGAGCTACTGTTCCTTTAGTTCCTTCTAGGTTTCAGGTTGGTGTTGAAAGAAAAAGAGTAAAAAAAAGAAAGAAAGGGGAAAAAGTTAACACGATTCAGCATTAGGATTCCTCTTTAGCTGCTGTGGAGAGCTAAAGCAGCTCCATTGGATGGGACGCTTAGGCACTTAAGATGTCTTTGTTTTCTTTGCAGGTGTAAACACATCCTCTTACTATACAGCAAACGACATGGCTGCTCTGGGTGTCACTTTGGGTTGTTTATTGGCAATTGCACTTGTGCTGCTTGTGCTGATCTCCTACAAGTATTACAAATTGAAACATGAATACGGAGAAGACAGCAGCAAAGTAAGTGTGGACCTTTGCCATACCTTGATTTATTCATTTCGGAGGGGCAACATACAAACACGAGGAGTGGTCTTTGTTGCAAAGAACAGCAGCGTGGGCCTTGTTAAATACGTCCTAGGGCATGCTCTCCACTACATATGCAGTGCGCGGGTGGAATGTCACAACTGCAGCACAGCTACAACATCGCATACCATTGTGTGGTGTTGGCATTGCAAGGTGTTGGTACAGCAGAAAGGCTTGGTGCTGGCCTGTGAACAACAGCCATTACAGTGCAACATTTGTTGCAGGGCACATAGGAGTGGTGCTAGGTACTGAAAAGATTCAAGGCTCAGGCCCACAGGACAAAAAAATGCACAAATCTGCATATGCTAATTTACATATACTCTAAAGTCTGTAAAAGACCTGTCTCCTAAGGACACCCCTATTTGTAAAAAGGGATGTACAGACAGGGGAGAGGAGGGCATTTGATTTCAGGAAAAAAACCTCAGGCAGAAAGATTTGGGGGTGAGAACAGCAGGAGGTGAAGCACATGTGGACAAAAAGCCAGGGGGATCAGATGCAACAGAGATCATCAGGGCCCCTGTACCTTTATTTCAGCAAGTGCCTATGAACAGCAGGGTAGTGAGGCAGATGGCCAGCCTCCCAGAGATTCGGGGCACCAAATGAATGATTTGGGGCTCCAGCCCTAGTGGGCTGACCCCTAACACCACCTCTGGTGGCACAGAATTCCCAGCATCCTCTACTTGGTATGTCATCAAATGTTTCACCAAATGACCAAAAGTGCCAGAATGCTGAGCAGCATTTGAACACACATATCAGGCCCCGTGACATAATCACGCCACGGTAAAGTATGCAGCCTGTCACAGGATGTAGGTTAGGCTGATTAAGTATTATTTATATTTATTTATTGCCCATCTGGCCGACAACAGTAACATTTCTTTTAACCACTTGATCTGCTGAAATCATCATGTAAAATGTCAACCACACAATCAGCAAGCACAGGTGAGCTTTGATATGTATGAAGTCATTGAATTGTTCTGGTGTTTTCAGTGGGTCTTTATCCTCTCAGCCAGGGGTGGGCAACTTGTGGCCCTCAGATGTTTTGGTCTACAACTCCAATGATCCCTCAGCATTGGCTATCCTGGCCAAGGCTGATGGGAGATGTAGGCCAAAACATCTGGAGGGCCACAAGTTGCCCACATGTGTGTCTAAGCAGTGCCTCAGGTCAAGGCTTCATACCAGCCTTGCCAAACCTGGTGCCCTCCAGGCATGCTGGGACTTCAGTTCCCATTGTCCCCAGCAACCATGGTAATGCTGCTTGAGATGATGGGATTTGTAGTCCCAACACCTCTGGAGGGGGCCGGGTTGGGGAATGCTGCTCCATACCTCCACTATGTGCAAAGGCTTTCCCAAGCCCACTTTATCCCATTAAAATTGACGGGGAAAGTAAACTCTGGCAACCATTCTGCCTCAACGATGATTGTGTGAATTGGCTCATAATAATATAGAACTGCACCACGTGGAGATCATTTTCAAGGTGGGTGATCTTCCTATGCGTACTTCCGTTCCCTTCCCCTTTGTGCAGCTGTGAAAAAGCCTTTATCCTTCTTCTGCAGCTTATTGAAGGCTTCACCAATTCCAACTTCCAAAATGATGAGAAACCTGACTCAGACGGAAAGGACAGTTTGTCGCCAGCAAGCATCGTGTCTAAGAAGAACCTCCTGGACACCTTGGCTCCCTTGGGAAGCAGCCAGGCAGCAACAGCTTTTGAAGCAATTGCAGAGGCTGAAGAAGAAAACGAGGATACAGACAGTCAAAAGGAAGTAAGATCCATTCTCACTAAAGACAGGAGGGTGGCAGACGATGGCTACAAGGCGGTGTGGTTTAAAGAAGACATTGACCCAGAAGCCAAGGATGATGTCCTGGTGATTGAAGATGATGGTGATGCAGAACAGACCACGAATAACAATGCTGATGATGACGACAGTGACGACAACGACAGTGATGACAACGATAGTGGCAGAGGTGGCAGCGAAGTGTCCATCATTCCAGGGAGAGCCCAGCTCCAGGAAACTGATCCTACTGTCAGCCAACCTTTCTGGGATACAGAAGAAAATAGCATTTTTTTGTAAAGCTGACACAGTAAAATGTTCTTTCTAAGATACCATGAGGGGTTGTGTGTATGTGTTTCAAAGTATTTTCTGACCAGGTTTCCTCAGCTATTTGCTGAATATTGTGATTCTGGTCAATCAATGAGCAGCATTCATCTAGAAGGGTCCATAAAACAGTGGCTCATGCTGGCTCAGCTTGTCTGAGCGTGGAAAGCTAAGCAGGGTCAGGCCTGGTTATTACTTGGATGGGAGACCCCTCCTCTAGTTTCCTGCATTGTGCAGGGGGTTGGACTCAATGGCCTTGTAGGCTCCTTCCAACTCTATGATCTATGAAATCTATGAAATCTATGTGCAATCTTGTCCCCCAGGATTCAGGAATATATTACACCATCCCCAAGTATAAAGCCTCAGGCTGAAAATTCGAATGGCACCTTCCCAAACAAACCAGGAAGTACCTGTTGTTGTCACAGCTACGGTTGCTGCTTTACTTTTCAGCACTGGCTGCTGTTCCCCTTCTGATTCTCCTAGTATGTTTTGGACTAGTAGTGATCAACATGGGGATGTCCAGCTTGTTGGTAGCCATGTGCCAGTTTCCAGCAAAAGTCAACATGTGGAAGAACTCCCTAAGAGCAATTCAGCATTGCAATAAGTTGTTTAAGGAGCAAAGCTGGCATAGTATTTTCAGAAGTGCTATTTGAAACCAGGGAAAACTAGTGTATGGGATTACTATCTTCTTCACAAATGTTTCATTGCACTAGAACATTGCCATTATGGTCCAGTAGATGGCCTCGGATCCAAGAGCGATGGGTTCATCCCACTTCTGCCATGATTTTACCTTATGGCCTTGGACAACTCACTCTCTCAACTGCAAGTACCCATCTGTGAAAATAGACTAACCATGGTCCGCTAAAGACTGCAAAGTTGGTAGTTAACAGTGCAGTCCTCTACATGTCTTCTCAGGAGTAAACCCCATTGAGTTTGATGAGACTTACACCAAGGTAAACATAGGATTGCAGCCTAAGGTTGCAATCCTAAATACACTCACTAGGAAATAATTGACCCGAAATGGGACTTACTTCTGAGTAAACAAGCACAGGACTGAGCTGTAGTACTGCTATTTAAATAAGTAGCATTTTTCTTTTTCAGCACCCACACATTTTGGTTGTCCTTGTACTGTTTTTCCCCCAAGAAATTTATTCTGGTTTTTAATCTAAAAGCTGAAACAATGCATTTGATTATATCAACATCCAACAGTTATACTAATCTCTTCTCTTAAAGCATTAAAAAAAGCATGAGGAGAGAAAAACAGCATATTACCATACCTTATGGGCACTATTTGCAAGAGAACAGCCTCAAAATGATGACTTGATGCTGTGCTATGATGACACCATGGTGTATTACACCAGCAAAATTAAATACACAAGCAATATACCAATAATTTATGGAAATGTCAAAAAGAAAAATATTTTTTCCATCTGTGGCAGAATTGCTCTTCAGCAAAGAATTATTGATAAAAGAGAAGAAATGAAAGAAATGAAAAAAGAAATCTGATGAATAATGGATTCACCCGTTTTCTGACTGGCCTATGTAATTCCCGACCTTTTTCACAAAAGGGTCAGGAATTGGCCCTTAATATGATTGTGACAGCAAGGAAAGTATTAGAAATACTGTAGACAAAGAGATACTCCAATGATCAAAGAATGGATAAATAATGTGTTTTGACAGCGAAGTTGACAAGTTGTGTTTGAATTAAAGAAGGTAGACAAAAGATCAATATATTCTCTGTAAAATGGATTGCAGGTGTCAGTTAGAAGGAAAGAAATATGTTAACATCTAATCATGTTGAATGACTAGACTTTCTGTGATAATTTCTTAGAGGGGGGAAATACAATATAATGACTATTGGTTGGTGCATTTTTTTAAAAAAGAAATGCTATCTCTGCTTAAAGTCTTCAATAAAATAATTTTATTAACGTCCATTACAAGAAGTAACATTTGCACAGAGTGTTGCGTGATGCCAGGGCCGGCCCTCCCATGAAGCAGGGTGAGGCACCTGCATCCAGTGGTGGAGTGGGAGCAGCAGCGGATTACCCCGCTCCCCCCCCACCCCGAGGGCCTGCCGTCGTTGCCCCGCCATCTCCAGCCAGTGCTTTGGAAAGGTGCTTTGGGATTTTCTGCCTCATGTGCCAAAATAACTTTGCCAGCTTTGTGTGCTATGCACGAGATGGTGTGCCATTTGCTGTTCTTCTTCAGGCCACAAAACATCTTGGGCCAGCCCTGAGCCTAGCTTATTTTCCCCACTTCCTCCCCTTGTTTCCACTTGGCAATGGGGCTTGACAGTGAACTCTTCTCTGAAGTGCACTGTGTGACCTAGGCCTATGTATGGAGCTCCTCTTTCTCCTAGTGCAAGTACTCACAATGGATCAGGAATAGTGGCAACAATCATGCAACAACCAGACAGATCTGGTTAGTAAACTCGCCTGAAGGTATATGATATCCCCACCGAGGACTGAAGAATGTTCTGTGCCAAATGCGTTGCCTGCCTGCAGCCCATGCGTTTCCTGACAGAATAGCCACAGGTTTGTTGTCCTCTTCATCCTGTCAAGGTTCCACTACTGCAAGGACCCCTTGATCTGCCCTTTGGGAGATCTCTGCCTCTTCCCAAAGACCCAGTCCTTTGCCTGCTTCCTCCAGTAACGTGGGTGTAGGCTGTAGGCGTGGTGAATAAGTCACTCCAAACTCCAGGGTACACTACAAACTTTACTTATAGTATTAGGGAAATTACTTAATAGAGTGGTTTTAAATCAAAAGCATGTATGATAAAATAAAACAAACAAACAAACAAACAATGTTCTCTAGTTTCACTTCAGTCTACCTAATTCCTATGCAGTCAGTCAGCCAGCCAGTTTCTCTTTCTCTCTCTCTGCTTCTCTCTGCTGTTTCTCTCTGCTGCTTCTAGCTCTCTCCCAGCACACACTCTGACTGCTAGCTGACCACACCCCACATATATAGTCTTCCCAGGACTGGAAGGTTATGACCATGTGACCTTGAATAAGATATCTAATTCTTAACTTCTATTGGGTAACTTAAACTCTCAAACTCCCCCTCCCATCGTGGAGTGTTTGGGCCTTCAGGCTTCAACAAACTGAAGCCTGTGTAGGCCTCAATAAACCAAATCCTGTGTAGGCCTCAATCCCTCACATCTTCCCCTCCTTCTCACAAGTGGAACAATTTCCCTTTTACAGAAGAGAATTGTGAAACGTTAACCTACACAAACAGCAACTGTTTTTTTTATTATTTCCTAGACAATGCATCAGCTATCACATTCTCCTTCCCAGGCACATGTTCAATGTTCATTTGAAATTCCTGCAACTTCCAAGACCATCTCTGAAGCTTGGAGTTGGTATTTTGCATTGTTTGTATCCATTGCAAGGCATGATGATCAGTCCATAAAGTAAATTCTTGTCCAAAAACATAAGGCTTGAGCTTGTCCAGAGCCCACACTACTGCCAGACATTCCTTTTGGATTGTAGACAGGTTTCTTTCCCTGGGTAGAAGCTTCCTACTCAGGTAGGCTACTGGGTGTTTAACAGAGTCATAGTCTTGTAACAATACTGCACCTATGCCAGTCTCAGAGGCATCTGTAGCTACAATAAAGGTTTTTTCAAAGTCAGGTGCTCTTAACACAGGCTTTGAGCTTAAAATGTCTTTTAGTCTCTCAAAAGCTCTCTGACATTCATCAGTCCACACAATTTTGTCAGGTTTACATTTCTTGGTTAAATGAATCAGTCAAAGGTCCAGCAATTTCACCAAAATGGGGAACAAATCTCCTGTAATACCCAGCAAATCCCAAGAATGACCTGACCTGTTTCTTGGTTGTAGGTATGTCCCAGGTTCTGATAGCTTCAACCTTGACCCATAAAGGTGTGATATGGCCATTTCCAACCCTGTGCCCTAAGTATACTACCTCTGGCATTCCAAACTGACATTTGCTTAGTTTTACTGTTAGACCCGCCTCACGTATAGCCTGCAATACTGTTCTTAGGTGTACCAAGTGATCCTCCACATTTTCACTAAATATGGCTATATCGTCGATAAAGGCCACTGCAAATGCACTCAATCCATTTAGCAATCGATTGATTAGCCTCTGGAAGGAGGCAGGACTGTTCCTCAATCCAAAAGGCAACACATTAAATTCGAATAACCCATCAGGTGTGACAAACGCTGTTTTGGGTTTGGCAGCTTCATCCAGGCTCATCTGCCAAAACCCCTTGCACAAATCAAGAGTGGAAATTATTTTAGCAGCTCCCAACTGATCTAAAAGGGTATCAGTTCTTGGCATGGGATATGCATCGGGCTTGGTTATCTTGTTTAATTTCCTGAAATCAATACAGAACCTGATGGTGTTATCTGGTTTTTTCACCAGGACCACTGGGGCAGCCCAGGGGCTCAAAGAGGGTCTGATTACTCCTAACCTTAACATCTCTTCTACCTCCCTGCGTATGTCTCCCAGCACCTTTCCATTTACCCTATAAGGGAGTGACCTTATGGGGTGATTGTCCCCTGTGTCAATGCTGTGTACAGCCAAATCTGTTTTCCCTGGTTTGTTCTGAAAGACATCAGAAAATTCTGTTACCACTGACAGTATTCTCCTCCTGTCCTCAAGGTTGAGTTGTTCTGACCATCTTAGCTGGTCTGGATTGCACTCTTCTAACCAGTGGTCTAAGATGTCTACTATCTCTTCTCCCCCTGTCTCTAGGTTTTCTTCTGGGACCTTCTGCACCTGTAAAACTACTCCACTCCTCTCATAGTGTGGCTTCATCATATTTACATGTACTACCTTGGGTCTTTTTTCAGATTTTTCTTTAACCACCACATAGGTTAAATCATCCATTTTTCTCTCTGACTGTGTAGGGGCCTTCCCAAGCAGCCTTAAGCTTGTCTTTGCGCAGAGGAAGAAATATCATTACCTGATCCCCTACCTCAAATACTCTAGAGCGTGCCTTTTGATCATACCAGAACTTTTGCACCTCTTGGGCTTTGGTTACATTAGCTTGAACTAGTTTACAGAGTGTATCTAGGGTTTGTCTAAGTTTTAACACATAATCCACCACAGAGGTTTTGTTTTCTACGAGTTTACCTTCCCAGTTTTCCCTCAGGAGATCAAGAGGGCCTCTCACTCTTCTGCCATACAACAGCTCGAAAGGTGAGAATCCCGTTGATTCCTGTGGAACTTCCCTGTAGGCAAAAAGTAGGTGTTGCAGTTTGTCATCCCAGTCATTTGGGTGTGTGTTTACATAAGTTCTAATCATTCCTTTGAGTGTGGCGTTAAATCTTTCCACCATTCCATTGCATTGAGGGTGATAAGGAGTGGTTTTCAAGTGTTTTACCCCACAACACTTCCACAGGCATTCCATTATCTCAGAGAGGAAATTTGACCCACAATCTGTCAAGATTTCAGAGGGAAATCCAGTTCTGCAAAATATAGTCAGCAATGCCTCAGCTACAGATGGAGCATCTATAGAGGCTAGTGCTACAGCTTCTGGGTATCTTGTGGCAAAATCCACCACTGTGAGGATGTACTTTTTTCCCTTGCGGGTGGGTTTAGTGAAAGGCCCTACAATATCCATGCCCACCCTAAAGAAAGCTTCTCCTATAATAGGCAGAGGCTGCAAAGGGGCTTTACTGTGATGCCCTGCCTTCCCCACACGCTGACTGGTTTCACAAGACCTGCAGTACTCTGCTACTTGCTTAGCAATTCCAGGCCAAAAGAAGTTTGCCATGAGCCTTTGTTTAGTCTTGTTTTTCCCCAAGTGCCCTGAGCATGGCACATCATGGGCTATAGTTCTAGCAACCTTAGCCAGAATTGGTTAGGTACTACCAGTTGCTTTAGTGGTTCCCAGTTTAACTCTTGGGTTTTTGGCAACCACAGCCTATACAGCAATCCTTTCTCCCAAATAATCTGCTCCCTTCTTTCCTCAGAGAAGGGCCTCTCTTGAGGGAGAGCAACTCTTTTCAGAGGCTCCAAACTAGGATCACTGAGGACTTCCTGCTTGAATTCCTCTACTCCTCTTAAATCAGGAAAAGGGGTCTCTAGTGCCTTCTCCTCTACAGAACCACCTGCCTCGGTTGTTTCACTGGCTTTCAGGTCTACAGGTTGCATGGAGGCTTGTTCTGTTGTTTCAGTTTGGGGAGGGTCTGGGGTTGGTTTTGGACCTTCCGGAATCACTGTGGGTTGTACCTCTAGTACCTTTTCTTTTACCCCATCAGCTTTTACCTGGTCCTGTCTTGAAAGTTCCTCCCTTTCCTTTTGCTTGCGGGTTACCACACATATTTGAGCTTCTGGTCCCATTATATCCTTTCCCACAATGATAGGGGCAAATTGGGTTGGAGGTTCCATCACCCCAACTTCATACAGACCCCTCCATCCCCTCCATTCTATGGATAACCTTGCTACTGGGACTTCAAAAGAGGGACCATTCACTCCCTGAATCTCAATAGACATTCCTGGTACCAAATCTTAAGGTCTCACCAAATCTGCTCGGATCAGAGAAACATCAGCTCCAGAATCCAACATTGCCATAATGGTCTTATCCCTTACATAAACAGGTTCTTTAAACTGATTATTAACCTCTTCCCTGTTGGTGATCACAAATCCACAATTATAAGGTTTTTTTATGCTTGCTACACCTTGTGGCTTGGTTTGTTCGGGTTTAGGACTACCTGGTTTAGCTGGTGTTACCGCTTGTAACTTGGGGCAGCTACTCTTGATGTGGCCTGTCTGACCACACGAATAGCAGGCACGGTCTCTGGGGTGAGAAGGATCAAAAGGAGGTTTTTTGAACTCCTTTTTACTTGGGGCTTCCCATTTCCCCCCCTTCTTCTCAGACTCAATCCTGGGGCCTAACCCTTCCCGGTTTTCAATCAGTTTGTCAGCCATTTTTGCAGCTTGGTTTACAGTTTCCGGATCTTTATCCTTAACCTTCAGTTTTATTTCTCTGGGCAACCGAAAATAAAACTGATCCAGGGCCATAAGCTCTAACACCTTTTCCCTGTTGTCAGCTTTTGCTCCATCCACCCATTTTAGTAGCAGGTTTTTTAATTTTGTTGCAAACTCTACCATAGATTTACCTGGTTGAGGTGTTAACCCTCTGAACTTTTTCCTAAAGTGCTCAGGGCCTAACCTGAACCTTTTAAACACCGTTTCTTTGAATTGAGCATAGGAAACAGCCTCCCCCTCTGGCATGCTATTATAAATCTCTGCCAGCTCCCCTTTGATTAAATTAGGCACAAACTTCATGTAATCACCCTCCTGCAATCCCCACTTCTGTGCTGCCCTTTCAAAAGTGGTCAGGAACACTTGTGGGTCTTCTCCTGGGGTGTATGCTGTGATGTCCTTCGGGGTAACTCTGACAGGCTGCTCCTGTTTCAATTGCATCATCCTTTCCTCGTGTCTGCGTTGCTCTTCTCGGGCCTTTTCCTCGTGTCTGCGTTGTTCCTCTTGGGCTTGCAGTTTCTCCTGGTGCAGCTTTTCCTCATGTCTGCGTTGCTCTTCCTCGTGTCTGCGTTGTTCTTCCTGAGCTTTAAGCTGCTCCTGCCGCACCTTTTCCTCGCGTCTGCGTTGTTCCTCTTGGGCTTTCAGCTGTTCCTGCTGCAGATGAAGTCTTTCCCATTCTAACCGGGTTTCTTCTTCCTTCTGCTTTGCCACTAGCCGCAGTTCCTGTTCACGGAGCTCCCATTCTTTTGTTTGGGGTCCTGTTACACTAGGGCTAGAGGGTGCAGCTCCTCCTATTGCCGCCTGGGAGATCAGCATAACTTTCAGTTCCTCTGCTGTTTTCTCCTCCCATGGCAAATTGTCCTTTTTACACTGCTCAATCAGGGCAGTTTTATTCATGGAGAGATACTGGCTCATTGTAATAGCCTCACTGGGTCCCTATTCTGCAGTCCTGAAGTTAAAACACACACACTGCTTTTGCCAGCTCTATTAGTAAAACCCTCTTTTACTGTTTGGAGTGCTTAATCTCCGTGTTCAGGATTGCTCCGCTGCCACCATCTGTCAAGGTTCCACTACTGCAAGGACCCCTTGATCTGCCCTTTGGGAGATCTCTGCCTCTTCCCAAAGACCCAGTCCTTTGCCTGCTTCCTCCAGTAACGTGGGTGTAGGCTGTAGGCGTGGTGAATAAGTCACTCCAAACTCCAGGGTACACTACAAACTTTACTTATAGTATTAGGGAAATTACTTAATAGAGTGGTTTTAAATCAAAAGCATGTATGATAAAATAAAACAAACAAACAAACAATGTTCTCTAGTTTCACTTCAGTCTACCTAATTCCTATGCAGTCAGTCAGCCAGCCAGTTTCTCTTTCTCTCTCTCTGCTTCTCTCTGCTGTTCTCTCTGCTGCTTCTAGCTCTCTCCCAGCACACACTCTGACTGCTAGGTGACCACACCCCACATATATAGTCTTCCCAGGACTGGAAGGTTATGACCATGTGACCTTGAATAAGATATCTAATTCTTAACTTCTATTGGGTAACTTAAACTCTCAAACTCCCCCTCCCATCGTGGAGTGTTTGGGCCTTCAGGCTTCAACAAACTGAAGCCTGTGTAGGCCTCAATAAACCAAATCCTGTGTAGGCCTCAATCCCTCACACATCCTCCTTGCATTTTCCATCTAACGCTTCTCTAAGCAGCTGCAGTGTCTGTTAGATCATTGAGAGGTAATTGACATTCCACGACTAATCTACAAACGAGTTCATATCAAATTGGATCTAATGATCTTGATACTATATATTTTAGGGATCACCCAACTCCCCATGAGTGCCAGTAGGGATTGGGCCCATTGCTGCTGCAGAAGAGCCTTCAAGGGATGTGGGAACAGATTCTGAGTCAGATGAGGAGGGGGTGGTGGAATTCCCAGCTGAAATGCTGAGGCCAGGGGACTCGGAGATAAGCTGGGAAGTAGCAGGGAGTCAACCAGCCTCAGATACTGTGGGAAAACACAGTGAGCCTGTTAATGAGGAGGAGGGCGGAACCAGCATAACAGATGTCAGCTAAAGAGGCGGACCAACTAAGATGTCTCAGGTGTTTTAAGTGGTTGGCCCTCAAGCAAGAGGATCCATCTTGGTCATTTGAGTTTGGGAGGGAGGTCACACTTCCTTAATGGCTTGGTCCCTTAGAATTCTAACTCAGCTTGTTTCTTTTGTTATCGATTTCTGCAATGCAATTTGTACTTTAAAGCCAGCCTTGCTGGTTGCCATTACCATAATGCAGCTTTAGTGAGAAGGTCTGTGTCTGTGTCTGCCAGCAGAAGGAGAGAGAGAGAGAGAGAGAGAGAGAGAGAGGAATGGCCTTGAGAGTGCTCCCCCCATAGCTGATGAAATGACCCACCTTCCTTGAAACCCCATATAGTGGCAAGGAAGGACCAAACATTAGGTAAGGCACCCCAGTTGTACAGGGCTACAATCTCTATCTTTTCTGTGCTTTGGCAGTATTGCTGGGTTGTACTGATGGAAATTGTAATATTGCCTGCTTAAATCAACAAGGTAATATTACTTTGTATTCTTTCCGGCGCCAGGTGAAAACCTTTCCTGTTCTCCCAGGCATTTAAATCATTTAAATCATCTTAATCATTTTAATCTTGTAATTGTTTTTTAATTCCGTTATTGTAACTGCTGCTGCTAGCTCTGCTGTTTGTTTTTAATCTGTGGTTTTAAATTTTATATTTTATATTGTATTTTATGTTTTTAACTGTTGTAAACCGCCCAGAGAGCTTCAGCTATGGGGCGGTATAAAAATGTATTAAATAAATAAATAAATAAATATAAATAAATAAATAAAGGTTAATTGAACAATCCCCAGGGTGCATGTTTTCTAACCCCTCCTCCCTACTTCCTGCCTCTCTGTGGCCACCTCTCTCTTTCTTCCTTTCCAACATGATGGACACACGCATATAAACAGACGGACTAAGTAAAACTAATAAATGTCTTTAATTTAGTTTTAAACCTTGTTTGGACAATCTGTTTCCTTTTAAGAGCCTTTTAGCAGAGTTTAACAACCCACGTGGTGATAACCAGTTTCAATAACCAGGCTGCGCATAAGGGGGAAAACTCTGCTCGTCCTAACCAGTATACGACTGACTGCTTCCCATATCCTCCAACATGTACTGTACTTTGGAACCTCTTTGTTGTCTAGCCTGGGTTTCCATGGAGTAGCTAACTAGGAGATGGGACTGGGAGGGAACGAGACAAGTCAGTATTTATAGTTGTGCATGCACACAGAAGGTTATAGGCATAGCCATGGGAAGAAAAATCCTATCCGAATAAGAACAATTGTCAGTAGCAAATTGCAGAACTTGTCATCTTTTGTCGAACTTTGTGTTTGGGTGTGATGAACAAGCTGGCCTTCCCATTTTCTATAGCTGTTATTTATCATGATATTCTTACAGATATGCACTATCTAATTTTATTATTTATTCATTTATTATATTTTTAGTCCACCCAATAACCAATGTTATCTGGGCAGATATTTTCATGTTGCTCTCTTCCTTTTCTTGTCCCCCCCACCCCAGATAAATATTCAAATTACTCTCCATCACTGGGATCCTTACGAAATCATTTTGCAAATGCAAAAACCCCCACAAAGAACCAGTGGTTAAATTGTAGTAGTGGTTATTGGACTACATCACTGCTTGCATAGAAGCACTAATTCTTACAGATCTTCAGTTACAGTAGATAAGCACAGACTCTTGGATAATGATAGAGACTGCGTACACATGACATGCTAAGCCACCATGGCTTCGAAGCTATGGTGGCTTAGCGCAGTATTCTCCAACTTTGGGTCCCCAGATGTACACTGGCTGCGGCATGCTGGGAGTTGTAGGCCAAAAACATCTGGGGACCCAAGGTTGGAGAACACTGGCTTAGCGTGTTGCCTGAACCCAGTGCCCCCCCCCCTGCGGAGTGGCTACAAAGCCACCCCACAAAGCCATGGCTTCTTGTAGGGTTTCCTTAACCCTCTTGTGGCTTAGCGTGACATCCGAACCCAGATGACACGCTAAGCCACGGTCAAGCCAAAAAACAACAAACCCCTTGGCAAGAGTGGCAGAAAGTCTTGCTGCTCTGGCCAAGCGGCTCTGGGTTGTGGGGGAAGCGAGCTGTCATCCGGGAGGAAGCAGATGAGAGTGGACCGGTGGGGAAGAGGTGATCGCTTCAGCCAGCTTGCGTCACACACACACACGCCCCGCAGGTAAACCTCTCTGGCAGCAGAGCAGGGCGGCGGGAAGTGCCCACTCACTCCGCCCTTGGCTTTTCCCACCTGGGAAAGCAAAGGGTGGACATTTCCTGCCACCCCGCTACACTGCTGGAGAGGTTTACCTGCTGCGGCCGGGGACTGTGTCCCCAGCTGCAGCAGGTAAACCTCTCCGGGTGTGGGGCGGAGCCTGCTCCTGTCACTAGCACGGGCACGCATGTGACAGGAGGAAGCCCCGCCCTGCTCTACCGCCCGGAGAGGTTTACCTAGCTGCAGCAGGTAAACATCTCCAGTGGCAGGAGGCACCCTCCCACTCTGCCCTTTACTTTCACCGGAGAACCTGGGGAAAGCAAAGGGTGGAGTGTGTGGGTGCTTCCTGCCACCCCACTCCGCCACCAGAGAGGTCATCTGCTGCAAGCGGGGGACACAGTCCCCGCAGCTGCTCCGTAGGGGACTGCGTTACCGCCTACAACAGGAAAGGTTTACCCTGAGAGTAAACCTCTCCGCCGGGAGGCTCTGATCTATGGAGCAGTCGCAGAGAGTGGAACCGGCACTGCCGCCTCCTTCCTGAGAGGAGACCTCTCAAGGAGGAGGTGAGAGGCTCCCCCCTCCTCGTTGCGCTTCAGGGCATGAGCCGCCGCCGCGAGCTGAATTTGGCTCATGATGCACCTGTGTGCTGTCCCCTGGGATATCTGCGGGAAGAAGGAGGGGGAAGGGAGGGAGCGAAGCCTGATCGTCTGAGGGGTTCATCGTTGTTGCTGTGGGCGATCCAGCAAACAATCGTGGTAACATACCACAACTGTTGCCGGGGTCATGCGAACCCACCCATTGTGTTTTATTCCTTCTGAGACTGTGGATGTTGCAACATCTTGCATTCATTTTGGCCCTGCACAGAAATGTCACAGACCAATTGCTGCCCCTTACATTTCATGGATGTTTGGCCCCACTGTTAACATTTTATATTCCCGCTCCCTCTGTGCATACATCTGTTACAGCAAAATCCTTACTCCGAAGTAAATCCCACTGAGTTCAATGGGGTTTCCCTTCAAGCAAATGCATAGGATTGCAGCATTAGTCTTTATGATGCCACAAGGCTCTTTTGTTCTTTGTACAACATGGGCTAGCTAGCATTTAAGGAAACAAATTAAATTAATGACCTTCATGGCTATAATGTTTGGAAAGATTAGATTAGCATGTATCATTTTATTACCATGTGTTTTAAATTGAACCATATGATTTTAGTTTCCATCTGACTTGTAAAGTGTTAGGGTGAAAGTTCACTCCAGGTGTGTTCAGAATTATTCTGCATAAGCAGTTTCAAAAACAGGCTTATAAGGATAGGAGTGGCACCTACTGGTTAAAGCAAGGATTTCCTTGAGTCATGAGATACTTTTGTATTGAGAAGATGGTTTACTCAACAGTTAGATCTATTCATTTAAACTATAATTCTTAAGCATAATTCTTAACTTTATTGTCAAACTACCAAGCTCACTGCATCTTTTGCTATGTCATAAATTGCAGTGTGAGTTTCATACCTTACCTAATGAAAGACAAGAGGAATGGATTTCTCAAATATTCCATTTCAAAATGAAATTGGTCCTTGGAGGCTGAGCCCAAACATGCCCGAGCAAACTAGGGGAAATTTTTTTAAAACAGAATGAAGACATTGAAAGGCAGTGTGGCATAGTGGGTAGAGTGTTGGACTGGGACTTGGGAGATCCGAGTTCTAGTCCCCACTTGGCCATGAAGCTCCCTGGGTGACTTTGGGCCAGTCACTGACTCTCAGCCTAACCTACCTCACAGGGTTGTTGTGAGGATAAAGTGGAGAGGAGGAGGATCATGTAAGCTGCTTTGTGTTCCTTGCAGGAAAAAAGGCGGGGAGTAAATATAATAAATATAATAAATAATCTGAAAGGTCACAAATTTAAGTTTCCTAAATTTTTCGGATATGAACATTTGTGTCCTAGATGTCTTAAGGGCGCAATCCTTTGCATGTTTAGACAGAAAAAAGTTCGACAACTCCCAGCATTCCCCAGCCAGAATAATTTAATTTTTAATTAATTAATTTTATCTCTCAAAACATGTCGGGAACAATATATTTGTGCAGCTATCTTTTTAGTCTTGGTTTCAAATGGTCAAGATTGGCAAGTTAAACTACAAAAGAATATTTCTCTGTGATCATTTAGGATATTTTTCTGTTACAACAGTAAGGAAATAAACGTTGCTCTGTGAAGTTTCAAAGAAGTTTGCTCAATGAATTATTATTATTATTATTATTATTATTATTATTATTATTATTCCTTAGTTCATACATTGAAGCTGAAAATTGGTAAAATCCTGAGAAAATTAGTGGTGCCCAGGGCCGGTGCTACCATTAGGCCAACTAGGCAGCTGCCTAGGGCGCAGGGCTAAAGGGGTGCCAGAAACGCTTGAAAAAAAATATACAGCGCTCTCAAGTGGGAAGGGGGGCACTAAATATCTGATCTTGCCTAGGGCACCAAACTGCCTTGCACCGGTCCTGGTGGTGCCAGTTTTCCATTGAACAAATGGGATTTAGCTACACAAACAATGGGGAAAAGAGTTCCATTGACATTCCTGTGCATTAGATGCACCTTACTTTCTCTGGCTTGTGCCAATAGATGGCGCCAGTGCTTTTTAAGGCATATAAACCAGGCGGATACATCTGCGACAGAAGTGGAGGATGCAGAACAATCATAACAATTTACGATTATTTTTGGGCTCAATACTTTGGCCGCCCAACTTTGTCGGGGCGGGGGGCTTAGGATAGGTTGGAGTCCATGCTGCAACCTTGGAAATCCGTTCCAAGGTCGCAGCAGGGACTCCACCTACGGAGCGCCCCCCCCCCCGCTCATCATAGAGATACTTTCCACACCGACTGGGATCGGGAGAGAACCAGCGGGGGGGGGGGCATTCCCAAGGGCAAGGAGGGGAGCAGTGAGGCATCACCATCCCCTGTGGAAACTAGGTGGTGCCTCAGTCTCTCCTCCTCCCGAGGAGGGAAAAACCATTTAGATGGCCAAAATCAGCAGTCTACATGTTTTGGAAGGCGAGGGTAGTGCGGAGGCAATCCTATACGCCAGGAACCTCCCGCCTTCCATTGGATGATCGTAATCCTCCGAGTTCAGGGGGTTATGCACGCCCACATTGGATGGGGGTCCCCACAAAGTTTTTATTTTTTATTTTAAATGTTGGTTCTTATTGTTGTTAGTTGCCTTGAGCACCATTTCCTTGAAGGAAAGTCAAATAAATAAATTAGGTTAATAAGGGAAATCTGTTCACCAGGCAGGCAATTTCACCTCCTTGAGATGTATATCGCGTGTCCTGGATCGCGTGGCTACTGGCTACCCTGGCTATTGGGGATGGCGGCAAGCCAAAGAGAGGCCCCAAGCCTTTGGGGGGGGCCATCAGGATCCGACCCCAGTTAGCTCCTGGTGAAATGAGCTGGATGAGGGCTCTGGTGAAGGCAAGCCTTGTAGGAGTTTACCCATCTCAGACCTTCGGGTAGGTGTGGTAATTCTCCATCGGGCGGCAAGGCTGTGCTGGATTTAACCCTTGAAGAGAATACCCTCAGGTAATTAGTTGTATGCCTGAGAGATCTTAAGGAATCAGGTTTTATTGTTTTGCAGCTTTACTGTGTACTAAAGTCTCTCTCTCTTTATTTTGTGTGCTTCTCTCATTTCCCTAATCTTGTTGTAAAATGCTACCAGAATAAACCTTGTCGTGGTTTTACCCCACATGGGTTTTGTAGTACTCTGTGAGTTCAGTATCTAAATCCAGGTTACAGAATTGAAGGCGAGTCCCTCAACAGAGATCCAAGCAGGATTGTAGACAGCTGAGGCTGGCAATCTGGTACCTTGAGATCTCTGGGGGTCTTGGTTCCTTTGGAGTAGGAAAGGGTGGGGGTGTAGCGGGTCAGCCAGCCCTCCCTTCCTCCACAGTTTATCTTCTCAAGTTGTCTGTCAGGAGAACTATAACACCTTTATTTTTATTTTTTTATTTATTTATTATATTTATACCCCGCCTTTTTTCCTGCAAGGAACCCAAGGCAGCTTACATAGTCCTCCTCCTCTCCATTTTATCCTCACAACAACCCTGTGAGGTAGGTTAGGCTGAGAGTCAGTGACTGGCCCAAAGTCACCCAGTGAGTTTCATGGCCGAGTGGGGACTAGAACCCGGATCTCCCAGGTCCCAGTCCAACACTCTCACCACTACGCCACACTGGCCCAGAACAGTAAGATTTCCTCTAGTGATAACAAAAGACCCATAGAAAGTTTATATTAGAAAAGGGGATACGGCATCTCGTAACTATTGTGTATGTACATGGAGCTTTTACCCTCTTCACAGATGGTAATGAGCAACAACTTGTTCTACCTTGTACCACAGTAGCTAACTTTCACTAATAAATACTGTAATGCTGGATTGTGTATTCACTTCCAGGAGGAGTGAAGAACGCTAATGGTGCTCATCCACTGTTATCACTTCAGTTCAGAAAAGCTTGCTTGTGTTGATATTTAATGGCACATGCCAGCACCTGGATGCTTCTTCAAAGCCCTAGCAAGGTCTGAAGGCAGCGGGGAGAGCGGACACCTAAAATCAGACAGGCCCAGCAGCGAGTCAGTTTAAAAATCCATTGTTGAGTCCAATTATTCACATTGCCATAACTGCTGCTGAGTTCCAGTTTAGGGCAGCATTTGGTAGTATCCCTACATCTTGGTTTGTCAAGAGCAGTTTGGAATGGAGATGGCACTGAAAATAATAATAATGGTGGTGATGTTAAATCAAAGCTTCTTGCCACATGTTACGCCAACGCTTCCCATGGGAATAGGACAGACACTCCAGATTCTTGCAAAGTCATAGCAGATGTGGAAAGAGCATAACTGTTCTGATTGCTGCCAAACAATACCAACAAGGTTACTCTGACCCTAGGGAGGCAGTGGGCTCTCCCACACGGGAGGCATTCAAGGTGCAGCTGGATAGCCATCTGTCAGGGATGCTTTGACTTGGATTCCTGCATTGAGCAGGGGGTTGGACTCGATGGCCTTATAGGCCCCTTCCAACTATACTATTCTACGATTCTATGATTCTATAAGGAGAAATCGTCTTTCTTTCTTCGGTTTTAACTCCACATGCCATCGTTATCTGATCCTGTAGGCCTTGACATTGCTTCTTTAATCCTTAGTGGAATAAAACCATCCAGTACTGTTTTTGTTTCAGATGCACCTCTGGAATGTAGGCGCCTGTGGCAGAAATGGAGACAGGGCATATCCTTTACATCCAGCATTTATTAGACCCTTGATTCACATTGCAGTGAGTCAGCAAGTGGTAGCAGAGGATGGTTTACAGCACAGTGGACTAGCAGACAAGGCAGAAGAGCTGTAGGGTCACTTTGTCGTCCAGCCATTTAGTGACATGATGTGGGTGTTAGTGAGCACATGGACACTACTGAATCCACAGCAAAGCTGTTGCCTGATTTTTTACCATGCGTCTAGAGCAGGGCTCTCCAACCCTGGGTCCCCAGATGTTGCTGAATTACAGCTTCCAGAATCCCTTGCCATTAGCCATGCTGGCTGGGTATGCTGGGAGCTGTAGGCCAGCAACATCTGGGGACCCAATGTTGGAGAGACCAAGGATAGGCAATTTGATGTAGTCCAAAACATCTGGAGGGCAATTGCCATTATCCCTGGCTGTTGGCCACGCTGGTTGGGGCTTATGGGAGCTGAACATTACAACACCATTCTATGGAAGAACATTGAGTAGAAGTACACAGAACAAAAGGTATCAAGAGGGCTGCCCAGGGTGGTGCTCCGACCAGCTGATCTCCTTCAGGATTGGCCCATATTTCCTTCCAAGGCTCTGGATTGTCTGATTTCCAAGTGCCCTTGTGGGTTAGCTGGCTAGATGCTGACTTGGTAGTCTGGTAGGCATTTGCAGGAATCAGCAGTTCCATGGGAACAAAACTCTTTAATTTAATAAATAGAGGAAGCAGACAGACAATTTGAATCTGACAATTTGATTCTGCAGCCATATCGGGCTCTCTTCCTGTTCCTGGCAGCTTTCAAGCCTCTGGTTATGCTACCTTTTCCAGAACAAAATGGATTCTTTGGCCAAGGTGATGCCAACAAAAGTATAAAGCGTGAGCCAGCATGTCTGAACTACGCTGTAGCATAACCTAGCACAGCCTTCCCCAACCTGGTGCCTTCTGTTGGCCATGCTGGCTAGGGCTGATGGGAGTTGAAGTCCAAAACATCTGGAGGGCATCAGACTGGGGAAGGCTGACCTAGCACAACCAAACCACATCCTTGCTCTTCCAGTGGTACCACCCTGGACTAGTCTGCAGTTGACATGGAATAGATGTCATGACATGGGTACTACAATACACTCCTTCATTGGTCCTTTGCCACCCTTTGGTTTAAAGTACCCTTATTGTGGGATCTTTCACTAGTTCGGAGGGAGCTTCAGTTTTGGACACAGATTCTTACTCAGGGGGAGAGGTGGTAGAGTTGGTCCCAGCTGTGCAGAATCAGACAGTTCAATTCTGCCAGGCCTCCCACTGCCCAGCGAACAGGGGCGGGTGGTGGTGGTGGTGAGATGCTGGAGACTGATACAGACAACTCTTCTTAGCTGGAAAACTCAACCTTGATGGAGGCTCCTGCTTATCAGTTAGGGACATCATCCCTGGCAACAAGGCAGCAGGAGGAGGGATCTCTGGGAAAGGGGGCTTCAGGGGTGGCCCCTTTGGTCCGTCGCCAGCAGAAGAGGGCAGGGCAGAACCGCCCAGTCAGACGTAGCCAGTCGGTTTCCCTGCCAGTTTCCCAATGTCTGATAGCGATTCCTTGTAGCCACTCCCTGTATATAAACCTTTGTAGTTCCCAGTAACTCTCCTAGGAGACCATAGTCTCCAACTGCCCCCAAAATGCTGGGACCCTCGCGAAAACCCTTAAGCCATCATGGCTTCTCACTTTCTTATGCAGAGTCCCAAATTCCTCTGCCTTCTGCAAGCTACTTTAAGTTACTCTTAAAGGGGCCATGGGCAAAACTGCAGCTAAGCTAAAACTTTAACTTAGCTGCAGTTTTATTTATTTATTTATTTATTTATTATTTGCATTTATTTATCGCCCATCTGGCCAGCAAACCGGCCACCCTGGGCGATGTACAGAAGATAAAACAGAATAAAATACATTAAAACATTTTTCTTCATTAAAATACATTAAATTACATTAAAACAGTATAAAATTTTAAAATCTTAGCCCACCAATATTCCCACCTGAATAGCCAAGTTTTTAATGAGTGGCGGAAGCTCAGCAGAGAGGGGGCATGGCGGAGGTCACTTGGGAGAGAGTTCCATAGTACGGGGGCTGCCACAGAGAAGGCCCTCTTCCTCGTCCCGACCAGTCTAGCTGCTCTGGCTGAAGGGACAAGGAGAAGGCTGTCTGTGGCAGATCTTGTTGAGCGGCCCACTTGGTGTTGCTGGAAACGCTGCTTGAGATAGACTGGACCGGAGCCGTATAGGGTTTTAAAGGTCAAAACCAACACCTTGAATTCGGCTCGTCAAACAACTGGTAGCCAGTGTAGCTCCTTGAGCACTGGCGTGATATGATCCTGCCGGCGGCTGCCTTTAACCAGGCAAGCCGCCGCGTTCTGTACCAACTGTAGCTTCCGAACCGTCTTCAAGGGTAACCCCACGTAGAGCGCATTACAGTAGTCTAGGCGAGAGGAGACCAAGGCATGAACCACTGAAGGGAGCAGATGATTAGGAAGGTAGGGGCGCAGCTGCCGTATCAGATGGAGTTCATACAGCGCCACCCAGCTCACAGCTGCCACCTGAGCCTCCATGGACAGCTGGGAGTCTAGAATGACCCCCAAGCTGCGGACCTGGTCCTTCAGGGGTAGATGTACCCCATTCAGCACCAGGTCAACATCCCCTAACCTCCCCTTGTCCCCCACCAGAAGTACCTCGGTCTTGTCGGGGTTCAGCTTCAGCATGTTTTGCCCATGGTCCATTTAAAAGTAGCTCTGCTTAGGCTAAAACGGCGCCCGGAGACACAGTAAGCAGGGAGGGAACAGATGCAAGGGTATGTGTATGTGCATGCATGCGCTGTACCTGCTGCCTCTGCTGGGTGAAAAGAAAAGAAGGTGGAGGCTTTACCCACTGGCCTGGACCGAGGGAGGGGTGAATGAGGGAATTTATCACATGGTTCCTATTTTTATATTGCCAAAGATTTTATTTCCTAACAGAGCTGACTCTGTGCCTCTAACAGGTGAGATACAGGGGCAGAAGGAAATGCAAAAAACTTCCCCTTCTCTCTGAAGCTCCAAGTTTGGGGGTGTGGGGTGGGTCGGTAAGCTTCACCTGTTGAATTTGTGCCAATCCTGACAATTTTAAAACAAAAAGAGATTGCCCTGCAAGCACTGACTCTGCCCCCATGAAAAACACAAGATATCAACAATTAAGGGTTTAAGTAAGGTTTTAAAAAATACAAAAGTAACTTATAAAATATTATAATATAATATAATATAATATAATATAATATAATATATAATAATGTAATAATTACAATATATAAGATATTATATAATAATATAATTCTGGAAAAGTCATCTTAGCACTGGCGCTGCTGCTGCTACCTCTTCTTCTAGCAAGGAGCAGTATTTCACAATTATCCCTCAATTACACGATACTTCTTCACACAATGCATAATCAAGATGTGAGGGTCAGTGTTATAGATTGCTTTAAAATATACACACATTCCTGTGAGTAAGTCCCATTGAACACAATAGGGCTTACCTCTGAGTACACATGTACTGTTATTCTGTTTTCAGAGCAGTGGTAAATTTTACTTGGCTCTACCTGTGTACCCCATGTGGAAGTCTTTTTCTAACACATGCTGAAGTGCAATGGAGAAAGCTCTCTACAGTAATGATTAGGATTATTCTGCAGGGATTTTGGATTGTTTTTTTAAAAAATGCATTAGAAGGGAGTTAGCAGAAAACTCAAGAGAAAGAAAAAAATCCCAAGTACCTCAAATAGCAACGAACATCATCATTCCATTTTGGCATTATTGTTCAATCACAGTGTTGTTGTTCTTGTTTTTTTAATAAAGTACAATAGAGCCCACATGTTTGTTTTTTTTCTGAGTGGAGAAAATAGGAGCTTGCAGGGTGGGCCTGTGAACCACTTTGCACACTCAGAGATATCTAAATGTTAAATGTTAAATATTAGTATTTCTTTGGCAAACTACTAATGAGAACAAAGCCACCATGGAGGGATCCATTTTAAAGTGGGAGGGAGATCTTTAAAACAAGGAGTTTCCTGCACAATGTGGGGAAAGTAGGCTGAAAGTTATGTTTGGCTGAAATAATGGCATATCCCTCCCCGGTTTACCCCTTCCTACCATTTGTTGTTGCCTCTATATTACATTTTAGATTGTAAGCTCTTTGGGGCAGGGAACTGTTCTCTTATACTCGATAAAGCACCATGCACATTGATGGTACAATAATAATAATGACAACAACAGCAATCACCACCATCATCACTGGTCTGGAGATCAAAGTGGCTTCAGAGTGGTCAGAGCATCCTGGGGTGGGTGGCTATACCCTTGGCCATGCCCTCATGTTGCCTGGCCACACCCTCTTGATCACACCTTCATGTTGCTTAACCAAACCTCTTACCAGGGCTGGTGCAAGGCAGTTTGGTGCCCTAGGCAAGATCAGATATTTAGCGCCCCCCCTCCCACTTGAGCCCTCCCTCCAGCCCTATGCCCATTATGAAATAAAAGTCAATTGGCAAAACCTAAAAAAATTATTATCATAATAAATTATTATTATCCTCCTCCTTAGCATATTTGATCACTGGGATTCTCTGGTCTGTCTTCCCTCTCTTTCTCCCCCCCCCTTTTCTTTTCTTACCCCTTCTCTCTCTTTCATTCTCTCTCTCTCTCTTCTTTTTGTTCCCCTCCCCCTTTACCTTCTTTTTTGTGTGTATGTGCAAAATTTATCTCTCCTCCCCCCCCATTTCCTCTCCTGCAAGCTCCTCTTTCCCCCACCCTCTCCAATTTCTACTTTCGCGTGCATGCAAAATTCTGGTTTATTTTTTGCTTCTGATATTTATTATTAAATAAAAATTTATTATTAAATAAAATTTTATTATTAATTTTTTTTGCTCCCCCAGCCCCCCTTCCTCCTTCTCCCCCACCCCCACTCCTTTTATCATTCTCCCTGGCTAGGGGTGGGGGCTCCTCAGCTTGGGGAGAGTTCACTCTGGTTACCCCTCTCTCTCTTTCTGCCTCCCTCCACCCACCCACCTCCTCCAGCGCCGCCACCACCACCTCCCTCCCTAACCGCCCCCCCTCTTCTCCTCCCCTTATCGCCCCATGTGCTGTACGAGAAAGCAGCTTTGCTAAAGAGACCCACTTGCGAAAGAAACAGGAGCGGCATAAGACTCGGGCAAACGGCAGCTGCAGCAGCAGGAGGACGGCGAAAAAAAGGAGAGAGCCGAAGTAGCCGCAACAGGGAAAGAAAAGGAGGAGGGGGAGAGGAGGGGGAAGCAAGCCTGGGGACAACAAAAGCAGAAGAGACCGGCACACGGAGAGAGAAAGAAGCGAAGCCAGGGAGGCTTCTGATTTGGTGTGGTTTCTGCGCCCCATTTAGCCATGCACCCTAGGCAGCCGCCTAGTTGGTCTAATGGTAGCACTGGCCCTGCCTCTTACAAATTCACATGTGTGTCCCTATTTTCATCTGTGAAATGTTGGGGGGCATGGGAGACAACATGCTTGGATAGCTTCCTGCATTCTTTGATACTGGAGCTTTGTGGACTTACTAGGCGAGCTGCACTGGGTGTGTTGCACTGTGTTCATGTTCTGTTTGGCTGGATTTATAGCCCGGGACTCCTTATCACCTGCTTTCTATGGATATTTATTGCCTCTGTTAAAGCTGTTTGCTCATTGGTGAAATTACCACAATAAAAGCTGTTCATACCCCCCCCCCAGATTACAATGGTGCTTACTTCTGAGTAGACATGTATAAGATTGCACTGTAAGGTATATGTTGGCATATTTTTGTGGCTGGTGCTCTTTTAGCTGCTGTTTTTATTGGGTGTGTACTGTGGTATAACTAGGCCTGGACCTTAGGACTGAGGTCTAGGGGCCCACAGCCCCGGGGGGGGGGGGCAAATGACCACCCAGAGAGTGGCAGATGATGAGGGCAGCAGAAGCAAACTCCATTATATTTCTGTAGTCATGATGGTGCTATGATTTAAATGAGTTTATAATGTGAAACTATACATGCTGAGTATTTTCTTTTTTGTATCAGGGTTGGTAAATCAGGAATGTAGAAGCAGTTATAAAGCAGGGGGAGGGAAGAAAAATGCGGTGTGCTCCGCAACTGAAGTGATGCACAAAGGGAGCCCCCATAAGACCAAGATGTCCAACGTCTAAAATTATCTAGCTGCACCACTGGGTGTGTATTTTTGTAATGACATACCGCTAATAACATTCAGATGTTTTAATTGTATTGTCTTGCTTATGTTGGAAGCTGCCTTGTGCATTCTTTGACTTGAAAAGGAGGGCACAGACACCTTGAATGAGTAAGTAGAACACCTTTTGCTCTAGCTACTGACAGAGGATGCTTCTGTGCTAGCCGATTTCTCTGGAGTTGATATCAACCCACTCACTCACTTCGAGAGAATCCGGACGACAACAACAAAGTATGTATGCATGATGCAAGAAAGAAAAGGGATGAAGAAATCCTACATAGCTAGTTACCAAGGTTGCATAACCTATGGATTGCCTAACAAATATAAACTAATTGCTGTGGCACCTCTTGTCAAAGGATGGTGTTTATCTCAGTACTGTGCTGTAACTAAACTGAAACAGAAAGTAAAACTGGGTGAGCCCAGGGTGGTGTCAGCAGTCACTGCCTTTGATCCAAGTACCAGAGGGGCCTCCCAGGAAGAGGTGGCAATCTTTGTGCAAGCTGGGCTGTCCCAGCCAGACCTGCCCATGATGTCATATTAGGCAACTGCCTTTGATGAGCTCACCACTCTGGAACTCTCGAATACAGCATCTCACTCTTGATTACAGCACCAAGTGAGGATGATGCATGTGTGAATGGGCATCATAGAGCAGACATCATATGTAGAGCACTCAGCATTTCAAACACAGTTGTTTTCAATAGAGGCAGTTCACACATCACACATTCAGTTGCAAGAAGTTGTCAAGTCTTGGATAACCAAATATGATGTACAAGGCATGTGTGAAATGGCCCAAGGACTCGACCAAACATGGTGTCATGAAAGGGCCTCCCACGCATGCATCCATCATAACATGTGGAAAGGGCTTGGGTTGCTATCCTCTTCTGTGTGTTCACTCCAGCCTAAGAAGAAATTGCTGCTATTGTGAGGGCTTCTGTCCTCTGGCAATTGAGGCTCCCCTTTCCATCTGAGGCCAGGAGTGGAGGCAAACCCAGTCTTATATATCTATTGCCTGCCTGGCACCTTCTTCTTCTTATTCCTCAAAAACAATGGTCTTGAGGAATGGACCCTTCCTTAATACAAGCAGGGTCGCTCTCACATTAACAACCTCTTGGCCGATTGAAGTGAGGGGGGGGGAAGGCTCCCATCGGAGATTAGCACATTTAAAATAGCCGGACATCCAGATGCCATTTCATCCATCCGTGAGGCTCCTTCGTGAAACCCTCTAGGAGAAGAATGGGATAAGAAAGGATGTGGGCCACTGCTTCTCGCAAGGAAGTGATTTCCGAATCCCACACCAACCCTAGGACTCAAGACAGGAATACTGCTGCCACCATAGAGTCTTTGGGGCTACTTGTGTGTGTGTGTGTGTGTGTGTGTGTGTGTGTGTGTGGAGGGAGGAGCAGAATGAAGAGAAGGAAAACAGTAGCTCTGCCCACACTTTGGATCCACCCACCACTAGGAACACAGAAGCTGCCTTATACGGAGTCAGACCCTTGGTCCACCTAGCCCAGTGATGGCGAACCTATGGCACGGGTGCCACAGCTGGCACGCAGGGACCTCTCTGTGGGCACTCGAGCCATTGGTCACCAGATCACGAAAAGACTGTCCCCTTCTGCAAAACACTAATGATATTGTTCTTTCTCACAGTATGGAACAGAATAATTTTATTCTAGAATTCCTGTTACAGAATTCTTTTCTACATTGTTATCATATTTAAAAGATTTTGAAGAATGATGCACAGAGCATGGCTTGGATGTAAAGCCCTAACAGTTGACCTGAGTGCTGCATGTGTTGCTCTCAAACTAACGGAGTATGAGCCAAGGTTTGACAAATTATCAGCATGCATGCAATAGCAAAAATCACAAACTTTTACCTAATGCAGTGTTTGCAGTCCAAGACATAAAGTGTTTAAAATGTGTTAAGCACATTTAGTTTTCTTGTTTATCTTGCTCATCCTAGTACAGGTTGACTTTTACTTTTACTATTCCAACACCTGTAGAAGCAGGGATAGGACCCGGAGTAAAGCTTGCCCCATACAATTTCAGTCTGGCATGTAATCATATTACAAGTTGAGTATTCCTTATCCAAAAATACACGTGCCTAATTATTTAAAAAGTTTGTATAAATTCCCTTCAAGCTATGTGTACAATGTAGTACTATAATAATTTTTTTAGTTGATTTTTTTTTCAACAAAAAACTGTTTGTATCATTGAAAGCTCTGTTATTGTGTTTTTCTTTAAAGACAAAAGATGTTTAATTAGTTCGGACAACTGTATGAGTTGTTTTTCTAAAACTAAAACCTCAGTATTCAGGTTTAATTGCAGTGTTGGCACTTTGAAATAAATAAGTTGGTTTTGTGTTGCAGTTTGGGCACTCAGGCTCAAAAAGGTTCGCCATCACTGACCTAGCCCAATATTACTGAGTGGCAGCAGCTCTCCAGGGTTTCAGGCAGGATTCCTTTCTAGCGATGCCAGGGATTTGAACCTGGGACTCTCTGCATGCAAGGCGGGTGCTCTACCACAGAGCTACAGTCCCAGAGCAGGTTTCTATGGAGACACTGGCCCACCCCTGATCTAGGAGCAAGGAGTTTTTCTGGGTAAGAAGAATAGGCAGAAACATTTCCAGTCCTCAGCCAAAACCAGCTTCCTTCTTCTGGTCTCTGCCTAGGTGAGGAGTCTATAGGCAATACCCTTTGGTCAGTTATCAGTGTTTCATTTCTAGAGAAATGGCAGCAGTGAACCTCTAACCAAAGGCTGCCCCTGGGTTTGAGTTGGTAGTAGGGAATCCTTAGGGATAGGTTGACTTTAATCTTTCTTAGTCTGCTTTAGAAACACACACACATAGAGTCGCAGGGCTTCTCTACACAAGGCATTTATTGTGCGCTCCCTGATTCCTCGCTCATGGTAGTTTGCGGGTGCTTTACTTGTTGTCATCCTCCAAGGCCTCTCCCATGCTTTGCAACCATCTCCACAGCTTTTTTAGAAGAAAGTCTGGTGTTATCTATGAGAAGCGCCTGTATTTTTGCAATTCTGCTATACTGCATTGCCACCTTGTGGCTGTGTAATGGAACATATAGAAAGGGCAGAAAAAGAAAACCCCTGGGGGAAAAACACATGTAAAGGAGCCGATCTTAATCCCACAAAGAATCTGGAAGCAGAAGCCTCAGTAAAGTGGCAGGTTAAAAGCCTCATGTAGAGAAGCCCATGGTGGTCTAGCAAGATGGCCATAGCCCAGTGGTAGGGACATGCTTTGCATGCAGATGGTCCCCAGTTCAATCCCTGCCATCTCTACGTAGGGATCCTGCCAGAAACCCTAGAGAGCCACTTCCAGTCAGTGTTGACAATTCTGGGCTCGAGCTGGTCTGACTCAGTATAAGGCAGCTTCCTATGTTCCCTAAATTACAAAGCAAAAGCGCATACTTAGGATCTCTTAACAGTTAAGTCATCTTAATTAACCTCATGTAAGAACATAAATATTCAAAGAATCGCAGCAACCACCAGCACTGAGTGATCCCGCAAAAACTGGCTAGCAGTCTAGGGTGAAATATCCCTTGTTGCCACCCCTCAAAAGGGGTATGTGGGGTGAGGGGGGGCTACTAAATGTTGTGGTCTGTCTTACAAAGCTGCAGTGAGGGGTGTGTGTGGTGGAAATAGCAGAAATTGGGAACCATGTGCTAATGGTATATGACTCCTTGGCCTGACTGCATCCAAGTCTCCCCTCATACTGCAGACCCATAAGACACAGCCCACATATTTGGTAGGTCCCCCAAAACTCTCTGGAGAATGATGGGTAGGGAATACAGGAGAGGAGGGGAAAGGGAAAGATCTGCTCATGTAACAGTGGAGTTCACCCCTAGGATTCAGACTTAGTGTCACCTAGCCCCCCTTGTAATCAATGAGACATGTTGGTCATGACTTAAGTCCCCTGGCTTCCAGTGGGAACTAAGGCTGCAATCCAATGTGCACAAACCTGGGAGTCAGTTCTATTGAACCCAATGGGACTTAATTCTGATTAGGCATGCATAGAATTTCACAGCAAGTGCAACCAGGGCTGAAATCCTAAGCACTAAGAGTAAACAGTGAAGCTTATTTCTGAGTAGACCTATATAGGATTGCACTTAACATAGTCTGGATCCAACCCCTAGAGCATAGAAATAACAAAAACAAAAACTCTTTCTCTATTTCAGAAGGGGAAAAAAACTCTTCTCTATTTCAGGAGCTCTGGTAATTTAAACACAAGTGGGGGTGAGGTATTGCCTTTGCTTTTTAATTGGCCAAATTCTACGAAAGCAAATAAAACAGAAAGGCATTCCTGAAACCAGCAAGGCTAGCAGAGGCTCCATCTATTACTTGCATCACCAATAATATTAACCAAGGAAATTTCCCCCCATTTACTGAAAAACTAGTCCACGACAGAATTACAGATAAGGCAGAGCTGCAAAGACATCTGTGGAGCAGAGTCTACTCTAGGTGGGGGAAACCAATGGGAGGAGGGAATGTTTTGTGCACTGTGTGTACACGTGATCTCACCTTTTCCCTTTCCATGAAATTCCCCTGATATTTCCGGCTCTCCCCACACCGCCTACAATGCATCACCTGCGCTCTGAGGGACTTCTTGTGTCCATTGTAAGAACAGATTAAATGCCTTTGCATTCCTTTTGCTGTGCAAAGGATGCATTTCAATTCATTGGACTGATCTGCAGCCAGCAGCTTGGAACAAAAACCTTGGTAGGTGATATTGGAATGGTCAGAAATCTTCCTCTGTGGAAACAATTTATTGGTAATTCAAACAATTTAATGTAAATCAGCTGAGCAGTTACAAGGGTAGTCTTGTATTGACCTCAACAATTGAGTAGCCTATACTTCCCCAGGCACCACTTTCAGCAAGAAAATGCCCAAATAATAGCAGCCATTCTCATTGGTTAATGCCATTTTGTGCCTGGAGGTAGCATAGCTTTTCTCAAAGCTCTCCAAACCCCCTGCAGTTTTCTCCTGGCCCTCATAAGCCCTGATTTCCAAACCCACCTAATCACTTTACTCCTCCTTTACTTTCTTCCTGTTGAATGTAACTGGCTTTGCATGGGCTGGAACCGCCCTTGTGAGTGAAGCCATGCCTGCTGGCATCCCTAAGCATGGCCCCTGCTATGGTGCAGCCCTATAGCCCCCAGAGGGAATGGTCTGGCAACTCCATTCCCTTGAGGGAGGCTGCCCCACAACAGGGGGAGGGGGCACCCATATAACTCTGTCCCTCAGGACTATTCCCCCCCCCCCCCGGCTTCAAACTGTACCCACTGCAAAGCTATATGGTGGTTAGGGATGTCTGCCACCTAGTGAGTGAAGTTAGTATTGCAGGCTTCACACAGACACATTCAAAATAATTAAAATTAATTAAAGCATTTTAAAAAATCAAATAACCACAAGGTGCACACCCCTGGGCTCTCCTTAGTATGCATTCCAAGTTTCAGGTGTCTCAGTATTGATTCCGTGGTGTTGAGACAGACAGACATCTTTTATTATCGATGACTGATGATGACGATGACCTTGATGCTCCCACACATTTTTGTCCTGCTGTCACTTCTGATCCAAGAGGCTTTTGAAATACCTTCCCAGTGGATGGACTGCTACTTGGGAAACTGTCAGGGTGGTGACAGATGATAGTCTTCAACACTGAAAAAGCTGTTTGGAGGAGGAATCATTTGTTGTGCCGTGTGTACATTCACCCCACTTTCATCTTTGGCAAGGTACACCCCACGTGCAAGCAATGAGTCCTCTTTCAAACAGCTTTCAACACTAGGAAGAAAAACAAAGCCAAAAACATCAGCCTGACAATCCCCGAGTGGCACCCCACTTCCTGACCACTTTGTGTGAAAGTCGGAAACTTTAAAATTTAAAGGACGCATCAACCCTTTCTGTAATTGAGCCTCCCCCCCCAACCTGGTGACCTCCAGATGTGTTGGATTACAACTCCCATCTTCCCCAGTCATCATGGCATCCCCAGCCTCTCTTCCCCTCTATAATAATATTTTTAAAGGCTGATCTGACACAAATCCACTGTTTTCCATAGATCCCTTACGAACCTCGCGTGCTAATTTATTTTGATGTTGGGAATAAGAGATGTCTCAAAAATCCCCCCACCCTCAAAGTTCATTTCATGAAAATTAAATTCCACCCTTCCATCCCTGTATAATCATCCTTCTCCAACCTGGTGCCCTCCAGATGTGTTGAATGACAATAGTCAAAGAAAAAAAGGGAGAGGAGCTCCGGAACAAGCCAACAGGATAATGCTCAAGACACAGGAGCCCAGGAAATAAACGGTCACACACAAGAGGAAATTATATGTGAAGAAATTATACTTCACAAATACCACAGGAGCTTGTATATTTATGAACATAATACTAAACAAGAATATGCAAAAAATACAGACCAAACAATAATACATGTTATATCACAAATTATAACCATAAACAAACAAATCAAACCATAACAAATGACACATAGCACATTACTCACAAAGTATACCATAAGAACCAAAAGACAGACAAGTGTACCGGTTACAAATCTTGTTTCATTGCTTCATCAGCCAATAAATTATGGTTTAATTTATTACACTGGTTGTATCTTCATTGCAGGCATTATTTCTTCATTTAAACCACTATATAGTGGGCTCCATATCTTGTGAGTGCAATCTTAATTCACAGGTGTAACAAGAATGAGTTGGCTATAATGAAAATTAAATATTTATATATGTTATGCTTATTTCTTATTTATTTATTTTATTTGTTATATTTATACACCTTTTTTCCCGCAAGGAACCCAAGGCGGGTTACATAATCCTCCTCCTCTCCATTTTATCCTCACAACAACCCTGTGAGGTGGGTTAGGCTGAGAGTCAGTGACTGGCCCAAAGTCACCCAGTGAGTTTCAGGGCAAAGCGGGGACTAGAACCTGGATCTCCTGAGTCCCAGTCCAACACTCTCACCACTACACCACACTGGCTCTCTTTCTTTTTCTTAGGTTGTGACCATATACAAAATATATGAATAATACACTAGTTTTTAAGATATTATCAAATTAAGTTATATGCAATGAAATAAGACAAAAACCTCACCCTTAGCAGGAAATTCAAAATGAGTAAATTCCAAAATTGTATTTTTTCACTCAGCTTTTTATCTTTGAAGTCCTGTCCCCAAACCACAAAACATTTTTAATGAGTTCCAATGAACAACAAGAGCTTTCAAAGGAGGGCAGGAAGATAAAGTAAAGATAAATGAAATGAAAATAATAATAATGATAAAAGTTTACCCTGATCTACAACCAATCTTGCTACAGAGCAGACTGAATTAGTTATCGCTGCTCCCAAGGTGTATGGAATACTGTCATGAGGAGATACATGTTTTCTCTCCTAATTTATAAGAATGAAAACTATCTCACCTGGTTTACAAGAGCACCTGCTTAGAGTCTTCATGACTCTTAAAGGTGAATAGCCTATTAAGTAGGAACAACATTGATTTCATAGATTTCATTGATAGAGTTGGAAGGAGCCCACAAGGCTATTGAGTCCAACCCTCTGCTCAATGCAAGAAACTAGAGGAGGGGTCTCCCATCCAAGTAATAACCAGGCTTGACCCTGCTTAGCTTTCCACGGAGCTGAGCTGAGCCAGCCTAAGCCACTGCTAGATGTAGGCAGAAGGATGTTAAAGAGATAATTACCAAAAAACCAGATAGATCTAGCTTATCATTCAACCCGTATGGTGTCGTAGTGGAAAGTTTATGGATCCAGAAAGCTTCTCTTTGATATAGCCCTGTATGTGAAGAGGGAGCAGAGTGAACATGTTCTATAGCAAAGAATCTAAGATCAGTAGCCCGATGATGGAATTCCTCAAAATGTGATGTTAAAGGGGCCTCCACTGATCTACGAATTTTACTCTTTTGCTCCGTTATACGTGTTCTTAAGGATCCAGTTGTTTGTCCAATGTATAGCTTTGGACTATACACAGGATGCCATAAACTACAAAGGACGTGGTGCAGGTGGTTAATCTTCAAGAAAGGTGATCTTAAAGAAAGTAATTTATTGTCATGTGGATTATGAAATTCTTTGATCTGCAGACTTTGAGGGCAACATGAGCAATGTCCACATTCATAGTGGCCCTTATTCTGTAAAGAAATGATGTTACTCCTCACATCAGAATGGATCAGTTTATCTGACAGGTTTGAAGTTTTCCGGAATCTCACGGGGGGGGGGGGGAGAGAAGAGCAGCCAGCTATATCCTGTACTATATGCCAATGTTTGTAGATAATCCGTCTTAATATTATATGATAAATGATGAAATTCTGAAGTCTCCTCTCGCCTAGACTACTGTAATGCGCTCTATGTGGGGTTACCCTGGAAGACAGTTCGGAAGCTACAGCTGGTACAGAACGCAGCAGCTCGCCTGGTTAAAGGCAGTCGCCGGCGGGATCACATCACTCCAGTGCTCAAGGAGCTGCACTGGCTACCAGTTGCTTGCCGAACCGAATTCAAGGTGTTGGTTTTGACCTTTAAAACCCTATACGACTCCGGTCCAGTTTATCTCAAGAAGCATCTCCAGGCAGCAATACCAAGTAGGCCGCTCAACAAGATCTGCCACGGACGGCCTTCTCCTTGTCCCTTCAGCCAGAGCAGCTAGACTGGTGGGGACTAGGAAGAGGGCCTTTTCTGTGGTGGCCCCCATACTGTGGAACTCTCTCCCTAGTGACCTCCGCCATGCCCCCTCTCTGCTGAGCTTCTGCCGCTCACTAAAAACATGGCTGTTCAGGTGGGAATATGGGGTGGGCTAAGATTTTAAAATTTTAAACTGTTTTAAATGTATTTTATCATGTGTACATCGCTCAGAGTGGCCGGTTTGCTGGCCAGATGGGCGATCCATAAATGTAACAAATAAATAAAATCCAATAGACCAGAGTAACCTGTTAGTATTGTTTTTTAGATGAGGTTGAAATAAGGAAGACCTGCTTAATTGATTAATTGAGTTTAAACTCCCAACAGAGGATTAATCAATTAAGCAGGTCTTAGACATACCTAGAGTAGATTGATTGAAATCAATGGGACTTGAGTTTGTTATGATTAACTGAAGTCTCATTGATTTAAATGGGTCTACACTAAGTATGACAAAATCTGGATCCAATCCTATTTCTGCAGCAAACAGTAGCCTCAGGCCATGAAATTATGTGGTCCAGGATTTCCATGATTCTATCTGGAGCTATACTTTGCAGAGAGGCAGCACAGACCTTTTGGTTTCCTTCCTGGTTTCTCTTCCTTGTTATTTTTCCTCACTAAAATAGGGTTTAAGAGGATAATTGAAACTGGTACAGTGGAAAAAGCTGCTTGCTTCTGCATTTGATTGCTTACAGAAAACAGAAACTCTAGGAGGACAATTCAAAGCATCTCAGATCTTCTTGAGTCAGCTGGAAGATTACCGTATTTTTCCGTGTATAAGACGCCCCCATGTATAAGACGACACCCCCCCGGGCAGTTTCGCAACCGCACGGTTCTCTCCTCGGCTTACTTCCGTGTATAAGACGACCCTCAATTTTTAGTCTAACAATTTTAGGAAAAAGTATAGTCTTATACATGGAAAAATACTGTAGCTTGAAATAAATTTAACCTACCCCATGACAATTGTGGAGTCGGGCCTTTCCAGCAAAAGCCCCAACAGTGCCACCATCCGTTATTTGCCTGAGCTCTTTTTTGAGCAGTAAAATTGGTTTCTATGCTTGTGATTGCTGGTTTATCTGACACTTTATCTGCCGTTTTACATGGTTTGATTCACTGCTGATTTTTTTATTGATCTGCTGTTGCATTATTTTGTGCTGTCCGTTTCTTTTCTGATCTGATTTTTATTTACTGTTGTACTGTTATTGTTGTAATAATTCTGAGGTGCATTTATTTGAGAATTGCCCCTGCCTTCCATGCATTCCAGGTCGTGTTTGCACAGACATCTGTGTATACACCTGAATGCATATAAACTCGGTACCCTCCATTTTTTGCAGAATACAGTTCAGGCATAGGAAGCATTTGGGTGGACTGTTGGTGTTGAAGGAAATGTAGCCTGTGTGCTAGCACATGACTTTCCACACGCTGAGTATGTGTGGAATACTCTGTGTGGTGTGGAGAGTATTTCTCCACACCACGCAGCAGTGTTCAGCTCACCCAGTTGCAGATTCATCCAGGACTCAGGAACCACTCTGTAGACACAAGCAGGTCTATTCTACCTGTTTATTTACTTATTCAAAGTAATCACTACAGAGTATGCATTCCATATACACAGTCCATGTGCAGAGTACAAAAGTAAAGCAAGCAAAAGTCCGGCAAGCTTTATACATCCAGATAGGATAGGTCCAGTAGAGAGAACAACTCCAGACTGAGATGAACCTATAACATGGCTGCTGTCTCCAGCATACACACGTCACCAGCAAAGATCACATGACAAAACTTTGCTTCACACGCTCCCTGAGAACTACCAAGAATAGCCAAGGAAAACACGGCAAACACTATGAAACCTAGACGTAAACAATGCCTAGCAATGCCAGATAGCAGCCCATCTGTACTGTAAATAAAAAGATCATAGCATGTTGTTGATATTACACCAACATGGACATGCTTAGGCTCCTGTGCCAACAGGACTGGCGCAATCCTATGTATGTTTAGACAGAAAAAAGGCCTACAACTCCCAGCATTCCCCAGCCAGCCAGCCATGCTGAGAGTTGTAGGCATTTTTTCTGCCTAAACATGCATAGGATTGCACCTTAAGTGGTTCACTTTGAACACATGGTGGTGGGCATTTAGCTCAGTGCGCAGAGAGCTGGCGTCAAGAGTAGGCACGGGCAAGCACCTGCCAAGGGCCCACTCCCAAGCAGGGCCCACTGACGAAAGCCCCGTTGAATTACTCCTGTTTTTCACCACTGCAACCTGCTCGGCCTCCTGCCTCTTGCTCTGGCCCAGACAACGGTGATGGTGAGAAGGAGGAGATGCCACTGCCTGCTTGCTCACGGGTTCTCTGCCTGCCAAGCAAGCAAGTGCTAGCAGTGAGGAGAAAGAGGATGAGGAGCAATAGCGGCTGGTGACAAGGGTGGTGCGAAGGTAGACTCGCTGCGGGAGTGGGCCCATTGAGGGTGTCTTGCCCAAGGGCCCTCCAAAACCTGGAGCGGGCACTGTGCACAATTCTGAAAGAAAATCTGTACAATGTTTTCATCCTTTGATGTAGAAGCCCTGCCTTCATCCTAGGATAATCCTAGGATTATCAGGTGGCAACCCAAACACTATTCCTTTTCATTTCCCTATATATGTTTTCATTTATTTTAAAACATTTAGTTCAAAGTGGCTTACAACAAAGCCAATAATTTAGCAATTAAACACATCCTTTCAATTACAACAAAAACATTTGACATTAATGAGCGAAAGCAGCAGCAGAAAACTGACAAGGCAACAGCAGCACTCAAAATATTTTAAATATTCAAACAAAAGTGGCAGATTCTTAAAAGCCAATTTTCCCCTCAGTGCCTTCCTAGAAAGGAAGGTAATTACAGCTTCCAGGAGGTCATCAATAGGGAAGTGAGATGGGCCACCCTTGAAAGGGGAATAATGTGGAATAGCTGGCTCAGCTTGTCTGAGCGTGGAAAGCTAAGCAGGGTCAGGCCTGGTTATTACTTGGATGGGAGACCCCTCCTCTAGTTTCCTGCATTGAGCAGGGGGTTGGATTCGATAGCCTTGTAGGCTCCTTCCAACTCTATGATCTATGAAATCTATGAATAAGATGGAAAGTTGAGATAGAGTTGGTGTTATCTACATATTGGTGATACTGAACCCCAAATTGCCAATTGACCTTCTCCAATGGGTTCATGTAGATTCTAAATAGCATGGTGGACAAGATAGAGCCTCAGGGCAGGAGTCCCCCAGCATCAGCCTCTGAAACCAGCCCTCCAAGAAGGGCTGAAGACTCCATAACACTGTGCCCCCAAGTCTCATCCCTATGAAGTGGTCCAGAATATGACAGTGGAAGACCGACAACCTGGTCTTCTGCGTGGGTTCAATGCCAAGGGGGTAGCGAGTCCTGGGGCGGCCTTCTCCGAGATCCCCAGCAACTATCACCCTTAGCCCAGAACAAAGGGATAACTTATAGCCTCAGAAGTATCTTTTAGAAAACAAGTTTATTTACAACATTACCTTCACAAACCCAGACACACGCCAGCAATACAGCTTATCAGTACGGTACAAAGTAGCGAGCAAGAAGTCTTGAGGACACCGTGATTTCAGGGCTCTCAGCTAGTTAGTTCAGCTCGGGTCCCGGCAGAGGCCCGGTCAACCGCACGCTGCTAGCTGGGTTCCCGGCGGAGGCCCAGTCTACCCAAGCGGCTAGCTGGGTTCCCTGGCAGAGGCCCGGTCTACCCAAGCGGCTAGCTGAGTTCCCGGCGGAGGTCCGGTCTACCCAAGCGGCTAGTTGGGTTCCCGGCGGAGGCCCGGTCTACCCAAGCGGCTAGCTGGGTTTCCGGCGGAGGCCCTGTCTACCCAAGCGGCTTGTGAGTGATTTCAGCTTGGTTTCCCGGGGTCCCTGGTCAACCCAAGCGACCAGTGATTTCAGCTAGCTGGAGCGTGCCGGGTGTGGCTACCCGGGGTTGCCGATCCTTCGTTCTCTTACCCCAGGCATGGGGCAAGATTGTTGATCAGGTCCAACAACCCAGTTCCCTTGCGCAGGGTGTTTTATACCTTGGTGTTTCAGGTAGCCCCTCCCTCCGTGATCAGGTGGGTTGACACCCTCCCTGAGGGGCGGCCTTTTGGGTCAGGTGGGGTGACGCCCTCCCCCCGTGGGATGGGGTCCCTTTGAAGCCACTTGCTTAATGGTCCCATCCTATGGTGTTGAGTGGCCATTTCTTAGGGGTGCCGAAGTGTCTGCTCTGGAGAGGTATTCAAGTCTTATGTAGATGGGGCTGATATGCAAGAGCATTGACAAACCTGGGGATGCTTCCTGCCTTCCCCCCTGGGGTGATTCTATGCAGATGTTGTTTGTCCCTTTTGTCATCTGTGGAGACTGGCTGTCTCCCCCCCCCCTGGGTCTCCTTCCCCCCTCCTTGGTGAGTGTGTGTGTGTCAGGCAGGGGGCTTAGGTTGGCTTTCTCCACATCTCCCCCCCGGGGAAAAGATGGCATTGGGGTCCCACACCCCAATTTCCCATCGACTTGCCCATCACCTGAGAAAGCCCGGGAGAGTGCATCAGCCAAGACATTGTCCTTGCCCTTGATGTGCTCAATTTCGAAGTCAAAGTCTTGCAACGCCAGACTCCACCGTAGGAGTTTTTGGTTGTTGCCCTTGACTCTATCTAACCAGCACAGGGGGGAATGGTCGGTCTGCAGGCGGAACTGTCTCCCCCAGAGGTAGGGGCGCAACTTGGTGATGGCCCACACCACGGCCAGGCACTCCTTCTCAATGGTGGCAAGACTACGTTCTCTGGGCAGGAGTTTCTTGCTCAGGTAGGCAACGGGGCGCAGCCCTTCTCCTACCTTCTCCTGTAATAGCACCGCCCCCATCCCGGCCTCAGAGGCATCTGTCTGTAGAACAAAGGGGGATTCGAAGTCTGGGGCTTGCAGAATGGGAGCTGCCGTGAGGCAGGCTTTTAATCCGTCGAAAGCGGTCTGGCAAGCCGCGCCGCGGTCCACTGGACCCTGTTCGGTTGGCGCTTCTTACAAAGATCAGTCAGAGGGGCTGCTAGCTGACTGAAGTGTGGCACAAACTTCCGATAGTACCCTGCAAGTCCCAGAAAAGCCTGCACCTGTTTTTTGGTTGCGGGGTTGGGGCCATTCCTGAACCAACTCGATCTTAGCTTCCAGGTGTTTATGCTCCCCCCTCCGCATAGGCGTAGCGTGGGGATTCAGGGGGGCCGGCCGCACCGGGCCTCAACATCTTGGGGGCGCTTGCGGGCGCCAGAGTTTTTGCCTCCTGTGTGGCATGAGAGGCGGTGGCGGCGCCTTCCTCCCGTGACGCGCCGTCCTTCCTCCCCGTGCGCGCGCGTGGCTGAGTTGAAGAAGGCCGGCGGCGGCACTGGGGCGCTGAAGTAAGTGGCGGCGGCGGCGGCAGAAAGTGCCGCCTATGACTGGAGCTGACAGGCTGTCAGGCGGAAGGGAGTCTGCTGCGGCTGCGTGGCGCAGCACGGAGACACCGGGGCCGCTGCAGCCCCCATCTTTTTCTTTCCTTCTTCTTCCTCACTCCTCTCCTCCTCCTCACCCCCCCTCCCCTCCAAGCCTTGGGCTCCCCCCTCAGAGCTGACGCGGGGAAGGAGGCGAGGAAGATGAGGAGGAGGAGGAGGAGGAGGAGGAGGGGGGCGGGGGCGGGGGCGGGGGCGAGAGGGATGAGATAATCCCTGAGGGAGCCGGTGGGGAGGGTCAGCCGAGCGGGAGGGGGCGGCATGTAGGGGTGGGGGAAGGGAGGCAGAGTGCAAGGGCTAGGTGGGGGTGGGGTGGCAGAAAAGGGGGAGCTCGGGGGGCACCCTCCTCCCCCTCCTCCTGGGAAACTGCCTTTTTTCCTGGTGGGAGGGGGCAATTCAGGGGGCAGGTAACTTAAGGGCTGATCGTTTGAGGGGGGAGGGAGGGGGGCACACCTGACGGGTGGGATGAGCCCTTTTTGGGGAGGGGGGCAATGATAGATCAGGGGCATCCTTTGGGGAGGGCTATGTGTGGAGTGTTCTGGATGAGGCTTTTGGGGGCAGATTTGGTGGTTGCTTTTCTAAAGGGATCAGCTCAGGGCAGCCTAGGGTTGGCAGCCATTTAGGAGCTGCAGGACAAATTGGGGTTGTTGGGGTTTTTTTTGTGTGGGGTGTGATGGTTAGCTGGCACCCCCCTCCCTGTCTATCTTTTAAAGCTTTCCTGGGGTGGCTGTTCAGGGGGTATTTTTGTGCCTGGCGTAGGGATTTGGAGTGGCACTGGGTTTATTTTCTTATTCTGAGTGGTACATAGTTTTGATTTTGGTGGGGTAGTCTTTCGGATTTGGCTCCCCCCTTTTTAAAAACTCCCTTGTTCTTTGAAGAGCTACAGAAGAGACCTGTATGCGTGCTGCCTTCCATTACATTTTTTTAAAAATTTTTTGGCTTGGCTTCATTCCTGGAGGAGTTATTTTTCCCCCCACGTATAAATCCGCCTATTGATTTCCTAAAAGGAAACAAATAAAAAGAACCCATAAACGCACACCGAACCTGCCTTGGGAGGGAAATAACCAGGTGCTTAGGGGGTAAGGGTTTCTTTAACTAATCTAGTGGCCCTCCGACCCGATGTCCAAGGTACTCAACCTCCCCTAGCCCCACCTGGCACTTCCTTGCTTTCACTGTCAACCCAGCGTCCCGGATCCGCTGGAAGACCTGTCGGACATGCTGCAGATGCTGTTCCCAAGTGGAGCTAAAGATAGCTATGTCGTCCAGATAGGCACAGGCAGATTCTCCCAACCCGTTCAGCATTCCATTCACCAGCCTCTGAAAGGTGGCCGGATCGTTCCAGACTCCGAAGGGAAGAGTGGTGAACTGGAATAAACCCAGGTGTGTGACAAAGGCAGACTTGAGAGCAGCATCCGCGTCCAGCGGGACTTGCCAGTAGCCCTTAGTGAGGTCTAGGGTGGTAATGTACTTGGCCCTCCCTAGCTTTTCCAGCAAGACATCCATGTTGGGGATGGGGTAGGGGTCAGGGACGGTCACCTTATTGATTTTCCGATAGTCCACACAGAACCGCACCCCCCCCCCATCCTTTTTGGCCACCAGGACAATCGGGGAGGACCATGGGCTAGAACTAGGAATGATCACCCCTAGGTCTAACATGGCTTTGACTTCCTCCGCAATGACCTGAGCGTGGGGTCCCACCGCCCGGTATGGCAGAGATTGCAGAGGGGGGCTGTCACCCGTTTGAATGGCATGCTGGATGAGTGGGGTCCGCCCGGGGCGGTCTGAGAACATGGTCCCAAATTCATCCAGCACCCGCTTCAGTTGCTCCCGCTGAGCCTCAGACAGGGCGGGTGACAGTGAAATTTCTTCCATCCCCCCGCCATCCCCCCATTCTCCCAGCAGATCCCCATCAGCAAAATCCTTATCATTATGTTCCTTCACACAGCCCACTCCCGCACCCCGGTCCACATACAATTTCAACATATTCACATGAAACACTTTACATTTTTCAGGAGTCCCGGCAAAGAGTATTTTGTAGTTGACTGGTCCAAGTTTCTCGACTACAGTCCCCGGACCCTCCCACTTAAGAGACAGCTTGTCCGTTTTGAGGGTACGCAGAACCAACACTTTATCACCCACCTCAAAAGTCCGGGCTACTGCGGTTTTATCATACAGCTCCTTTTGCCGCTGCTGGGCTGCCTTCAGATGCTGTTGGGCGGCTTCTCGAACGCTGTGGAGGGTGTCCCGTAGCCGCCGCAGAAAAGTGTGAACCGGCACGGGCGAACTGCCGGCAGCCCCCTCCCACTCCTCCCGCAACAAAGCCAAGGGCCCCCGTAGTTCTCTGCCAAACATCAGTTCATTCGGGGAAAACCCGAGGCTTTCCTGTGGAGCATCTCGGTAGGCAAAGAGGAGGTAGGGTAGGGCTTGATCCCAAGTTCCCGGGTGACGGCTAGCGTACACTCGGATCATTTCCCCCAAAGTCTGGTTGAAGCGTTCAACCAGTCCGTTGGTCTCGTGGTGGTAAGGCACCGAAGTTACATGGTCAACCCCCCCAGGTCCCACATTTTCTGGAACAGTTTAGACATGAACCCGGTGCCGCAGTCCGACATGACCGTGCGGGGCATTCCTAAGCGGGCAAAGAGAGAGAGCAGAGTCTTAGCCAGGCTGGCTGCAGAGATGGAGGCGAGCGCAAAAGCCTCCGCGTAGTGGGTGGCAAAGTCCACTACCGTCAGTACAAACTTCTTCCCCGTCTTGGTGGGCAGGTTCAGGGGACCCACTATGTCCATAGCAATCCATTCAAAAGGGATCCCCACCACCGGAAAAGGCTGAAGGGGAGCTCTTGGGTGATCGCGATTGTGTCCCACCTGCTGGCACACATCACAGGACCGACAGTAAGCTTTAATGTCGGAGGCGATCATTGGCCAGTAGAACCCCTCCGTGATTCGAGCTTGGGTCCGCTTCTGCCCCAGGTGTCCTCCCCATGCCACGTCGTGGGCGAGGTGCAGCACGGCGCGGTGGTACCGTCGGGGAACCACCAGTTGCCTTTGCTTGCGCTCCGGTGCCACTTTCCCCTTTGGCTCGAACTCCCGGTACAAAGTTCCATTGTCCCAGACAAATCTTTCGGTGGCAAGGGATACCCCGGGGTCTTGGTTGGCCAGATCGCGACACTCCTGTAAGGAAGGGTCCAGCCGCTGGGCTTCCTTGAATTGGGCTTGAGTCCCAAAGTCTTTAGCCATCTGGGCAAACCCTTCATTCTTCGGGGGCTCCGCTATGGCCTGGTTCTCCCTGGAGTGCCTCGCAGGGGATGGGGTCCCTGTCTACCCAAGCGGCTTGTGAGTGATTTCAGCTTGGTTTCCCGGGGTCCCGGTCAACCCAAGCGACCAGTGATTTCAGCTAGCCGGAGCGTGCCGGGTGTGGCTACCCGGGGTTGCCGATCCTTCGTTCTCTTACCCCAGGCATGGGCAAGATTGTTGATCAGGTCCAACAACCCAGTTCCCTTGTGCAGGGTGTTTTATACCTTGGTGTTTCAGGTAGCCCCTCCCTCCGTGATCAGGTGGGTTGACACCCTCCCTGAGGGGCGGCCTTTTGGGTCAGGTGGGGTGACGCCCTCCCCCCATGGGATGGGGTCCCTTTGAAGCCACTTGCTTAATGGTCCCATCCTATGGTGTTGAGTGGCCATTTCTTAGGGGTGCTGAAGTGTCTGCTCTGGAGAGGTATTCAAGTCTTATGTAGATGGGGCTGATATGCGAGAGCATTGACAAACCTGGGGATGCTTCCTGCCTTCCCCCCTGGGGTGATTCTATGCAGATGTTGTTTGTCCCTTTTGTCATCTGTGGAGACTGGCTGTCTCCCCCCGCCCCCCGGGTCTCCTTCCCCCCTCCTTGGTGAGTGTGTGTGTGTCAGGCAAGGGGCTTAGGTTGGCTTTCTCCACAATGACCATGGCTGATAGTATCAAAAGCTGCTGAGAGAAGTCCAGCAGAACCAAGAGGGATGCACTCCTCCATGTCTAGTTCCCAGCATAGGTCATCCACCAAGGTGACCAAGGCCATCTTGGTCCCAAAACCGGGCCTGAACCCAGATTGGAAAGGATCCAAATAATCCATTTCAATCAAGGAAGACCAGCACTCACTCCAGGACCTTGCCCAGAAAAGGAATGTTGGAGACTGGCCAATAGTTATCTAGGGTGCTGGGATCCAATGAAGGTCCCCCCTCCAAAAGTGGTCTTACCACAGATTCCTTTAAAGGAATTGGGGCACAGCCCTCCCACAAGGAAGCGTTGACTACCCCCACCACCAAGCTGGCCAATCCCCAGGCAGCTTATATCACTCAGGATGGGCAAGGAGCCAACAAACAAGTGATTTGTCCACATCCTCAGGTTGAACAAGATAACATTCACCCATCAAAACTGGGCAAGCAGCTGCCTCAGTCAGCACCCCAGAGCTCTCAATGTGGAGTCAAAGTCAGAAAGAATGCAAGCAGTTTTATTAGCAAAGTGTCTTTGTTTATAAGCTGCATTCTGGGGCCCAGAATGCAGCAGCTCCTTTGCAACTCGAAACAACTCTGCTGGGCGACACTGCGTCCATGCAATGGTGGTGGCATCACTACCATGGAATAGGCCTTAAAATGGACTCTCATCTGTCTTTGGTGAGATTTAATCGTACTATTGATGGTTATCATACTATCCATAGTTTGTGTTGCTAGTTTGGGGTTTGTTGTATTTATTTGGGGGCAAGGCATAAACTGCTCTGCTCCCATTTCAATGCTGTGCATTCCCCCCCCCTTTCCACTCTAAAGAAAGGGAGAGAACCTTGTTTGAGCCTTTGTCAGCAGCCATAGGAATGTCTTTTACAAGCCAAACAGAAAGGCAGGGAGCCAAAGTCTAGTTTCTAAAGAAACGTGTTTGTGTGTGTGTGTGTGTGTGTGTGTGTGTGTGTCATTCCTTAGTAATTAGATACCAAGAGTTTCAGCAAGCAGCCTTCTTCTGTCTCTGCCTTGCTACAGACCAGGTGGGCAGCCGAGCCAAGGTCAGCTCATTCAGGTCCCACTGCAGCCTTATGTTGTATCTACCATAATAAAGATTTCAGTAAAAAGTTTCAAATATCGTTTCTGAGAGCCAAGTAGGGAAAAGTCAGCCAGTCGTTTTCTCCCTGCATGACTATATCATTACTAATCCCCATTTCTAAGCAGTGAGAAGGTTTGAGTAGCACTACAGGGTTTAGGTTCCTTTGTATCGGACAGCGCTGCGGATTTGCGGAGTCTTTGCAAGATTTGCTTTATTTACAGGTACGCAAGCAGAGTGTAAATCAGGGGTGGGGAACCTCTTCCTGCCCGAGGGCTGGATTCAATGCTACAGAAGCTCTTGGGGGCCACATTCCAGTGCTGGATGGGCCAAAATGCAAAGATGCCCACCTATTTTAGCCTAGAGCTCGTACTGCTCGTAACTAAGCCTTGGGAGAGACATCCCAACCTTTTACAATGGGGCAAAGAATTGGTGGTTGGAGAAAAGGGGGTGGGGACATGGGAAGGAGGTATGGCACCTCAGGCCCAGATTTGGCCCTCAGGCCCGAGGTTCCCCACCCCTAGTGTAAGCAGAGCCAAATTCCTTCTGAAGACAACAGCTACTGATTGTGCATCTGGTCAGGCAACGCTAACTGTGATCTGATAACCCTCAAGAGGCAAATCAAGGCCAAGGAGAAGACGAGGGGTGAAGCTGCATTTCATAGGAGCCAGCCAGCCAGCCAGCCAGCGAGTTGGCTATGGGCTTCTAGCCTAAGAGAGGTGAGTCAAGGGTGCAGGAGCCGTCTCTCTGGATTCGCACTTCATGTCACAGAGTTACCTTTGCCAGCCTTCTCCCCCACCCCGGGCACCCTCCAGATGGGTTGGACTGCAACTCCCATCATCCCCAGCCAGCACTGGGTGGGGATGATTGGGTTTGCAGTCCAACACATCTGGACGGTACCAGGTTGGGGAAGGCTGACCTTTGCTGTTAGTCAGAGCTCACAAGTATAGAAGTCCTCCAGTTGCAATGCAGCTGCTCAGGATCAGGTCAGATATTTTTGGACTTCCTTTGAAACGAAGAGGTAGCTATTTGTGGCAGCACCTTCCATTTCTACAGTGAATCCCCAGGCCAGAAAAGCAAGTGCGGCAGATATCAAAACCCACATCTTTGAGCCTCCTTGAAAGGTGAAAGTGAGAAGCCATTTGAATGACCCATTTTTGGACCATCCCTTGTAACTGCACCTCCCAGAGCAGTGGTTTGACCTGGGGCAATTGGACGGCCAGGCATGTTCACCTCCTTGCCTGGAAAATTCACCAGCTGATTTCTCCATATCAGATTGCTGCTAAGGACTGGAGACCAGACCAAGTCCATTCCACCCCACGGTGGCCGTGCTGGCTGGGGATGATGGGAGTTGTAATTCAACACATCTGGAGGGCACCAGGTTGGCGGAGGCAGCTGTATGAATTGCTTGACTCGTTTTTAAAAGTGCTTTTACAATGTTCTAACCCCAAAGTGGAGGAGGGTTTTACAAGCACAGTCAGGCAGTCAGATCGCTGACCTATTACAGCGGATCACCTCCACCGCCACCCCCGTTTTAATCATGGATTTGTTTAGCGTTGCCAACAGATCAGAAAAACAGCTTGGCATTCTCTTTCAGCTGCTTATGGTAAGTATGCCTTTAAGAGCTGGTCATGCCATTTTTTCTGGTCAGCTGGCAAATCAATTTTATTGTGTAAAAAAAAAAAAACAACCCAAAGAATCTGGGAAGGCCCTTACATGCACCAGGTGCATGTGCTTCCTCTTTGTTGTCAGGAAGCATTTTTCCAGTGTGGGTTGTCAACGCTTCCCTTTTTCCTGTTTCTATTCTAAGTCCTTCTAAGTTTGCTTGGGTTCCTTAACCACAAACCTTTCAGCTTGTCAAAGTTAGTCATGACTACCTTAAGTTCCATTGATGTCAATGGGTCTACTCTAAGTACAACTAGATCTGGATCCAACCCACTGACTTTCATAGCAGGTTGGGAAATTGACAGGTGATGCATACCAGGTCAGGCATAGTAGCAGATTAGCTGAAAGCAAAACTGACTCTTATTATCGCATTGCCTCCGGCTGACCTGGTGCACAATATGACTCAACTTCAGTCTAAGAAGTACAGTTGTCTGATCTGCTGGGCAGGTATGAGGTATATGCGCCCCGTCATCATCAACTACTCCAGCAAGTGTGTTAGATTATGATGTAGGAAAACTACACTGGTTGTTGTTGCTTTTTACTGGCCTTGCTCCTATGCTCTTAGCAGCAGCCTAACATTCAGGAATTAAGGCTGCAAATCTGTACCCACTGAGCTGGTGTGGTAAGGAAGTTCAAGCCACTTCCCAATCCCAAATTCGTTTTCCAGCTGACTTGTAGTCAATAAACCAGCCAGAGTGGGTAAAAAAAAGAATTCCTTTATTTAGAATACAGCGCTGTATGGCTCCACTCAAAAAGAAGAGGAGAGTGGGACCCTGAACAACCGAAATACATCAATTCTTATACCTTTCTGACAAGCATTTTGCTTTTGCACATGCATGCTAACAAATTTTCTGATGTCAGCATTTGCTTATCTATCTAAAAGATTTATTCTTCTGTGCAACATTTGGTTTCTTCTTCTTAGCTGTAAATAATACACTAATTGGCCAGGTGTGAGAGGGAGAAAGGGTAGAGAGAAGGATGGACAGTTCATACCTCTTTGATAGTTACAGACATGCCCTGGTAAATCAGTCTTGTTAGGCTAATCTTGCATGATTTGAAGCAACTTCTACCACTTTATCTTATATGCAATTAATTCCAGTAGTTCAAAGAATCTCACAAGGCCCCTTACAGAGGCTGCTCACAGCCTTTAGTGAAAGAGAGAGCTTCCAGCCTTCCAAAACTCAGGACAGGAAATTCTAACTTAAGAAAGTTCTGGGATTACATTTAATACAGAATAATACTTATGTTCATATTACAAAGTAATACTTGTTACATTTAATTTTATACTTTCTACACTGGGAGTAAGTTCCATTGAACTCAATGGAACTTCCTTCTGAGTAGAGATGTATAGGATTGCACTGTAGATAGGGGAAGTTTTTTGGGGGGTGGAGATAAGTTGCACTTGCCTAGTTCAAGAAGCCCAGGCCAGGGAGCAAATGCCATCAGCTGCTGAAATGACCATCACTGGCCTGAGAGGACTGTTGGGGCAGCCCCTCCCCCGCCTTCCCTGGGGCTACAGAGGGAAGGTAGAAGAGAAGCCCAGGCCAGGGAGCTTGTACCATCAGCTCCAGAAGAAACCTTCAGTTGGCCTGAGAGAGCTGGTGTTTGTTGGGTTTTGGGGGGATGTTTGTTTGTTTGAGTATTTAAACATTGTAAACTGCTTTGGGTGCCTTAGCAGAAAGGCGGTATAGAAATGTATTAAATAAATAAATCTTTGGCTGCTGTTAAAAGCACAGGAGCAGAGATGGTTAAAAAGTTGGCAACTCTAGCTGCTAGACTGCAGTGCAAAAGCACCCTGAGGCTTCGATGTGATGCTCACCAACCAGGGAAGAAGGGCTGAATTAGATGAGAAATGTGTGATCATATTTGCATATCATTAGTTTTTACCAAAGAGCAGCTGTGTAGGGGGGATGTCTCTCCTGCACCATTTCCCCAATAAAAATATCCAGTTCAAAGCTGCTGTTTCCTCCTGAAGGGAATTTGCAATTTGCACCCATAGCAACTTTTCCCCAAGGCAAAATAGCAACAAGGGGACGCAGTTGGCATTCTCATTGGTAAAATGCTGTGTGGGGAAAGGGTTACGTAATCTTCATACTACAGTCCCAGTCCAGACTGGAGCCCCTACAGCTGCCTGGGGCAAAAGCATTTGAGATATGAAAATGGGATGTTCATACCTTTCACATATTGTCAACTTTGTCCTTAAGTCCACTGAGCTCAAGTTTTTAATATACAAAGATAGATTTCTGCTTAATCTTTTCCTCTGCATCTTACCAGCTATCCCGTGTGCCCACCCCTATCTGAACAGCTTGGCATCTGAGGCTTGCCTTTCCACCCACACATATCCCTTCCTTAAATAGAAATGCGAAACCTTTTGTGGAGCTGATAGATTTTAAAACCTCCCTGCCTTTTTATCCCTGACAGATGTTTTGGCCAAGGCACAAGAATTCAGAGAAGTCTCACTTCCTTTCTTATAAGCCTCATCAGTCTCCAACACTGCATACAATAATGGTGCCGGTGAGACCAACTTTATGCACTGTGTACTTGTGTACATTCCTGGTGTTTGCTAGGGAAACTCAAACAACCGTGAAAGGATTACTCCCCTGCCAGGTGTGTTTTGCTGGCCAAAGCCATAATTTGCACACATTCATGCTGTATTGTTGCATGCATAGGATTATGCATGTGTTTTTGTATACTTAACACTGTGTGCTAGGAAATGGTTCCCCAGTGCAAAATGTAACATGCCAGATATTCCCTGACATTTCAGGTGTCTGACATAGGTGGCATGATCAGATATAAAGGAAGATGGGGCCTTTATGTAGAACGGGGGAATTTGTATAGAAGGGGGAATTTTGCCAGGTGCAGCCTCTCTCCCTCAGAAGGACAAGCTGCAGCTGCCACGATTCCCTACATGACTATTAAAGTTAAAAGAGCCTGTCCACCTTCGTATGTGATCACTGTACCTGTGACAGACACCGTAAGGCTCATTTCACACATGGGCCAGAGGTAAGCTCAGATTTGCCACTGAATGTGCGCTCAGAGGTACAGTTCAGTAATTTTAGACTCTGGACTTCAGGGTCTTATGGCGGGGGTGGAACTCTTTAGCTTGTATTATGTCACTTGCTTCAAAGTATAATGAGGGAGCCCTGCTTAGTTTGGGGGCCCTCCTGCTCATTTTGCTGAGTAGGGCCGTGGACAGGACTGATGGTACTGCTGTGTACACACAACAGAGTTGCAGCCCATCACACCTCCCTGTGATGGCAATGGCATGCTCCTGGTGGTTCCTAATTGACCATTGGCCAGATTGGAGTCCACCAGGAGCAGAGCCTTTAGTGTGGCGGCTCCATTTCTGTGGAACTCCCTGACTCTGGAGGTCAGGCAGGCTCCGACATTGTGTTGCTTTCAACACCTGCTGAAGACCTCCTGGAAGCCTTCCCTGCCATGCTGTCCAAACACCATTTTAATGTTACCTTGTTTTCAATGCATTGTTTTTTTCTTTTATCTGTTTTTATCTTTTTATTGTTCCAGAATCTACTTATAGAGGAGTATACAAATACTATATAAATAATAAATAAATAAATAAATAAAAATGACACATGCATTTGTGAACACGTGTTTGTCACATTTCTGATTTCCAGTTTTAAGTGTAAACATACAATATCTTAGATGTACTCCTAAAAATGTAAGATGTAAAGTAGCCCTTAGATATCAACAAACTCATGGGGGGGGGGGGGCATTATTGGGAATTGGCAGCTAGTGCTCTGTGTTCTAAGTAATAACTGAAACTGGACATGATATAGCACAGCACAGCCTTCCCCAACCTGGTGCCCCCTAGATGTGTTGGACTACAACTCCCAGCATGCCCTAGCCATGTGTAGTCCTCCAACACATCTGGAGGGCACCAGGTTGGGGAAGGCTGGCATAGCCCAGCCTAGATCATGTGTGTGAGATTTAAAATGTATCATGGGCAGGCAGGAACCCACCCACCCCAAAAAAGCTTTTTAAAAGCCATTTTTCCCCTCTTGTGTGGGGTTACTTCTGGTCATGATGCCCACAGGGGGGAAACCAGCGTTAAAGATGGTGATGGGGAAGCATGCAGGGTTCCGGATTGCATTTTAAAGCTCCCCCCCCAACCCTGCTTTGTATGGATTCAGCAACAATCTATTCTGGCCACTGGAATTTGCTGCTGCCGCTGCTGCTGACTCATGCTTAGTCTAGCCTTATGATATATGAGCTTCAGTAGTTAGAAGGCGGACAAGAGACTTACCATTGAAAGAGGAGTTTGTGGGATCCCATGTGCAGCTGCTTGGCCACTGTGTGAACAGAATGCTGGACTAGATGGACCCTTGGTCTGATGGAGCATGGCTCTCCTTATGTTCTTATGAGCTCTCTCTCTCTCTCTCGCTCTCGCTCTCGCTCTCTATCTCTCAAGTTTTAGCATGTATCAAACATTGCTAGAATTGATGGGCGGGGGAGAAACGCTGCAAAACTAATTGAAAAAAATGTCGGGGGGGCCCCCACACCATAAACCAGCTGCTTTTATGGGTGTTAGAAATACTTCCTCTTTCTGGTACCCTTGTGTGTTCTATTAAAAAGGGTGGTTGTGAAGGTTACAAATTCCCCTTCTTTGCATAAGCATTGTTTGCTATTAGACTGGGAGTGGTAGGAGGAGGTTGCTGGGTTCCTCTATGCAAGATCTGTGATATGATGATTCAATCCAGCACTTGTCTGTAGCAAATAACACTCACTGCCCTGAAGATCTGCTCATCCTCGTGATGTCTTTCCAGCCTAGGCAGATCAGTGGTGAGACACCTGTTTGTTCTCTCTCTACCACTGTTAGCCAAAACTGGTATGGCTCTTGGGGTTACCTACCAGCAGTTTCCATCTGCAAAGACTTCACCCCGTTTAGCTGCTTAGAATTTCCAGCTACAAAATTATACCATCTTCAAAAAATCCCACATTCCCTTTCTCAACTTCTCCCCATATTACCTACATCGGAGATGGGTGACGTAGGCCAAAAGATCTGGAGGGCCACGCAACTCCTATCAGCCCTAGCCACCATAGTCAATGGTGAGAGATGATGGGAGTTGTAGCTCTCCAGATGTTTTGACCTACAAGTTGCCCACCCCTGACCTACACCAAACCTTGTTATGGTCGCACCATCTTATATGTAGGATCAGTAGTGCAGTTTGGTAATTTTAGACCAGTGTTCTCCAACCTTGGGTCCCCAGATGTTTTTGGCCTACAACTCCCAGCATGCCCCAGCTAGCTATGCTGGCTGGGGCATGCTGGGAGTTGTAGGCCAAAAACATCTGGGGACCCAAGGTTGGAGAACACTGTTTTAGACTCTGGCCTTAATAGTCTTATGCCCTGGCCCTGCTATTTACATGGTAATGTGCATTACTTCACTTTCTTCAAAGAATGACAGAGCAGCCCTGCTACATTTGGGGCAGCCCTGCTGCATTTGGGGCACTCCTACCCGTTCTGTTAAGCAGGGCCCTGGACTTTTGTCCCAGAATCCTGCCCTGATGGCACCTCTGTCTGGGATAGTTCATCTGTAGGCCAGATTGCTTCATAAACCTATGGCAATTTGTTTCTTAGATCCAGCATAACCCCCACAAACTGGTTAGTTTAGCCCTGTAGTGGTGGAAACACTAAGGCAAGGGTGTTGAACTTCTTTCAGCCTGAGGGCCTAATTCCATTTCGGAGAAACGGGGGGGGGGGGACATTCCAGTGTCAGGCGTGGCCAGTGACAAAAGGGGCTGGGTCCAAAATACAAAAAAGTCAAGCCGATTTTAGCTTAAAGCTCTTACTACAAGTAAACTAAGACTTAGGAGAGGAATTTCAATGTTTTACAATGTGCAAAAGCCAGGAAACCACCAAATCATTGGGGCTGGGGGGGGCAGACTGGGACCCCAGGAGGGCTGAATTTGGCCCCTGGCCTGAGGTTTGGCACCTTTTAAGGGGAGTGCAACCCAGCCCAGAACAGGCGGACACATCCTATTCCTGGACTGTTAGGTTTCAGATATCCAGAGGCAGTGTTAGGAGATAGCCCACTAGGGCAGGAGCCTCGAATCTTTCATTTGGAGCCCCAAATTTCTGGGAAGCCATCTGCCCCCACCACCCTGGTGTCCATGGGTACTTGCTGAATTAAAGGTACAGGGGCCCTGATGATCTCTGTTGCATCTGATCCCCCTGGATTAGCTGGCTTTTTGCCCACATGTGCTTCACCTGCTGCTGCCCCCACCCCCAAATTTTTCTGCCTGAGGTTTTTTTTCCTGAAATCAAATGCCCTCCTTTCCCCTGTCCATACATCCCTTTTTACAAATAGGGGTGTCTTAGGAGACAGGTCCTTTAAAGGCACATATTCTCTCCCCCCCCCCCGGTGTGTGTGTGTGTGTGTGTGTGTGAGAGAGAGAGAGAGAGAGAGAGAGAGAGAGATCCGGGACGGGTTCTAGTCCCCGCTCGGCCATGAAACTCACTGGGTGACTTTGGGCCAGTCACTGACTCTCAGCCTAACCTACCTCACAGGGTTGTTGTGAGGAGAGGAGGAGGAGGATTATGTAAGCCGCCTTGGGTTCCTTGCAGGAAAAAAGGTGGGGTATAAATATAATAAATAAATAAAAATAAATAAAAGAGAGAGACTTTAGAGCATATGTAAATTAACATATGTAAATTTGTGGTTTTTTTAGTCTTATGGGCCTGAGCCCTGAATCTTTTTGGTACCTACCACCACCCCTGTATTCATCTTGTAGTTCAGCCAGCCAGCTATTGCAACCGCCGGAGGACCAAGGCAGTGGCCTTGGGCAGCGGCCAAAAGGCATCGTCCGTTTGGTGCCCGTTAGGGGTCTGTTATGCAGACTGTTCCAAATCAGTCTGTCTCAGCCTGCAACGGTCTTAACTGATGTTTATCGTTTTTCTTATGGAGGAGGAGGTAGCCGGCTCTAGATGCTGCCGTTTGAGTTAATGTTTTTAAATATTTTAAAAGTTTTTAAATACTTATCCTTTTAAATTAATATTTTTAAAGCAATCCAACTGGGGTGGATCCAACCTGGATCGGGGGCCCTCCGCGCCCCCGACTCGATTCTCCACGGGGGCCACGCCCCCGACCCGATCTTCTGAGCGGCACGGAGAAGTTCTCCACGCCGCTCGATCCATCTTCTCCGGTCCCGTCACGTCACTTCCGGGACCAGAAATGATGCGACGGGACCCTGCGCAGGCGAGCCTCCCCAAAGACTAAGGTAAGGCCTCGCCTTGCCCGATTCGGCCCCATTCTGCCCGGGCGAGGCGAGCGGTTACAAGTCTAGCCATGAGCTCAGTTTTGTCTGGGAGAGTGTTTTTGTTTTTGGCTTGCTCTTAGTCCATTCATTGTTTACCTACCTGCTCATTTTATTGCAGACCCATTCGCTCATTTGTTACACCCTTGAGCTTCCATTTTTATTCTTATTTTTACTATTTAATGTGCAGTATTTGTGTTATCAATACTGCAAAGAAATGGTGCTCACCAGAAAGACATGCAGAGACCTGGGGGTCCCACCCATTTTTGAGAGTATCCCTTTAACAGGACGGAGAGAAAGGAAAGACCAGACAAAGATTACAGAATTTTTTACACCCCTTGATGAAGAGAAAACAGTGGAGGAGGAGCACTCTCCTACAATGAATTCTCAAGAAAATCTGGAAGAGGATTCCCCCTCTTTAAACCTGGCAATTGAACTGGCCCTTGCTGAAACTGTGGCAAGTAAAGATAATTGCCAGCCAGCTGAAAAAGATAAACAATTGAATGAACTGATGCTAAGACAGGTATAGGTGATAGTGCTGGGGTCGGTAAGCCAAACCTCGCTAATTAATGAGGGCAACCTGACAATTGAAGGATGGCTTTTCCTGATATCAAGGGATTTAGAACTAGTAAAGTCTTTCCTATCAGAATGTAATGAACTTTTAACTACGCTTGTTAAAGTACACAAAACAATGGGTGCGGACCATGAAGGTGCTAGTGCAGAGAAGGAACCCAATAATTGTAAGTTAAAATTAAACAAACTAAACAAGCCAACTGATAAGAATTGTAAGGCTCCTAAGAGACTGGTGAGCAAGAAGGTTGCTAGCAATGCAAATAATCTAAAGAAGAAGAGTAAAAATATCAAAAATGCAAAACTCATACGCTATAATAAAATGGACTTTAAGAAACTCTTTGAACTATTGGATAAAGATTTGAACTCAGATGCTGACCAGAAGCCCAAAAAGAATATTAGGGAAAACAACAAGAATTGTGCTGTTACTGAACCAAAAAATAGAGAGAGAGCTGTATCCTGCCAATCACCATCTTTTACTGGCCAGGAGCAGGAGCGTGTTAGGCAGGACCCTGGGTCTCCGGGACCAGCCGATGGAACATTCTCACAGAAGAAGGTTGTAAATAGTAAGAGCTGGAACCTTGTCCTGATTCGTAAAAAGCTAGTCTTTTCCAACTACCCTAAACCTATTGGGTTTTTATCCCAGACTGAGCGCAAACTACATCTTATAAAAATACTGGAGCAGGTTTTCCCTAATTACTTTACCAAGGAGGATATAACCCATGTGGAATATTTATATTTTAATTATATTTGTGCTCGAGCAGTGATTACGTTTAAAGATTGGAATGTGGCCACCTCAGTATGGGACAGTAAGGATGATTTTATCTATAGTGGTATAACAGTGTCAAGGTTCTTTGAAAATCAAGTAACTTTGCAGAACCTAAGGGGATATGACATAAAAAACTCAGTTCACTGTGAAAGAGAGTGGACCAATAGCTCAAAAAATCTGATTGATCTCACGGATCCAGATGTGGCCACTTCTGATATGACCCATAAAAAGGGTCCTACTCCTAAAGGACAAGCTGGTCAAAAGGTGTTACAGGGTCAATGCCACATACACCATAAGGAAGTTGAACCAAACAATATTGAGGAGAAAGCTCTCCTGGACTCTTTCTGTGCACTGACTCTAGAAGCACAAAATGATATTCTGAGGAATCTGGCATCTTTGAGAGAACTTCTGATAGCCAGGCAGGCAGAGCATGTAAGCCTTTTGGACAAGGGGGAAACATTTGGGACAGGAGTGGACTGTGTTCTAATACCCCAGAAAAATGAACAAATGAGTGGGGTGGTAGTTGGAAATGGCCTCAACGGAGAGCATACAGGGCTACAAAGAGGAGCAGGAGTGGTGATTTACCCCAATTATAAACTTGCACAAAGTGGCTCAATGCCCAAAGTGATGACAACAATTGCCACTGGATCAAATCCTATATCCTGGGTGGATATGAGATATTTGGAAGAAAAGGAATGGGGATCCCCAGAAAGGCATGTGGAACCTGTTTCCCACCCAGCAAAGTTGAATGGCCCAGTGATATCTAATGTTAGTAGGATTGTTCCTCAGTTGGATCTGATTGAAGTTCTGACGGACAACTCGAGACCAACAACCGGGGTCCAGGAAACTACAATAGAACATCAGCCACCTAAAGGTGGTCTAACTTAATCTACTTCCCCAAGGGAGATTATAAGTGCCCAAAGCTCCCCTTGTGGGGGCGCTGCACAAGTCTGACAAAAAAATTATCTCCATAATGCATCGCAGATATCCCTTCTTTCTTGGAACATTGCAGGTTGGCTAAGTAAAGTGGTAGATCCTCCTTTTGTAGAATTTGCCAAACAGTACGATATTTTACTTTTTCAAGAGACTTGGGTAAGAGAGGATTTATCGTTAAATGGTTTTGTCTCATACTCCTTGGAAGCAACTCCCAGCACTAAAGGTGGGCGGCCCAGAGGTGGTCTGGGGATTCTGGTGGCTACTAGTATCAGGGCTTCCTTTGTTAGCCCTGAGCCCCTGGCCCATTTGGCCATGGCATTGTTTATAAAGTGTAGGTTGTGTCATTTATTATTAATCAATGTATACATGCCACCACAAAGGAAAAAGCACCTGGTTAAAGATGACTGGCAAAAGCTGGAAAAATATATTAGTAAGATGTTAGATTTGTACCCAGAGGCCTCGGTGATTGTGGCTGGTGACCTTAATGCTCGAATTGGTCAGAATGATGCTGCTCTGTATGCCCACTTCAAAGATCACCCACCTGTACCAGAGGCCCATCCTCTGCCAGAGAGGGAATCTAAGGATAAGGGTTGTAATTACGCTGATTTATGCCTTATGAAAATGATAAACAGACTTGACCTAGCAATTTTGAACGGGGGTGTAGAGGGTGATATAAAGGGGGAATTTACCTTCATGTCTGGTTTGGGTGCTTCAACAATTAATTATATCATAGTCTCTCATAATTTGTTAAATAGGATGATTGCGTGTAAGGTGGGTAACCGTGTTGAGAGTGACCATCTACCCTTAATTCTATCCCTAAATCTGGGAAATGTTACTGTGCACACCGATTATGATCCTTTGTTGAATGCTGATGTAGAAATGAGTTCCCCACGCATTAGGTGGACAGCTAAATTGGATAAAGCAACATCTGAGATAGTATACTCGGAAGGTAGTCTTCGTCTTCGTGAGGCCATGTTAAATGCAGTTTCCCCTGAAACAGCAGTATCATTATTTCAAGACCTGATCTCCTCCCTCCAAAATAGTTTGACACATAAAAAGGGTGTAAGACAAAGTCCCGCACCAAAAAGATCTACGTATAGGCTGGTTTGATCAAGACTGTATTGCCTTGAAGCACTCCTTAGTGGAAAAATACAAGCGGCATAGGGAACTGAATCTCTCCGCTCTCCCTGAGGAGTACTTTGAGCTTGAAAGGAGATATAAAGCGTTAATTAAAGAAAAAAGAAGCAAGCCCAAAGGGAAGCATGGCAATGCTTAATAGAGGCATCGAGGGCGGGTGACTCGGGTACCTTCTGGAAAGTTGTTTCGAGGGGTTGGCAAAATCCAACAACTAGTTTAGAGTTTCTTATTCCCGTTAAAGTTTGGGAAGCTCATTTCCGCACCATGTATGCGAGCGGCCAACCCTCCCAACAGTTCTCAACAGCTATCATAAGTAGTGTTCCCGAGTGGCCTCCTGTCACTATTTCAGAAATTAATACCCTTATCCGGAATCTTAAACAGGGTAAAGCTCCAGGCGGAGACAACATCCCACTGGAACTGCTTAAAGCCAATATAGAATGGTGGGCGCCTGTTTTGGCAGCCCTGTTTACCTGCATTGACCGCTCAGCATATATCCCAGCTGATTGGGGGCTTGCGATTATTATCCCAATATATAAAAAAGGGAAAAGATCAGACCCCTCAAATTACAGACCTATTAGCCTCTTAAGCATCATTAGTAAATTGTATGCTAGCCATCTTTATAAAAAATTAGTTGAGTGGCTGGAGAAAGGAAATATTTTAGAAGAGGAATAGGCAGGATTCAGGTCTGGCCGATCCACCGTTGATCAGGGCCTGGTCCTCCAACATCTGGTGGAAAAATACGCAGTAACTGCTGGAAGAGCTCTCTATGCAGCCTTCATCGATTTTAAATCGGCCTTTGACTTAATTTCAAGAGATAGATTATGGAAAAAGCTGGAGGATACAAACATTGATAGACGCCTCCTAATTCTCATACGTAGTTTATATGAGAATACTTGTCTTCGGATAAGATGTAATCGGGCAGGACATTTAACTCGGAAAATTTCAACGGCGAATGGGGTAAAACAAGGTTGCATACTTGCTCCAACCTTATTTAATTTTTACATTAACTCATTAGTCCAAAGCTTGGCAGAAGTATGTTCCCACCCCCCGACTCTGGCAAATAAGTCCTTGTCAGTACTCTTGTATGCCGATGATGCGGTGTTGCTTTCCTTGACAAATATAGGCCTAAGACGTCTCTTAAGAGCTCTAGACCTCTACTGCAAAAACAAACTACTGCTTATAAATCACGCAAAGTCTAAGGTTATGGTTTTCTCTAGAAGAAGATTAAAACATAAATGGCAGATTAACAACCACCCTATAGAACAAGTTGCCTCATTCAGATATTTAGGCATAACCTTTCACTCTTTTGGTTTATGGAGCTTGCAAACTAAAAATGCCACTGAGAATTCCCAGAGAAGTGTTAAGGCTCTTCTCTGCTTCTTTTACACAAAAGGAGGCCAACATATCCCTTCAGCCATCCAGGTATTCAATGCGAAGGTCATCTCCCAGATGTTATATGGTGCTCAGTTGTGTGCATATAAAAGCTTTGCCCCCTTTGAGGTCACCCAGACTAAGTTTTTGCGGGCAGTGTTGGGAATTCCAAGTTGTGTTCCCAATGCAATTGTTCGTTTAGAAGCAGGGCAAATTTCAGTGGAGGCCCGTGCATGGATTCTTAGGATTCATTACTGGCTGAAGCTGATTTTCTCCCTTGTGGGTTTAGCCCCATTGACTCTAATTGATAATTGCCAGACAAAATGGAAATCCACTCTGTATGAAAAATTGCAAAATCTGGGCTTTTCACCAAATGCCCTAGTATCTCTGGGCTATGAAAAAGCTAAAATAATAATCCAGCAGCGTATCAGGGATGTGGAATTACAATATCACCTGAGTCTGGCTTTAACGTATCCTGACTTTAGAAGCAATGGGAGGGCATTTGTGCTTGCAAATTATCTGGCTGATCTGAATATTCCCAAATTTAGGAAAGCTTTCACCCTGGCCAGGTTTAATGTTGTTGGGGATTGCCAAAAGACCTGGGAGAGGATATTGTGATATATTATCTCTCCCCTCTTTTTTTTTGCAAACACAGCAGAATATACCCAACTACAGGCGAAAAACGTGTGCATGCGGAGCTGCTGGTTAAAGCAGGGCTGTGCATTTAGTTGATACTTTGGAGGTTAAAAACATAGTTTACTCACTCAGATCTTGCAGATTGGATACAGGCAGGCTTAAGAATGTATTTACAGTTGTGCAGGAAACGTATGGTAGTCGACCTGTTCTGAACTTGGGAAAAGTTCAGAACTGCAACTCGGCTACATCTTCAGACATGTTGTTCCTACAATTTCATGGCTCAGACTGTTTTCCCGGGAGAGGAAGAGAAGGCGACTGGTTACGCCCACATCCTGCACCAGGAGGTCTAGGGTAATGTCCACAGGGTCTCTGCTCTAGAATGCAGAGACTCTGTGGTCCCAATTACATCATGCACCTATGCATGGCTTGAGGTTTTGACTGTTCATTCCCAACAAATGTTCTGCCTTCAGCCCTACTGGCTGGAAGGTTTGGCAGTATCCCTTACCAAGAACGCATATGTCCCTGTGGGATGAGAGCAGTGGAAACCGTAGGCCATGTTCTCCTGTACTGCTCTTTTTATCGGGATTTGCGCCATGCATTTATTACCCCTATTATACAACAAATCCCTGGTAGATCCAATGAATATTATTTAAAGTACCTTCTGTTGGATCAGGATTCTCAAGTTACCCTAAAAGTGGCTAGCTTTTGTGCGGCTGCCATAAGCCAAAGAAAATTGATGCTGAATTGTTTTATTGAATAATATTTTAGACATAGTTTGGAACTGTTGTGTTCATCACAATGATCTTATGTATTTTACCAACATTTTTATTGTTGTTTTTGTGTTGTACTGGTCTGTGACCGAAATAAATTTCAAATTGTAACCTCTCTTTTTAAAAATTGTATTTTAAACATGCGCAGGTTTTAAAATTATGATTGTTGTTTTTTATTGCCTTGTTTGTATTGTTTTTTATGGGTCTGTGACCGTACAATAAATATTGATTGATTGATTGATCTTGTAGTTCAAAGAGCTTTGAAAGTCCTGTTCAAATTTCATGTGATGCACAGGTTTGAGAATAGGCCTCCCAAGTAGGGTTGTCACCATTTTCCTGATAGGTCTTTGACAACTGCATGACTAAAAGAGAATTCCAACAGATGCTGCATTCCCCAGCATTATAGGAGCAGTAGTACTTGTTGAATTGTTGCCTACCATGCAGCTGCTGTAACCTTTCCCTGGCTTCCTTGGGGTTCTTTGTACTACCAGTGACCCTGGAATGAGTCACTTATCTTAAAAACAACAAAGAGTCTTGTGCCACCTTAATTGAGGTAAGTGACAATTTGCAAAGGTGTAATTTTATTGCAGCAAAAACAAGGAGTCTTGTGGCACCTTATAAGGTGCCACTCATAAGTTTTCATAGATGACAGGTGACTTCATCTGGTGCACTCCACAAAAGCTTATAGCACAATAAATGTGTTAGTCTTTAAGTTTCTATTTTATTGAGGTATTCAGGAGGGGAACTGGAAGTTAAAGTGAGGTAAGAGACAGGAAATGAGCCCCCTGGTAAAATAAGGGCCTTGGTGAATTTCCTTTCAGATACTATTCAACATGCACTTCTTCTTCTTTCTTTTAGTGAATTCGTATTGTTTTTAATGAAAATGTGAGCTGTCTTGAACTTTCCTGAACTGTTGTAGAAAAATGTAGATACAAATATTTTAATGGATAAAGATATAAACAATGTCAAGATTTTGTTTATCTACGGCAGGGACAGGCAACCTCTTTGAGCCCATGGATGCATTTGTCATTTTTGGTGGGGATTGTCTCTTTTCTTGACACGTTCCCCTGGATTCTGTCTTTTCTGACCCCCTCCCTCACCTCTGGATTCTGTCTTAGATTCTATGGCATGCAGAGCTGGAATGAGTACAAACCTGCCCACCCTTTTGTATTGGGCCATTGCATACATTAGGTGAACCTAGGTTTGCTGCAAGTGCACATTTGGCAGGGAGTTGCAGCTATTTTACAGGAGTATGTACACGATACATGCATCTGCAAAACAAACATATGCTCATTTAATTCACAGTTTACATGTTTAGGTGTACTGGGGCCCTATAATTGTGCTGGACATGGGATGCATGTCCATTGGGAAAGCAAGCAGCATTTTACTGAAGTGCTTGTGCTTGTGTTCCAGTTGAGGGAGCTGAGAAGTTTGGATGTTTGCCATTGCAAGGCAAAAAGGGGGGGAGGGGGAGAACAGGTTTTCAGGATGTAAATTCTTTATTATTTGTTTTCAGGTGGAGGAGCCAGACACGTTTAGGCCTATGGTTTGTTTGTTTTTTTAAAGGCCTTCCTCAGGGGGCTGTAAATATTTAAAATACATCTAGTAAATACATATTGTAAAATGTGGAGAAAGCCTACACACTCACAGTGACATGAACCCCAACACAGTTTTCCCCTAACGACCCCACTTAGTTTCCCTGGCAACCCCCGCCTGCATAATCCTCACCAGGGGGAAAACCGGAAATACCAGTCTTGGCCAGACAGGCACACAATAGGGACCATCAACTGAATCCACAAGAAGAGCCATGGATCACCCAGAGGTAAAGGGCAGTCTCAAAGAGCTGCAAAGTATCCCAGTAACTGCAACACATCACCTTTCCCGGGCCGGAATAAGCCCACCTGACACGAATGGGGCAGGAATAAGCCCACCTGACCGGCGAGGGGCGGGAGAGCGGGAAGGATGGGGTAGAAAACCCCTCTCCCCGTCCCAAGAGGGTTGTTGGGAACACGGGTGCGCTGACAACATCCACGTCCAGCTCTGGCTGGGTGAAGCAGTTCTCTTCCCTGGGCCAGGCGGGCTCGGAGTCAGGCTGGAAAAGGGACCGCGTAAAGTCTCAGATCTAAGGTAACTCATTGCCGCAGTACGCTAGCCTGGGAACCTGTTCATTCATAAATCTGAGGTCACACTCAGGTCTTGTTGATGTTATAGTATTCCTAGAAGTGGGGGGCAGGCAGCACCGAGTCAGGGAGAGGGGTTTGCCTCCATGGCATGAGACTTTGGGACCCAGACTGCGTTTCAAGGGGAGCAACAGCGGGATCCCTCGTTACAAGGGTGTCGAGCAGAAGCTGACCGGGCTCCAGGACAAGCTAGCCACACTGACCGGTTTGTGTGGGATGCAGGAGCATTATACCAGGAGTTCAGTCCGAAAGGGGGACAGGACTCAGACTCAAAGAAGCGGCAGTTAGTGGTGCCCGAAAAATATCGCCAGGCGGTACTGCAGCTGGCAGATGATGTAGCCTGGGGAGGGCACCTAGGGCAGAAACGGACTCTAGCCCGAGTGACTGAAGGGTTTTACTGGCCAATGGTGGCGAATGAGGTCCGGGAGTACTGCCGGTCCTGTGATGTCTGCCAGTGGGTGGGACACAACTGGGACCACCCTAAAGCCCCCCTTCAACCCCTGCCGGTAATGGGGACCCCCTTTGAGCAAATAGGGTTAGGGATCCCTTCACCCGATCCAGCCAGCACAGGGGATCCCCTGAATCTGCCTACCAGGACTGGGAAGCGGTTCGTATT